>CAKKXW010000001.1:99418987-99495682 GCA_920937365.1 Sphaerophoria rueppellii
TTAGCAGTCAGGAACAAAGTAGCCTTCTGTTGCGAACCGAATGATGGATAGAAATATGTGCGTTCGGGTTGAATGTAGGTATATCCATTGTAGAGAGAGCTTTGGTCGTTTAATGTTTGGGTGCGCCCAGATTGCTGTTGTGATGACCTTAAATGGTAAATTAATTAACACTTCCCCTTGATAGTGGTGGCGCGGCGGTGGACTAACCTTCTTTGGTACTGAAATACTCTTACTGTTTATAGATGAAATATATTCATTTTTAGATGTTTTGTGTTATTTAAAGGGTGCGGAAACGACCAGGAAACGTGAATCCTTAGAAAATTACCATTTTGTGTGTTTGGTGTGGTGCGTGATTGGTTACATATTTTCTATTTATTAAATATTGTTTTCATGTTTTCAATGGTTTACTTAAAATGAAATGATATTGAATGAAACGGAAAGTATAAATTAATGTTGAATGAATGTGATTTTCAACAAGGCGGCTGTTGGAGAAACTTGATAAAGATTACAAATTCCATTTAAGATTTTTCTATTTTGAAGTGATTTGACCAGCTTAAAACTAGACGGTCCCACTCAACAAAACCCTAAGACTTAATCACATATTTAAAACAGCCAAAGTTCAAAACTTGATCCCGACTGCTCATTATCAAAGGCTGACTAAAGCCACCAGAAATTGTTCTACTGTTTCACTCTCACGTTAGGATAAAACCCTACTTGTGCGAAGACGTTTCAGCTGTAAAAAAAAAATGTCTAACTAAGTTTAGTCCCAAACCATGTAGGATCTCAGACTGAGACACAGTAGCCTTCTATCGGGAACGGTCCCTCGCATGCAATCTCTAGTCGCCAAAACCAAGCGCTCTGGCATCCGCAGTCACTTATACTTGAGGTTCGGTCTTCTTTGTCATTTCGAAACTGGGGGCTGCGAAGACAAGACTATCTTGGCTGGAGCGTTATCGCCCACAAGGACGATGTGGCCGACCCAGTTACATACTTACTAAAGGTAGAGCGCTACAGTCCGGTGTCTCCGCCAGCCAGCTCGGGCCTTAGCTATCTTTCTCCGATTTGCACTCTAAGTTGATCCATTTGTGTGCGCCACCTGAGTCGCGGTCTTCCTCTCCATGTACGTCCCTCGGTAATACTGTCGAAGGCTTTCCGGGCCGGAGTATTAGTGTCCATCCCCTATAAATGACCGAGCCATCTGAGTCTCTGGACCATGACCCTTCTGGCTAGGTCCTTGTTGTATCTTCTTCGCCACTTCCCATCAATGCACACGGGGCCAAAGATGACTCGGAGAGCTTTCCTCTCGAAACAGCCTAAGGCACTTTCATCCGATTTTGTCAAGGTACATGCTTCTGCACCATACAGCAGGACTGGGATGATGAGGGCTCTTCCACTCAATCACTTCTTAGCCCAAAGAAACAGCGATTAGCAAGAGTTATTCTTCGTCTGTTTTCGGCGCTGTTGTAATTGCGCGTGTTTATAGCGGAGCCTAGGTAGACAAACTCCTCTACTACCTCGAAGTTGTATGCGTCTATTGCGACGTTCTGTCCGAGTCGACGATGTTGTGGTGTCCTTCCTCGAAGACAGCATATACTTCGTTTTTCCCTCGTTTACCGCTAAACCCTTTTTTGCCGCTTCTGTCTCAACTCTCACAAAGGCGCCATTGACATGACACAGTGTTCTTCCCATTATATCAATATCATCGGCGTACGCGAGGAGTTGAACAGATTTTTGGAAGATAGTGCCTCTAGTGTTGAAGGTGGAGTTTTGCATATTCTCAAGAACGATGTTAAAGAAATCGCACGACAGTGCATCGCCTTGTCTGAATCCTTTTGACGTCGAAAGATTCCGTAAGCTCGTTGCCAACCTTAATGGCGCAGCGTGAGTTCTCCATCGTCATTTTGAACAAGCGAACGAGCTTGGCAGGGATGCCAAAACAAGACATAGCTTTATACAGTTCGTCTCTGTAGACACTGTCATACGCGGCCTTAAAATCGATGCAAAGGTGATGGGTATCGATTTGGAGCTCATAGGTTTTTTCCAGGATCAGCCGCAAAGTGAAAATTTGGTCGATGGTTGACTTTCCTGGCCTGAAGCCACATTGATAAAGGACCAATCAGAGAGAGATCTTGAGGCGATTTAAGACTTATTCCTCTATAGTTGGCGCAGTTAGAGGATCTCCTTTTTCAAGATCGGGCAATTAATGCTGAGGTTCATTCATCGGGCATGATTCCCCTGACCATATCTTACAGATGATTTGGTGCATGCTCTATCTGCTCGTCGCCTGCTGCTTTGAACAACTCAGCAGCTAGTCCATCTGCTCCAGCGGCTTTGTTGGATTTCAGCCGTGATATTGCGGTTTTCACTTCTTCTAGGTCGGGTTCACGGAATTGTTGGCTATCATCGTGTCCGATGAAAGGCTCCTGTCTGACGGCGGTATTTTGTTCGTCGTCGCCGTTATACAATCTAAAGAAGTGGTCTTTCCAAATCCCCAGCATGGACTGCGATTCTACTATGATGTTCCCTTGTTTATCTCTGCAGGCATCGGTTTTTTCTAGTTGACCTTGAGCCAGCTGTTTTGCCTTTCGGTAAAACCACCGAACTTCATTCTTGATGTTTGCTCTCTCAACATCCTCGATCTTAAGCTTCTCATGGTCTCTTTTTTTTTGTCATGAAAACTGAAAAGCCGCTGTTCCTCTCTCCTCTTTTGCTCGTAGCGCTCACAAGCAGCTCTTGACCTTCTTGACAGCGAGTTAACTCGTTTTAGAAAATTTACGGTTCGGAACACTAAGTTATCATACGTCATAGCGATATCAATTTGCGCTCTTGGAACTGCTATTCAACCTTTCCGGTCTTTTGTTGTTTGGTTCAAGCGGCTCGAGCTACAGCAAGGAAATGAGTGCGCCAGAAAACACTATCTAATGCGAAGTCATTTGAGGCCGTCACTTGATGTGTTCTTTATTTTTTTGGAATTAATGGAAAGAATTGCTTCTGCTAATAAAATCAAAATACATTAAAAAATTAATTTTAGTATTTTTATTGCAGTTTTAAAAAGTAGTTGGCGTACTTTTCATGATTCTTATTTTCGTTCCAAACAAAATTTAAATAAACACAATAATGACACCATAACAATTTTATCGACACGTAAATGGAACTTTCCCACATGTTGTCGTTTCTCTTGTCTTACTTACTGCAACAAAATAATTCTGTGTTTAAGAAAGCCTGTTTCTCCAAAGTCTCGCCTTCGGTACAATGTGTAAGATTCCAGCAAATAGTGAAGTGTATTTTTTTCATGAACATAAAATCATCAAAAGTAATTAATGACTTTTTTATAGTCAGACAATCGTAAATCTTTTGAGATCAACGTTGTTTCTCTGGCTTTTCCGGTTAAAGTATTGAGTTGTTACTGTAAGTAAAAGTATTTACAAGTTTTCTCCTTAAAAAAAAAAAAAAAACGAAACAGATGCGTCATTTGCCAGTTAATGGGAATTTCCTGCAGACCCCAGACTGAATATTTTAAATGTCGCCACCGACGACGCGATGCTTCTGCCGATCGCCCAATTAGTCACCTTAGCACACATTCCTTGAGATAGCAACAAGAGTGCTAATAGAATTTCAGAAATGCATGCGTTATGCTAATTTCGGATGTGGGTTCACTCTTCTCTAATCTCTGGTTCTTACACACAAACGAAAGTCCCCTCTGTAGACCCCAAAAAAGCAACAAAATCATGAATGAGAACTGGAATGTAAGTGATGACTGATAAGGTAATTCGTGTGGGAACGTACATTGAAAACATTATAAATTCGTCTGGCCCAGCACTCACCGGTTGAATGTTACACCGCATAGTTGCAGCGCTCAGTAATTTGCTTGCAGCACATGGCACTGGCTGGCGCTAGCTAGTGCATGTTTGCCAATGCCTTTTAATCAATAAACAACTAAATTTGCATTCTATGTGTTCTGTCAATTTTATTTGATGGTCAACTGCTGTCGTAATATTGTAATCAGCCCATGTCTGACATCCTGTCAGACTGACGAAACAACAAAACAGCTAAATGAGATAGAATTGATCTCTAATTTTGTCTTACAATCGACAAAATTTAGACACTGCACTAGGAATTAACATGACATATGCTATTCGGCCAACCTACTACGACTTGTTGTGTCGATCTGTTGCAGTGACCTAGTGGTCATGTTGCAAACGGAACAAAATAGAACTAATCTAAGTGGATTTACATTGTGGACGAGGTTAAATTCAATTAGGAGCGTTGACGACATGCTTCCACTTTAAGTGACTAATTGTTTGTGCTCTTTTGATAAAGTTGATAACGAACAACTTAAGGTTTATCGTTGCATTGCTAAAATGTTAAATTCTAATTGGTCAATTGAAGTAAGAAACTACACATGTGTGGAGAATCAAACCAAAAAGCACAACCTTGAAAAATTATCAGCTGCCCGAAAAGTCACCATCAGAAGAGTGTTCCATGTGTGTTTTCGTGAATGAAGGATGAGATCATTACCATTTTTATATAAAACAGAAATAAGATTCAATTTTTTTTCGACTTTAAACGAAATTCACTTCAAACGAATTGACATACGCAAAGAATGCCGAAATTGACATTGAAAAATGAGAACATAGATAAATGAATTTTGAATAAACAAAATGTTAACTAAACAGTGATCACACTTAAAACGAACATTCATTGAGGATTTGAATTTTAATTATTTTAATGAGTCTTAAATTTTGTTTATTGTGGCTTAAAAGTTAAAAGATTGAAATTGATTAATTTATGGGGACAGTTTTCAGATGTTGCTAATTTTTTATAACTTTTTGTTTGAGATGAGAGGTCTTAAACGATTTGAAATTTTAATTCTAATTGCTTTATTATCACCCTGTTGTTTTTTTTTTTTGTCAATTATTTTGCCTTGATGTTTAGTGTTGAAGTTTAAGTTTATCTTTTTGTGTCTTTATTTGTTGATGTTTAGAGGAAAGCAAATTAGTTTTTACTAGATTTATGTTTACGTGATGAAATTTTGTAAACAGATCCAGTCGGAGAAAAATTAGCGCGATAAAAGGAACATGTGCTTGCTTGGTAGTTCTATGTGATTCTAAACAAATTGCGAAACTAACTTTTGGTTCAAAATATAAAAACGACTTTTGTTTGAGAAGATTTACGTTATTCAAGTTTTGGATTGGTTAAAAAAATTAATTTTCATCCCATTTAATTTTTTAATAGACTTGTAGGTATTTAAAATCGATCCTGAACAAGGGAGATCATCTAAACTGCGCCAACTACAGAGAAATCAGTCTACTTAACATCGCCTATACAAGACCCTCTCTGCCGTAATATGTGAACGTCTGAAGCCTTTCGTCAACAATCTGGTTGAACCTTATCAATGTGGCTTCAGGCCAGGAAAGTCAACCATCGACCAAATTTTCACGTTGCGGCAGATCCTGGAAAAGATCTATGAACTCCAAATCGATACCCACCACCTTTTCATCGATTTTAAGGCCACGTATGACAGCATCTACAGAGACGAACTGTATAAAGCTATGTCTAGTTTGGCATCCCTGCCAAGCTCGTTCGCTTGTGCAAAATGACGATGGAGAACTCACGCTGCTCCATTAAGGTTGGCAACGAGCTTACGGAATCTTTCGACGTCAAAAAAGGATTCAGACAAGGCGATGCACTGTCATGCGATTTCTTTAACATCGTTCTTGAGAAGATAGTGCAAAACTCCACCGTCAACACCAGAGGTACTATCTTCCAAAAATCTGTTCAACTTCTCGCGTACGCCGATGATATTGATATAATGGGAAGAACACAGCGTGATGTCAATGGCGCCTTTGTGAGAATTGAGACAGAAGCGGCAAAAATGGGATTAGCGGTAAATGAGGGAAAACGAAGTATATGTTGTCTTCGAGGAAGACACCCAACACCGACGGCTCGGACAGAACGTCACAATAGACGCATACAACTTGGAGGTAGTAGAGGAGTTTGTCTACCTAGGCTCCGCTATAAACACGGGCAATAACACCAGCGCCGAGATCAGACGAAGAATAACTCTTGCTAATCGCTGTTTCTTTGGGCTAAGAAAGCAATTGAGTGGAAAAGCCCTCTCTCGAGCAACTAAGGTAAAACTGTTCAACACCTCATCATCCCAGTCCTGCTGTATGGTGCAGAAGCATGGACTTGACAAAATCGGATGAAAGTGCCTTAGGCTGTTTCGAGAGGAAAGTTCTTCGGGTCATCTTTGGCCCCGTGTGCATTGAAGGGGAATGGCGAAGAAGATATAACAGCGAACTTTACGGGTTGTACATCGACATGGACCTAGCCAGAAGGGTCAAGGCCCAGAGACTCAGATGGCTTAGTCATTTAGAGCGGATGGACACCAATGCTCGGCCCGGAAAGCCTTCGACACTATTCCCGAGGGAAGTAGGAGGAGAAGAAGACCGCGACTCAGGTGGCGCACTCAAGTGGAAGAGGACCTACATCAACTTGGAATGCAAAACAGCGAGCTAGGGATCGAGCTGGCTGGCAGATTCTTTTCGTTGGGGCAAAAGTTCACAACGGTCTGTAGCGCCACCGCAAGTGCGTAGCAGCCGAGATTAAAATAAAGGTGATATGTTTTTTTTTTTAAGCTTAATTCAGTCCAGAAAGCTAAAGCGCGAGGATAACGATTGCTCCTCTGATCGAGCGAATGGACCACAGCACCCCAGACAAGTAAAAGTTTGTCTTCCAGTTTCAAACTCAAATATTTTCTCGACTCAAAATTTATCAAAGATGACGTAATTTCTAATTGATCTGAACCAACACTCAAACCTGCTATCAATCACTTTCTTAAACTACGAACATTCAAGCCCATTAGTCACAAGACATTTTTTAAAAGAATAAACATGATTTTCTGAGAACAAAAATCGAATTGGGTTAAGATTAATTTTGAAGGTGCCTTTTTATACTCTTTGGACGATGATCGACACTAATGACGAATGGGCTTTATAAGCAGAAACTCATAACATATTTCACCTTAATTTAAAATTATGATTCATGATTCCAATTCTGTGTTATTCAGGAGGCAGATGTTTAAAGAAGCTGAAACAATAAAAATAGTGTGTATTCACAAATTGTTTCATACATTTGTTGAGTTCAATCCCATTTTCGATTTCTTACACAAACTTTTTGCACTTCGTTATCGAATTTCAATTTTGACAGCCTTTGTAATTAAGTTAGTGATAACAGTTTTACGCACCAGTTATCCGCAAAAAATTGGTGATACCCTAAGCCCTTACCTTACCTAATCGATGCATTTGACATGCGGCAAATAGTTAAGTTCAAGCATTCCATTGCCAATCGCATCACTTGGACACCACACATCGCCTGTTTTCAGAAGTAATTTCCAAAAACCTGTATTGGGCAGTCTGCAAAGCAAACTTTTCATTTAAGATGAGCTGTCAAAAGGAAAAACCCTTGTAGAAGGTACCCTAAAGGAAACATTAACTGATGGCCTTTTTTGTTATCGATAAAAACCACACATCGAAAACAAAACAGCCAATTTATGTGGAACTCAGCTTGTTTACAAGGAACACAATAAAATGAAATCATGGATTGTAATCTTAACACAAGAGAGTTTACATATACATTTGTATATTCATTTTGTTTACATTAAATATATCAAACAGGCAATCGAAACGGTTTCATTATCAACTTAATTGCTATTAATAAAGAGGTGATTTAATTGCTTATCGATAACATGGAAGAATCGTTTTTATGTGTTTGAGTATGGTTTTCGTTTCCTCTTTTTCTCTCTGGATGGGAAATATGTATGCGTTTTATTTCTCTTTTCCAAGTCTTATCTGATAAATTGATAACTTTAACCAAGTTAACGGGTTCATGTTAACGTAAACGCAGAGGTACAGGGCTGTGCAAAAAATTGGATTATTCTCAGAAAATTGTTGACTAACGTATCGATTTACTTAAAACGTAACTTAAAATTCTTTTTTTCTGTGCAAATTTTTATTTTTGTGAGGGAATTACTTTTTTGTTTAGGTTCTCAATTAGAAACTTAATTAGGGAATTTTAATATGGAATTTTGGTTAATGTTTATTGCGTGTCGTTTCCAATACCAGGCCCTTTTTTGGCATTGATTATGTTCAACTTAACTAACCTGTTACTTGAAACTTTTACTTTGACTGTCCGCAGCACTCAAAATTTACTTAATTAAGGTGGTACAGTCAAGTGCCCGTGGCTTTGTGGTTATGGCCATTGGCTGCTAAGCCGAACGTTGTGGGTTCGAGTCCGAGATGTGACCATAAAGTTTTTATTTCATCTTTCACGGCTACTGCCTCTTGCGAAGAACTGACAAAACTTCCAAGAGTAGCAATCTGTCTTGAAGAAAGTGTTTCTCAATTTTGCCGTTCGGAATCGGTGTTAAATTGTAGGTACCCTCAATTCTTCACACGTACTCAGTGAATTGTTGATGAGAGTAAGCCACTTAGGCCTTGGCTCTTCAAGAGCTGTCACGCCACTCTATTCATTTATTTATTTGAGGTGGTACAGTCCATTGTGGACTTGGGACTCAACCAATATTCTCTGCTCGGTCCCTAGTTATCGTCTCTACTTCTGCACTCCTAAATGCTGCAGGTCCTTTTTCACTTGAATGCGCCACCTATTTTGCGGCTTTTCTCTGCTTCTACGTGCCTCAGAAATGGTGTCGATTGCTTTCCGCACCAGAGTATCGGTGTCCACATGCTCTTAATGACCAAGTTATCTATGTCGCTGAAAATTGACTCTTCTGGCTAGGTCCATGTCGTTGTGCAACCCATAAAGTTCGCTGTTTTATTCTTCTTCTTCTCTATTCCTCATCAATGCACAAAGAAACATAGATGACCTAAAAAACTTTACTATCGAAACGGCCTATTCATCCAATTTGTCAGGATCCATTCGCCTGTACCATACAGCATGACTGGGATGATGAGGGTGTTATATTATATTAACTAAGTTGATCGAGGGAGGGCTTTACAACTCAACTGCATTTCTTAGCCCAAAGAAACAGCGATTAGCAAGTTATTTTTCATTTGGTCTCAGCGCTGGTGTTATTGCCCGTAGCGGAGCCTAGGTAGACAAACGCCTCTACTACCTCGAAGTTGTATATGTCTATTGTGACGTTCTGTCCGACTTGTCGCTGTTGGGTGTGCTTCCTCGAAGAACCCACTTTTGCCGCTTCTGTCTTAATTCTCACAAAGGCGATGTCAAAGGACATCACGCTGTGTTCTTCCCATTTTATCAACATCATTGGCGTATGCGAGAAGTTGAACAGACTTTTGGAAGATAGTGCCTCTGGCCTGGTGTTGACGTAGGAGTCTTGCACTCCACTCTTCTCAAGCACGATGTTCAAGAAATCCCATGACAGTGCATTGCTTTGTCTGAATTCTCGACATCTCGACATCGAAAGATTCCTTTAGCTCGTTGCCAACATTGATAGCGCAGCGTGAGTTCTCCATCGTCATTTTACACAAGTGTACGAGCTTGGCTGGGATGCCACACAGCTTTATACAGTTTGTCTCTATGGATGCTGTCATATGCAGCTTTAAAATCGATAAAAAGGTGGTGCGTGTCGTTTTGGAGTTCATATAGGTATTTTACAGGGTTTGCAGGAAAGTTAAAATATGGTTGATGGTTGACTTTCCTGGTCTGAAGCCACATTGATAGAGGACTTTCACATATTGCAGGCAAATATTGATGAAAGAGTTAAAAAGGCTACCGTAGCGCTTTTTACTTGTAAAAAGGCCATAGGATCAAAATGGGGCTTCTCCCCAAAAATAACCCACTGGCTATACACTTCTGATTACCGAAGCTTCCATGTCTCCATCCCTTCAAGATCTTCCTGGGAAGAAGAGAGACCCCTGGAAGACAATACGGTATACTTCTATACAGACGGTTCAAAGACCGATTACGGAGTTGGAAGTGGCATCTATTCGGAACAACTGAATCTCAGTCTATCATACAGACTTCCCAATCAATGTAGTGTTTTCCAGGCAGAAGTAATGGCGTTTAAAGAGGCACTATCCTGGCTCAAAGAAAACGTTAGATCTTGCAAGGGTATACGAATCTTCTCGGACAGCCAATCCGCTCTCAAATCTCTCGCGTCTGTCTCCACAAACTCTCAAATAGTCCACGATTGTCGATCATATCTGAATGAGATGACGGAACAGTTTAATATTCACCTCATTTGGGTGCCGGGCCACAGAGACATTCCGGTAAATTGCAAAGCCGATGAGCTCGCCAAAAACGGAACACTTCTGCCTAATGTTAGACAAAAACATAAGATAGGAAAACCACCAAATATCTTCTCAAACAATATGCTCTAGAATCAGCAAATGCTAGATGGTCACAGGGTACCACCTGCCTAGCAACCAAACAAATATGGCCAAGCATAGACATGAAACGATCAAAAGCAGACAAAATATAAGCTCTACAATTGGAGTCATAACAGGAAACTGCCTCATAGGCAGATATGCCTTGATGCTTGGAGTCTACGCAAACGACTTCTGTAGAAGCTGCATGGACGAGGAGGAAGAGGAAACAATCCAACACCTTATGTGTACATGTCCGGCACTCTCCAATAGAACGAATAACTATCTCGGTAATCCCTTCTTCGATAATACCAGTGAACTGGCAACGATCGACACAAAATGTCTTTCTCACTTAATTAAAAGTACAAAATGGTTTGTTTAATTTCATTACTCTCCCATGAGTAACCTCATTAGTGGTATCACAATGGACCCTTGAGGTCTAAGTGAGTCAATTACATCCGGATAGCCACTCTAACCTAACCTAACCTAACCTAACCTTCACATATTGCAGCAGAGAGGATCTTGTAGGCGATGTTGAGGAGGCTTATTCCTCTTTAGTTGGAGCAGTTCAGAGTGCATCTTACAGATGATTTGATGCATGCTCCTATCAAAATCGTCACCTGCTGCTTTGAACAGCTCAGCAGCTACTTCAGCAGATTTGTTGGATTTAAGCTGTGATATTGCCGTTTTCACTTTTTCAAGACCGGAATTGTTGGCTGTTATCGTGTCCAATTAATGGCTCCTGCTTAAAGGCGGGATCCTGTTAGTCGTCGCCTTTATACAGTCTACAGAATTGGTCTTTCCAAATCCCCAGCATCGAATGTGATTCTTCTATGAAGTTTTCAATATCATTCAGAATTTTTTGCACACTTCTGTTGCACACACAACTATACAATTTAAAATGACTATTATTAGCTTAAAACTTGCGAAACGAACAGCTGATTGTGCTGGAACGTTTTATTAAATACAAGCAATTATACCGGTAGAAGTTATCGATAACAAGTAAGTTTTTTTTTAATCTTGAACGATGTGAAAGTTCAAACTTGAATAATTTGTAAATATCTACGTGAGTACCATCAAAGTGGAAAAAATCACACCGTTAATAAATTACTTTACTTGAACACAATCATCAAATAAACATTACAATGCAGTTGATGCTTTTGAAACAGAATAAAAAGGTCATAATGTCAACAAATCAAATCGATTAAAAATTATCATTTACATCCTTAGCATGAATCTTTGATAAATATGCAAGCAGACATGACAGCTTCAACACAATATTTAGTATAATTGCCATGAACTTCGTTAATACAATAACTTTATTGTTTCGAAATAAAAAATAAAGTAAAATAACGAGATAACCCCTTTCCAATATTCAGTCGTTGCGTTCGTTCACACTATCTGTCAACGTACGTCATTCCACAGCTTGTCCGCTTTCAAGGTGATATGGCCACTTTTTCTCCGTCTTCACATTCGAATTAATTAATTTATTTATTACAATAGAAGGGTCCATTTGTTCTAACAGCCTACAAATTAAACAAGTCGCCGGCTTCAATTATTTTATCTAAGAAAAAGTAAGAATGGCGCCCAACGTTTGAAAAAGGGTTGAATAGCAATGCATTCCTAACACGAAATACGTTTTTGTCGCTTTTTTATTAACTTACCGTATCAGCGAATTCCTCGCGTGGCCTGCGCGATATTGTGGCTCCAGTATCATCCTTGGTTGGTGACATTTTTTGTAGTTTAGTTTCTTTTATTTTATTTTTCGTGTATTTTGAACTCTAAAGATATTTTGCGGTTGAGGACCAGTTTTTTTTATTTCTTATCTTCGTTTACAAAAATATTATAACAACCACAGAAAAAAAAATATTATTTGAAGTCAAAGCAATACGAGAACCAGACAGAAAACGGAACAACAAAAAACAAACCAAATTCGTTTTGTATTTTACACTTGAGAATGCAAATTAAGCTAATTTAATGCAATACACTGTTTTTGTGGTAAGAAGTAAGGGGGCGCGGAATTCACAAAAGTGGGGCTTTAAATACAAACAAACAAACAGAAAAAAAAACGCTGAATGAAGGAACAAGGTTAGAAGATTATTTTTAGAAATGTGTAATCACCGTTTAATCTCTTTTCATTCTTTTTAATTTTTTTTCTATTTTTTGTACCTATGAATTGGTACCCAATGTAATTTTGTATCGCCACTTCTTTTGACACATAAAAAAAAAAAACAAGAAACGTCAAGCGTCAAACGACCAATCCAAAAAGACAGACAGGCGATTGTGTGGTCAAAGCGGTTTTTTTTCGTTTTAAGATGGAACGGGACGAAAGCGAAGCAGAACCTTGTTTTTTTATTAGTTAAACAGCAATGCAAGGCAAACCGGTAAAAGATGAAAAATCTGGACTCTGACGGGACAGAGGCTGGAACTCCAACTCACTTAAATGGTCAAGATTGAACAGAAGCGCGCTGTAAACGGCAATTACGTGTAAACGATATGTCGATGTCAATTATATGAACAACTCTAGTATCGTTGCTTATGAAGTCACTCACTACTACTAAGTTTAAGGTCAGTAAGGCGCAGAGGACAATCAACGGTCAGCGGCAAAAAAAAAGAATGAATATCTAAAGCCAGGTATCACAATTATGAAAACAAGAGGCACAGTGCGGGGAATGCAAAATCGAATCAAATCAGAATTATTTAAAAACAAAAAAAACCGTTTATCGATCACTAAACAATTTTTGAAAAATTATCAAATTAATTGATATGAGTCAAATCCATTAAGACACACAATAAGGTCGAAAGAGAGAAAGGAATAATGAAAAAAAATCATAAAGATACACGCAACGGTCTAAGTAAAAGATAATAAATTCGTATTAACGATAGCGAGGAGAATTGTTGAACACCACCGTCACATCGATAGTACTGCTTCCGTAAAACTGACGAAAAAAAATTCTTTGGATATGTCAAAACCGGTGTAGGACTTTGCTTGCCGCTGTTTCTTTTTTACTTGTTCTGTTTTATTTTTTTTATTTGTTTTCCTCTTCTTTAAGTTTACTTTACACTCGTGCCATTATAGAGGCACAGTCACAGCACAAGCGAGTAGTAAAAACATCAACACAAGCAGAGGAGAGCAAGTTGTGTCGCCTTCACAATCGCCCCAAGCTCCATTCCTCACTCATGGCGATATGCTATGGCTAAGAGGCCTATTCCAGTGCTGGACGAAAAACAAAACAAAAAAACCAGAAGAATGTGTGGTGTTGAGTGTGGAGCGATGAGTGAGAAAAATAATAATAACAAAAACAAAACAAAAAACAAAAAACATCAAATGGAGCAGAGTAGAGATGAATAACGAACATGCAGTTGGGGCTTTTCCAGTTTTGATATTCCAATTCCAGCAAGAGATTGGAGCATTTTAATACACATGGCAAGAAAGAGGCAAATATAAACATGACGCTAAAGCACCTATACACAATTGGGTGTTCTGATGAGGTGTTGTTGGGAGAGCTCAAGCACAAACACAAATACTACAGGGGAGATGAGGATTGCCATTATCAGTTTATAAATTGAATGGCGCAAAATAATAGTCCGCTAATGAACAATTTTAATGTGATACTAGATTAAAATGACGTTTGAGTCATGACTAAAATGTCATTTTAAGATAGTATCACACTAAAATCGTTCATTAGCGGACTATAATTCTGCGCCAATGAATTTAAGGCAATTATGCTCTTTCTGAGACTTTTTTTTGTGTATTGAAAAAAGGAAAATCTACTCTTTATCGCTCATACTTGTCCTAAATGTGTATAACAAAGACTAGTCTTCCAACTCTTTTTTCTTTACATTTTAAAAGAAAAACTAAAGATTCAGTTCTATTAAACTTATGAGTTATGACAAGGATTTTGTTGAAAAATGTAAACAAAAAACTTAAGCAGTTTTCAAAACACACCAAAAAGTTGAGAAAGATTTGAAAACCATATGATGGGTCGGCAAAAAATAATATTCCAAGCAAGTTCACGAAGATAACAACTTCACGCTTGAAAAATTATAATCCACACCTGTTTCCGGTATAGCGTTGCATTTTATACAACTAATATGACGTAGCTTCTAGTTCCAGAACCGGGACACTGCTCGTATAACAGTGAAAAAAGCAGAGAGAATTGTAGATGAATTCAAGCAGCACTTCCACAGCAGCTGCTGAATGCGCTTAATGTCGAGCAAGCCAATGACGAAAGAGAAGTGAGACCAGTCAATGAACACCCAGCCTCCAGCACAGAAAGGGTACAAAAATAATAAGCCGGCTCAGATGGCATACCTGCAGAACACTGTAAATATGGTTGAGGTATTTTGATGAACCGCTTGGACACCTCATCAATAAAGTGTAAGAGGAAAAATGCATGTCCGCTGAGTGGTCTATAAGCTCAACATGCCCCATCTACAAAATTGATCCTATGCCGTGCAAAAAACTACTAAGGCCTAATGCTGCTTAATGTTGATTTAGAAATCCTATCCAACGAACTTTGTGAGCGTGCAACACTATAATTAGCTCGTACCAGTGTGGCTTTAGGCCAAGCAGAACAACGACAAACCAAATGTTCATACCAACTGAAGCAAATCCTGAAAAAGATCAAAGAACTTCTGGTAGTAACCCAACATCTTTTGATCGACTTCAAATGTGCTTATGGTAGCATCCACCGCCAAGATTGATTAATTGCGATGTCTTAATTTGGGATCCCGAAACAAACTGATCCAGCTGTGCCGCATAACAATACACAGTGCAGTATGCAAATGGGTAACAGCTCATCCGAGTTGTTTCAAACATGCACAGGGTTTAGACAAGTAGAATTGCAGGCCTGTGGCTTCTTCAACAAAGTCGTTGTGCAGATAGTGCCCAAGGCTGGTGTGAACACGGAAAACACTATCTTCAACAAACTAACCTAACTCCAAGACTATGCGGACGACACCGACATCATCGGTCGCTCCCAAAGAGCTGTGGTCCTGAAGTGAACGAGGACAAAACAAAGTACATGCTATCAACAAACAAAAGAACATCTGTCCACCTTCTGGGCAAAACTTCATTATTGGTAGCAGCGATTTCGAGGTAGTTAAGGAGTTTAGCGACACTTTAGTGGAGATTCGACAAAGAAATACTTTCGCGAACCGCTTCTACTTTGGTTTGGCCAAACAACTGGGTTCAAAACTCCTCACCCGAAAGACAAGGTTCTTACTATACAAGACTATGATTTTATCGGTCCTATTCTACGGTGCCGAGTGCTGGACGATAAGTTAAAAGGGAAAATGATACAGGACGCCTTCGAAATAAAAATTCTTCGACGAATTTTCGGTCTTGTAGGCGAAGATATCGTTTGGAGAAGAAAAAACGACTTCATTGAATTTGTCACATCGAGCGAGCACAATGTTCCACCCAAGAAAGTCTCCGCTTCGCAGCCGCCAGGTTCAAAATTAGAAGGAAGACCGAACCTCTGGAACAAGGACCAAGTGACTTCGGATGTCAGAGAGCTTGGTTTTGTCGACTGCAGAATGCACGCGTTCCCGATGAAAGAGATCCTATATGGATAAGTAAGTAAGAAGTAAGAAGTCGTGTTTTTTAAACATCAGAAAGTCAAAAATCAGAAAAAAAGTAAAACAAAACATGGGAAGTGTATGAGCAGTCGTTTCACTTAGCTGTATTTGAATATAGCAAACTGTTCAGAGCCCATTTTCATCATACGAACAATCGGCAATTCAGATGTGTAGAACTAGCAATAATAAACAATAATATGGCAACCCTTTGCCTCATGCACACACATTGACAAATCGCCCATGTGCTGCGCCAAACAAAATAAACTTCTTTTCTCCCTGAGTTTGCTTCCACTTAACAAGCCCATCCAACGAACCGGTCTATTCCTCCATGTACCTCCTCCAGCAAACACGAAATACTCGTTGAAGTTGAAAACCATTGATGTCGGATAATGAGACGAGAGAACGCCAAACAAAACAAAAACAAACAAAAAACACCAAACAAAATATCGAAATAAAAAATATATATTTCGAGTAATTGGATGATTTGGATGGTCTGATTTCTCTCTCACAAATACTCGTTCACTTCCTTCAATTAGAAAAAAAAAAAAAAACACTTTCAAATCGAATTTGGTGAATCGAATTAATAATTTCAAGGCTTGCCGTTGCCGGCATGGGATTCGAGTATAAAACGACAATCATGATAGGAAGCTATAAAGCTGTGGTAACAAGCAAGAGGCAATGTCAGTTCAGTCAGTCTACTTGGACTTGCCTTGGTGCAAGAGAGTAATTTCTATTTTTAGACTTGACTATTGGAGTGTGCTTTTTTTTGTGTTCGAGTTCTACTTTAATTGCCTGGAAGCTGGATGGTTTTTTTGTTTTTGTTTGTTTTGATTTTAATTTCAGCTTCCAATATCAGACTGGAAGTATCAGTCACATGTAATGTCCAATTGCCGGCTTATGGAGAACCGTTTACAACTCTGCGTCATTATTTGTTTACGTTTGTTTTTTTTTTTTTTTTGCAAATTTGTAAGAGAGCACCCGGAAGTAAAAGTATTAGGAGGGGCATCTTCATTAATACAGAAGAGGCCATATTTTTTAGATGGCGTATTCTACTTTTGCATGTGGAATTGTAGTTGGGACTCGACTCAGTGAATGAGCGCATCACTACAATCCGTATCAAGGCTAAATTTACCAACATCAGCCTCATCTGCGCTCACGCACCCGCTGAGCAAAAGGATGAAGACACCAAAGACAGGTTCTACGAGCACCTCGACAAGACCTACGAGCAATGCCCTAGCTATGACATTAAATTCGTCCTTGGCCATTTTAATGCTAAGCTGGGTAGAGATGAAATCTTTGGTGGAATAATCGGACGACATAGCTTACACGACACCACCTCCGATAACAGATTTAGGCTAATCGACTTCGCTGCGGGGCGAGACGTAATGGTTGCAAGTACGCGTTTCCCACATCTCGATATCCCCAAGGGAACATGGAAACCTCCTGACTAATCAACCGTCAACCAGATTGATCACATTGCGATCGACGCACGACACTTCTCTAGCATGCAAGATGTCCGCACATTCCGAGGTGCCAATATCGACTCGCACCACTCTACCTTGTTGTAACCAAGGTACGAATGCGGATATCCCGATCAAGGCCAACACGCGAAAATGAAAGAGATTGCTAGATTCTTTTCCGATCGTGTCTCTGAAAATCTCCTCAAAAGTCCTTTGCTGCCAGCACAAAATATAGAGAACCAGTGGCAACGCTGCCAAACAGCCATCAGAGATGCCGCCTCTAAAGTGCTAATTTTACACGGCCACCACAACGAAACCCCTGGTTTGACTATGAGTGCCGGGGAGCACATGCAGCTAAACAAGAGGCATACAAAGCGGCGCTGCAAAGAAGGACACGAGCAGCTCGTGAGCTTTACGAGCAGGAAAGGAGAGAGGAGCATAAACTTCTCAGAAAGAAAAAAAGGAGCATGAGAAGCGCGCGATCGAGTAGATAGAGGGATGTCACAACAGGAACAAGGTTCGAAAGATCTACAAAAAGGTGAAACAAACCTCCAGGGCTTCGGGGTGAACTGAAGCCTGTAGAGACCATCATGGGAACATAGTAGTGGAACCGCAGTCAGTGCTGGGGATATGGAAAGACCACTTTTCCAAGCTGTATAGTGGCGATGACGACCAAAACTCCGTTAGCAATACAGAACCATTTAATTTGGGTGGAGAAGGCCAACAATTCCACACACCCGACATGGACAAAGTGAAGATAGCGATATCTTAACTAAGTCGAAGAAAGCCGCTGGAGCAGACGGGCTAGCCGCCGAACTGTACAAAGCAGCTGGAGATTACTTGGTTAGGAGCATGCACCAGCTCATCTGCAAAATTTGGTCGAAGGAAAGCATGTCCGATGAATGGAACCTCAGCATCGTATGCCCAATCCTCAAAAAAGGAGATCGCCTGAACTGCACCAACTACAGAGGTATAAGTCTCCTTGACATCACCTATAAGATCTTGTCGTCAACAACCTGGTAGGTCCTTATCAGTGTGGCTTCAGACCCGGAAAGTCCACCATCGATCAAATATTCACCCTACGGCAGATCTTGGAGAAGACCCAGGAACTTCAAATCGATACCTACCACATTTTCACCGATTTCAAGGCCGCGTATGACAGCATCTATAGAGACCAATTATATATAGCAATGTCTAGTTTTGGCATCCCAGAAAAACTCGTCCGTCTATGTAAGATGACAATGGAAAACTTCCGCTGTTCCATCATGGTCGGAAAAAACCTAACGGACGCATGCAAAAAGGTTTTAGACAGGATGCTGTCAAGCGATTCTTCAACATCATTCTGAAAGATGGCACAAGCTCATGTCAACACGTCAAAGTCCGTCCAGCTACTAGGATACGTAGACGACATTGACATAATTGGAAGAACACAGCGGGATGTCAGTGGAGCGTTTGTGAGCCTTGAGACGGAGGCCAGGAAGATGGGTCTAGCGGTTAACGAGGGCAAGACCAAGTTAATGCTGTCGACAAAAGGACTACCAACATACGACGTCTGTAGCAAACGTCAACATAGACAGATTTAACTTCGAGGTAGTTAAGGACTTGTCTACCTGGGATCCGCTATCAACTCAGACAACAACACCAGCGCTGAAATCAAACGAAGAATCACTCTTGCCAATCGCTGCTTCTTGGCTCGTAGTCTTCGAACCCAACCCGGAAGGACGTCGCAGAAGAGGAAGACCGCGACTCAGGTGGAGCACACAGGTGGTAGAGGACCTGAACCAACTTGGCGTGCGAAACTGGAGACAGCTAGCCAGGGACCGAGCTGTCTGGAGAAGTTTGTTGGGTGATGCGCTGGTCCGACCAGGACTGTAGCGCCACCATAAGTAAGTAATGAAGTATTCTACTATTACAATAATTTTACACTAAACTTTTCAAACAGAAAATGGGTCTAACCAACATCTCTCTGAGACTGAGAGCATTATGAAGAATTGAGGGTACTCACAGTTAAGTCGATTCCAAACGGCTAAGTTGAGAACAATTTTTTCATGACAGATTGTTGGTCTTGGAAGTTTTGACAGTTCTTCACAAACGGTAATACAGATGACAGATGGAGAGAACAAACTATAGCCACGAGTTGGAATTGAACCCATGCATTGTTTTTACATTTAAGTAATACAAGAACTTTGATGTACTTTTGCGTATTTCAGCGATAGCTCATGAGTAAGTAAATTTCTCTACAGCCCATCTGATTTATCTCTATAAAAAAAACGAAATTCAATGTCAGTAGTCTTTTTCACTTCGAAATCAAATCTAACAACCCGATATGTCAGCAAATTCCAATTGGATTAGCTGAGGGTTAAATCAATCCACTTTTAATCCTATAGTCGGATTAGCTGATGAGAGTATAAAAGCTAAAGTTGTTTAGCTTAACCCTTCTGTTAGTGGAACCAAGTGCAAGTGTGAAGAATAAGATTTTTGTCATTATTCGAAACAAAAAACGAGTGGGATGAGTTTGTTCGGTGATCCACTCCGGAATCTTTCATTTTTTAGGCCGGAAGCACGGTTAGTTTGAAATTGTGACTATTATTAAGATTAAAGATGAAATCATGTGTCAGACTTTGTGAAATTGTGAAATAGTTGCAAAAGATGGTGGTTTGATGGTCAACCCAAATACCAATTAGGACTTTACTGGATTAGTATTTTTTTTTTTAAATAAGCGACAAACTACAATACCAATCAGTTGAATTCTCATAAAAATGGCTTTTGTTTTGCGGCCTATTGTCTCCAAGATTTTCGATTTTTCGAGAATATTACGATAGTCTATTGTAGCTCGTGTTATATGACTTCATTCCGGACATGGATAGATCAGCTATCAGTACATAAAAGTTATCTGAAGATTTAGGACGTTTGCCCCTTTCTTCACATATCTTGAAGACAGATCTTATCAAGTGAAATTCAAAACTCATGTCTCTTAATCATTTATTGCTAAATCCGGTGTCCCTTCAGGTAGTCATTTAGGACCCCTTCTTTTTATTTTTTTTATAATAAGCGTGTGAACTGGCCGCCTCGGGAGTTTTCGGAGAATGTGATGTTTTTAAGTAATTTTTGACTATTTTTTCGTACATAAATAAAATTAATAAATAGAGGGGCGTGACAGTTCTTGAAGAGCTAAGGCCTAAGTGGCTTACTCTCATCAACAATTCTCTGGGAGCCTTTGAAGAATTGAGGAGACCTACAATTTAACGCCGATTCCGAATGGCAAAGTTGAGAAACACTTCTTTCACGACAAATTGATACTCTTGGAAGTTCTTTTATAGAGGCAATACCCGTGAAAGGTGAAATAAAAACTTTATGGGCTCGAGTAGGATTCGAACCCACAACGTTCTGGTAGGTAGGTAGGTAGTTACGTAGAAATGGCTGTCCAACTTCCGTGTAGGACACAATCAGCACTGAGTGCGCCGTTTTGATACATACCGCATGAGATTCTAAAAAGATTTGGATGGGTTAGGAAGGATGTATATTTCGAACGTACAATCCTATACATATTAATTTCCCTCTACTACGGCCTATTGTCTCTAGTTTAGGAGAGATTAGGGGGGCGTTATAGCCAATTTGTGTTATTGAAGTATGAGATCATGTCTTTGATCTTGAATTCTGAGAGTTTCTCAATACCGTTGAAGAATTCTTTACCTAAGTGGAGTGCTCTTTTTCTAGCCAAGGCCGGGCAATGGCAGAGAAAGTGTGGGACCGTTTCCTTTTCATTCTGGTCCTCACAACTACGGCAGAAGGAGTTATGTGGTATACCCAATTTTGCCGCATGCTTCCCTATGGGCCAGTGCCCTGTGCAGGTAACAACATCTATGGCTATGTCATGCCGTCACTTCTACGGTAATTGCTCTAGTGAAATAGCCAGCTGCATTCCACCCCTTAAACAATTCAACCGTAATGCCCGCGCTTCCAGGAATGACCCATCAGTTTACCCTCGAGCCCAATTTCGGTCGTACGCTCAAGTATAGAGAATCGTTCTTTAGCCGTACTACGCGAATGTGGAACTCTCTTCCACTCTCTGTCTTTCCAAATCATTGCAGTGTTCAGGAATTTAAGACCAATGTACACCGGCACCTCCTCTCCAGTCCCTTCCCTCTTTCCTAAAGCTCTCACTGTGTCTATGGCATAATAAGGGTAAAAGAAACCCCTTGAGTGTGTGTTTATTATAAAAAAAAAAAAATTGTGAAGGGCTGATCCTTGCCTAGCTAGCTCATCTGCCTTCTCATTTCCCTCATAGCCCCTATGGCCCGGTATCCAGATTAGAGTGACCCTCAAATCGAGTTCCTTGAGGGCGTCTTTGCATTGCTGGACCAGTTTCGAGGATGAAAAAGCTGAATCAATGGCTTTAATGGCTGCCTGACTGTCTGTTAGTATAGCTACATTTTGGTTCTGTCTGATATTTTTAAGGGCTATACAAGCTTCCCTTTCGCTAACAATTCTGCCTGGAATACACTGGCAAAATCGGGAAGTCTAAAGGATATTGAAATCTTAAGAGATTCACAGAAGGCATCTGCACCTTCACCGCATTCCGTCTTTGAACCATCCGTGAAAATAGTTGTGTCGAAGTCTTCCTCCCAGTCGATTCTTGAGGGGAACAAGACTCTAAACTACTTTAAGGTGTTTAGGGTGAGGATGCAGTAATCGGTGGTTGTGGATAGGATGTCTGATGGTATCAGGCTGGTTTGGTTGCAGTGCCCGTAGGATCTGGTTTTCCAGCAGCTTATTTCTTTGAGTCTCAAGATACTGCAAGAAGTCAATCGGAAGAAGGTCCAGGATGACGTTAAGTGCATCTGTTAGGTAGGACCTGATTGCCCCTGATATCACTATGTAAGCGTTATAGCCAACGCACATAATCACTGCGCCACGGGCGGAATTTCGGTCAAAACTTAAGTAATGATGGTTTTATATGCGTCTAGAGTTCGAGGACTGTTCTAGTAAAGACTCCGAAGCGTGAAATTACCGGACCAGGAAACTTATCACGCAATAAAGCCATAATAATTGGTCGTTTTGTGTGGCTTGTTGCCCGGTCTTATGACAACCATATATCATCCAAGTCATGATCTTCAATTGAGCATATCGCTCCGAATTGACTGTAACACTCCGCCCATATTGGCATCTTCGAAGATGAGAGGTTAGAATCCATTCAACGGAATTTTACCCGATTTGGAGTGATCTACTAAATATTATCCTTATTGTCAACTCTTTAGAGAGAAAAGTTGTCACAGAACCGACTAAAGTCATATTTTCAATTACAGAACTTAAAACGAACTATTTGTGAACCCAATTTTTCTTTGAAAAAAGTTACACATACGCCACAGTGAACATTAGAATAAACATTGCTTTTATTTCATTATTTCGTTGCAGAACATCACACGAGGTTCGCCTGATTGGATGGAATGTACCACCGGAAGAACTCCAACACATACCCGACCACTGGCTAAAGTATCCCGAACCGCCCGAGTCCTTGAACTATCTTCTCGGATTACTTTATATATTTTTCTTTATAATGTCCATAGCTGGCAATGGACTTGTCATTTGGGTTTTTTGCTCGTGAGTGCAGTTCTCTCATAAACGATGTCACCAATATTTTTCAAGTTTTTCTCTTGTTAACCCTACAGAGCAAAATGCTTACGAACGCCATCGAATATATTTGTCATTAATCTGGCAATTTGTGACTTTTTTATGATGTCAAAAACTCCAGTATTCATATACAATTCGTTTAATTGTGGCTTTGCAATGGGTCATCTGGGATGTCAAATTTATTCGGTGATTGGAGCCTACACTGGCATCGGAGCCAGCTTGACAAACGCATTCATTGCTTATGATCGATTTAATGTTATCACAAGACCAATGGAAGGAAAAACCACAACTGGCAAAGCGATTGTAATATTGATATTCATTTATATGTATGCAACACCGTTTGTTGTCCTGCCGTTCACAGAATTTTGGGGAAGATTCGTTCCAGGTTTGTATAATTTTTTTACTACTGCTTAGCCCTTGCGTGTATATTTCAAGACCTTGAACGTAAATAGTGCGTTTATGAATCACAGTCAACTATTGAAACAAAAAAATATCGATTTATTGTGTCCACTGTTAACTTAATACAACGTCATTCGGTGTTTTTTCTTTTTTTCAACGTAAAAGATGCCATAGAAATGCTTCTGTCGAGTCTTCTTTAATCCACCACCTTTCAAAATCAAAGCCAAGCGAATTAAACACAAGAAAGGTAAAAAGTTGCTCGAAGTAACCAATGAGTAGGTTCTAAATTGGTCAGTGTTATTTGAGCAATATTTAATAACACATACGGAGTAGGGAAATCAAGTGAAGCACATTTTAAAAATGTGTACATTAAAATATATGGTTAACCTGAATTTGAGGAAGGTAGGTAGGTAGGTAGAAATGGCTGTCCCACTTCCGAGTAGGATACAATTAGCGCTGAGTGCGCCGTTTTGAGACCATACCTCATGGGATTCTATAAAGATTAGGATAGGTTAGGAAGGATGTATATTTCGCACGTACAATCCTATACATACATAGCAGTCTCATAGTGCCATCTAGTTTAGGAGAGATAAGGGGGGGCGCTAAAGCCAATTTGTGTTATTGAGGTATGAGATCATGTCTTTGATCTTGAATTCTGAGTATTCCTCAATATCGTTGAAGAATTCTTTACCTAGGTGGAGTGCTCTTTTCCTCGCCAAGGCCGCGGAATGGCAGAGAAAATGTGGGACCGTTTCCTTTTCATTCTGGTCCTCACAGCTACGGCAGAACGAGTTATGTGGTATACCCAATTTTGCCAAATGCTCCCTATGGGCCAATGCCCTGTGCAAGTAAGCTACAATCCTGGCTGTGTCATGCCTTGGTTTGGAAATTAAATTGATTGATTTTGGTTTGTTATAGGCTGGCCAGATTTTCCTAGATATAACGCAACTCGTTAAACTATTCCACCTATGATTAGCTTCTTATAGCCCTTCACAACTCCAAGAGGAGCATAATATACTCTCACTGCCAATGAGTTGTGAAGAGCTGATCCTTGCCTAGCTAGCTCATCTGCCTTCTCATTTCCCTCAAAGCCCCTATGGCCTGGTATCCAGATTAGATTGACCCTCAAATCGAGTTCCTTGAGGACCTCTTTGAATTGCTGGACAAGTTTCGATGATGATAAAACTGAATCAATGGTTTTAATAGCTGCCAGACTGTCGCATGATTTACACCATTAGACTACGTGAAACTAACTGTTCACCAAACTCGCCCCGCAATTGCGCCATTGTTTCGCGTGCTGTGTGGCATGTGACACCGTCTTGTTGAAACCACATATCATGAAAGTCAAGAACTTCCATTTCGGGCAAAAAAAAATTTGTTATCATCGCTCGGTAGCGTTCACCATTGACAGTAACGCTGCGATTCGCATTATCTTTGAAGAAATATGGCCCAATAATGCCGCCGGTCTATAAACCACACCAAACAGTGGCTTTTTCGGGATGCATTGGTCGCTGTTGCAATGCTTCTAGCTGACCTTCACTCCAAATGCGGCAAATTTTGCTTATTTACGTACCCATTCAACCAAAAATGAGCCTCATCGCTGAACACAATTTTTCGATAAAAAAGCGGATCCTCGGCCAGCTTTCCAAGAGCCCATTCACCAAAAATTCGGCGTTGTGGTAGGTCGGCTGGCTTTAGTTCTTGCACCAGCTGTATCTTAAAAGGCTTTACGCCCAAATCCTTCCGCAAAATTTTCCACGTAGTGCTGTAACAAAGGCCTTACTGCTGGGAACGGCCCCGAATCGACATTTCGCGGTCTTCTGTCACACTAGCTGATACGGCCGCAATATTTTCTTCACTACGCACAGTACGTAAACGTGTTGGTGGTTAAATGTCCAACAAAGTAAATTTGGTGCGAAATTTGGTCACAATCGTCCGAATAGACTGCTCAGAAGGTCGAGAATGCCGACCATAAAATGAAAGCAGCGCGCGATGAACATTTCGAACCGAGCACGAATTTTGATAGTAAAATTCAATAATTTGCAAGCGTTGTTCATTTGTAAGACGATCCATGGTTAAATTGCAAACCAAACTGAAGCTGTTTGACAGTGACACAAGGTACTAAACACACGTCAGCTGTCAAAACCAGTGTTGCCAAAACCAAGCCAGCTAAAAAATCACCCGTTATAACGCCCAGATATTTGGCACTGGAAGACAATGTAATGATTGACCGTTTAACCGAGTTAGAGTGAAGGGTGGTACTTTGATTTTGGTGGTGAAAAGCATCAACTCGGTTTTGTTGTTGTTAACACCTAGTCCACAGCTTGTGGCCCAGGTGCTTACTTTCTTCAAAGCCATATTAGTACTAGCAATCCTGGAGTTAGTCAATGATAAGCATGAAAACGTACAACTTGTCAATTTTTCAAAAAGAATTATGAATTTTTTAGTGCAATAAAACCTTCAAAAGACACTAGAAGACAGTGACTGGTGACGTTTTGATGATTTTTGTGTTCATAAAAGGTTTCCCCAAAAGGACTGGCAAACCATTTTAAATATTTCAAAAGCTTCGGCTTGAAGTACAAATCATTTATGAACGGAAATCGACTTCGATCATACGGCCACCGCCAACTTTGGAAGAGCTCAGAGGCAACATTGAAAGCGAAATCGACGCCGTTTCGGTTGAAATGTGTGGCCGAGTCATTCGGTCCAACGAATCGACCTCTACAAACTTGCCACCGGTCGTCGTCGGCTTGTTTAAACACCAAAGAAAATAGAGGTGTTAAAACTCTCGAACGAACGGGCTCATTTTTTTGAGATAACACGCTCATGAAATTCTATTTTTCAATCGGGATAGGTCGCTCGCATGCACTCTCCAGTCGTCAAGAGTTCAAAACCAAGCGCTCTAGCATCCGCAGTCAGTTGGTCCTTGTACCTGGGGGCTGCGAAGTGAAGACTTTCTTGGCTGGGGCGTTGTCGTCCATTCGCTCTATTTAGTCGTCTTTTCTTGGCTTTTTCGACTACTTCAACATCTTGGAACAGATCGAACAGTTCGCGGTTGAACCTTCTTCTCCGTCGCATAGGTAAGGTTAGGTTAAAGTGGCTGTCATGGATGTTAAAAGACACAATCAAAGGCATATTGTGATACCACATGAATCTAAAAAGGCTTTTCTTCGAAAGCTCATTGAAACCAATTAGAGTTCCTTACGAAACGTAGAAGATTGATTATATTAATATGTACGAGTTCGTTTAGATCATTGAAGAAGTGAACCATACGTTTATAAGCCAGAGCAGGACAGGTACAGAGGAGGTGAAGAACTTTTTTTTCCTCCTCCTCATCCATGCAGCTTCTGCAGAAATCATTAGAATACGCCCAGTCGCGCAGCGTGTCTTCCAATTAGACAGTGTCCAGTAATGACACCAATTAAGGAGCTTATATGCGCTCTGCTTAGAGATATCAGGCATCTAGATCTCTTTAAGTCCAAATTAGGCCAGATGTTTTTCGTTGCCTGACAGGTGGTTATGTTATTCCACCTGATGTTAGTTCTCTTAATAGCATCTTGTTGTAGCAAGAGCTTACATGTAGCGATTGGTATACCAACATTAGCCCTTTGTGGTTTAATGGGTAATGTTGTACCATGTTTGGCGAGTTCGTCGGCTTTGCAGTTTCCTGGAATGTCTCTATGGCCCGGCACCCAGTGAAGGTGAATGTTAAACTGTTGTGCCATCTCCATTAGAGACGATCGACAGTTTTGGACCGTAATCGAGTTTGTAGAGACAGAGTCCAGGGACTTTATAGCTGCCTGACTATCTGAGAAAATCCGGATATCAGATGTGGATACCACGTTTTCTTTGAGCCAGGACAGGACCTCCTTAATCGCCAAAAGTTCTGCCTGAAACACGCTACAATGATTTGGAAGGCTGAATGAGAGACTTAGTTTTAGTCGTTCGGAGTACACACCTCCACCAACCCCATCACTAGTTTTCGATCCATCTGTATAGAAGTGGATTGCCTCGTCTTCCAGGAATGTATTATTTTCCCAGAAGGATCGGGAAGGGATAGAAGTTTGAAACTTCCTATCGAACTGTAGTTGAGGAACGGTGTAGTCTGTGTGCTTTGGAATTGATTCTAAATAATTAAGAATAACAGAGTGGCCAATGTTATTGTTAGTCCACTGTGAAGAGGCATTGAGGCGAATAGCAGAACTAGCAGCTATTTGTTTGCTGATTATATCCAGAGGTGTCAGATAGAGTAGGATGTCTAGTGCCGCAGATGGAGTAGTACGAAGTGATCCGCTTATACTTAGGCATGCTGAGCGTTGCGCTTTACTAAGCTTATCGCAGTTCATTTTTACGTCTAAGGCAGTCCACCATACTGACACACCATAAAGAAGAATCGGTCTGATTACCGATGTGTATAGCCAGTGAGTGATTCTGGGTTGCAGACCCCATTTGCTACCAATGGCTTTCTTGCAGGTGAAAAGAGCTACCGTAGATGTTGCTCTTCCAATTCAGTTTTCTGTCTAAGATAAGACCCAGATATTTAGTTTCCTCTGAACACTTTAATTGGACACCGTTTATAGAAGGAGGGTCGATGTGCGGAATTTTATATTCAGTGTGGACCTAAGCCACACCGATTCGCCCAAAGTGATAGCTTATTTAGAGCGTTTTGTAAGAGTTCTTTTAAGGTATTTAGATGCTTCCCTGAAACAGCTATAGCAACGTCATCAGCATATGCTATCACTCTGAAGCCTTCTCTATCCAGAAGGGTAAGAATTTCGTTAACTACCAGGTTCCAGAGTAGAGGGGAGAGAACACCGCCTTGCGGCGTGCCTCTGCTGACAGGTCTTCTTGTGGAAAAGCCGCCAAGTTCTGAGTTAATTATTCTGCTATTCAGCATTAAATGAATTAACTCACCAAGCGAACTCTCCACATTTAGAGTTGACAGTGCAGATGTGATTGCAGATGTGTCCACGTTGTTAAAAGCGCCTTCAATGTCAAGGAATGCAACCATGGTATACTCTTTATGATGGAGGGAGTATTCGATAGTGCGTACTAAAGTGTGTAGCGCCGTTTCAACCGATTTTCCCTTACAGTAGGCATGTTGAGACTTAGACATGAGTCTTGTATCAATGTTTGCCCTGAGGTGTATATCTATCAATCTTTCTAATGTTTTAAGAAGGAACGATGATAGACTTATGGGTCTGAGATCTTTAGGGTTAACTTGCGAGCATTTTCCCGCCTTGGGTATAAAAACAACTTTCACTTCTCTCCATACTGAGGGAATATGGACCAGATGCAGGCAGCTATTGAACAATACCTCAAGGATTGGTGTTATGATATCTGAGGCTTCTTGGAGTTCAGCTGGAATAATGCCGTCTGGTCCTGCCGATTTGTACGGTTCGAAGGTGTTAATAGCCCATCGCAGTTTATCCCTTGTGATTAGACCTTGTAGAAATGATGTAGTAGTAATTGAGTGCAACTGATTGTTACAGGTTACATTATGAGAGCTACCAGGAAAGTGAGTGTCTAGTAGCAAGTTAAGAGATTCTTCACTTGAGGCTGTCCAGGAGCCATCTGCCCTTTTCAGACAGCTGGGCATTACTGGATTTGTTGAAAGAATTTTTCGTAGCCTAGAGGCATCAGAGGTTTCTTCTATTCTCCGTCGCATACGGGATCGAAAATCCGTGGAAAAATTTTTCATTCGAAACTGCCCAGTATCGTTTCCCAAGTTTTACTTATCGTCCAGTACTCGGCGCCGTAGCGAGGACTGTTCAAATCAAAGTCTTGTCCAGTTATTTGGCCAAACCAAAGCAGGAGCGGTTCGCGAGAGTAATTCTTCGTCGGATCTTCACTAAGGTGTCGTTCGTGGGATTGATGTTTGTTCCCAAGGTAGGTGAACTCCTTAACTACCTCGAAATTCCTGCTACCAGCAGTGACGTTTTGTCCTAGGCGGGTAGACAGATGCTCATTTGTTTGTTGATAGCATGTGCTTTGTTTTTTCCTCATTCACTTCAAGACGAACGAGCTTCGATGATGTCTATGTCGCCCGCATAGCCTAAGAACTGGATGAATTTGGTGAAGATTGCTTTTTCCGTACTCACATCTGCCTTGCGCAATATCTGCTCCAGGACTATGTTAAAGAAGTCACATGGCAACGCTTCTCATTGTCTGCGCATGTCTGAAACAATTCGGTTGGGTTATTACCCATTTGCTCACTGCATTTGCACTACGTATTGTTTAACGTCATGAGGCACAGCTGGATCAGTTTGTTCGGGATCCCGAATGCAGACATCGCCATCATAAGCTCTTGGCAGTGGTTGCTTCGAAGACGATGAAAAGATGGCTTGTTTCGACTTGAAATTCGTTATTCTTTTCCAGCATTTGCCTATCGTTGTTCTGCCTGGCCTAAGGTCACACTGGTACGTGCAGAACGGTTAAAGACGCTCACATCATAGTACATATGTTGGATAGAATTTTGTATGTAACATTAAGCAGGGATATGCATCAGTAGTATTTGCATGACGTTGGATCGCCGCTGGGGCATATGGAGCTTATAGACCAGTCAGTGGGCATGCATTCTTCCTCCCACACTTTGTTGATGACCTGGTGCATGCGGTTCATCAAAACACCTCCTCCATATTTAAAGAGTTCCGCAGGTATGCCACCCGACCCGGCGGACTTGTCATTTTTTAGCTCTTTCTACCTCTTCTGTGCTGAGGGCTGTGCTGGGTCCTCATTGACTGGTCGTGTTTCTCTTACGTCATTGGCTCGCTCGACATTATGCGCATTCAGCAAGTGCTGGAAGTGCTGCTTTAAAACATTTACAATTCCTTGTGCGTCGGTGACTAGATTACCTTCACTGTTTCGAAGAGCCTGTGCCCCGGTTCTGGAACCAGCAGTTAATTGCTTCGACCTTTTAAAGAAGCGGCGGGTGTTGTTCTTGGCACGTGACTTTTCGAAATCCTTGAGCTGAGTAACAACGGATGGTCTTTTCTTCCTTCGCCAAGTCTTTTTCCCATTTCTTTTTGTTCGGTACTCTTCTCTTGCTGCTCTTGTTTCCCATTGCAGCATCTGCAAACGTGCACTTTCTGTCTCTCTTTTCAGACGGAAAAAGCTGAAACTTTTGACAGATATGTTTTTGCTTAAATGAGTTTTGACATTTCAGCATTTCAACAAAAAAGCACTTTTTCAAATCAATGCTTAGAATGTGCTCACAATTAATCCCCACAAAAAAGCATAATTGAGTTCCGCTAATTAAAATTTATTCAAATATAAATCTCCCTTATCGAAATGTTTCAATTAAAAGTCTGCCTATAAAAGCTCCATGCTCGTTTGACTACGACAGCCATTTCGTTTTGTGACATCCTGCCCTCAAGAGTGTTAGTCGAAAAGTCCTAGATGAAGCATTTAGTGGTTCTTTGAAAGTAGTGTTTTCTTTTGTTCAAAAATGTTTGGTCAACGAAGTTTTTTCGATGATCCCAATCAGAACTTGTCCTATTTCAAACCGGAAGCCAGGTAAATTATTGTGTACTAGATCAATCGTGAAAAAAAAATCATCTTTGGATAATGTTAGAACAACAACGGAGAACCGATTTATCGGTTGGAATGTTCCCGTCGATGATCTGCAATACATTCCGGAACACTGGTTCAAATACGTTGAGCCAGCAAAATCCATGCACTATCTGCTCGCCTTGGTCTACACTCTTTTCACGGTAGCCTCATTGACCGGAAATGGTTTGGTCATTTGGATTTTTATGAGGTTTGTCTTCAGAAATTCCTTATTCCGCACAAAATAATGTTTTACTTTTTTTTCATCTTCGAAATAAAAGTGCAAAATCCTTGCGATCACCATCGAATATTCTTGTCATAAATTTAGCCATTTCGGACTTTTTGATGATGCTGAAGTCACCCGTATTCATTTATAATTCAATAAATTTCGGCTTCGCTTTGGGCAATGCTGGATGTCAGTTATTTGGACTGTTTGGTGCGTATGCTGGAATTGGGGCAAGTTTGACAAATGCAATTATTGCTTACGATCGGTATAATGTCATAACTAAGCCGATGTCTGGGAAACTGACGTTTACAAAAGTTTACTGTTTGGTCGCGTTTATATGGATTTACAGCACACCGTGGGCATTGATGCCGTTGTTCAAAGTTTGGGGACGATTTGTTCCAGGTTTGTATAAAAAATTCTTTTATGTTGTGATATTTGTTTGAGCATGTTGATTTTTTGAAATTTTTGATCGCCAAGTACTTGTTGGCATTCTATGTGGGCAGCTGTCACTTTTAAGCTGTCGTCTTTTTTCCATTTCCTTAGTAAAAACTACGCCAACAGGTATCCGGACCGGGCCTCTTTCCCGATTGTTGGCCGACACCATCCAATTCTGCGTTCAGGCTTTGGGCGTTCTGGTCTACGCCATCCTTCCAGCGCAAATTTAGCTGCCGCGCTGTCTCCTACCATGAATTGTACCGCAAGGGACTTTCCGGGCTACCGGAGTCTACCAAGCTTAATTTTGTCATCAAGTCTGCTTCGCGATAGATTTGATGTAGCACATCATTGTATCGACTCCGGAATTGTCCTTCCTCTCAAACGGAACCAACTATTCTCCGTAAGTCTTTTCTCTCGAATGCAGCTAAGATTTCAAGGTGCCTTGGCTAAGCACCCAGTTCTCTGACTCGTTAGTGAGTACTGATAAAACTCGTCTTATACAGCACCAGTTTGTTTCGAAGTAATGGCGAGATTTTTGGATTTAAAGAGCCTTGAAAGACTAAAGTAGGTTCTTTTGGCTTTGAGCAGCCGCCCGCATATATCTTCTTCCATATTGTTATCAGCCAATACTACTGACCCAAGGTAATTGAGGGCTCACAGTACTTCGAATGCATGCTTACTTACTTAAGGTGGCGCTAGAGTCCGTTGTGGACTTGGGCCTCAATCGAATGTCTGGAGTTTTGCACTCCAAGTTGATTGAGGTCGCCACCTGAGTCGCGGTCTTCCTCTCCTTCTACGTCCCTCGGGAATAGTGTCGAAGGCTTTCCGGGTCGGAGCGTTGGTGTCCATCCGCTCTATATGACTAAGCGATCTGAGTCTCTGGGCTTTGACCCTTCTGGCTAGGCCCATGTAGATGTACAACCCAAAAAGTTCGCTGTTATATCTTCTTCGCCATTCCCCTTCAATACACACGTGGCCAACGATGAACCGAAAAACTTTCCTCTCGAAAAAGCCTAAGGCACATTCATCCGATTTTGTCAAGGTCGAAGCTTCTGCCCCATACAGTAGGACTGGGATGATGTTGTACAATTTACCTTGGTTACTAGAGAGAAGGATTTTCTACTCAATTATTTTCTTAGCCCAAAGGTACAGCGATAAGCAAGTGTTATTCTTCGTCCGATCTCGGCGCTGATGTTATTGCCCGTGGTAAGAGCGGAGCATAGATAGACAAACTCCTCTAATCCCTCGAAGTTGTATGCGTCCATTGTGACGTTCTGTCCGAGCCGTCGGTGTTGGGCGTCCTTTGTCGAAGACAGCAAATACATAATTCGTTTTTCCCTCATTCACCGCTAATCCCATTTTTGCCGCTTCTGTCTCAATTCTCACAAAGCCGCCATTGACATCGCTGTGTTCTTCCCATCATATCAATATCATCGGCGTACGCGAGAAGTTGAACAGATTTTTTGGAAGAAAGTGCCTCTGGTGTTGACGTTGGAGTTCTGCACTATCTTCTCAAGAACGATGTAGAAGAAATCGCACGACAGTGCATCGCCTTGTCTGAATCCTTTTTTAACGTCGAAAGATTCCCTGAGCTCGTTGCCAACCTTGATGGAGCAGCGTGAGTTCTACATCGTCATTTTGCACAAGCGAAGGAGCTTGGCAGGGACGCCAAAACTAGACATAGCTTTGTACATTTCGTCTCTGTAAATGCTGTCATACGCAGCCTTAAAATCGATGAATAGGTGGTGGGTATCGATTTGGATTGCATAGGTCTTTTCCAGGATCTGCTGCAACGTAAAATTTTGTTCGATGGTTGACTTTCCTGGCCTGAAGCCACATTGATAAGGAAACGACCAATCAGATTGTTGACGAAAGGCTTCATACGTTCACATATTACGGCAAAGAGGATCTCGTAGGCGATGTTAAGGAGACTGATTCCTCTGTAGTTGGCGCAGTTTAGAGGATCTCCTTATTTCAGGATCGGTCAAACAATGCTGACTTACTTACTTACTTCTTCTAGGTCGGGTTCATGGAATTGTTGGCCAATGAATGGCTCTTGCCTGGCGGCGGGATTGTGTTCGTCGTCGCCGTTACACAGTCTTCAGAAGTGGTCTTTCCAAATCCCTAGCATTGACTGCGATTCTACTATGATATTCCCTTGTTTATCTCTGCAGGCATCGGTTCTTGCTCGAAGACCTTGAGCCAGCTGTTTAACCTTTCGATAAAACCTCCGAACTTCATTCCTATCTGTTAGCTCTATCAACATCCTCGTTCTGACGCTTTTCATGCTCTCTCTTTTTTCTCCTGAAAAACCGGCGTTCCTCTCTTCTCTTTCGCTCGTAGAGTTCACGAGTAGCTCTTGTCCTTCTAAGCAGCGCCGCTTTGTATGCCTCCTGCTTGGCTGTATGGGCCTTCCTGCATTCTTCGTCAAACCAGGGATTTCGTTTTGGTGGCTGTGTGAAACCCAGCACATTTGAGGCGGCATCTCTTATTGCTTCCTGGCAATGTTGCCTGGTCTTCGATACTTGATGTTGGCGGTATAGGACTCCTTAAGATGTTACTTGACACTCGATCAGAGAAGGATCTGGCTATCTCTTGCGATTGTAGCCGTCCAACGTCGAATTTTCTTGTTTTGGCCGTCGTCGGGATATTCGTAGCACTACCTTGGCTACGACGAGGTAGTGGTCCGAGTCAATGTTGGCTCCTCGGAAAGTTCGATCATCTAGAATGCTAGACAAGTGCCTTCCGTCGATCGCAATCTGATCAATCTGGGCTGGAATCACGTAACGCGATAAGCGATACTTTATAATCAAAATCAAGATTTTTGCTCTATGTAAGCGATAATTTCATTTGATACCTATTGAGGTGTCGTTTTCAAATATTTATGTAGTTTTAATAAAAATTCAAATGAATATTAACATTGCATATGCTTATAATATATATTTAAACACTATCTGACAAGTTTGAAGCAAAAATCAAATCAAATAAGAAAATTAAATGCATATTTAATCTGTTCATTTACTCCCTAAAACTCATGAAAACTCCCGAAAACGCTTAAATTCTCACACTTTTCTGTTTTTTTACCCAAGTATTTTGTTAGTACTGTCACTTTTGAAGGAGAAAATTATTTCCCCTATCTCTTCAAATGTTTATATAACTCATTTTTGACGTTCTTCAATTCTTTTTCAAAATTTTTGAATTTTGTTTTATTTAAATTCGTCTTGCTTGGAGTTCACGAGTATACTTTTCTAGTTGACAAAGTGGGAAAGAATGTTTTTCATTTCATTTAAAGGAAAATTAAATTATAGAGCACGCCAAATTTGAATCGTGACTTAAGAGTCATGGTGTAATAGTGTTCGACTCAAAGGAATTGAATTGAATTGAATACTTTATTGAGACTTTTATATGAAATTTAAAAGAGAATCCGAAAAAGGGTCATGACTCATGAGTCATCGATAATAGCAGTCTACGTTTGTGTACTCTTATTAGTGAAAAGTGTAACCCAGACCTAAGAAAAGATTTCAATCCCAGTCTGTATCGGGGCTAAGTCAAATTTCAAATGTCAGTACAGAACAAAATAATTTCGTCAAAGTCAGTGGCTACGTTCAATCATGTAACCAAAAGGTATCGGATAGCTTTTTGTTTTTGTAAACCATAGTAAAAAATAGCAAATACCTGAACCGTTTACCGTCAAAAAAAAATCCAGAGGTATCTGAAAATTTTTGGTATACCTCGGGTATCCGAGAGTTCAGCTGATCAACATATGATTTTTCGGCCTTGACTTGTCTGGCGCGCAATTTCATCAGCTTCCAAATTAAAAGAAAATTGAAAGAAATAAAAGCAGATGACTATCGATCTGATTTTAAACAATACTTGTTATAATTTAGATGACTCGAAAAAAGTTGGCCAACGGATTAAAGGCCATAAACAATTTCCTGTTCTCAAGCTTTTGATTTGTTGTTTTTTTTTTTCATAGATGTTTTGACAGCAATCTGGATACAGGTGTCTGTCTCGTCCAAAAAGGTATCCCAGATACGCGTATCTCAGATAGCCTATCCGATATATGATTGAACGTAGCCAGTGATGCCAAAAAAACAAAGGTTTTTTTGATCAGCTTACATAGACCAAAGGAAAGTTGATAATCAAAAACGATAAACAAATTTTGATAATCAACTATCGCGTTACATGATTCCGGCCCTGGTTGACGGTTGATTGATCAGCAGATCTCCATGTACCTTTATGGATGTTGAGATATGGGAACCAGGTGCTTGCTACCCAACATTTCGCCCGCAGCAAAATCGATCAACCTGAATCCGTTATCGGAAGTGGTGTCGTGCAGGTTGTGCTTTCCGACTGTTCCATGGAAGATGTCCCCTTTTCCCAGCTTTGCTCATTGCTCATACGTTTTGTCGAGGAGCTCGTAGAACTAGTCTTTGGTGTCGTCCTTTTTCTCTTCTGCCTTGATTCGGATCGTCGCACTCCAGAATGCCTTTGCTCGGCTTAATTTTCTTTCCCAAAACAAGTGTATTTAATTTATGTTAAACCATTTGTCGATTAATTAATTACGTATGTATTTTCGTTCAAGATCATTAACATCGAAAATATAATTGACAGCATAATCCATGAGACACACACAAACACCCTTAACGTTTGTTCAAGCCCAACAGCATAGGCAACAAGAAAATGTCAAGAGCCCTCTTTAATGCAAAATCTGCACTTGACAATGTCAAAGATTATCAGTCACGAAATAATTTATGTTTAATTAAATCAAGTCAATGCATTAGAAGCCAAAAGGAAAGCTATAAAAACCTGCGGTTAGGTGCATCCCCATTGCAGTTGTTCTCCAAAATTCCTTTCTGCTGAAAAAAGAAAAATGGTTTTCCGAAAGATTTAAATTTTCAAATCGGTATTAAACAAAAGTTGTGCGCTTATTCGAAATGTTAGTTAACGAACGACCCTACGGTCCGCATTGCCTCAATGATTCGTTTCCAAAAGCGGAATTTCGGTATAAAAAAAGAATGAAAAACAAGCAAAATCGGTTTTAAAAATTTTCATATTTAAAGAACATCCGATGTCCGGTACCTAGGATGGAATGTCCCTCCAGAGGAATTGCAATTCATTCCAGAGCACTGGCTAACCCAACCGGAGCCAGAGTACTCGATGCATTATCTCCTAGCCATGTTGTACTCGTTCCTAATGGTTGCTTCAGTTTGTGGAAACGGTCTAGTTATCTTCATTTTTTCAACGTTAGTTAACGTTTGTGTGTTTAACGTGTCTCTAAAGATTTAAATTTTACAGTTCAAAGTCATTGAGAACACCGTCGAATCTATTTGTTCTCAATTTGGCAGTTTTCGACTTGATTATGATGTTGAAAGCACCAATTTTCATCTACAATTCGATACACCATGGATTTGCTTTGGGAAATACTTTTTGTCAATTGTTCGCAGCGGTTGGTTCGTATTCGGGAATAGGAGCTGGCATGACGAACGCATTTATTGGCTATGATCGTTTTAATGCCATAACGAAACCTATGAACAGGTCTTTTACATTCACCAAAGCTTTAGCTGTTAATATTTTGATATGGGTGTATTGTACTCCTTGGGTTGTGTTCCCATTGACCAGGAGCTGGGGGCGATTTGTTCCAGGTAATTGGTTGGAAATTTAATATTGAAGTGATTTTAAGTGTTTTTTTTTCTTTATCCCTACCTTTGACCTGCGAATTTTTTAAACGTTAAGCCAAAACATCTTTTGACACAATGTTTGGGTTATTATCGATGTTTCAATATTCTAGAGTTCCAAGCCCTTTAAACCGACCTTATATGCAGAAATAATTGTGCGTTTAGACCAAATTTGTTAAAACTCACAGTCCGTCAAATCCGTTACTTGAATAGACCAACTTGTGTATTTTGAGCTATCAAATGCCCTACATTTTATTCTCGAATCAAGACTAAACGGCTAGCTAATCTACTTTCGACAAAATGCTGCTGAGCGACCACTTTCAAAACTTTGGGAACTTTTTTCGTGAAGGTGGTGCTCATGGGCCCCGAAACCATTATGTTACTTGTAATTTTCAATTTGAATATCAAAATACAAAAATGTTATGCAAAAATGCAACAAAACTGTAATATAATTGAAGAAAATTACCTCCCAGTCAAACTAAGCTAACCCGCGACACATCTACTAGGGCTTCAGCTCTTTTTTTAATCACTAGCACTACGCGTAAATTCACACAACAAATGAAAAAGCAACCAGCGTTTTACGACACAATAAATAAACACTTTGAAATAAAATAGTTTTTACACTAAAAATTACAAAATCAGATAAATTGAATTAAATTTAAAACAAAGTAACGAACCGCCAAAATCACCGGAATTATTTCGCACAAGCACAATTCACAATTAAAACTGACATCTCTGTCACAAATATCCCAGGGATATTATATCTGTTTCATTACTTGTTCACAAGTTCTGTTTGATTACTTTAATTTTTAGGACAATGCATTTTTTTCCAAATTATGTATAACACTGTTACAGCGTATATAAAACTACCGTTTTCAACTTAGCTATTTCAGCTGTTTTACAGCATAATCAGAACTTTTATTTGCCCCTTAGAACGGTTTCAGAATCCATTTTTTTGACTAACAGCTTGGCGACTAAAAACGCCAAAAAAACAAAAACTCTTTGACTTTTCCAAAGAGTGTAAACTCCGAATTTCGTAAAAGGTGTTCGTAACCCGTTGTACAATCCCTTGTTATCTCTGTACCATGGATCAAGCAAGGAACAAACTGATAAAATCTTAAGTGTATTCAGTTCTAATAGCAAATTACATATTCATTACACCTGCTATGTTCACATAACAATCATGTTACCAAAGGTCTGAAAAAATATCGTTGTTTTTTGGGAATTTTTATTTCGTTGATCCGCGGTTCAGAGTTAACTCCTGATCGTAATAGCCTTTATGGCTGAAACACAAACATGCTTTGGCTTTATTTTGAATGACAAGTCTCCTTCCATCACCCCTCTAAAAAACAATTGAAATAGTTTGTCGACTTTTTCTTACAGCTGTTGAGCTGTCCGAAAGAGCAAATGCTCAGCAAATTTGAACTAGAGTTTTCATTTGGAGTCACGTTACGAAACATTACGTACCTAACGTGAGGGTGAAACTTCATTGTGATAACATGCATTGAATTCCTATGGCTAAAACGTGTTTGTGTGCGAAAATATGTTTTTGTATTTGAAACTGTCATTTCGTGTAGGCATATGAATAAATGCGGTAAATGAGGGAAAAACGAGGTATATGCTGTCTTCGAGGAAGGACACCCAACACCGACGGCTCGGGCAGAACGTCACAATAGACGCATATAACTTCGAGGTAGTATAGGAGTTTGTCTACCTAGGCTCCGCTATAAACACGGGCAATAACACCAGCGCCGAGATCAGACGAAGAATAACTCTTGCTAATCGCTGTTTCTTTGGGCTAAGAAAGCAATTGAGTGGAAAAGCCCTCTCTCGAGCAACTAAGGTAAAACTGTACAACGCACTCATCATCCCAGTCCTGCTGTATGGTGCGGAAGCATGGACCCTGACAAAATCGGTGCCTTAGGCTGTTTCCAGAGGAAAGTTCTTCGGGTCATCTTTGGCCCCGTGTGCATTGTTGGGGAATGGCGAAGAAGATATAACAGCGCCACCTTAAGTAAGTAAGTAAGTATGAATAAATGAGAAAATCAGAAACAAAAATGTGGTGAACTTCACATAGAGATAATATAAAAGAGCACTGAAAAAATAAATAAATAGAGTGGCACGACAGCTCTTGAAGAGCCCAGGCTTAAGTGGCTTACTCTCATCAACAATTCTCTGAGTGCGTTTGAAGTATCGAGGGGACCTACAATCCTAACGCCGATTCCAAACGGCAAAGTTGAGAAGCACTTTTTCATGACAGATGATACTCTTCTCTTGGATGTTTATGTCAGTTCTTCGCAAAAGGCTGTGCCTGAAAATGAAATAAAAGCTATGGGCACGAGTAGGACTCGAACCCACGACGTTCTTCCTAACAGCCAACGCCTAATCAATAAACCACGGACACGGACTAAGCACGGAAAGTAGCCTGAAAAGTGTTATCTCTATGAAACTCCAGTGAAATTTGAGAAAGACAAGGTAAAATAACCAATACTTTTTCAACATTCTTTCCGTTGGACCTTGTGAGCAAATTTATTTTGACAGCTTGGTTTCCAATCGACTTTAATGTCTGATGAATGCATCCTGTTTGGAATTTTTGATGATTAAAAACCGTTTTATTGGAGGATCCTGTTCTGCTTGAAAGTAAGTTTGTTTCAATTTCAAACACAATGTTTGGCGTTTGGGATCCTATGTTATGTGACTGTTGACTTGCTTTTCGTTCCACTTGAATTGGGTTAGTTGAACCTGTTCCACTGATTTCTTCTTTGGTCGGTTGTTGATTTAAGCCTCGTCAGGTACAAGGCGATTCGAACAGGTAATCCATTTTATAAAGTGTAGCAAAACTTAGATTGTTTTTTGTAAAATTAAACGTTTATTTACGAACAATAACTATTTATCTGAGAACCGCAGTTGCTTCAGATATTCTTTGCTCGTTGTGTTAAATCTAAACATTAACTAAATCAACTTAAACTAAAAATAAAACTGAAATCATGAACGAAAAAGAAAATACATTGAAGGAAAATAACACACAAATCGGTTCCTAACTTGTACATTTATGTGAGACTTGTTTCCCTTTCGTACATCGGTCCTTCTTTAAATCATAAATATTTTGTTCGTACGAGCTAAATATCATTTTTACTAAATTATAAACGAAGTCCGACAAAGTACAAATCAAATCTAACTTCCTTGCTTTGGAGCTTTCGAGCCCCTCAAGATAAGACAATAATAAATTACATTTGCATTTGAAGAGAACGAAAATGAAAAGAAAATAATAACAAACTTAAAAACTATAAATTTTATCATTATTTTTAATCAGAGAATCAATCTGCTTGTGTAATGACGTAAAAATGTAGCATAATCATAATTGTAGATGCGTAGTAGGTAGATGTAATGTTTGTTTTTAACTATTTTAATGGTTTAATGTACAATGTTTTGGCGGCGGACGATCCGTTTGCTTCGTTTGTCATCATTTTAGACAATCGAAATGGTAACGTTTATGCCGAGATTGCCATTGTCGGCGAAAAGTTGTGCGATTGATGTATCAAAGACCAGACAATCTGAATTGTGTATTGCACTGGCGACACCTTCGTGAATTGATCGCGGCATCGCCTCCCACGTCAGTCGACGACGATTCCCATTCAATTCCAGCCGATAGACGAAATTCTCGGCTTCCTTGCGAGATCCAATTAGCTGAACAATGGCAAAGAATTGCTGATGGCCATCGTATTTCTCCTGTTTCTCGAGGACAAGCATAAAATGATGACCAAAGCAGGATTGCATCATAACCCAGTCGACAGCGCCCGGCAGATTGATGTCTGTGGCTAGGAAAACAATATCCTCGCCCTGGAGTGTGGTGATACTTTTGTGCGACATCATCAAATGTTGCATGACTAGATCGAGAGGTCCTTGCCATTTGCACGAAGCTCCCGGACACGGGCATAGGTATGGGCGACATTCGCACGTTTCCTCGTGCTCGGTTTTTTCTGTGTAAATCAGCGATGCTGTGCATCCATAGCTGGAGTGTTTGCATGGGAATTTGACATTGGAGGCGACTTTTTCCATAGCCAGATTTCGGATATTGGCCAAGGGGCCGCGACATGTGGGACAGCATGTGAGTTTTGAACGACATGAAACGCACACCAAATGACCACTGGAACACTGCAATATCGGCGGCAGTACATAATCGAAACACACTGGACACTCGAAGAGTGACGTTAGATCGGCCGACATTCCGCCATCGCCACCGCCAGCCGATGACAATGACGAACTAGATGAGGATGATGTGTTTGTGGCATCGCGCCGCTTGGGATTTATTTTGTTCGACATAATGCGACACACGCACCAGAGCAATTCACGAAAATGAAACAATCAGCTTGTTAACATATAAACAGAAAGTTCTTAGGGCTGTTCTTCAGCTGGAAGATGGTGGTTGCGAGTGCAGCAGCGCATGAGAACGTTGAACAGGAAATTGATATTTATTTAATCTGCAATCGATTAGAACAAAGTTCCTTAAATGGAATTTATTGAATATTAAATTAACACTAACCTCGAGAGACCACGACGAAACGAGTTTTTTTTTCCTGCTTTATGCCTTTATCTGTAGAATGTCATCTGTTTTTGGGACTACGACGACGACGGACGATGGTTCAAAGCAGCACACACGAAATTGCAAAACACAAACAACAACAATGACAAAATAAACTCGAGTTTGGTTTTACTTTGGCGTTTGAATGCACAGGCACAAACACACACACCACAGAGTGCAAATAATTTTTTCCCTTATTGGTCTTTCTTCTTTATATTTTTTGTTTCTTTTTGTATGGGCGATGCACTGGTGGATTTTTTTCTTTTCGTAAATTCACTTTGATGTTGGGGAAATTTAGGTAGATTAACACACGTACTTGGTTGCAATAATGTTCGAATTGAAGAAAATCAATCGATATGAGTTTTTTAACAAATTTAATTACACATAAATTGATAAACAAAAAGTGTGTTATAATTACGCTGATCCACCATTTATAAATTTACTACTAATTTTCCACTCAAATTATAGTTGACATTTGAGTGACACTTCTCGTTAGAGATGGCACAAATTTAATTGAATTGTACTAGATTCTTATAGACTGTTGTTATTTTTTTCATTAATGTGTTTCTTTTTCTTATTCACAGAGGGCTATCTAACATCGTGTTCATTCGATTATCTGACAGATAATTTTGACACACGTCTCTTTGTTGGAACAATTTTCTTCTGCAGTTTCTGCATGCCAACAGCAATGATTCTATACTACTACAGCCAAATAGTGGGACATGTCTTTAGTCATGAGAAAACTTTGCGCGAACAAGCGAAGAAGATGAACGTCGAATCGTTACGATCGAATGTCGACAAGAACAAGGATACCGCCGAAATTCGAATCGCCAAAGCAGCCATTACCATATGTTTCTTGTTCTTTGTATCGTGGACACCATATGGAGTTATGTCTCTGATCGGAGCATTTGGAGATAAGAGTCTTCTTACGCCCGGTGTAACAATGATACCGGCGTGCACATGCAAAATGGTGGCTTGTATTGATCCTTATGTATATGCAATTAGTCATCCAAAATACAGGTTGGAATTGTCAAAACGCCTTCCCTGGTTGGCTATCAATGAGAAGGCTCCTGAGGCAGCGAGTGCTGCATCGACAGGAACAACACAAGAAAATCAAACGACGACAGCGTAAAATATAACACAGACATTTTTTTTATTGCATTCTTCGAGTATTATAAGTATTTTAAGACTAGTTTTTATTGTTAGATTTAAGTTGGTGGAATCTAATGTTGACGAACTTGCTTAAACCTATACGATACTGATCTCAACGGCAACTTTACCCAAGCGGCACACATTTGAATTGTGCAACCAGAAATTTAAAAAATTGGTTACATATGCGTTGCTTAGAAGTTTTTCCAAATAAGCATAGTTTCTCATATGTTTCTAAGGGGTTCTTAAATCATTTTTAAAACCGATAAATTATTTCAGTTGTACTAATGTTACATTATGGTTACTGTGCAGATAATCTTCAACTGAAAATGTATGACCAGATTGCCTTCATGTTACTAACCAGACTCACTTTAGTTTCAATGCAACTCATTTCTCAAAAACAGTTTCCATAACCAAAATTGTAACAATTTTGCAACTTTTGCCTTTTGCAACTTCTGTGCGTCTCTTTGGTAACGTAATATATAACGTTTCAGAAAACTGAGTTGCAACTCATATGAAACAAGTTACCATCGAGTTTTTGAGGCAGCATTTGGAACAATTCTGCAACATTCTGTTTTTGTTTCCTATGTGTGACTCTGTAGTAACAAATAATAAATTGTGATTCTTTCAGAAAACAAAGCAACATTATATAGCAATTGTTTTATAAACGTGTATGTGTCCCCATAGAAACTACTTTTCTCTATATTCTTCCTACTACTTTTCTCTGATATTCCCTGAAATAGAAGCTCCATTAAGAACAGACGCGGAATTTCGTTCTGGTGTATACGAAAATCACCACAAATGTCGGACTATAATAGAGGATATAATTGGACTAGATATGATTAACCATTTTCCCATTGGAGATTCCTTACATTTAATTGATCTGGGCATTAAAAAAAGATTTTTACAAGGATGGAAAATGGGAACGTTAAATAATTTCAATGCTAAGTGGTCTGTGAACAGCATCAACAACGTTTAAAAATTTTTGTGTGACAATAAGTTACCAAAGGAATTGAACCGAAAGTTTCGTGGACTAAATGAAATGGCTTTCTGGAAAGGGACTGAATTTAGATCATTCTTGTTGTATGCAAGTCCTATAATTGTGAAGGAATTTTTCGCTAGCGAAGATATCGGTGATCATTTTACTAAGCAATAACAGAGAAGTTCCAACTATTTGAGTTACCAAACGAATCATGTGCAACATTTGTGTGATACTTATGTAACTGAACGATCAAAGATAGATGTATAGAGCAAGACGAATATATGAAATGTTGATGGGATTGCAAATTTCAAAACAGACATTTCTTGACAATAAAGTTGCTAAAAGATCACAGAGTGGTTTCAATTATTTCAGTTTCTAAACGATATCAAAAAAACTTTTTCTGATATTTCTTTTAAGTTTTTAGTTTCTGACGGGTTACTGAGAGATAACATTTAATGAAATCTCAGTACTCTATAAAACAATTGAAGAGGATGGCGACAATAAACGTATAAGTGTCTCGTAATAATAAGTTGCTGAAAGATTTCAAACAAGTTTTTGTTTTAATAAAATTGTTTGATACTTTCAGGAATAAGGATTTGCACGATAAGTATTGCCAACATTTCTTAATTAAGCACGTACAGAAACAAATTAAACCAAAGCTAATAATAAAAAAAACTATAGGTAAAATTGGAATTTTTCGAAGGGGTTTTCAAATCATCAACACCGTAGCCATCCCTTAAGGCATTTTGACATTAAGTGGTTTGGCAGATAGAAGACAAACCATACTATGACAACAGAGTAATATTTCTCTCCGAATGTCAACGGACTACCAAAAAAAACTACTCCTTACTAAAGCATTAAATAATGGCAATTTTTTTGAATTTTTTAAGGTTTTTTAATCCGTCAACATCGCAGCCATCCCTTAATAGAATTAAACATTTAGTGGTTGGACAGATAGAAGTTAAATCATACTATGACAACAGAGTAATATTTCTTGCCAAATGTGAGCGGATTGCCTAAAAAACCACTCCTTACTAAAGCATTAAATAATAGAAATTTGTTTGAATTTCTAAAGGTTTTTTTAATCCGTCAACATCGTGGCCATCCCTTAATAGAATTTGACAATAAGTGAGAGTAATTTTTCTGTCCAAATGTCAACAGATTGCCTAAAAAACCACTCATTATTATATTATGAGACTAAGTTTTTAAGATTCGAATAAGACTTTGCTCGTGATAAACAGAACGAGCTGGCAACCCTTTTTACAAAAATGAGCAGTTGCTATGAGGTTACTTAAAAACCACATATCATCGGCCATATTTGCTAAAAAAAAACCCACATTGAATATGATATTGAATAAACTTAATTCTTTAAAATAAGGACCAACACTTTTATTTAAAAACTCAAAAAGCAATGTACGATATAATAAATAAAATGGGAAAGATTATTTATAAGATTTGTAGGATATAATCCAAAATGAAAAAAAATTTGATAGTCAAAATTTTTTAAACATTTTTTAATGGGAAGGATTTTCTTGAGCGCGTTTATTTTATAAGGGGTAGCAAAGTATATTTCATGAACCAACTGCGAGCGTTTTAAAAATAAAACTGCAAAAACATTTAAAATCCATTATTAAAGTTAGCTTTTTATTGCAACTGTAAGAGTTTGAGGTCTTCATTTTATATTTACATATTTGGTTCCAAAAATTAATTATAGTAAACATTTTAATACCAAGAAATACTGATTTGCAACAAAGAATAAGTACCTAATTATATTTGACATTAAGAAAAAAAACTGAATTGTAACAAAAACTTGGTTACAATAAAGTTATGAAATACTTCACTGGCACTATTCAATCAGTTGTAATTAAGTATTGCCTGACTGTAGTGTAACTTAAAATTCAGTTGCACAACTGTTACTAATAACTATTTTGAAACATTTCATACTAGTCACACTATAGTTACACATAACTTCTTAGCAACAAGATTTTAGTTGCACAAGCATACCATTTTTGCGCTTTTTCAGTTCCAGGGAAGTAATAGTGACTTAATATTTTACACTTATGTGACTTTCAATTTGTCACAGAGAAGTCCCTACAACTTCTCAGTGACTAAGTGTGCCCCTTGGGTTGGCTAACGCGTACCTGACTGCATTGCTATATCTGACATTTATGACATGTTTGAAACATGACTGTCAAAAGAAACTGTTATTTATTGTTTGTAGACTTTTTTGTTTTGAATATAGAACATTTTTCGCAAACTGTTATACATGAGTGTTTTTTTTAATTGTTCCTAGGACTACTCCAATTTTATTTCCTACTTGTGAAGTGAAATAAGGACATTGAAGAAAGAGAAAATTAACAGCCTTATTCTGGGCAACCTCACTGACACCTAAAAAGTCACAATGACCTCCATAACTCTTGACTTGAAGGGACTCTTCGATTCCTAAGAAGAAGACCACAACCAAAGATTAAATAATGGCCTTTTCCAAAATAGAAAAGGAGTGCTTACCCATCACTCCCTCAGGGAGTGACATCGTAACTCCCTACTTTTTCTTGGAGTGAAGGAGTGATCAACAATACATGAAACTTAACGTCAAAACACTCCCTTTCCCAAAATGAATTCCAAAATTCGTTGACAGGGAGTACACTCCCAAAAGTAATTTTGGAAAAGGACATAAGTAACAAGATGGGAAACAAGGCTGTCAAAGTGACAGTTGCCTACAAGCTAAAATTCACGGATTGTAAAGATGTGTGCGTGTTTTCACAAATACATTCTTTCAATCCGTTTATTCAACAAAGGGGAATAATTTCGGCAGTTGAGTTTGAAAAAAAAGGTGAGTTACATTTTTAATCTTTGACCACAACTTATATTGAACTCAGTGGCATCAATCTGATCAAAATTGATGAATCTCAAGCATCTTTATGGCTGAAACACAAACATGCCTTAAAGTTGGCTATGTCTGACGTTTGACTTGGAATCAATATCGCCAAATAATTAAAAATGTAGCCGAGACAACCATAGGTTACCAGCCACCCCCGAAAAAGAACGCGATGATGAATGCGCGTTATTGAAAAGAGAGACGCAGATAAGAGTACCGAAAAAAAGGAGAAAAGAGTATCCGCAGTTTCTCAGCTCAAAGATCTAGAAGAGTCTCGGGCCAAGAACAACACCTGACGTTTCTTTAAAAGGTCGAAGCAATTACCTTCTGGTTTCAGAACCGGGACACAGGCTCGGAAAAGTGAAGGAAATCTAGTCACCGAAGCAAAGGGTATTGTAGATGTTTTCAAGTAGCAGAATGTATGCCCAATGACATGTCGATAAGGTTCATCTACAAAAAAGGCGATCCTATGCTTAATGTTGCATACAAAATTCTATCCCACGTACTATGTGAGCGTCTTAAACCGTTGGCTTTGGTCAGGCAGAACAACTACAGGCGAATGCTGTAAAAGATCAAAGAATTTCAAGTCGAAACCCACCATTTTTTCATCGACTGCAAAGCTACTTATGATAGCATCCACCGCAAAGAGCTTATGATGGTGATGTCTGAATTCGGGATCCCGATCAAACTGGTCCAGCTGCGCCGCAAGACGCTAAACAATACGCAGTGCGGTGTGCAAATGGGTAACAGTTCCTGAGTTTTTCAAACATGCACAGGGTTTAGACAAGGAGGTGCGCTGTCATGTGATTTCTTCAACATAGTCCTGGACCAGATAGTGCGCAACGCAGGTGTGAGCACGGAAAACACTATCTTCAACAAATCGACCCAGCTCCTAGGCTATGCGGACGACATAGACATCGGTCGATCCAAGAGAAATGTGGTTGAGGCCTCGAAACTCGTTAGTCTGGAAGTGAATGAGGACAAAACAAAGTACATGCTATCAACAAACAAAGCAACATGTGTCAACCACCTAGGACAAAACGTCACTGTTGGTAACAGCAATTTCGAGGTAGTTAAGGAGTTCACTTGGAACCTTGGAACAAACATCAAACCCACAAACGACACCTTAGTGCAAATCCGAAGAAGAATTACCCTAGAGAACCGCTACTGCTTCGGTTTGGCAAAACGACTGGGCGACTGGGCCCTGATTATGGGATTCGCGGCAAATCGTTTTGTTAGCGACAGCGAGTTTGACATTTTTCAATTATTGCTTTCGTTTCCGTCTTCTTCGTTTTGAATTCGACCAATTAACGAATACGACGGCGAATTTGAAATGCCATAATATTTGCTGGCGATTTGAAATCCGTCAGATTTTTATTATCGGATTCACAGACGAAAGAGGTTATTATTAACTGGAATATTGGAAGAAATATGTAATCAAACCAAAAGTATCAAATCATTGGAATATTGGAAAAAAAAATGTTCGCTCCGCCGCGAATTCGTTAATAAGGAAATACGACTCGAGTCAAATTTGAAAGGTCGAATTGAAAATGATCCGCCGCGAAAGACAAAGTGTCTGCTATACAAAACATTGATTTTACCAGTCCTACTCTACGGCACCGAGTGCTGGACGATAAGTAAAAAAGGGGAATTGATACTGGGCACTTTCGAAAGAAAAATTCTTCGATGGATTTTCGGTCCCATATGCGACGAAGGCGAATGGAGAAGAAGGTTCAACCGAGAACTGTACGAGCTCTACCAAGAAAGTCTTCTCATCCCAGCCCCCAGGTTCGAGACGACAAGGAAGACCGAACCTACGGTACAAGGACCAAGTGGCTACGGATGCCAGAGCGCTTAGTTTCGAGACTGGAGAGTGTATGCGAGGGACCATTCACGATGGAAGGCTGCAGTTTGCAGATTCTTCATGGATTGTGATCCAGATAAGTAAGTAAATAAAGTACATACGTCTGATGTTACGAGTTCAGCCATAGGAATGCAATGCATGCTATCACAATGAAGCCTCGACCGTTCGTTTTGTTTGACAAACGTAAAGAAAGGAACGTAATGTTACGTAATGTGACTCCAAACGGAAGCATAGGCTTAGTTCAAATGAAAATTTGCTTTGTCTGACAACTCAACAGCTGTAAATAAAGAGTCAACAAACAAAATTCATTTGTCTTTGGAGGGAGAAATGTCATTCAAAGCAAACTTGAAGAGGGTACATCATAACGTAGACAAAGACGAAGCTAAAGAGTGTTTGTGTTTCAGCCATAAGTGACTCACACTCTTCAAAAATCCTTTGAATGTTTGCAAGGAAATAAGGAGGACCTACAATTTGATACCGTTATAAAAGACAAATAATAAACGAACGTTTGTGGGATTAATTTTATGAATTTATTTTGTTTTGTTTTCCTTTCTTTTTAGTGTAAGCCATTTTAAAGCTCAACGTCGAATCTTATAACATAAGTTTTCTTTTTTTATATTTTTTTGTTTTTATACAAAATTAAATTTTGTACGACTTTCATTTGGTCACTGTTTAGTTTTGATAGCATTATGTATCTTGATAATTGCTCGGTAGTCATTGTAGGACAAAAGTCCTTTCTGTGACTTCGCCTGTACTCGTGATAATTTCTCAACAAATCCAGCATTCGATTTGCCAAGTTCAATACATTCATCAATGTATTTCAATGCTTCGCGCGACCAAAATGTCGATGGATTCTTTGCGTCACTGTAATTAGAGCGAACTGGTCCACGACCCTTGCCACCTTTGCCACCGGTTTCGTCGATTTCACTCAACAAATCAACGCACTTGGTTTCCCATTCGACATTAGCTGCTTTGATTTTGTTTGCCAACAGATTTGCTGGACGGTTATTTTGATTGGCTGGTGACTTTGGAGCAGTTGATGGTGAATTAGATGGAAGATTCTTCTGACGCTTCTTCTCATTGGAAATGGGAGTTTTTGGAGTTTTATTTGGAGTGCGCATTGCTAGAGGATTCGGCACCAGTTTAGCTGGATTGTTTGTTTTCTCAGTAGCACTCGACGACGTCGATGCCACGTTTGCGACATTCACATCCACCGCCGCCGCTTTGTCCATTTTGTCTTTCTGCGATTTTGTCAGACTGGTGTCGAGCATCTTTTTGCCCAGCAAACGTGGATCGATACTGATAACCTGTAATCTATTTTTCACCGGCATATTATTGTAGGCTTCCAGCAGTTCTGGATATTTGTCGTGACGATGTGACGAGAATATAAGCTTCCAATGAGAGTCTATTTCGTCGCGAAGCTCATTCGTTAAGGTTTCCTCTTTTGTATTGTCAATTAGATCACGCAAATGGGATAGCAATTGATCCAAGTGTACAGAACCATTTCGAAGGCCAGCTTGTCCGATTAGAATCATGTTGAGGAGACGTCTTGTCTTCTCAGCCGACTTCCAGCCGGTTTTGGTTTGTTGTTTTTCCTGATAAATCAGACGCTTGTACAGCTCATTGGGATTGCCTAAATTCGTTAGCAACTGATTGAGATTCTCCCTTAGGAATCTGATAACGACTTCGGTCTTGCGTGGTACTTTTTGTGATCTCTCCAATTGATTACGATTCATTTTCTCTGACAGCTCTCGGAATTTGTGCAACAATTCAATGTGGAATTTATCCTGATTGCATCGCAGGCCATGTATGACGAGAATATGTCCAACCGATGTCCATTCGAGTCTGGCTTTGATGTCAAATGCTTTTGAATTTTCCAATAAGAATTTGTTACCATCTGGTGAGAGTAGAAACTTGCTGTGAAATGTGGTTAGATAGACTTTAGCATCGCACGGAAGATCGGGCAATTGATTGGGATTCTCTTCTTCGTCATTTTCGTCGGTTTCAAGGGAAACGAATCGTTTTGAAATTCCAGCATTCACGAGCTCCTCGGGTTCTTCTTCTTCCATGTCCTCGTCATCGCAAATTGGTATAAAATCGGGCAATGGTTCCATTTCGCGGGTTTCTGCTGGGCCATTCTTCTTCTTATTCGACTGTTCCTTGTTGTTCGGTTCGAAATGTTCAGAAAAACTATAATTCGAATCGGAATCAGCAAGATCAACGCCTTCAGGAGAACGTTTCTTTAAAGATGTGACTGGTGGTGAAGTCGAATCGGGCGTCTTAAATGTCTCAGTTGATTTCTCTGGCTCAGGAGTAGATTGTTCTGTGGAACGATTGCCTTTCGATGTACTCGGAGCGATTGCATAGGCGTCTTCTTCGTCAATTTCAATTGCGTCGCTGCTCTCTGGTTGCTGTTGCTCTGTTTCTGTTGTTGTTGTTGTCGTTTCAGCTTTGTCGATAGCTTGATCGCTCTCAACTGGTGCCAGAACCATTGGCTTTGCGGGCGATTTTTCCAAAGCTGCCTTAGCAAAGGGATTCACAACGTATTCCTTCAACGGGCCTGTGATTTTCTTGGCCGCTGGCGATTCTAGGTCGTCCTTCTTTTCAGAAACTTTTCGTTTCCTTGTGAGCATGTAACCCATACCGACAGCCATTAGGAAGCGCCCGTAATAATGTTGTTTTGTCTTATTTTCGGCCAGTTCAAAGCTTACATCCTCATCCGGCTTGTACATCAAGTTGTAGCCAATTCCGGAACGAATTGATCGAATCGAAATGTCGTCATAGGATTTCTGATGAGAACGTATTTCTGTTACAAAAATTGGATACTCTGAGAAGTTTACTGCATGACGACAATGCTCGGGCAAGTGGCCCCGATAACCGCACACGCAGCATGTCTTCCGGTTTTTGTATTCCACTTTGCTGTTTGGATATTGATTTGCTTTTGTCTGCAAAGAGGCCAAGTAAGTCATCTGTGAAACTAGGAAACAAAATAACTTACCGTGGAGTGATAGCGACGCCATTTGTCTGGACAGAGATTGACGCTGTGGCCTCGCACCTTACAAATCGGACATATCAAACGGTTTTGGTAGTTGCAAGCATTGCAGCTCTTCGTAAACACTCTAGTTTTGTTGCCACACTAAGGGGAAACAACAATTAAATCAACATGCAAATGATAGTCTAATACCTTACCCTCAAACAAATAGTATTCGGACATCTGGGCTCGTAGTGGCCTTTCTCGCCGCACATATAGCAAACCGGAAGTTTCTTCGGCCTCGGACACTTGGATCGAATGTGCCCAAACTCACAGCAGTTCATACACTTCTGATGGGAATATTTTCGATATTTCGGAAAACGATCGTCCGTGTAGATCTTCCACAGAGTTTTTCCGACTGTCGAAAAAAAAAGGAAACCAATCAAGTAAAGTCGAAATTCAGTGTATCCTCAGTACTCACCCTTCATTTGGGCACACACAGCTTTGACATTGAAGCGCTCGCCGTGCCAGGAATCGTTGTAGAACTTGCGCATCTCTTCGTTCCAGCCAATGCCCCCGCCGGCAACTATTTTCGCATTCTCACTGTAAACAATATTGTATACCGGATCACCGGTTTCTTTTTTCATCTTTAGACTGTTTCGTTTCGACGACGGCCTATTGTCCACTGGCAACGGGGCAACCAATTCAACGGACTCATCCGAATCGTTATCGGAATCGGGAACGACTGGACTAACGTTTTCCATATCGTCGATTTTCTTGAAGAGCTGATCTAGTTCGGCCAGACTGTCTGTGGGGATGGCATCATTAGCTTCTTCGTCGTGTACGACAGCGATGTCTTGTTCGCGGCTTGGGGATCGCTCAGGAACTGGAGTGCGTTTTTTATTCTTGCTCAAGACACTCTCGGCTATTGAGCGTGCTGTAATTTCCTCTTCATCGTCCTCTTCGTCGCTCTCATTTGCAGCCGGTTCTGATACCATGGTTGAAGATGCTCCCTGAGCGAGGGTATTCAAATTGGCAATAAATTCAGTGTCCGAATTATTGACTGCAGCAGCTGTTCGATTGAGTAGACTTTCGTCGGTTATTTCGCTTGGCAGTGCTTCGCCAAAAGCAATGTGGGGCACTTTAGTCAAATGAACTTCGAGACCTTTGCGAGATTCGTTTCCGTTTTCCTGTTCCGAATCGGTGGAATCATCAATGTACGCGTCCAGATCTTTGTTTGCACTTGACGAACGCCGTTTCCGGAGACGTTTGGTCTTCTGTATGATTGTTATTTCTTCTACATCATCGGAACTGCTCTCGCGATCTAAATTCACAACGACCGATGGTTTAGATGTTTTGGTTCCCTTCGACGAATAGATGCTATCTTGGATGTCTGACTCGCTCTCGTAAACATCCAGAGCTCTAAAGTTGTTCTGTGTGACGACATAATCGGTCGTTGCCGTTTTAGAGGACGATGCTCGCTTGTTGGGGGTGGCGAAGGAATCACCGGTTTTGTCCGAACAGAGCTTTTCTGGAGCCTCCATCAAACTATCGACATCGTCTTGAAGCATTAGTAGATCTTCATCGTCGGCTCGGCCACTCTCTTCCAACAAACGAGAACGATCATTGTGTCCAATAAAATCGTCAGATATCACCGAACAGGGACTAGTACAGCGTGACGAGTTCTCTTTGACTGGAATAGCCTCGGGCTTAACGAAACTCTCGTTATTCATTGGCGTTCGTTCTTCATCGTCGGTACTTGAATCTAACGTGACAATATTTGGCGATGGAACTTTGACTTCAATGATATCGTCTTCTGTGTCCGAAATAAGTTCAATTGTTCCGTCTGGTGTTGGTTTTCGTATTTTAGCTTTAGCGGCTTTGGCTTTCTGCTTTTTTCCTTCATATTTGATTGCATTGGCCAGTTTGTTTTGTTGCCGTGTAAATAGTCCTCCTTTGAGGTTGCCTTTTGTCTTATTGGTAATGGCAGTTGTTTGCTTAGCAGCACGAGGATTATTTTGATGTGTTGAGCTTCCTTTTGTTTTCGGGCCATTCCCGGAAGCAAAAGGATTGACCCTCAAGTTTGACAAGTTCTTTACTGGCGGCTGAAACGTCTTGTCAATCGTTTCGACCGGATTTTCTTTTGTTATTTCACCTAAATGCAGACAATACACTTAACATGATGTTGAAAAAAAAACGAATTTTCTAGGTTTTATTGTGAAACGTTTTCCAAAAACGTGCGAGTCTCTTTGTTTGACAAACATATGTTACCAAACAAGAATGAACATGTTTCAGAAAGAAACTAGGAACAGTTTGGAAAACGCTTACAACAAACAAACAAAATTTCTTTCAAATAAAAACAAAAACACTGGAAAATAAAAATAAACAAAAACGGAAAAATTCGACTTACGGCCTGCAGCAGCAACATTTTGTTTTTCTTTATTCACTTGACCCAAATTTGCTGGCTGTTTTGGTTTTGCTTTGGCGGAAGGTGTCGGTGGATTATTGCGAATGTTATTCTTTTCATTCCAATAACGTCCTTGTGTTCGGTCAATGGATTTGTTGTTGATGACACTAGTAGCAGTTACTTGACGTACCGTTGGTGTTGGCTCGTCGTAAACTGGAGCTGATAATCCAAATTCGCCACCAGAACATGGGTCTTCGTGATGAACTTGCGAATAAAGCCGTGCTTCGAGTTCGTTTAGGTCATCGGCATTGTCGATGTCGACCTATGGAACATTTCATTGAAGGTATGATGCCTTTGTATTATGGAAGAATTTGAATAGATTTGTATTTACCTCATCCATAGTTTTATTTAGATTATATTTTAAGAAAATGGAAATAAGAATGTGTGTTGTAAGAATTAAAAACAAAAGGGCAAGATTGCACGAGGAAAAAGCGAGCCATCGAGAATTCTTGAGAATTGAAAAATGTCGAGAAGAGTACAGCGAGTGTGTTCAATTCAATTTCAAAGAAAGAGTGAATGAGTGAACTGTGGTATGTAAAAGTTGAATTTTCTGTTGACTTTGAAGCAGGGTTGTCAAAGAGGTTATTGGATGTGGTTCTTTTTGTTAAAATTAATGAATTGGATGTGCTTCTGTAAGTTTAAATTAATGAATTGCAGGACCAATAAACAACATAATTTCGTTTCATTGTACGATTGTTTCCGAAATTTTCGAAAAAAGAAATTAAACTTAAACATTTTAAAATGATAAGGATTGTGAATGTTCTTTTTTGCACAGAATGGTAATTTGGCATCACCGCGATCTTCTTCGAATGACAGATGAGTTGACAGATGTTCAAAAGCCGAAGTGCAAAATAATTGTTTTTGTTTAAAATTTTAATTTCACAAATAAATTTGTTTATAATTAAAATGGATTTAAGCACAGACGAGAACTACATCATAACCCAAGCACAAAAGCTTCGTTCATCCGATCCTTGTGCAGCCAAAGCTTGGATTATAACAGCCAAAACATTGTTTCCAAACAATTTCAATGTCCAAGTAAGTAAACAACAAATGTCCACTTGAAAAACTAAACATAACCAAACCAAATCAATTGTTATCAGTTCGAGGCATACAAGCTTGAAAAAGAAGCCAATAATTATGAAGAAGCAGCCAAGTGTTTCAGTTATATGTAAGTAAAAATAGAAAGAATTACAATCAATTCATTGTTCACAAGAAAAACAAAATAGTACCCTTACATTCCAGAGTCAAAGTGTCGAGCTATGGAATGAAGTTGCCGAGCTGACAGCAGCTCTACGAGCTCCCGAAAACGAAATCACTCCCGAACAGGAATTCTATGTGAAAATGTTTCAGCACGTTTCCTATGATGTCCAGCATAAGATTCTTCTCCTGACCGTCAATCATACGGAGAATAATTTAGAACAGTGCAAGTTGCAGTTGTTGATTTTGAAAAGATTGCCCCAAGCTGCAGTAACTCATTCGGTATTTTATTTTTTTGTGATTTTCCTTGAACAAAATTAACTCAACTTTCGTACCCTTCCAAAGCCACGTCTCCTCGAAATGATAGCTGAAGGAATGAATTTAAACCCGCAGAAATATCAAGAAATGCTTGTTGAGGAGGCCCTACCTCTTATCTACCATAAAACTCCAGATCTTCCGAGTCATTTGGTGTGTAGGATTTTCACTATTTCACTGGAGTACTACATCAGGCAAATTCTCGAAGACGTATGTACATTGGACATTGAACGTTGCAGCTCAATCCTACTTTTGTTATGATTTTTAGGAAAACAAATGCGACGCTAGCGATATTTGGAAGAAAATATTTCAGGTTCTTGGATTGTGCGGGAAGATTCTTCGTTGGGAATCATTTTTGCCATTCAATAAGTCATGGTATGTTTGTATTTTGTTCAAACCCATTTAAACCGCTTAACTGACCTCGATTCATAGGAGTAAGAACGTCTATTGGGAGAAACTAATCGAGATAGCGTCAACGAGTCCCCCGGGTAGTAATCAAATCCTTTTCTACACCACAACACTCTTCATCTATTCTCTACAGGAATACATAAAGAATTGCAGCTCCCGTGCCGAAGACAACGATGTTGACTATGTGCTAGTCGAAGGATATCGAGGTTACTTTCATCGTACTTTTGTAGCTTTTCATCCAAATTGATGTTTTTTGTTTCTAGAGCTCAAGCTAGACCGTTCTAATGAGGCACAAACAATGGATCCACCACAGATCTCTGTGACTTCAACTCACAGTAAGGAAATCTCCAAGGCCTTCGTCAATGCCGCCCAATGCTGGCAACTCCTGAATACTGAACAGTTTCAACGCGACTTCAGTCAGCTTCTGATCAAGCTTCCACTTGCTCCTTGGATTAGTCGTTTTCTATTCGATTTGGCAGTTTATTTTGGCCATCAGGAGGAGGCCAAAAAGCTGATGGCAGAAATGCAAATAAAAAACAGTTTACAGCAAAATGTCCAGCTTTTGAGTTTGAATTTGATTCAAGGAGTTTTAACTGTAAGTTATTGCTCTGCTCCTCTAAATTATGTCGTTGACTTCATTATTTTTGAATAGATGCAAGGTTTCGAGTGCATTCTGAAGATCCTGGTTGAACTTCCGACAGTTCCTGGACAAATAATCGAAAATATGACAATCACTGGCAATCAGCGGCATGTGCTCTTTCTGCCACTCACCCAGAAGCCCATTGTTCAGTACTGCACCAGAGCCATTATCAATAGTCTAAGTGTAAGTATGGCACTTGAAGCATGAGCACAAAAGTTTTACCATGCCTTTTTTTCTTTGCCAGCGGAAGCTCTTCGAATCCAACGTCTCAGACTTAGTACTCGGGGATCTGCTTGTTCTGTCTCAATTAGACTATCCCCGAGAGACACTGCTAGCGGAGCAAATATTCTCCCTAATTCGATCACGAGGACAATTTTGCTATCGACTTTTCCCCACCTACATTGTTATGATTGACTTTATCGAAGAGTTTATGAGCATTTGGCGTTCGCACAATGAAGAATTCAATTTTGAGTTTTCGCCAGCCCAAGCGAATGCAGCAACTCGTCGCATTGGAACACGAGGGGCTGACAAGGGAGTGAGAGAGGACTTTAAGCAAATAATCAAGCAGCAGATATTGAGGGCGAATGATAGTATTCCGGCACTTGTGGCTTCGTTTATTGCTCAGGAACGAATTCACTTGATGCAGACAATTTTTTAGATAAAGAAAAAAAAAATAAAATTTGCTTGTTTTAAATTTGATTTACTTACTTACTTAGTCGGCTCCCAATCCATGTAGGATCTCAGCCTTTCATCGGGAACGGTACCTCGCGTGCACTGTCCAGTCGCCAAAACCAAGCGCTATGGAATCCTTGTCTTTCGAGTGAGGAGTTTTGAACCCAGCTCTTTGAACAAACCGAAGTAGCAGCGGTTCGCGAGGCTAATTCTACGTCGGATCCCCACTAAGGTGTCGTTTGTGGGATTGATGTTTAGTCCAAGGCCGGTGAACTCCTTAACTACCTCGAAATAGCTGCTACCAACATTGACGTTTTATCCTTAACGATTTTTTTGATTTGTCCTCATTCACTTCAAGACCAACGACCTTCGCCTGTTCTTTAATCGCTGTGAAGGTCTCAAGCACAGCTCTTTGCGAGCGACCGATGATGTCTTTGTCTTTCGCATGGAATAGGAGCTTGGTGGATTTGGTGAGGATCTGACCCGGGGGACTTGCTCTTTCTACTTCTTCAGTGCTGGAGCTTGAACTGCGTCTTCATTGACTAGTCTCGCTCTATAGGCTAGGCGAGTAGGACTCCTACCCACAACGTTCTGCTTAGCAGCCAATGCACCTAACCACTAAGCTACGGACACTACGGCTGTTGGAAGTGCTGCTTAAAAAATCTACAATTCCCTGTGCTTCGGTGACTAGGTTTCCTTCACTTTTTCGAAGAGCTTATGTTTCGGTTCTGAAACCAGAAGCTAATTGTTTCAATCTTTTAAAGAAACGTCGGGTGTTGTTCTTGGCCCAAAACCCTTCTACATCTTTGAGATGAGAAACTGTGGATGCTCTTTTCTTTCTTCGCAGGGTCTTTTTCTCATATCTCCTTATTGCTCGGTACTCTTCTCTTGCTGCTCTTGTTTTCCGTTGCAGCACCTTTCAGTCTCGGCTGGATGCGTGCCTTGCGCCGATTAGCACATGTTCGATTTGATTGGTGGTTCGACCATCCGGAGATCGCCAGGTTGCTGTGTAGATCTTTCGTCTTAGAAACCTAGTGCTGCTTATCATCGTATTACGAGCTGCAGCAAAGTCGATTATTCGGAAGCCGTTATCTGTTGTAACTTCATGGAGGTTGTGCTTTCCAACTAATCCGCCAAAGATGTCTTCATTCCCGATTTTTGCATTGAAGTCTCCGAGTGCGATTTTGATGTCGTACTCTGGACAGTCTTTATCTAGGAAGTCGTAAAAATCCTCCTTGCTGACTCCTCAGCGTCATCGGTAGGTGCGTGTGCACACTCTAGACTGATGTTTTGTAGTGTGGGTTTGATACGGATTATAGCCAGACGATCACTAATTGACTTGAAATCCCTGACTTTCGATCCAAGCCGATTTCCCACGTAGAATCCGCATCCAAATATGTGCATTCTTTGATTACAGCTGTAATAAATGTCGCAATTTCTTCTTTTCATTATCCCTGATCCTATCCATCGTAATTCCTGGATCGCAGTGATATCTGCCTTATTCGCGTTAGGACAGATTCAAGTTTTTGAGTTACATTCCAGGTACAAACTCTCAATTTGTAGTTCGTTGTCATTTCGGATCTGGTTGCCATTTTCTTTTTTTTACTGTGGGGGGTTGTTAGCCTTTCGTACTAACCTCCAAATTTGTAGAGCCATTGTTTGAATACTGTTGTTTCTCCGTTTCTCTTCCTTTTCCTTTCCTAACCTAAAAATCACCCCAATTGAAATTCATTTTTGATTTGATAAACAATCTTTTCTTTTGTATTTATACAATATATATGTATATGTATAATTTTATTACTTAATTTTGTTTATACAATTATTACATAATTAATTGAATTTTATAAATAAACAATTACAATAATAAAAACACACATAAACTTCCAATGACTTAAATTTTGTTTCATTTATTTTACAACTGAAAATATAATCTTCATAAAAAAAAAATAAAACTTTATAGAAATAAAATAAAAATAGCTATATCTTAAAATTACACAAATTAAAAAAAGAAAACATATGGTTGATGTTTTTTTTTGTATTTTCAAGTAGCCTAGCTAAAAATAAAGCCACAGAAGTTAAATGTAAAATTTATTTTATTGATACAATACAATTTGTTAAATTCTTCCTATTTACATTAGATTAAACTATTTTAATGTTAAAAAAAAAAATGGAAAATTGAAAAGAAAACAAAAAATGTGAGTGTATAGAAAAATGTCAAATAAACCAAAATACAAGGAGACTTGAAGTCAATTTGTGTGCATGTGGTAAACATGTATTGATAAAAATGTGTATGTTTTAGTTTTTGGAAGTACAATGCGAGGGAGACTCAAAAGAGGGCGGGAGGAGAGATAAATTAAAACAGAGACGACTCAGGTTCATTTTTTTTTTTTAGAGAAAATGGCAATGATGGTCTAAATAAAATTTAACTACATTAAGGTGTTTAAAAATATGTATATCATTTGTTTAAGCTCAAGATTATAACAAAAAAAAATTGAAATGATAAACAAATTTATTGCAACGATCACTCGCCGTTTTAAAAAGAGAAAATTACGTCTACTGTTTGTTTTGTTTTTCTTTTCTTTTAAATATTTTTAATAGTAAAATTGTTAATGTTAAGGGGATATTCAGCCCCATCGTCGTATCCGATCGTAATAAGATTCTATCCGATTTGTACGAAACATACGAATTTGGTTCCGATTGTTAAATCGTACGAGGGGTGTTCAATAAAGACTGAGAGTAGCGCTGTAGTTTGGGAACTATTGGAACTATCGGGCTCGCCACAATTCGAAAGCCTGTGCAATTCTCAGTCGATTAGTGCAAACCCGAAGTGGAAGCGTGTTTTTTTTCGGTTTTTATGCGAATTCGCGCGAAGCTTGAAAAATTTCGCCTCCAAACTTTTACGATGCCTAAATTTCGCGAACAACGTTACGCCATAAAGTTTTGCGTTTTATTGAAAAAAAAAAAAACGCGAAAGAAACCTACGTCGAATTGAAAAAAGCATATGGCAATAGTGTTATGGGTGAAAGCACGTGTTTCCGATGGCACAAGGAGTATTTGGAAGGCCGTGAGAGCTGCGAGCTGAAGGTTGGTCCCGGCAGGTATGGTGTACACTCACACGGTTCCAGAAGGCCGGACAGTTAATGCCGACTACTACATATCCGTTTTAAAGCAAATGATGAAAGACCACATCCCTAAGAAGCGTTGAGAGCTCGTTGGAAATTGGAAACTGAACCAAGACAACGCCAGGTCACACGTCGCGGTTAAGGTTCAAGACTTCATGACCAGAAAAAATATCGAAACGGTACAGCACCTTATAGCCCCGACCTGGCTCCAAACGACTTCTTCTTGTACCCCACAGCCAAAAAGGACCTAAAGGTAGGCACTGCAGCTGCTGTAAAAGCTTTAGAGGTGATTAGCGCCTATCTTCAAATGGCTTTGAACACGTCTTCGAAGAGTGGCAGAGGCGCATGAACAGATGTATAGCTTTGAATGGAGAGTATCTTGAACGTGATCAGTCCGCCGATGAATAATTTTGTAAAATAAAAGTTTTATGACGTCACTCTCAGTCTTTACTGAACACCCCTCGTACATACCTCAGAAACAAATTCAAATTTGAGTTGAATTTTTCAAACTCAGAGTTACGCATCACGATTTCCTGCGGTGAAAAGCAAAAATTCAACTATAGCGATTATTATTTTTTTTATACGTCTCCGATTGTTCCGACAGCTTAATATTTCCTCTACGAAACGGATACCATGAACAAAATACACTACCGGTCAAAAGTTTGAGACCACCTTCAAAGGGTTGCTTTATTTGTAGCTGGCGCTTGAGTTTATGAATGAAAATAGGATTTTGTTACCTGCATTGATAACTTATGCCATTCATAAAAGGTACAACCCAGATATTAATCCTTTTCTGTAAATTATGAGGAATTTTGTGAAAAAAGGTAGAAAAAACCCAATTTTTTTAATTTTTATGACTTTTTACATTCAATTTGGAATTTTTTTTATGACTCGGGTAATGTTAAAGGGTGAAAAAAATGTAAAATCTGAATACCTGCAGGATTTTGTATATAATACTTGGTTTGATCCAATTTAAATTTATTTGAGACCGTGTCTTCGTCAGTAAAAAAAAGGGCGCATCATGGGTAAAGTAAGGGAATTAACTACTGAAAATCGATCTAAGATCATGACCCTTATTGAAGAACGCTATTCGCAAAGAGAAATCGCCCCAAAACTGAAGATATCCAAAGGAGCAGTTCGCAGGACCATACAGCGTTACTCCAGTCCTGGCGGTTTTAAGGATAAACCGAGGTCAGGACGACCTAGAGTTACAACAAAAACCGAAGATCTGCATATCATCACGATAAGCAAGCGTTCTAGGAAGAAAACAGCACCAGAAATACGCGCCGAAATCAATGAATGCGGGAAGAATCACTACCTATGTATCAACGATACAACGCATGCTGGAAATGGGCCAAAACCCATCAGGATTGGACAGATGATGACTTCAACAGAGTCTTATGGAGCGATGAGTCCAAGTTTGAGGTGTTTGGCTTAAATCGCAGAGTGTACGTCAGGAGCAGCGCTGAACATAAGATGCTACCAGAATGTATGGTCCCAACTGTAAAGCATGGAGGCGGTTCAGTAATGGTAAGGGGATGTTTCTCCTTCGATAGAGTGGGAGATCTGACACGAGTGATTGGAAGAATGGATAAAGAAGTCTATAAAACGATATTGGAAGACCACGTTTTCGTATCTGGATTCCGAATAATCGTCGAAGGTTTTGTATTCCAGCAAGACAATGACCCGAAACACACTTCAAAACTTTGCCGGGAATACCTGAAACAAAATATATACGAGGAAATCCTAAAAGTAATGGTATGGCTACCACAGTCTCCAGATATTGACCCCATTGAGTTCTTATGGAGAAAGCTTGACAGAAATGTCCGGAATCACCACATAACATCGGAATCTGCTCTTTGGGAAACTCTACAAAATTGCTGGAATAACATCCCACAAGAAAAAATACAAAAACTTGAAAGAAGATTGCCCAGAATTGTTGAAAAAAATTATTGAATTTAAAGGAGGGTTTTTTGATGAAAACTCAATTTAGGACTTTAATTGCCCTTCGCTTTTTTCACGTATTAAATTTTTTACAGTTTGGGGGTTAAAACTCGATATTTCTCAAATTTCAGAGGTGGTCTCAAACTTTTGACCGGTAGTGTAAATGTTACGAACGGAACTTTTCTACGATCGTAAGTTTCTTCGAACGGATACGACGATAGGGCTGATTATCCTTGTTTTCGAGAACTTCCATCGAATGTAAATATAAATACTTTTGTTTATGTTATTTTTGCTTTTGTTTTTGTTCTAAGTGTAAATGTAAAAATTGTATGAATCTGATTTTTGTTTTGTTATTCTGGTATGAAAATATTACAAAATATCATTTCTTTGTGATTTCTCTTTACAGATTTTTGTTTTTTTTTTATATTTTTTCGTGCTTTCTTTCTCTTACCTACACTCTTTTCTCTAGCGATTTTGTTTTTGTTTGTATTTTACAGATTAATTCTTTTTTTGTTTTTGTTTTCTTTAAACCTAAAAAGTTTATCAGTTTTTTGTTCTCTTTTTTTAATGATTTTTGTTGATTTTCTGTAATGCTTTTGTTTTCTTAATTTAAATTTCATAAAATAATATTCTTATTTTGTTTGTTTGATTTTCAATTGAATAAATATCTCTTTGTGGTTTTTGTTATTCATATTTTGTTTGTTGTTTGTTGTTTTTGTTTTTTTTTTTTTTATATTAAAATTTTTCTTACAAATCTACTCTAGGCCTAAATTGAAGACGAAGTGGCGGTTCACGAAATCTCCACCGCGTAACGTAAACAAATTTTAAAGTGTGATCCTTTCCTAAGAGTTCTTCATTGCACAGAATATCGATCTGGAAATTAACAGAAATCATAGTGAATTAATCGAAACAATTTAATTGGGTAATGTCAGTGGAGCGTTTGTGAGTCTTGAGGTCTAACGGTTAACGAGGGCAAGACCAAGTTAATGCTGTCGACAAGAAAGGACTACCAACATCGACGTATTGGAGCAAACGTCTACATACTTACTTACTTAAGGTGGCGCTACAGTCCGTTGTGGACTTGGGCCTCAATCAACAGGCTCCGCCAGCTAGCTCGATCCTTAGCTAGTCGTCTCCAGTTTTGCACTCCGAGTTGATTGAGGTCCTCTTCCACTTAAGTGCGCCACCTGAGTCGCGGTCTTCCTCTCCTCCTACGTCCCTCGGGAATAGTGTCGAAGGCTTTCCGGGCCGGAGCATTGGTGTCCATTCGCTCTAAATGACCGAGCCATCTGAGTCTCTGGACCTTGACCCTTCTGGCTAGGTCCATGTCGTTGTACAACCCGTAAAGTTCGCTGTTGTATCTTCTTCGCCATTCCCCTTCAATGCACACGGGGCCAAAGATAACCCGAAGAACTTTCCTCTCGAAACAGCCTAAGGCACTTTCATCCGATTTTGTCAGGGTCCATGCTTCTGCACCATACAGCAGGACTGGGATGATGAGTGTGTTGTACAGTTTTACCTTAGTTGCTCGAGAGAGGGCTTTTCCACTCAATTGCTTTCTAAGCCCAAAGAAACAGCGGAAAAAAAACGTCTACATAGACAGATTTATGTCCGAGGTAGTTAAATACTTTGTCTACTTGGGATCCGCTATCAACTCAGACAACAGCGCTGACATCAAACGAAGAATCACTCTTCTTTGGACTTAGAAGGCAATTGAGTAGTAAAGTCCTCTCCCGAGCAACTAAAGTGACACTATACAAAACCCTCATCATCCCGGTCCTCATGTGTGGTGTAGAGACATGGACTATGACAACATCTGATGAAAACGCTTTGGGCTGCTTTGAGAGAAAAATTCTTCGAGTGAATTTTGGTCCTGTCTGCATTAATGGAGAATGGAGACGAAGATTCAACCAAGAACTGTACGAGCTGTACAGCGAAACTGACCTAGCCAGAAAAGTGAAGGTCCAACGACTTAGATGGTTGGATCATGTTTAGCGAATGGAAAATAATGCTCCGGCTAGTAGAGTCTTCGAATCCTCCCCGGAAGGACGTCGCAGAAGAGGAAGACAGCGACGCAGGTGGAGCACACAGGTGGTAGAGGACCTGGACCAACTTGACGTGCGAAACTGCAGACAGCTAGCTAGAGACCGAACTGGCTGGAGAAGATTGTTGGGTTAGGCCCTGGTCCGACCTGGACTGTAGCGCCACCATAAGTAAGTAAGTTTATTGATACTCCTTTGCGTAGTCAGTCAGTCAGTCAAAAGACGAAAAAATTGCTTAATTGTTTCTGAATAAAGACCAATCCAGTTTAGACAACTTCGACTCTGACCACTTTCTGGCAGTGGCAATGTTTAGAGCTCGACAAGAAAACAGGAGCTGCCAAAAGAAAGAAGTTCAACATCGGGATGCTACCCCGGAGAATGCCAGAGACTACAGTGAGTGACTTAGTGAGGGACTCTTCCCCGTACTTTCAAATTCTACAGATGTCAACACGTTATGGAACCAGGTATCGCGAAATAATTAAAAACGTAGCCGCGACCACTATAGGTTACCAGTAACCCCCGAATCCGTGATATTGAAAAGAGAAACGGAAAATGCACGTTTGCAGATGCTGCAACGTAAAACAAGAATAGCAAGAGACGAGTACCGAACAGAAAGGGGAAATGAGAAAAAGACTCTGCTATGGAAGAAAAGAGAATCCGCACTTTCTCAGCTCAAAGATCTTTTAAAGGTCGAAGCAATTAGCTTCGGCTTCCAGAACCCGAACACAGGCTTTTCGAAACAGTGAAGGAAACCCAGTCACCGAAGAACAAAGAATTGTAGATGTATTCAATCAGCACTTCTAGCACCTGCTGAATGTGCAAAATATAGATCGAGCTAATGACGAAAGAGAAGAGAGATCAGTCAATAAAGAACAAGTCCCAGCTCACAGCACAGAACAGGTTGAAAGAGCCATCCAAAAGGTAAAAAATAACGAGCCGGGTCGGATGGCATACCTGCGGAATTCTTTCAATATAGAGGAGGTGCTTTGATGAACCGCATGGACCAGGTCACCAATAAAGTGTGGGAGGAATAATGCATGCCCACTGACTGGACGGCAAAAACTACCGTGTCATATCCCAGCTTGATGTTGCTTACAAAATCCTAACCAACGTACTGTGTGAGCGTCTTAAACCTTTCTACAACACCATAATCGGCACGTACCTGTGTGGATAGATAGACCAAATATTCACACTGAGGCAGGACCTGGAATAGACGAACGAATTTCAAGTCGTAACCCACTACCTTTTCATGACTTCAAAGCTGCTTATGAAAAGATCCACCGCCAAAAGCTTGTGACAGCGATGTCTGAATTCGGGATCCCGAACAAACTGATCCAGTTGTGCCACATGACGCTAAACAATACGCAGTGCAGTGTACAAATGGGTAACAGCTCATCTGAGTTGTTTAAGATATGCGCAGGGACAAGGAGATGCGCTGTCATGTGGCTTCTTCAACATAGTCCTGAGGAAGATAGTGCGCAAGGCAGGTGTGGGCACGGAAAATATTATCCTTTTTCGACGGATTTCAGGTCCCGTATACGACGTTGGCGAATGGAGAAGAAGGTTCAACCGCAAACTGTACGAGCTGTACCCAGATGTGGATGTAGTCCAGAAAGTCAAGAAAAGCCGACTACATCAGAGTAAGTAAGTAGACTACTTTCTTTAAGGCTACGTTAAGTGATTGGTTTGTACCGCGGTTGTTAGACCGATACTTGTTTACGGATCCATTGGGTGGTGCTCGGCAAAATCCTTGATCGAACCCTCCTAGTGGGTGCCGGGCGGACAATGTCACCACAGTTTTGGTCTGTAGGTGTCAGACGGTGATAGCTAAGGTTAGATTGGATCGCTGTGTGGTTCTGACTCACTCTATAGCACAACTCACAGAAATCCTCTCTCACCATAGATCCAAGGTTCCTAGTTTCAGTGGTGGTGTGAGCTATTAAATCCGTGCCCAAGAATTAAAGGTTGAGGGATAAATCAACCATGAACGAGCTCAGCCGGAGGCCTGTGGTGGGTAACGGTTTTTTGTGTTTATACCTTCCCTCGGTATGCGGCTCTGCCGAGGGTGACCTTCTTTTCCGCCTTACTCGTGGGAATCAAATCGAACACCCTCATTATGTCTTCGTCCAATTTATATGTTAAAATTCCATCCATCGAGTCCGAGGATGAACTCCTGGCTTCCAGTCAGGATACCATTGTAGGTAGCTCAGGGGAAGCTAGAGACGCTAGCACCTCAGAGCAGGCTACACTAAGAGGTAACACGGGAGGTACTAGTACCCCTGTGCTTCAGCATCCCTCTCAAAAAACGCCCGCAACTTCAAGTAGCAAGGCTCGCCAGAGCAACGCTACCAAGCCCAACAAGCACTCTCCTGCGGATCAGCTCAGGATCAAGTACAGGAAGGCTACTTTCATTCTTGGCAAGATTGCCGAGAACGAAAAAGCCGGAAAGGTACACGAGCGTGATGCTGCCGACAAAATCAAATACGAAAAAATTGTTGAAGAATTCAACAGTCGGGAGAAGAGTGCGCCACCCAGCAAAAAAGAAAAGTCCACCAAGAGGAACAGGTCTCTGGAGGAGGAGAAGCCACCTCAAAAGAGAACCAAACTTGGTGGCAATGCCAAAAAAGAGACTCCGAAGGTGACGGCGCAACCGCGCGCCTTGAGCGAGGTCGTCAGAGACAACCTCCAGGTGGCGATTGTAGATGAGCTCTCCACAGACAACAGAGCTCTGATGTCAGCGTGGAACTCAATCGAGGCCAAACTTTCGGAACTAGTATTCCAGTACACCATCTCAGCGAAGGAAGGTCCCTATCCGAGCTTTGACTCCGGCGAAATGCTCAGGGGGTACAAGGTGATAAGGTGCGCTGACGAGTTTTCGAGGGATTTCCTTGGCAAAGGAGTTGCTAAGATTAGCAACGACTGGAAGGGCTTGAAGCTCAAGCTTATTCCAGCCAGGGATGTTCCTAGGAAACCATTGGCTCGTATCTTGTTGCCGCTCATGAGTTTTAAGCCGACAGGAGTGGAGCTAATTAGGAGCCTTCAAAGACTGAATCCGCAGATTCCGATGAATGACTGGGCGGTCATCAAAACGGAGGAACCGCGCAAGAATAGCGCGGTCTACCTTCTTAGGATCTGCGAGGCAAGCCGCAAAGCCCTGGAAGAGGCACAGCATAAGCTGAGGTTCGGCATCAAAAGTGTCTCTATTAAAATTCTGCAGAGTCAGGAAGTCGGCCCCACCCTAAGTGATGATATTGTCGAGGTAGACGACGTCACCATGCGGGTTGGAGCCCCCAGCGAGGCGCTGGATCCTGGTCCTGCAGTCCCGCCAAATTAAAAACGATGCACTATGCGCCATCCAGGTTAACCTGAAGCACTCAAAATGTGCCACGGATAACCTGAAGGTTTTCCTCAGAGAGGAAAACATAGATGTGGCACTGATTCAAGAGCCTTGGGTTAACGGCCTCGAGGTTAGAGGCCTTAAGGTTAACCAATACGACCTTTTTTACAAGCCCGATAACCAGAATCAAGGTAAGCCTAGAACTTGTATTTTAGCTAAAAAACACTTAAAAGCTTTTCTGTGTCCAAACTTTAGCACCTCTGATTTAACAGTGGTTAGGTTAGAGGGTAGGCAAGCGGAGGGTCTGATTCTAGCCTCTTCGTACATGGCGCATGATAGGGAGTCACCGCCTGAGGAAGTGCGATTGCTAGCGGCAGAGGCAAAAGCTAGAAAAACAAGCCTGCTCGTAGGAAGCGATGCCAATGCCAGGCACTCAATCTGGAGCAGCTCTGAAATAAATGACCGAGGTGAGTCTCTCTTTAATTACATTATTGAATGCAACATGACTATTTGTAACAGGGGTAACACTCCTACTTTTGTCTTTCCGAGTACGGACAACACAGAAGGGTGGGAAGATGTTTTAGATGTTACTTTTGTCAATAATTACGGTAAACTCTCCATCGAAAATTGGAGAGTATCTCTTCTTAATTCCTTTTCTGATCATAGATATATTTTATTTGATCTTAAATTCGAAATGGAAACTCCTTCCCATTATAGAAATCCCAGAAGAATTGACTGGAAGAAATTTAGTCAAACCTTTAGCTCAAAGCTACGTAATATAACGAACTCGAGTTACGAGTCGGTTACAGATCTTGAGTTAGAGATTTCAAACTTCGAAGACTCTATAAACACTGCCTTCAAGGTCTCTTGCCCGATAAGATATAGTAAGAAAACCTTTCCACCTTGGTGGAATGATGACTTATCTAATCTGAGGAAAATTACAAGAACCATTTTTAACATCTGCTATAAGCATAAATTTTATCAGCCTTATAAGGACTGCTTGAGAATTTACAAGCGTTCTATAGCTCAAGCCAAAAAACAAGGATGGCAAGAGTACTGTCAGTCCATCGAAGATATCAAAGATTCGGCTAGGCTTAGCAGGGTTTTATCGAAAGAACATTCGAACCCCTCATTTCTTAAAAAACCAGATGGAAGCTGGACAGCATCTCCAATGGAGACATTAGAGCTACTAATGAATGTACACTTCCCAGGTTGTGCAGAAGAACCACCCGAATCTAATCTGACTCTCAACATGCTAACTTCCATAGAGCATGTCAACGCCCTTATAACTAGAGAAAATATAGTCTGGGCTATTAAAACTTTCTCGCCATACAAATCTCCAGGCCCTGATGGAATACTGCCTATAATGCTGCAAAATCAGCTTGAATTGGTGGTTCCACGGCTTGAGAGTATCTTTAAAGGTTGCCTCTTGCTTAACCATGTCCCTTGGTCTTGGAGACAGGTAAGAGTGGTTTTCTTGCCAAAAATTGGTAAAAGAGGGCATGAATCTGCCAAAGATTACCGACCTATAAGCCTTACTTCCTTTCTTCTTAAAACCTTGGAGAGAATCGTAGAATCTCACATAAGGAGTATTCTGAGTAGTTGTCCCCTATCTAACTCGCAACATGCCTACATGAGGGGCAGATCTACAGAGACTGCTCTTCATGAGGTAGTGAGAACGATAGAAAACACGATTCATTTCAAGGAATATACCCTAGCTACCTTCTTAGACGTAGAAGGAGCTTTCAACAATGTCCTAACTGAATCCATCGCAGAATCACTTGCAGACTTCGGTGTAGAGAACTACATTAGAAGGTGGATAATATCCATGCTAAGTAATAGGAGGATTCAATCAAAGTTAGGATATTCAACGTGCACCAAATATGCCAGCAGAGGAACACCCCAAGGAGGTGTACTGTCTCCTCTTTTATGGCTTCTGGTCATGAACAGCATTCTTGTGAAATTCGAGAGTAGTGGAGTGAAAGCGGTTGCGTACGCCGATGATTTGGTCATTCTAGTTTCAGGAAAATTTCCAAGCGTGATCAGTGAAATCACTAATATGGCTTTGAAAAAAGTAAGCACTTGGGCTGCGAGCTGCGGACTAGGTGTTAACAGTAACAAAACCGAGTTGATGCTTTTCACCACCAAAACCAAGGTACCACCCTTCGCTCTACCTCGGTTAAACGGACAAACACTATCATTGTCTTCCAGTGCTAAATATCTGGGCGTAATACTAGACACCAAATTGAACTGGAAGCTTAACATTGAAGAACGGGTAAGGAAGGCGTGTGTCGCCTTCTACGCCTGTAACAAAACATTCGGCAAAAAGTGGGGCCTCCAGTCAAAAATGATAAAATGGACATACACGGCGGTTGTAAGACCGATACTTGTTTATGGTTCCATTGTGTGGTGGCCCGCTCTCAGCAAAGCTTACATAGTAAAAAACCTTACAAAGGTGCAGAGAAATGCTTGCGTAGGTATATCAGGGGCAATCAGGTCCTGCCCAACAGATGCACTTAACGTCATCCTGGACCTTCTTCCGATTGACCTCTTTATTAAATATCAGGTGTCCTGCAGTATCTTGAGACTCAAAGAAATAGGCTGCTGGAAATCTAGATCCTACGGGCACTGCAACCAAACAAGCCTTATACCATCAGACATCCTATCCACAACTACCGATTACTGCATCCCTACCCTAGACACCTCAAAGAAGTTTAGAGTCTTGCTCCCGTCAAGAATCGACTGGGAGGAAGGTGATGTGACGAAAGACTTCGACACAACTATCTTCACGGATGGTTCAAAGATGGAATGCGGTGTTGGTGCAGGTGTCTTCTGTGAATCTCTTGAGATTTCAAAATCCTATAGACTTCCCGATTTTGCCAGCGTATTCCAGGCAGAATTGCTAGCGATAAGGGAAGCTTGTAAAGCCCTTAGAAACATACGACAGAACCAAAATGTAGCTATACTAACAGACAGTCAGGCAGCTATTAAAGCCATAGATTCTGCTTTATCATCCTCTAAACTGGTCAAGCAATGCAAAGAGGCCCTCAAGGAACTTGATATGAGCGTCACTCTAATCTGGATACCGGGCCATAGGGGCTATGAGGGAAATGAGAAAGCAGATGAGCTAGCCAGGCAAGGATCAGCCCTTCACAACTCACTGGCAGTGAGAGTATATGCTCCTCTTGGAGTTGTGAAGGGCAACATCCTGATCAAATACACATCAGAAGCAAATCATAGGTGGAGTAGTTTAACGAGCTGCGTTATATCTAGGAAAATCTGGCCCGCCTATAACAAGCCAAAATCAATCAATTTAATTTCCAAACCAAGGCATGACATAGCCAGGATTGTCGCTACCTGCACAGGGCATTGGCCTGTAGGGGAGCATGCGGCAAAATTGGGTATACCACATAACTCTTTCTGCCGTAGCTGTGAGAACCAGGAAGAAAAAGAAACGGTCCCACACTTTCTATGCCATTGTCCAGCCCTGGCTAGGAAAAGAGCACTCCATTTAGGTAAAGAATTCTTCAACGGCATTGAGGAACTCGCAGATTTCAAGATCAAAGATCTGATCTCTTACCTCAATAATACAAAGTGGCTTTAGCGCCTCCCGCCCCTCTTTATTTCTCCCTCATTAAATGACACTATGAGATAATAGGCCGTAGGGTAGGAGAATAATACCAATTCATATATAGGACTGTGTGTGCGGAACATACATAATCCAGAACCCACTTGCAAATCCATTTAGAATCTCACGAGGTATGGTACCAAAACGGCGCACTCAGCGCTAATTGTGTCCTGCGCGAAGTAGGACAGCCATTTCTACCTACCTACCTACATTGGGTGGTGGCCCGCTCTCAGCAAGGCTTACAAAGGTGCAGAGAAATGCTTGCGTAGGAATATCAGGGGCAATCAGGTCCTGCCCCACAGATGCACTTAACGTAATCCTGGAGCTTCTTCTGATTTACCTCTTTATTAAATGTCAGGTGTCCTGCAGTACCTTGAGACTCAAAGAAATAGGCTGCTGGAAAACAAGAGCCTACGGGCACTGTAACCAAACCAGCCTGATACCATCAGACATCCTATCTACAATCACCGATTACTGCATCCCTATCCTAGACACCTCAAAGCAGTTTAGTCTTGTTCCCGTCAAGAATCGACTGGGAGCAAGGCGACGTGACGGAAGACTTCGACAGTCTGGCAGCTATTAAAGCCATTGATTCAGCTTTATCATCATCGAAACTTGTCCAGCAATTCAAAGAGGTCCTCAAGGAACTCGATTTGAGGGTCAATCTAATCTGGATACCAGGCCATAGGGGCTTTGAGAGAAATGAGAAAGCAGATGAGCTAGCTAGGCAATGATCAGCCCTTCACCAACTCATTGGCAGTGAGTAAATGGAGTTGTGAAGAGCTGTATCCAAATACACATCAGAAGCTAATCATAGGTGGAATAGTTTAACGAGTTGCGTTATATCTAGGAAAATCTGGCCCGCCTATAACAAACCAAAATCAATCAATTTAATTTCCAAACCAAGGCATGACTTAGCCAGGATTGTTGCTACCTGCACAGGGCATTGGCCCATAGGGGAGCAAAATTGGGTATAACACATAACTCCTTCTGCCGTAGCTGTGTGGACCAGTATGAAAAGGAAACGGTCCCACACTTTCTCTGCCATTGCCCGGCCTTGGCTAGAAAAAAGAGCACTCCACTTAGGTAAAGAATTCTTCAACGGTATTGAGGAACTCTCAGAATTCAAGATCAATGACATGATCCCATACCTCAATAACACAAATTGGCTATAGCGCCCCCCTTATCCCTCCTCAACTAGATGGCACTATGAGACAATAGGCCGTAGTGCAGGGAGATTATTACTTCAATATGTATAGGATTGTACGTGCGAAATATACATCCTTCCTAACTCATTCAAATCTTTTTAGAATCTCATGGGGTATGTATCAAAACGGCGCACTCAGCGCTAATTGTGTTCTACACGGAAGTGGGACAGCCATTTCTAACTACCTACCCTACCAACAAGCCGACGACGCACGATGGAATAGCTCAGAGCCAACATTGAACGCGAAGTAGCGGCGAGTCATCGAAAATTGGGTCCAACGAACCGACCGACTATCCGTGTAAATCAATATTTTCCCAAAAACACGCCATTGGAAGGACGAACCGAACTTCGGAATACACTCATAAAAGCCTGAAGAAGAACTGGAGTCCGATTAGCAGATGAAGGCAATCAGTGCAGGGATTTAAAACCCATACCAAACATTTAAAGAGACCCCAGCCGACTACATTATGCCGAAAAACTTAAGTAAGTTAATTTCTGTCTCCTTACTTTAAACAAGAATCAGAAAAATGTCGCTGATACCGCCGCCAAAATGTGGTTTTTTGTTGACTCGTCATAATCAAACATCACTCAAAAGCTAACCTGCCTAAAATTATCTCGTTCTGTTTTGCAAGACTTGACCTTCATCTAACTCGTGCGTCGTGCGATGCAAAACAAGTTCGATGACCCATCGACAGATGATGTGTTTTCATTCAAAATACCTACCGTCCTACTGCACACCAGTAGTCACCATCGACACTCACTCTGTGACGAATCTTATTAAAGCGAAACCACACACAAGGACAAAAGTTATATAAATAGCCGTATCGGCCTTCGAGATAACGACTCTGATCTTGCTATGAATTGTTGCTGAAAATAACTTCAATTTTGTTGTCGTTTTTTTTTTGTATCCATCTCATTAAATAACAACAACAACAACAGTCCAAAAATGTAAATGCAAAAACATAAAAAAGAACGGCAAACAATTTCAACTCACCTCGCGATATTTTTCTATTCCATTGAGTATTTTTTTGGCGACCAATTTCTTGAGATGCGTTATCGTCGCTTGCGAGCTACACCGTATAAACCTGCGTTGCAGATCTTTGAAATTATTGCTCATGCACTCCAGACACACATTGACTTGTTCGTCTTGTCGATGGTAATCGGATTCGGCATGCGCCTCATTTACTTTCTCGTTATCGTCATCGTGGTTTTGTGGCTGGTCTTTGGGGCATTGCATGTTGCGACTCTTGTAGAAGTCGCGCTCCCTTCGGGTTTCATCTTTATTTTTTTGAGCAATATTAGTTTTTCGTTTTTCTCGACAAAAATAAAAACACAATCACTTACCCTCTTGTAAATTTGGTACCAATTTATATACAATATCCTGCATTGTTCTGTCGAAACTTATATACTGGAGTGGGTGAGACTGATGGATAACCATACCGCAAGTGGGACATGTTTTCTTCTCCTCCAGATGCTTCACCAGGCAACTTTTGCAAACTATAAAACATTTTTTGGGATGATTTTAAAATAAGACAAGGGATACGGAATTAAATTGATTACATGTATGTAAACACTCGGTGACTGTGGTGGCATCAATAAAATATCCTTTGCAAATTGTACAGGTGATATTTGGGTTTATTGTTTTCAATTTAACTCGACGCTCCATTGTGTTGTTGGTTGTGGGCAGGTTAGTGGGGCATTTCACAGAGTACACGGGGTTTTTGGAACTCGGCTGCTTCAGCAATTGAAAGAGGTTTAGATGTTTGAATTGTTTTTTATTTGAATTTGTCTGAATTTTTCGTGAGTAAAAATTGCAAATTGGAAAGACAGACAAATAAAATAAACCCGAATGAAGCGAAAAGAAATTGACACGACCACGAAGGGACACGGGAGAAATTTTCTTTTTTTTTAGTTTTGTTTTGTTGGTACATCTGAATGCCAAAAAAATGTTTGAAGGTTGTTGTAGTAGATGAGGCAAAATTGGTTTGGTACTTTTTTTAACCGGGTGTTTCGAAATAATATATTATATGAATAATTTGAGTTTGACATATGATTGGTTTTAAAAGCCACACAATGAATGCCATATAAAATGAACTCAAAAATTTAAACCTTGGAAGTTTCTTTTAAGTCTGCCTCGGATTTACTAAAAACAAAGAGGTTGGGTAGATTCAAACCAAGGCCGTGTGCGAATTTCGTTAAAATGTGTACTAAAACGACGTCTTGTTAAATTTTGACAATAAGTGGCGCATAACATGTGTTCAAATGCGACTAGCTGTGGAGCAGGCTAAAATTCAACCAAATTTTAACACAAGTCACATACGGCCTTAACTTTCAACGTTATTGTTTACTTAGGGTCTCCTTTGAACATTTCCGAGATCAACAGTTCAACATCCAGTCCGTGATCCGGTCATCGCAATCTAGATTTTTCGAGCGGATCAAAATCCTGCCATTTTCTCATATTTTCTCGCTGCGTTTAATGATGAAATGAGGAAACATGACAGAATTTGCCCACCGAAAGAAAATTACTAGATTGTTGATTGGATTGAGGATGAGATGTTTGCCATCGATTATGGCCAATGGAGACTACGCGTTAATATTAGGTCTGTTTGGGAACATTTTGTAGCAGTTTGTTTGAAATCTGTCAAATTCGGAAAAGAGAAAAAATTCTCTCCGCAAGAGAGAAATTTCTTAAAGAATAAACAAACACGTTGAAGTAATTTGTTGCAGTTTGTTTTTATTTTTTTCAAAACGATTGACAATAATGTACACTGTACGTTACTTATCTGGTACATATATGATTGTATTTAAAATTTCTACATACATACATACATATGTATATCGAAAAATAATGAATTTTTGATTTTGGTGATGGAGTTGATGAAATTAATTCTTCGCTCAGCGGAGAAGAATACTGTGGTGCAGTTTTAGAGTGACGAGCTCTTCAATTTCATTATGGAAACAGGACAACAAAATAGGTGAAACTGTGTAGAAAACTTCTTTCTCAGAACACCGATTTGGAAATAAAAATACACATTCCAATTATATAAAATATTTTTCGATCAGCTTTAAAAAATCACCTCGGCGAAGTATAATTATCTCCCCTCGGGATAAAAGAATTATTGGAATGAACAAGGAAGCACTTAACACTTTTTCTTTGGTTTGTTTATCAAGTCCTTACAAAATAAAGTATTTAAATTATAACATAATGAAATCTTAATTGCTGAGCACAAAGCATGTTCTTTCCGAATTTCAGCGAACCGTTTCAATTCAATTTCAAATTAGAAGAGCAAGACACATTTAAAAACAAAATGCAACAAGACATTTCTGTTGCAAAAAGTTGAACATTTTTCTCTGGAGGGGAAATGTTTTGCTCTCTCGACTTCTCTTTTCTTTTCAACTAATTCGAGTAAACAAACAGAAAATGTAAAAACGTTTTACTTTGTTGTACTTCGTTGCAGTTTGTTGCGGTAAACAAACAGACCTATTAAGAGCTCTAGACCAAAGATTAAATAAGTAACAAGATGGGAAACAAGGCTGTCAAAGTGACAGTTGCCTACAAGCTTCGGACCATAGTTACTGTGAAAGTATGCGTGGTTTTACCAATACTATCACAGTTTGGACCATAGTTTTTGTGAAAGTATGCGTGTTTTTACACAGTAAATATGGTCCTACCATATTGTTTTTGTTTTTATATTATTTATGTACAAGGAAAGAAAATAAAATGAAAGAAAATGAAAATTGCGGGATCTAGGGAGTGAAACGTAAGTCAGTTTCCCATCTTGTTACTTATTTAATCTTTGCTCTAGACTCGAGGAAAGTCGAGATCAAAGCTACCTTGAAAACTCTCGGATTTAGGGTAGATGGAAACGTAATTTAATCCATTGTTTATCAATACAGAGCTAGAAACCTTTTTAAACAAGTCAAAACTTCATATCATATTAAATTAATAATTGTTACGATAAATATTTTCTCACTGGG
>CAKKXW010000001.1:99534420-99682436 GCA_920937365.1 Sphaerophoria rueppellii
AAATATGCCTCAAACGAAAATATTATGAAGTTTCTCTTTTTTAGTTATTCTTATATATTTAGTTATGTAAGCATGCCTTTTTGAAAAGGTACTTACAACATTCTGAGCAGTACCATTAAATAGTTCCTGAAAGCTTAGATGAAGCTGAGTTGATTTTGATAACCTTCATCTCTAAAATGTTAAAAGAGTACCATATGAGTGGCATAAGCCTATCATTCTGGATAGTTTTAACCACTTTGCAGCACTCACAGTATTATCTGGTCATGAATTATATTCTAGCAGATTTTTTTTTTATAGAAAATAGTTTAAATAGGAGACGAATTTATTTTACGATCATAAATGTTTGTTTTACGCGCTTTAATTATAATTACCATATTTTGTTTAGTTGTGCAACTTATCGATTGAAATAAGTACTTTCTTATTAAGAGGAGTATATCCGAAATTATGGCTCTTATAATAAACAAGGACCCAATCAACAATCTCCCAGCAGGTTTACACTTATCAATATATTCTTAATTATTAGGTGGTAGGATTCAAGCATACTTTAAAGTCGGAAAGTATAATTTCTGTTTTGTCAACTAAGAACAGTTTTTTTCGTGTAAATCTTAATTCTCTTCTATTTAAGTCTGTGCAAGAAATGTATATCTTTTAGGTCATCTGAATAGTTAAACAATTTTAATTAATTTATCGGTATTCTGACTAAGAAAAGAGATATAAAGACGTGTGAACTTATTGAAACAAAACTTTTTCCTTAAAAAACACTATGACGTCGCTTCCATTTTTCTTTTGTAACCCAAGAAATATAAGACTTTTGAAAATATTAAGGCAGGCAGGCAGCATCGTCATTTGTAGGGTCCTTAAAGACTTTGCATATTCTTATAAGTCATAACACATACTTAATTGGCTTTCAAAATTAGATTTTTAACTTGCAATCGCTCTGGATGTGGATACATATTTTAAATAATCAAAACTATAAAAGATTTTGCTCATATTTCGAAGTGTTTTCAATCTTTTAGGAAAGATATTTTGTAAATAGTCTGGGAAGCTTGTTTTAATTTTTTAATGTCAGATTAATTTTATTAAGGATTAATGATTATTGAAAGAAATAATTTATTTTGCTTTCATCCTTCTAAAAGTATGCAAAAATGAATTTTACTCATAACACGTGTGTTATGATTATGATGATGATCAACAGGACATATAAGCGGCTATTCAATGTTACTGCAATTGCCTAGTAGGTCTAAGAACGGTTGGACGCTGCGCTCTTGTTTTGACTATGATACGGTTACTAAGTTGAGCAAGATATGACTCCCTTCCCGATTCTTAAATAACCTTTTAATAACTAATGATTCATTAGAATTAGAACTATTTATTTTTCTTTCAATTTTCTTTCCATTCTTAAAAAGAATTATTTATTTATTGTTTTAATTTTTCCACCATTACTATGGGTAGATACTAATTATTTTTATATTTTATTTTAGTGTCATAAGATTATTTATGCATTTCGACAGCATATTTCTTATCTATTATTGTCCAAATGAAGAAATTGTTAATGAAATCTTTATAAATTGTATATGAAAATAAAGGTTGTGAACTAGGCTACTTAACGGTGTTAAAAGAAATAAATGTCGTCATTGAATTTCAAAAGATATTATCGAACAAAAGTTTGTCTAAAAACTGCTGTTTTTCAAGGCTTCAATTAAAAATATCTCAATACATATAAATCTTACAAATGTAATTATTATTTCACTTGAAAGATATGTTTGACAGCTTTAATTTAATACCACTGTGATTTTTCTAGCTTTCTTAAATCCAAAGATATAAGCATTTATGTCGAAAAAGTGCTGATTTTTAATGTTTGCACTTTCCGAACTTCAATCTCAAATATCTCAGATCTCCCATGAGTTATCGACAAAATATTTTTGAAGATGTATCCGGCTTAGAACAACCTTTAATTTGATACCAAACTCATTGGTGTACACTCCGGGCCGAAAATGAGCATACCCCTTTGACAAGTTCCAAGGAAAATAAAAACACAAAATTAGGACATTCGAGAAATTTCTAGAATGAACTGTATTATAAATCGCTCACTTTATATACTTATATTTCCCCATGAAGAAAATTATGGATTTCATTGATAATGGGAAAAATTCAATTCCATTTCTAAGATAACAAGCAAACTCCAAATACTCAATTTGTTTGAAATGTTGTTTTTTGTTTACCTTTTAGCAATTAACATAAATGTATGTGTATTTTAGTTCATTTCATACGGTTCTCTTAACGATGTACATGAGTTGGGGAATTGAGAGATTGAGAATTAAGTATCTGAATAAAGAGAATATGTCATAGTCACTTCCCCTGATTTTGAATTTTGATTTTGATTTTTAGAAAAACAAGAGAAAAATGTGTATGAATAAAAATAACTAAAAGAGAAAGACGAGATAAGCCCAGAAATTTCTAGTAAAGCAAACATTTTGTATAAAAGGCATTTCGAATTGGCGAAATTCATCAGTTTATATCAAGCAAGTAAAACAATCGTGAAGTGAAGTAAAGTTCTCTTAAATTAAGCTTTTCAAGCTAACTCAAAGCAAAAGTACAATCTTATTCCATTCGTTTAAAAGTGTTCAACAAATCAAAGTAGAAAAATATGTCTTCATTGCAATTACTTTTGGATTTGGCTGACAGCCTTGACTCCTTGTCATCTTCACCTTACTACAACAGCGACTTTGGCTTGGGATTGAGTCCATACCAGATCCATAGATATGAAAATCCCAGATTATTGAGGCTGCCCTTGGCTCTTGCTAGTCGTTTGGGAGAGCATCCATTGGAGCGTCATCTGAAGGAGTGCGGAAAGGTGGCCAACGTCGGAAAGGATGGTTTCCAAGTGTGCATGGATGTACAGCAATTCAAACCAAGTGAGCTGTCTGTGAAAGTGGTCGACAACGCTATTGTCGTAGAAGGCAAACATGAAGAACGAGAAGACGATCATGGATTTATTTCTCGACACTTTGTTCGTCGTTATGCACTGCCAAAGAATTACGATGCAGAAAAATTGGTCTCAACACTATCGTCGGATGGCGTGTTGACAGTAAGCATTCCCAAACCAGCGATAGAAGAAAAGCCATCCGAAAAAGTCATACAAATTCAACAAACTGGCCCAGCACGTCTCAATGTCAAGGAGAATGCACAGGAGGAGCCTAAGGATAAATCTGAGAAAAAATAAGGAAGCCATTTGTAGATAAGACTTGACACGACCAATTCAAATACTTTCATTGTATGATACATGCCATTTAAAATTAAGTTCCTTCAATAGTTTTAATAAAATTTGATTTTTAAGTTGCGAATAAGTTAAAGAAATCTGTTTTTATATTTCGAATATTTGTTTGGGAATTGGTGGGAAGGCAAAAATGGGTATCGTACGCGTATTCGTTTTCCTCTCTTTCAACTAACTCTTATATGAAATTGGTGGTATTGGTTGCTTCAGGCCTAAGAATTACGAAGCACATAAACATCGGACTATGCAAATATCCAACAATTGCAGCGTTTGTATCTCAACGTCATCTCAGTGGCATCAGGATACGTTTTTGGTCTGTGTATTGCGATCATAATTTCATAATAGAAATCGCAGGAAGTGGAAGTTTAAGGCTCGGTGGCAGTTCCGTTTTTTTACGCTTCGGTGGTCGCACTTGTTCAGTGCACACATGCGGGAATTCGATCTGCATTTGTGTGTTTGGTTTTCAGAAATGGAAGATTACAAAAGGAAACGATTTATTTTCGCACCGCGAATGAAGCGTGTGTGCACCACTCTATTTAATTGTGGCATAGTGGGTAGTGAACGTGAACACTCAAGAGCGTCGTCACCGCAAAAAAAAAATAATGTGTCCAAAAAAATGTTTTTTTTTTAATTGCAATTACATTAGAAGAAGCTTTCGAGTAGAAGATACAAAATAAGCAATGAATTCAATACTGGGAAAAAGAAACAATTTATTGTTTTTGACGACCGGATGGTCCTAGGAAATGAGTTTTGTTGATAAGAGAGCCCATTCGAATTAAAATCTACCTACTGCGATATTCGTTACAGTTGGAATAATGGTTTCAGTAATTGTTTTGACAAGGATTTTATGAATCTTGTATTACTAATGTCGTTTTCCATTGGTCCTTCTGGAGGACCAAGACCATTCGAAAGAGTCCAGAAATCTTCTGAAACCATTCCATTGAACTGACTTTGACAGACGGAATGCTTCTGAGAAGAGCAGAACTCTTCTGTTTTGAAAACAGAATCTTCCGAAGAATGACACATAGACCATAACCCGTTCCATTGGTGGTAGAAGAAGAAACGTCAAAAAACACCAATGAAAAACGACATTAGTTGTTGATTTTCCACGGCAAATAGTTTTGAGTTCGATATTTCACTTCCTTAAAGGTCTCATATGGCGTTTCTAATCAGCAATCTGGAATCTTAAAATAAAACATTCTGGTTTTAAAATCATAAGGGATTTCTTTTCTTTTCAGAATAAGAACTGTCACTTTTTCCCAATTGAACGCTCTAAAAATGCTTTTTTAATTTCCAGATTGCCAATTAAAAACGCCAAAATACAGTGCACTTGGGTGCATAACGGAGTTCTGACCGGTGTGGCATTCAATTACTCACATCACACCGATCGTGACACCGACACCAAAAATTCAAAAAGTTTTGATTTTACCCACACGGTGTCTGAATTTGACACTAAAAGCCGCACACATTTCCGAACACAAACACCGGTGTATGGGCCCTTTTAATAAGAAGAATTCGAAGCGAGAAAAATATATCCTTATCCTTTCCTTTCCACGATTTTTCAGCTAATATTCTAGTGGTTCAAGAGCTTATAGCGATTTATTTGGCAATCCGGAATTGGTACACATAACTCTCCATTTCCGGATACCAAACAAACATGCAAACACATTGTTTTTGCTTCCAATAGTTGAATGTTTATGTATTTGTGAAACCTCATATGCAGAATTGCAGGTGACATGACATTTATTCTTTATTTGTTAATATGGCGGCGAGTACTTATGTTCAGATGATGGAGATTCTGCTCTTGATTCCGACTTCAACGACTTAGAAATCGTTCGCAAACGAACTTTTAGCTTGTTATGTGGGAATTTATAGTATTTTCACCCTCGAGAATTTTTGGTTGGAGAGTCGTCCCGTCTTGGCGCTGTCAGTTTTTCTATATACAAGATTTTAGTTCTGTATCGCGTTCCGGACGTCGCTGTCGTCGATTCACGATGCTGCAACCACAGTACACAGAATATTCTGTGTAACTGTGGCTGCAAACTACTATAAATTCCATATACAAAGCTTTTAGTTATGACAATTTTTTTTGAGTTGTTTATAAAATTGTGTTTACTTTATTGGGCCGTTTGCGAATGGATGAATTTGCATAAATATTTTAGCCTGCTAGTCTACTTTTAACACATTTATATCAATGCAAAGTGCCAAAATCTAACCAAACTTCAACTTTTAACGACTTTTTAACTGAACTCGCACCACTGATCACTAATACCAAGATTGGAAACCTTGCTGTCAAAATGACATTTGCCTACAAGCTAGGGGAGCAGGTTAGCTGTAACAGTATGCGTGTAAATACAAACTTAAAGACACAGGATAGCTGTAAGAGTATGCGTTTTATTGTAATAATGATACAATTGCCTACATAATAAGCAAGTTTGCTGCAAGAGTATGTGTGTATGAAAAAAAAATAACTTTTGCGGTATTTGGAGGGTAAAACGTAGGTAGGTTTCCATCTTGTTATAAAGTGATCACTGGTACTGTGATATCTAATAATGAGTAGGGCAACTCAGAAAAATTCACCTGTCGATTCACACATATTTTCACACAGATATGGGAAATAGATGCCAATCAGAAAATTTAAGGAAGGAAAGGGAAACAACATAAGTTTTATGGACAGACACACCACGGTTTCAAATTATAAAATAATTTATGACAATCAAGTCGGGGCCGCCTTTGAAATTTTATTAGGCAAAAAAGGAAAAGAAGCTAGTGATGAATGTGTAGTCATTTTTTCTTGCGCAGACAGTTTTACATATGTAATTGATTTGACTATTTTCACTTATGGCATTTTTGTTGTGTGTTCTTACGAAATTAGTGATTGTAGTAGTGGCAACTTACTTACTTACTTACTTAAGGTGGCACTGCAGTCCGTTGTGGACTTGGGCCTCAATCAACAGTCTCCGCCAGCTAGCTCGGTCCTTAGCTAGTCGTCTCCAGTTTTGCACTCCAAGTTGATTGAGGTCCTCTTCCACTTGAGTGCGTCACCTGAGTCGCGGTCTTCCTCTCCTCCTACGTCCCTCGGGAATAGTGTCGAAGGCTTTCCGGGCCGGAGCATTGGTGTCCATTCCCATTGGTGGTCTCTGGACCTTGACCCTTCTGGCTAGGTCCATATCATTGTACAACCGTAAAGTTCGCTGTTATTTCTTCTTCGCCATTCCCCTTCAATGCACACGGGGCCAAAGATGACCCAAAGAAACTTTCCTCTCGAAACAGCGTAAGGCACTTTCATCCGATTTTGTCAGGGTCCATGCTTCTGCACCATACAGCAGGACTGGGATTCAACAATTCTCGGGAGCATGTTGAAGAATTGAGGGGACCTACAAATTTAACGCCGATTCCGAACGGCAAAACTTGAGAAGCACTTTTTCATGACAGATTGATACTCTTGGAAGTTTTGTCAGTTCTTCGCAAGAGTGGCAGTGTCCGTGAAAGATGAAATAAAACTTTATGGACACGAGTAGGACTCTACGGGTGATGAGTGTGTTGTACAGTTTTACTTTAGTTGCTCGAGAGAGGGCTTTTCCACTCAATTGCTTTCTAGGCCCAAAGAAACAGCGATTAGCAAGAGTTATTCTTCGTCTGATCTCGGCGCTGGTGTTATTGCCCATGTTTATAGCGGAGCCTAGGTAGACAAACTCCTCTACTACCTCGAAGTTGTATGCGTCTATTGTGACGTTCTGCCCGAGCCGTCGGTGTTGGGTGTCCTTCCTCGAAGACAGCATATACTTCGTTTTTCCCTCATTTACCGCTAAACCCATTTTTGCCGCTTCTGTCTCAATTCTCACAAAGGCGCCATTGACATCACGCTGTGTTCTTCCCATTATATCAATATCATCGGCGTACGCGAGAAGTTGAACAGATTTTTGGAAGATAGTGCCTCTGGTGTTGACATTGGAGTTCTGCACTATCTTCTCAAGAACGATGTTAAAGAAATCGCATGACAGTGCATCGTCTTGTCTGAATCCTTTTTTGACGTCGAAAGATTCCGTGAGCTCGTTGCCAACCTTGATGGAGCAGCGTGAGTTCTCCATCGTCATTTTGCACAAGCGAACGAGCTTGGCAGGGACGCCAAAACTAGACATAGCTTTGTACAGTTCGTCTCTGTAGATGCTGTCATACGCGGCCTTAAAATCGATGAAAAGGTGGTGGGTATCGATTTGGAGTTCATAGGTCTTTTCCAGGATCTGCCGCAACGTGGAAATTTGGTCGATGGTTGACTTTCCTGGCCTGAAGCCACATTGATAAGGACCAATCGGATTGTTGACGAAAGGCTTCAGACGTTCACATATTACGGCAGAGAGGATCTTGTAGGCGATGTTTAGTAGACTTATTCCTCTATAGTTGGCGCAGTTTTAGAGGTTCTCCCTTTTTCAGGATCGGAGCGAACAATGCTGAGGTTCCATTCATCGGGCATGCATTCCTCTGACCATATCTTACAGATGATTTGGTGCATGCATCCTATCTAGCTTCGTCGCCTGCTGCTTTGAACAACTCAGCAGCTAGTCCATCTGCTCCAGCGGCTTTTTTGGATTTCAGCCGTGGATATTGCGGTTTTTACGGACACTAAGGTAGTGCTACGAATATCCCTACAACAGCCAAAACAAGGAAATGCTGCAAGAAAAAATCGACGTCGGACGGCTACAATCGCAAGAGATCGCCAGATCCTTCTCTGATCGAGTGTAAAGTACGTCTTAAGGAGTACTATGCCGCCAACATCAAGTATCGAAGACCAGTGGCAACAGGCGCAGGGTCATAAGTCCACAGGCCAAAAGTCCATAATGGACTTTTGACCCAATCTGGTGGGTTAAAAGTCCACAAATCAATTATGGACTTTTAACCCACCATAGTGGGACAGAAATCCACACAAAATGTGTGTGGACTTCTGACCCAAATTGATTTTCTTACTATTGTAAGAAAAATAGAAAGAAGTACAACTTTTTGGGGTTTTACTGATGATGAATAATAGATAGGTATAAAAATTATTTGAATGGAATCGTTGATCGTTGGTTGGATCGTTGGAATCGTTGGTTGATCGCATATGTCGCACATTCTGGGCACGTAATATTTTAACTGAAGTTATATATTTTTAAGGACATATGTACGTAGGATTACAAGAACAAAACAAAAAATAGTAATAATAGTAAACATTATGAAATTTTGAAAACGTAATGTAATCACAAATCATACTAATTTATAAACATTGTGTTGTGGTTAAAAAATAAATTTGTGATTAAAAAAAATTAGCGTGATGGCGAATATGTTTTAAAAATTATATGAGTGAGGACTCGGAGCTCAGAGCAAAAAATATTTTGTACCTTATCATTGGCAGCGAGCGAAGCGAGCGAAAAAAAATTAGCCCATAAGAGAATCAATTTGGGGTGTGAAAATAAAAAAATTCGCGCGAATTTTTTTATTTTCACACCCCAAATTGATTCTCTTATGGGCTAATTTTTTTTTCGCTCACTTCACTCGAAATCAAACCAAACCCATCTTGAATTATCCGAATCGGCATCATCCCTTGCTCAGTCGAAAGTGAAAAAAGGATGCTCAATATAAATCATTGAAAAAGAGAATCTGCTTTCAAGACACTTGTATGCATCACAAGATTTGTATTGGTTGCTTTTCTTAATTAACTAAACGCGCAGAAACTAAGTTCATTTTAATTTATTTCATTTTTGCCAAAGCGAAGACACTGAAAAAAAGAAGAACTTGAAATTCTTTTATGAATCATAGGTTTAAACTTTTCTCTTTTTATTTTTTAATTTATTGAATTTGAAAATTTCAGTCATTTTTCTATTTTTGTGACAAAGTAAGTAAAATAAATTACTGTTGGTCTTTCTTTACACTATGTATAACTTATGGACTACTGACCCACTTTTTTGTGGATTTGTAACCCACTCAAGTGGGTTAAAAGTCCATAATTGGTTTATGGACTTTTAACTCACCAGAGTGGGTCAAAAGTCCATTATGGACTTTTGGCCTGTGGACTTATGACCCTGCGCCGACTTTCCTGGCTTGAAGCCACATTGATAAGGAACCAATCAGATTGTTGACGAAAGGCTTCAGACGTTACATATTACGGCAGAGAGGATCTTGTAGGCGATGTTAAGTAGACTTAGTCTCTGTAGTTGGCGCAGATTTAGAGGATCTACCTTTTTCAGGATCGGGCAAACAAGGCTTAGAGTACCATTCATCGGGCCATGCATTCCTCCGACCAATATCTTAGAGATGATTTGGTGCCTGGCTTTCTATTAGATCGTCGGCCTGTGTTTTTTTTTTTCTTTGACAGCTCGGTAGCTAGTCCATCTGCTCCAGCGGCTTTGTTGGATTTCAGCCGTGATATTGTGGTTTTCACTTCTTCTAGGTCGGGTTCACGGAATTGTTGGCTATCATCGTGTCCGATGAAAGGCTCCTGTCTGACGGAGGTGTCTACAGAAGTGGTATTTTCAATGCCCAGCATTGACTGCGATTCTACTATGATGTTCCCTTGCTTATCTCTGCAGGCATCGGTTCTTGCTCAATGACCTACATCACCTTGAGCTAGCTGTTTTACCTTCCGATAAAACCTCCGAACTTCATTCCTGCTGTTGGCTCTGTCAACATCCTCGATCTGACGGTTCTCATGCTCTCTCTTTTTCACCTGAGAAGCCGGTGTTTCTCTCTCCTCTTTCGCTCGTATAGCTCACGAGCAGCCCATGTCGTTCTATGCAACGCCGCTTTGTATGCCTCCTGCTTGGCTGCATGGGCCTGCCTGCATGGGGCAACTTTCCTATACGGGCTCTTTGAGGTTAGAATTTTGTTTTTTTTTGTTTTTTCTTTGATTTATCTGTCAAATAGTGAGGAACAACTTCAGGTTGAAGTATGTTAGTGTTGGCAGATGAGTAATATTTTACACAATGCAGCTTTTTGTAGCAAACAGCGAGTATATGCGGCGGCTTCGCCGCTAAGGGGTTTTAACCCTCAGTGTAGTGCACAACTCTGGCTACGCTAGCAAACAGCGAGTATATGCGGCGGCTTCGCCGCTCAAGGGGTTTTAACCCTCAGTGTAGTGCACAACTCTGGCTACGCTAGCAAACAGCGAGTATATGCGGCGGCTTCGCCGCTCAAGGGTTTTAACCCTCGATGTGGGATGCACGACTCTGGCTACGCTAGCAAACTCTAAATGTCCTCAAAGGGAAATATTTAAGAAAATTCCCGCTCTAAAAAAATCCCATAATTATACGCAGTCTATCGGTACTAAAAATGACATTAAATCGTGAATTCTGTGCAGAAAGTGCAAATTTATTTAATTAATTAAAAATAGAAATAATTATTTCCTAAGAAAAAAAAACAGTTTATTTGTGCTTAAATAACTAGTACCTATCGATTGAGACCATTTTCGTGTCCAAATTCAGGAGCCCGTATAAGAAAGTCAAGCCGCCTGCATTCTTCGTCAAACCAGGGATTTCGTTTTGGTGGCTGTGTGAAACCCATCACATTAGAGGCACAACTACTACATTTGCAAAAGAGTTTCCCTACTCATTATTAGAGATACTTTTATTTCAGGCAATTAATTTTTTGAAATTGCTTGTTTGTTGCATGGCAACCGAAATTCACAAATTATTGGAAATAAAAAAACCTATATGTACCTATTTTATTTTGAAAGATACTTCCGTGCACATCCGTTCATTATGGGTAAAGTGCTTACATGGCGTTTCGTTCGGTTCTGACACTAGCTTCCGTTTGTTTCCGGTCATTATACATTTGATTTGAAATACGCCAAAAAAGCTGTCCAAATCGAAATAAAAAAGAAGTAGGCGGAAGCGAAAAGAATAATACCAATACACAGTACACAGAATACTCACCCTTATTCTGACATTCTCTTTCCTTCGAAAGTTATTCAAATTCGTATGATACGTATATCAGTGATCACTTTATAACAAGATTGGAAACCTACCTACGTTTTACCCTCCAAATACCGCAAAAGTTATTTTTTTTCATACACACATACATTTGCAGCAAACTTGCTTTATTATGTAGGCAATTGTATCATTATTACAATAAAACGCATACTCTTACAGCTAACCTGTGTCTTTAAGTTTGTATTACACGCGTACTCTTACAGCTAACCTGCTCCCCTAGCTTGTAGGCAAATGTCATTTTGACAGCAAGGTTTCCAATCTTGGTATAAGTGATCAGTGACGTATATACGAATTTGAATAACTTTCGAACGAAAGAGAATGTCAGAATAAGGGTGACTGTGTACTGTACTGTAATACCAATAGGCATTCCAATAGGGCTCTTCCCCTTTTGACAGCGCATACATTCGGCCCTATCGTGGTAACCAGAGATGATATAAGGTAAGGAGATGGGAAACTAAGCTGTCAAAATGACAGATGCCTACAAGCGTTTTTACCAATACTATCACAGCTTGGACCATAGTTTCTTTGAAAGTATGCGTGATTTTACCAATACTATCACAGTTTGGACCATAGTTTTTGTGAAAGTATGCGTGTTTTTACACAGTTTTTGTTTTTTTATTATTCATGTACAAGGAAAGAAAATAAAATGAAAAAAAATGAAAATTGCGGGATCTAGGGAGTGAAACGTAAGTCAGTTTCCCATCTTGTTACTTATTTAATCTTGGTGGTAACCGTCGGAGCTGAATTTTTTATTTTTAAATAAAATAGAGTGGCGCCACAGCTCTTGAAGAGCCAAGGCCCAAGTGGCTTGTGGTTTACACGCATCAACAGTTCCCTGAGCTCATGTGAAGATTTGAAGGGACCTGCACAATTTAATGACGATTCCGAACGGCGAAGTTGAGAAGCACTTTTTCCAAAACACCGTGAAAAATAAAAACGTTATGGGAACAAGTGGATTCGAACCCACGCGTTCTGCGTGGCAGCCAACACATAAATAGCAAAAAAAAAAATACGAATTTTATTTTAACATTTTATTTTATATTTATGTAATAAATATTATAACTACTGGCAATGACTATAAAAAAAAAGGAATTTTTCAGTCTAAATATTCATGAGATTGTTTTGGATTTGGTGGCATGTGCAGCAACTTTTTTGCTTATTTCCCATTCTGAGCGTCTCCACCTTCGGAATGCTTGCCTGAAGTTTCCGCCTGGTTATTTTTAATGTTCAAATGAGCTGGTCCAGTTTGTTGAATTTGAATGATCTTCTCATTTGGTTTTTCTTGGATAGCTGGCTTTGGAATGCTTACAGTCAAAACACCATCCGACGACAGAGTCGAAACTAGCTTCTCAGGATCGTAGTTCTTTGGGATTGTGTAACGACGCACGAAATGACGCGATATGTATCCATGTTCGTCTTCTTTTTCCTCGTGCTGTCCTTCGACCACAACACTATTGTCTATTACCTTCACAGAGAGCTCATTTGGTTTGAAATGCTCGACATCCATGCAAACCTGGAACCCATCTTTGCCTACATTCGAAACTGGTGATTTTCTGCCGCCGCGTCTTGACCGACGCATCATTCCAGAGCCGTCACCACGATCTGAAAGTGCTAATGGAAAGCGGAATAAGCCTGGACGCTGTTGTTGAAAAATGTGAGGATTGAGGCCCAATCCGAAGTCGCTTTCGTAGTATGGCGAATACAAATCATCAGCCAAATCCATAAGAAATTGAAGTGAAGACATTTTCGTATTTTTGTTTTCTGTTTTTCTTGTGTTTAGTTTGCGCAAATTTATAATTTGAACCAATCTGCACTATTCAACAATTCGTTAAACTTTGAACGTTCGGAATGATAGCTTTTTTATTCTTCCGCGATACGATTCGCTCCGCACGATTTATTGAACTGATAGTTTATTCAGCAGCGAAAATTCTTTTATATTATTTTCATAATCACTAGAAAATTCTACAATTTTCCAGAGTGAAATCTCTTTTTGATTGAGTTATTAATTTCTCTTCAAATATTTGATTCTCTTAATTCAGTCTTTCTCTCATTACTCAGCGTCTTAAGAAAAATTCATTTTTACTCTTTCCCCTTCGAAATAAGCAAACATACTCTTTCTAGAAATATCTCTTATTATTCAGCGTCACTCTCTCACCTCTTTTTTCTCTTTTTCTTTTGATTTTCTCAGCATTTGATTTCTCCTACCGATTCCCCAAGAAACTAAATATCCTCTTTCCTCTTTATCATTCTAGAAAACTCTCGCTCTTTCTACTCAAACAGTCAAAATGTATAAAAGCTGCAAAATGAAGTGAACTTCTTTAGTATTGAAATAACAGTAAAACGTGAACTTTCAAGTGGGAAATATCTTAACGTAAAAAAGGTTGTTTGAAGTTTGTGTCTATCAAAACACGCGAATTATTTAAAAACAAAGTCTTAACATTGAAAATTATTTTGAGTATTAAAAGAAGATTAACTAAACAAAAAATGTCACTCATTCCATTGTTGACCAATATTGTTGACGAACTCGATGGCTACGGCGGATATCGCCGGTTAGATGACGGCTTTGGCTTCGGAATCTACCCGTGTGACATATATCGTCCGAGAGTGGCTTCATTACAACTGTCACCGATTCGTCGTTTTTCGCCATACCACAGAGCCCTGGAATCGGTTCGAGGAAAAGGCAGCAGGCTTGGTTCGAAGGAAAATTACACAGTCGGAAAGGATGGATTCCAAGTGTGTATGGACGTAACCCATTTCAAGCCAAGCGAGTTGACGGTAAAGACTGTTGGTAACAACGTTGTTGTAGAAGGCAAACACGAAGAACGTGAAGATGACCATGGCTACATAAGTCGTCAGTTTGTTCGAAAATACACATTGCCAAAGGGCTATGATGCCAAGGATGTCGTATCAACGGTCTCATCGGATGGTGTTCTCACAGTCAAAGCTCCACCACCACCGAAAGCGCTGAAGAGCAACGAACGAATTGTACAGATCCAACAGACTGGTCCAGCACACTTGAATGTGAAGGCTAATGAGGATGAGGAAACGACGAATCAAGTCCTAAATAATAAACATACACCGAAAAAGTCTGACAAAATGGAACATTCTTAAAGTTTAAGTTATCTCTAATCTTTACCTTTGTCTTAAAGATCTCATTTTTTTGTATTAAATGTAACGTTAACTTAACATGTTACTGTGTAAAATGTTATAAACCTTTGGATACTTTTGTACTTTACGTAAAGTAATAATAAATAAATAACTGTTTCTGTTTCTGTAAATTTGAGTCTTTTTGATGGCGTTTTTTTACAGTTGTTCCATCACATTTCGACTTATTGAAGCTTGATTTCAGATTTTTTACTCGAGGTTCTGGTTTTGTGAATTGTGGTTCAGGCGTGTGACATAAGATGGAAAGTGGGCCGTAACCCGTAACAAGTTCGAAAAAAATGGGGGTCGGCATTTTTGCCTTCGTGTCTTCGGTAGTTCTATATCTAACATAAGAACGCGTGTAATGAAAGAAATAGAAACAGAATCTGTGATGATGGAGACATTTCACCGTCATACACCAAGCAAGTTGCAACAGGTATGCGCTTCTTTCCGGCTTACTAAATTCACTCCGACCAAGCGAATCGTAATTCGTCTTGGCTTTATCTTTTATTCCTCATTTAAAGTTTTAGTGGGCGCGATGACGGGAAGTTATGTATGGAGCTCCTGGTATAAGGCAATTGTCAACGCAAATTATGCGCTTTATGCAAAGTAAAGTGACAGTTCTAAAATGCAGGTTGTTTCAAAACTTCCTTAATTTTTTGTTTTTAAACAAACTTGGAAACTTAACTTGCATTTGAATTCGTTCTACCTGGATTTATTTTGATTGACTTTGAACTTTATTGACGGATCCAATTAATTAACGCGAAAAAGGTAAGACTTAAAATTGCCAAAAGCTCAGATCCAAAACCGGGTACTTCCAAGATTACCGTCTTATATGTATAAGTACCTACTGTTAATTTTCAAAGAGAAAACATAAGCGAGAACTCACTGATAGATAACCTAAGGGGCCAGTTATAGCAATCATTGAAATCCATCAAAAAAAATGTTTGAATGGATATTTAACTAAGTTTTCTTTCTTTTACTAATGCAATTTATATACCAATCGACCGGAAAATTCTTAAAGAATCTTTTTTGAGAATAAAATATAAGTTCGCCAACTTATTTTTCGTTAAAAATGTATTTTGCTATTTTCCGTACGGAAATTCGTTTTCCTGAACAGCTGATGGATTTTTTGTCAAAAAATGAAACGAATCGTTCCAATGTTTTGTGTTTCATTTTTAAATAATTCCAATGACAGATTTCTGTCAGGAAACATTTACCGGCTGCATTTCAATCAGGAAATATTTTGTCGGTGGACAAGTGACATTTTTTTCAATGACGTAAATTTCCTGATTGCTATAAACGCTCATCAGGAAAAAAATTAGGATTCCTCCTGTTCCAATTTTTCCTGATGAAAACCAATGATCGCTCTAACTGGCCCCTAACTGTTAGTAGCAGCGTTACCACTTTACTGCTTTGAAGTAGATGTACTTCGATTTTTGAATATCTTCATTCTATCTTCGCACCATCCCTTATTTTTTAAATCTTCTTCACTCAGAAAAAATTACTTCGATGGATGTACATATGTTTGTTTGTATGTTTGCATGTCCGGTATAGACTCCTTAGCGGCCCCGCAAATATTTATGAAATTTCGATTAATACTCTCTGCAACCAGGACTTGGAATTAAGTTTGGCTTTCAGTGGTAAGCTCAGGAAAACAAAAATTATGAAATATGTTGAATTTAGTAAAATCAATTTCTTCACGATTTTCGAATATTGGACAGATAATAATGCTTCCAAAACCCTTCGATCCTCGAATGATACATCCGCAGCTAGTCTAGTTTTAATACATTTTATTCGATGCGAAGTGGCAAAATTTAACCAAACGTCAATTCACACATGGGCTTATAGTCATTAGGCCAGTTCCACCTAACAACATCTCACTGAGATCTCAGAGATATCAGAGATTTTTTAGGTGGAACAAAACATCTCAGCTGAGAATTGAGATTTTTTTCTGAGATTTCTGAGATGAAAATTTTTTGGATTCGATTTCTCACTCAGCTATTTTGACGTGATTGACATATGCACAACAATTTGTAAGGTAACCATTTTATCTCAATGAGAAGTGAGAATTTTGTTCCACCAAATGATTTTGCCTCAGTCAAAGTGACATTGAGATCTCAGTGAGATGTTGTTAGGTGGAACTGGCCTATTATTTCGGTTTCTGCCTTCAGAAAAACTATTAAAATCTATTTGTAATGTCTGGTTACCAAGTAACCAATAATTATATTTAAAAACAAAACATTTATCCGGTTAGTGTCTTAACATAATTTTTTTTTATTTTAAATTATGTCGGGTATTTGTCAATATAAAATATTGGTACTATTTTAAGATCTACTTCGCTTGTTCCTAAAATCTACCTCCTTTCCTACTTTGCAATTGGTAACGCTGGTAAGCATAGGTTTGTAAAACGGGTCATACACAGCTTTGTATATAAATTTAACAGGTATAATCGAAATGGAATTCGACTGAAGCGCCAACTGGTTCCAAGCCGAGATAACAATTTTTTTACTTAAGTTTGTATTGTGTGTTCTCTGCTTGGTTTGACCATTGTATATGGACTCAGGTAGTACTATCAAGAATGGTGTTTTCGATATTTTGTGCTACATCAAACCCCAAAAAAAAAAAAAAAAATCCCTATGGAAAACTTATGTAAAAATTTAGCACTGTGCCAGCTCTCAAGATGGCACCACAATCGATTGCCAGGACGCCAGGTACTAGCTAGATAGAAATACAATGGGTTTGACAGAAGATCTGTCAAACCAAGCAGAAAACCAATCTTGATAATACCCCCCAATATTCGTGACGTAGTGTCGGTAGCTCAGGTTAGGTGCGTTGGCTGCTAAGCAGAACGTCGTGGGTTCGAATCCTACTCGTGCCCATAGTTTTTATTTCATCTTTCACGGGCACTGCCTCTTGCGAAGAAGTGACAAAACTTCCAAGAGTATCAATCTGTCATGAAAAAAGTGCTTCTCAACTTTGCCGTTCGGAATCGGCGTTAAATTGTAGGTCCCCTCAATTCTTCACACGCACCCAGAGAATTGTTGAAGAGTGTAAGCCACTTAGGCCTTGGCTCTTCAAGAGCTGTCGCGCCACTCTAGTTTTTATATTTTTACGTGACAACGCTTAAAAATCGAAAAATCTTGATTTTTAGTCACACCAAAAGTAGTTGCGCATATTAGCCCTCAGGCGGCACACACACACACATACACAGGTGTGCACACAAGTGTGCTGTCGCTATGTATGGGCCGTTTACGATTTTCTTCACATTGGACGTGTTCGACGTTTCGACCGTTTTGAAAAATCTGCATGACCTTTGTAATGTTTATGGCTTTTTTAATGACAATCTGGAATCTAAAAAAAAAGGATTCTGTTTTTAAAATCAGAAGGGAATATAGAATAGAGTGGCGCGACAGCTCTTGAAGAGCCAAGGCCTAAGTGGCTTACTCTCATCAACAATTCTCTAGGTGCGTGTGAAGAATTGAAGGGACCTACAATTTAACGCCGATTCCGAACGGCAAAGTTGAGAAGCACTTTTTCATGACAGATGATACTCTTGAAAGTTTTGTCAGTTCTTCGCCAGAGGCAGTGTCCATGAAAGATGAAATAAAATCTTTGGGCACGAGTAGCTTTCGAACCCACGACGTTCAGCTTAGCAGCCAACGCACCTAACCACTAAGCTACGGACACTACAAATCAAAAATCAGAAGGGAAGTTCTCTTATTTTCAGAATCAGAACACTTTTGCCCAATTGAACGCATTCAGAATATTGTGTTTAACTTCCAGATTGCCAATTAAAAACGCCATTAGTGTCAAACAGCATCCGATGATAGGTAGGTAGAGTGGCGCGACAGCTGTTGAAGAGCCAAGGCCTAAACGGCTTACTCTCATCAACAATTCTCTAGGTGCGTGTGAAGAATTGAAGGGACCTACAATTTAACGCCGATTCCGAACGGCAAAGTTGAGAAGCACTTTTTCATGACAGATGATACTCTTGGAAGTTTTGTCAGTTCTTCGCAAGAGGCAGTGCCCATGAAAGATGAAATAAAAACTATGGGCTCGAGTAGGACTCGAACCCACGACGTTCTGCTAAGCAGCCAACGCACCTAAACACTAAGCTACGGACACTACTAGCCGATGATAGAGTCGACACCAATTTTTCCGTCAGTGTCTATCCTTTCGGTCTTCGTTTTTGATTTCCACCACGACTACACTTACACTATTGTCCAACTTTAACGGACAGTTCACTTGAATTACCGCATATCTGTGCACATCCGGAAGCATTCTTCCATTCTTCTCTTTAATACTATAGGCCTTTCATCTTTCTTAATGGATATTCCACCAAACGACTTGCGAGCAATAAATTCATTGCAGTCGACTGCACTCGCAATTTTTATTATTTGAACTCATTTTAATATTGACAACAGATTGATAGATGTAAGTATGTGGGTACATACAACACAAATCGTTCGTGGAGTAAATTTTCGAGTAATCAGTTAACGACAAGACAGAAACAATCAATTTTCTAAATACCCAAAATTTTGTAGCGACTGCAGTTGATGGAAAATGGTGTTAAGGAATTAATTTTTGCTACTTAACTTGCTACTGCTACTGCTAGTTGCTTGATAAAAAAATTGATTTGGAAATTGGGATTGTATATTGGAAGGGTTTTTGTGTTAAGGGAAATTTCTGGGCCTTTCTCGGACTCTCGGTTCTCTTCTCGGTCGGTATTCTCTTTTTTTGTTTAAATTAAATTTGTCTCTGTTTGTTCTGTTTTCAATTTTCAAATCGAATGCAGAGAGCAAGAGTACTAGAGCAGAAGCAGAGGAGAAAGTGTTGGGGTATAGCAAGCCGTACAGATAGGGTTTCTCTTTAATGAATCTCTTCAAATTATTTTCTTAATTCCGACGTTTCTCTTTTCTTATTCTTGTATAAGTGAAGTTTTTCTCCCGCTCTTTCAATGACTTTATGCAAGAGAATATTGAATATTTAATTTATATTGCAAGTTTGTTTGTAAACAAATAAATTTTGTACAATTTATTTGTTTTTGTGATTTTCGTCTATTCCAAATGCGACGAAGGCGAATCGTTTATGTATCTGTTTCTGTATCATCGCTTTTCTTTTGTAAATTGTAATCACATAATGCAAATTTGCAGCTTTCATCATAAGCATATCATAAGAATGAAATCATTTTGCACAGAACAGAAACAGAAATTTCGGGAAGCAGGATAATTGATACCTATATTCCGTTTCCGAGACATAATATGCATGTATGTATGTTTGTATTTCTTTTTGTTAATGCACATAAAAGAAAAGCCATCACCATAATAATCTTCCTATTCTACCTCTATACGCTTTTTATTGGATACCTTTTACCACCATGTTTGTAGCCAATTTTTGGATAGTCATTCATATGTTCATATGTATGTATGTATGTACTTTTATGTATAGAATTTAGGGTTTCACTGTCACACAAGCTTGAGGAAGGGTAAGATACATTCATGTACACTTCTTATTCTAGAAATTTCTTGTATGACTTAAATCTGGAATATATGTATGTAGACTACATCATATGAACGCACGATGTACAAGAACAATGCACATATGTATATATACCTACATAATGTTTACTAAATATTTTTAAAAACAAAACATTCTGCTTTTGTTTTGTTTGTTTTCGATTAAATGTTAAGAAAAAGAAAACATGAATTTAGTTTTTCGGTTAAACAAATACAAACACAAACCCATATTTACATTATCTCGCTTGATTAGTTTACATTTTAAGAGAGAGACACCATAAGAGTAAAGTTGAATACAAACGAAAAATGAGGGATGAGAAATTGAGAAATGATTCATTTAAGAAAAGATAAACCAGAAATTTCTAGTAAAACCAGCTGTTGGTATAAATATGCGAAGCCGGCCGCCGAAAATCATCAGTTTATATCAAACGAGTGAAACGTACACTAAACAACTCAAGTTCTCTTAAATTTGAATTTTTCAAATTTACACTCAGTAAAATAAAAGTTAACCATCAAGTTAAATTACAAAGTAATATAAATTAGAGTGAATAAAATATGTCTTCATTGCAATTGCTTTTGGATTTGGCTGACAGCCTTGACTCTATGTCCTCGCCCTACTACAACAGTGACTTTGGTTTGGGATTAAGTCCTTACCAAATTCACAGACATCAAAGTCCCAGATTGGTTCATTTGCCTTTAGCTCTTGCAAGTCGCTTGGAGCCATTGGAACGTCATCTAAAAGAAAGCGGAAAGGTTTCGAGCATCGGAAAAGATGGTTTCCAGGTGTGCATGGACGTCCAGCAATTCAAACCAAGTGAACTTTCCGTTAAAGTTGTCGACAATGCTGTAGTTGTGGAAGGCAAGCACGAAGAACGAGAGGATAATCATGGTTTCATTTCACGGCACTTTGTCCGGCGATATGCACTGCCAAAGAATTACGACTCGGACAAATTGGTATCGACTCTATCATCGGATGGCGTTTTGACACTTAGCATTCCAAAGCCAGCCATTGAAGAGAAACCAGCTGAAAAAGTTATACAAATTCAACAAACCGGTCCGGCACATCTTAATATTAAGGAAAATGCAGAGGAACAACCCAAGGATGCAGCTGCCAAGGACAAAGGGGACAAGAAATAAGTGTCGACTTTATTTTAAGGAACAAAGCTGTCTCACTGCTTTTTTTTTAGACTGAACTCATTGTTATACTAATTTTCGTTTCATACCGTGTAAACCTCATTTTCTTAATAAACGAAGTGTTATTTATTTCTAACAAATTATAAGAAAATACTGTTTCATTTCGTCATCGTTGATTTTTCGAACTTCTGTTATGTATTCGTTGACTTTCTTTTATGTCCTTGATGATGTCATTTTTGGATCGTACTAGAAGGTAACTTTCCTTATTCATGAAAGAAATAAATACAAACGACATAATGTGGGACTGTATGCCATATAAGATAGCATGTTTTGTTCTGACAAACCCATTGCCCATTTAACGGAAGATAATCTACAGCTTTAAAATATTCGAAGCCAAGCCTTTCTAACCCATTACTGTTTGACAATTAAAAAATGTAGAAATAAATTACTCATACGCCCCAGTGAACAAGAGCTAGGTTCTACTATTTGCTGCTCACATCAGTACCTCGGTGAGAAGGAAATATTTTGTCGTTTAATATGAAGTTTTTGTTGCAAGTGATGTAAGTGCATGTTTGATCCCAGAGTAGTGGTTGCATTAAGGAAGTAGCAGCATTGAAAATGCTCCAGGTATTCTCAATGTGTTCTTACTACTTCTGAAGATATTTCCAAAATGGTTGACTTTTAATTAAAAATAAACTGTCAACAAACATTTGATGGAACTTTCAATAATTAGTTCTCAATAACTTTACCTAAATTCTTACCGTCGAAAGAGTTCAACTAGTACAAACTTGACATTTACAAAAAAAGGCAAGCTTCTGGAATCTCATAAAAACAAATTGTTTTAAAATCTCTGAAGGCTCTAAATTCAAATATCTCAATTCGTTTTGGTTGGTTTTCATAAACATGGTGGGAATATAAGCTTGTTCGAGCCTCTAGCAATATGCCAGATTTATGCTGATGACACTAATGGCTGAAACACAAACGAGTTTAGCCTTAGGAATTCAATGCATGCTATCACAATGAAGCTTCGAACTCATATTTCGTTTGACAATCGTTAAGAAAAGAACGTAATGTTACGTAATGTGACTCCAATCGGAAGCTCTGTCAAATATGCTGAACATTTGCTTTATCTGACAGCTGAACGCTGTAAAAAAAAACAACAAACAAAATTCATTTGTTTTTGGAGGGATGATGATGATGGAGGGAGAACTGTCATTCAAAGCAAACTCGAAGTGGGTGCATCGTAACACAGACGAAAACGGACCTAAGATGTGTTTATGTTTCAGCCATAAGGACGGTTAGGTTAAGATCAAACTGTTTCGATTGATCTGATAACTATAACTGGCGCCTAAAAAAGGCTGTTCAGATCTCTACAGTGCTCAGCAGTTTGCCAATGTTGAATTTCAGTAAACTTACTTACTTACTAAAGATGGCGCTACAGTCCGTTGTGGACTTGGGCCTCAATCAACAGTGTCCGCCAGCCAGCTCGGTCCCTAGCTAGCTGTCTCCAGTTTTGCACTCCAAGTTGATTGAGGTCCTCTTCCACTTGAGTGCGCCACACCTGAGTCGCGGTATTCCTCTCCTTCTACGTTCCTCGGGAATAGTGCTGAAGGCTTTCCGGGCCGGAGCATTGGTGTCCATCCGATCCAAATGACCGAGCCATCTGAGTCTCTGGACCTTGACCCTTCTGGCTAGGTCAATGTCGTTGTACACCCGTAAAGTTCGCTGTCATATCTTCTTCGCCATTCTCCTTCAATGCACACGGGGCCAAGGATGACCCGAAGAACTTTCCTCTCAAAACAGCCTAAGGCACATTCATCCGATTCATTCAAGGTCCATGCTTCTGCACTATACAGCACGACCGGGATGATGACATTGTTGTACAATTTTACTTTAGTTGCTCGAGAGAGGGCTTTTCCACTCAATTGCATTCTTAGGCCAAAGAAACCGCGATTAGCAAGAGTTATTCTTCGTCTGATCTCGGCGCTGGTGTTATTGCCCGTGTTTATAGCGGAGCCTAGGTAGAAAAACTCCTCTTCTACCTCGAAGTTGTATGCGTCTATTATGACGTTCTGTCCGATCCGTCGGTGTTGGGTGTCCTTCCTCGGAGACAGCACATACTCAGTTTTTCCCTCATTTACCGCTAAACCCATTTTTGCCGCCTCTGTCCCAATCCTCACAAAGGCGCCATTGACATCAAGCTGTGTTCTTCCCATTACATCAATATCAATACGTGAGAAGTTGAACAGATTTTGGAAGATAGTGCCTCTGGTGTTGACGGTGGAGCTCTGCACTATCTTCTCAAGAACGATGTTAAAGAAATCGCACGACAGTGCATCGCCTTGTCTGAATCCTTTTTTGACGTCGAAAGATTCCGTAAGCTCGTTGCCAACCTTGATGGAGCAGCGTGAGTTCTCCATCGTCATTTTGCACAAGCGAACGAGCTTGGCAGGGACGCCAAAACTAGACATAGCTTTGTACAGTTCGTCTCTGTAGATGCTGTCATACGCGGCCTTAAAATCGATGAAAAGGTGGTGGGTATCGATTTGGAGTTCATAGGTTTTTTCCAGGATCTGCCGCAACGTGAAAATTTGGTCGATGGTTGATTTTCCTGGCCTGAAGCCACATTGATAAGGACCAATCAAATTGTTGACGAAAGGCTTCAGACGTTCACATATTACGGCAGAGAGGATCTTGTAGGCGATGTTAAGTAGACTTATTCCTCTGTAGTTGGCGCAGTTTAGAGGATCTCCCTTTTTCAGGATCGGTCAAACAATGCTGAGGTTCCATTCATCGGGCATGCATTCCTCTGACCATATCTTACAGATGATTTGGTGCATGCTCCTATCTAGCTCGTCGCCTGCTGCTTTGAACAACTCAGCAGCTAGTCCATCTGCTCCAGCGGCTTTGTTGGATTTCAGCCGTGATATTGCGGTTTTCACTTCTTCTAGGTCAGGTTCACGGAATTGTTGACTATCATCGTGTCCGATGAAAGGTTCCTGTCTGACGGCGGTGTTTTGTTCGTCGTCACCGTTGTACGGTCTACAGAAGTGGTCTTTCCAAAACCCCAGCATTGACTGCGATTCTACTATGATGTTCCCTTGTTTATCTCTGCAGGCATCGGTTCTTGATCGATGACCTTGAGCCCACTGAATTTCAGTAAAATCTACTTTGAATCGATCAAGGTTACGACATCCTACCCTGTTCTCAGGGAACTTTCTATCAAAGCTATTTTATCGTGCTTATACCCTTGAGCATCGAATTCTTAGCCTTGTTAAGCTGCTGTCCCTCACAAAGTTAAAAACCTTTCTTAATTTTACCTACAGTCATAAATAGGAAAACAAAGTCAATAAGAAAAACTCATGTAAATTATAACTTTGTTTATTTCTAAACGTGAACCTTTTAATCATAAATAAATATTAAATCCTACACAATTTTTTGTTTGGGTCTGTTATTGTAAATAATCAATTTACTGTTCCCCATTAGCAGATTCCTCTTTGGCTTCAGACTTCTCCTCGCCGTTCTCCTTTACATTCAAATGAGCCGGTCCGGTTTGTTGGATTTGTATAATCCTCTCGGCAGGTTTCTCCACAGACTTTGGCTTTGGAATGCTAATAGTCAAAACGCCATCCGAAGATAGCGCCGATGCAACTTTATCAGCGTCATAGTCCTTTGGCAGAGCATAACGTCGAACGAAATGTCTAGAAATATATCCATGGTCATCTTCACGCTCTTCATGCTTGCCCTCAACAACAACCGAATCGTCGATAACTTTAACCGATAATTCACTTGGCTTAAAATGTTGCACATCCAGGCAAACTTGGAAGCCATCCTTGCCTACATTCGAGACAACTCCACTTTGGCTCCTACCAGCATCACTGCGAGGGTTTCCAAGACGTCCAGATGCTAGGGCTACAGCCAGAGGCAATCGAATTGAAGCTGTTGTTGCTGGATGATGAATATGACGTGGTTGGAGGCCAAGGCCGAAATGTCCTCCATAAATAGGCGATGACTCAGAGTTTTCGATATCTTGAAGAAGTTCCAATAGCAATGGTAAGGAAGACATTTTCAGTTCTTTTTGATTTGTAAATTTGAGAAAATATTCAACTGGCACTGTTTGGGTCAAAATGGCTACGCAAAGTAACTGTACTTGACTAATACAGTATTGAACTACCGGGCTGGTATTTATAGAACGAAAAATCGATTTGTCACTCAGACGGTTCTAGAAGGAAGTTCGCGCATACAGAGACAGACTAATGCAAAAATTATTGTGTTGCCCTTATATTTTTAGCCCTATGTATTGGAAATCTCTTTCTCAGCTGTTTTGGGTATATTATAGCTTATAGGGCTTACAAAATGCGCAGGAACAATAACATGAAAGCTCTCTTGCATTTGAGGGAACATAATACTCTTCGTATATTTTCACAGCTAACAGCTGATACCACGGCCGACGCAATTTAATTTTTTCGCTAAAAAAGACTTCATGCCTAAAATTATTACCAAGCTTAAAGGGAATAAAAAGGAATCGAAAAATCGACACCACATGAGTTGATACCGGTTACCTGAAATGTATCCGGTTGTCGTGTTTCGTTGCACATAATCCCATAACTCCTATGTGACGTGACGGTAAACAACAACAAACCGTATAAAAACCGGCCGGTGCGGATACATAACGCATACCATGATTATAAAGGTACAACGACCGACCGGTTGAAAGAGATGTAAATGTGTGAAGCGTGGTGTTAGCCGGCTTTTCCATCTGCCAAATTCTTATGGAGTTTCGGAAGAGTAATTCTCATTCGGCAAAGCATATTAAGTGCTGAATGTAGTCAATTGTTAGCTAAGGGAACCGAGGACTTGCATGCACCTTGATGTTCTGAGCATTAAAAATTGGGATTTAAATGCAATACAGCAGATGTTTCAACAAAGAGAGAATGCAAGTTTTAATACTGTACTTGTACAGTCAGGCCTTAAAATTTATAACAAGCATTTTGAAACTACTTATACATAGTTCAATCTTTTCACTCCAGACCCTGAACCATCCCTGAATTGAACTGTGATTTCGATAAAAAAAATTATTTCAAGTTTTTGTTTGACCTTATACATGTTTAACATTTTAAGCCTTACGCAGCTGAAGTGAAACGAATTTTTTCGGCGGTCTCCAAGTGCAGAGCGAAATGAAAACGAAAACCACAGCGGAAAAATATTTTTAAAATGTTTTCAATAAAAAATTAAACGTCAAAATTTCGCAAGCAATTAATATGCAGGGCAATTAAATTGAGAACGAAAAGAGTGGAGAATTGTACTCAGAAATCTAGTAGGTACATCTATACACTAAAATGACACATTTCGTCGTTCAGCAGCGTACTGAAAAAGAAAAACGAAAAGCACAAGCACAGCGAAATTTTTCGTTTATGATTTCGTCATGTCATTTTTGTATGGGAATTTTCGTTTCGCATCAGCAGCGTACTAGGGTTAAGGAGGATTGTCCCTTTTTTCACATCAAAATGTATTCGTTCTGAAACACAAAAAGTTACTATTGGTAAAGAAATTTATGTCATCAAGTCGTTCTGAAACGCATTGTTGATGTGTCAAATAGTTTAGATTTGTAAACATTATGGCAAACACAAACACGCTTTAGCTGCGTCCTCGTCTACGTAACGATGCAACCGCTTCGAGTTTGCTGCATGTTTGAACAAGAGCTTCCGTTTGAAGTTACATTACGTAACATTACGTACGAAACGTGAGGTCAAAGCTTGAAGCGGAAAACACAAAGCTGCTTTTCTGTTAGCGCTGACTCCGTTACGCTTCTATACTTTGGATTGAACTTTGACTGATATCTGTCATTTTACTTCAAACATTTTTTCTTAAAAATATTTTTTTTTTGTTTTTTGAAAACAGAAGCAAAAAAGAAATAAAATTTTAATAAAGTTCTCATACATACAAACAAGAAAACGTGTCGGTGAGCACAAAACATTTCTACTTTTGCTACAGCTTTCTTTTGAGACGTTACGTTTATGTTACGGGGTTCTCACACTATGTCAAATTAAAGGTTGAGCAAAGCTGCTTTGTGATAAGTTGACGCTTTGACACATCCGTGATCTGCTCAGAGCCTAAAAAAAAACGCCAAAAAACTCAACTTTAAAATCAAAATGAGAATATATTCCCGCATTAAATGAAAGCGGAGATATAGGAAATTCTATTTTATGTATAGAAAATGACTATGACACTTCAACGATTTTTTTGACAAACCAACGATGGTCATAGATTGCTATTAACAGAACGCACCAATGGCAAGGTAACCAATACAAAAATGAAATACACACTACTTTTCATCTTCTAATTAACTTAGACCCTTTAAAAATCGTACTGACTATGATAAGGCGTTAAGACCTTTGTATATGGTACAACGAGTACTGCCAAAATTGGTTCTCTGCTTGGTTTGACAGATCTTCTGTCAAACCACAGCACACACACACAGAACACACAATACAAACTTATGTAAAGGAAATGCTTCTGTGAAAAATTCTCAAGATGGCACCACCATCGTTTTCCATCTTGAGACTACTCCCCAAATCTATATACAAAGGTTAAGACTATTTCCATGGAACCCTTCAACCAAAAAATGCAGACCACTGGCCACTTAAAATTTTTATGAGAAATGTCTTGAAGCCGGCTTTCTTGAACCTTAAAACTAAGACAAGATAAGTTTCCTGACACACTGTATCAACTTTATCGATTTTTACCTTAGCTGACTAGACATTTTTTTAAGAGAAATGCAAGAAATATTTTCATTCAGCACTGAAGACCTTTAAAAGGGCTCCATTCAGCAATTTATCTACATAAGAAGGTCAGCATTCGAGTGTGTCGGCTGTTTGGTTTGTCGGTTAGCTTAAGGAAATTGAATTTGTTAGTTACAAAAAAAAAAAAGAAATCACCCGGTGTTCAATTTAAATAAATATTTAAGAAAAAAAAAAAAAACTAAAACAAAATGTCTCTCATACCATTCCTCCTCGATTTGGCCGATGAAATTAGTGAATTCAATCGTGGCGTAGATGACGACTTCGGATTCGGTATCTATGCAAATGATTTCCATCGTCCATCGAAAACAGTTTCACAGTTATGGTTACCTAAGCATCGCCAGCATCCCTATGCAAATATTCGCAATAAAATGCTCAAAAATCAGGAAGACAAAGAGACGGTCAACGATCAGGAGAAGGACTTTTCACCGGTTGGCAAAAATGGCTTTCAAGTTAGCATGAATGTGAAGCAATTTAAACCAAACGAACTAACTGTGAAGACAATCGATAATTGCATCGTTGTTGAGGGCAAACATGAAGAAAAAGAAGATGGTCATGGTTTGATTGCTCGACACTTTGTTCGCAAGTATACTTTGCCAAAGGGCTATGACCCAAAAGAGGTGGCATCCACCCTATCATCAGATGGTATTCTAACCGTCAAAGCACCACCACCACTTAAATCGGGTGAAGGCAGTGAAAGAATTGTGCAAATTCAGCAAACGGGTCCAGCCCATTTGTCTGTTAAAGAGAATTGCAAAGATGCCGTCTCATCTGAAGCTGTTAAGCCACCTCAATGCGAGAATGGTGATAAAACGACCACAGAAGAGATTTCGAACTAAAATTACCAATTCCAGTATGTACGCATCATCGGCGTATGCGCTAAAATTCCTACTTTTCAATAAATGAATAAAAAAGACTTATTATAAAATAAAAAAGAACTTTTTTTTTAATTTTAAAATAAATGTAAAAGCGAATGAAGATAAGAAATAAAAAAAAATTATTAATAAAGTACTTCCATTCCAACCGTAATTCTTTTGTTTGCTTTATTATAGTTTTGGGGTGTCGAAAATTCTGAGATAGTTTTCGTAAGCAATCCAGAAAGTAGTGTTTTCCAGCTGAGGGGGTCTAAATTGTAGATTCATGTGATGATTGAGGACGTTAATGGAAAATCTGTGTACACGTGATCAGCCATCCTCAACAATTTAATATCAAGTATAACGTCATAGTTGAATAACTTTTATGGTGTCATCAACCGACATTTTTCGTTAGTTGGGCGCCAGTTCTACTGAAATTTTTTTTTTTAAATAAAAGTGGCGCTACACTGGATTTCAATGGCTCATCAAATAAACGAATCCTCCAAGCTAGATACACATGTGCCGATTATGTGTTTACTAGTCAGTAGTGACAGTTGTGAACGCATTGTTAATAAAGTGTTCCGAGTCTCATCACGACAGTTCTACTCATTCACGCCACGTCAGAAAAGATGATTACTTACTTACTTAACCGGCTCCCAATCCATGAAGGAACTCAGCCTGAAATACTGCAGCCTTCTATCCTGAATGGTCCCTCGCATGCACTCTCGAGTCACGAAAACAAAGCGCGCTGGCATACGCAGCCACATGGTCCTTGTATACCAAAGGTTCAGTCTTCGTTGTCGTCTCGAATCTGGGGGCAACGAAGAGAAGACTTCCTTGGCTGGAACGTTGTTGTCCATTCGCTCGATGTGGCCGAGCCAATGTAGTCGTATTTTCTTGGCTTCTCTGGACTACATCCACATCTAGGTACAGCTCGTTCAGTTTGCGGTTGAACCTTTTTCTTCATTCGCCATCATTGCATACGGGACCTAAGATCAGTCGAAGAATTTTTCTTTCAAAAGTTCCCAGTATCAATTCCACTTTGTTACATATCGTCCAGCACTAGGCGCCGCGGCCGCGCCGTAGAATAGGAATGTTAGTATCAAGTTTTTGTATAGCAGAGCAGACACTTTGTTCTTCGAATGAGGAGTTTTGGACCCAGATCCCAGATGTTTGGTCAAACCGAAGTACCAGCGGTTCGCTAGGGTAATTCTTCGATGGATCTCTACTAAGGTGTCGTTTGTGGGATTGATGTTTGTTCCAAGGCAGGTGAACTCCTTAACTAGCTCGAAATAGCTGCTACCAACAATGGCGTTTTTTCCTTATCGATGGACAGTTGTTCTTTTGTTTGTTGATAGCATGTACTTTGCTTTGTCCTCATTCACTTCAAGACCAACGAGTTTCGCCTGTTCTTCGATCGCTGTAAAGGCCTCAAACACAGCTCTCTTGGGTAGACCGATGATGTCTATGTCGTCCGCATAGCCTAGGAGCTAGGTGGAAGATAGTGTTTTCCGTTTTTACACCTACTTCGCGCACTATCTGCTCCAGGACTATGTTGAAGAAGTCACATGACAGCGCATCTCCTTGTCTAAACCCTGTGCATGTTTGAAAATCCCAGAGGAACTGTTACCCATTTGCAGACTGCACTGCGTATAGTTGAGCGTCATCCGCGGCAAAACTGGATCAGTTTGTTCGGGATCCTGAATTCGGACATCGCCATCACAAGTTCTTGAAGGTGGATGCTATAATCAGCAGCCTTGAAGTCGATGAAAAGATGGTGGATTTCGACTTGAAATCCGTTGGTCTTTTCCTGGATCTGCCTCAGTGTGAATATTTGGTCTATCGTTGTTCTGCCTGGCTTAAAGTCACACTGCTACGTGCCGATTATTGTGTTGCATAACGGCTTAAGACGCTAACACAGTATGTTGGATAGGATTTCGTATGCAACGTTAAGCAGGGATATGCCTCGGTAGTTTTTGCACGACATAGGATTGCCTTTTTTGCAGATGGGAAATATGAGAAGCTGTGGATGCTTTTTTCTACCTTCGCAGGGTCTTTTTCTCATTTCTCTTTTTTATTCGGTGCTCTTCTCTTGCTGCTCTTGTTTTCCATCCGTTGCAACATCTGCAAACGTGCATTTTTCGTCTCTATTTTCAATATCGCGGATTCATTATATGTACCACGAGTAATTTTTCGCAGGTGGCTGATAACCTATGGTGGTCTCGGCTACATTTATGATTATTTTGCGATATTAGTTCCACAAGGTGTTAACATCTGTGGTATTTGGGAGGATGGTGGAGAGTTGCTGACTCCGGAGTGCAACCGATGTTGAACTTCTTTCTTTGGGACGCACTCAGCCACTACCAGAAAGTGGTCAGAGTCGACATTTGATTCTCGGAAAGTGTGGATGTTCAAAATGTTGGATGCGTGCCTTGCGTCGATTCGCACATGCGTGCACATGATTTGATTGGTGGCTCGACCATCCGGAGATCGACAGGTTGCTGTGTAGATCTTACGTTTTGGAAACCTTGTGCTACTTATCACCGTATTACGAGCTGCAGCAAAGTCGATTAGTCGGAAGCTGTTATCTGTTGTTACATCGTGCGGAGGCTGTGCTTTCCAACTAATTCGCCAAAGATGTCTTCCTTTTTGATTGTTGCATTGAAATCTCCGAGTACGATTTTGACGTCGTACTCTGGGCAGCAGGTCGTACAAGAATCCTCATTGCTGGACATGCAGATCTTAGACTGATGTTTTGTAGTGTGGTCTTGATGCGGAATAGAGCCAGGCGGTCACTAATTGACTTGAAATCCATGACTTTCGATCCAAGCCGATTTCCAATGACGAATCCGTATCCAAATATGTGCATTCGGGATATCAGTTTCTATTAAATTCCATCTTATTTAAGCGATCTGGGTCATTTCGCTAGTTTGATGGTTGCTTTTGGTCTTTTGGACTATAAGGTGAGCTTCTATTGTAACGAAGCTTTACATGCTTCTCCATTTTCGAGCATGCGCCCGCCAAAATCATTGCCATCGTATTTGACCAAAGAAAAAAGCCGACACGATCCTTCGCTGCTGTTACGCGTGCTACCAGGGGCCGCACTAGTACCTATAGATCGACCAAGAGCTATTGCTTGGTGTTTCTTGTGCTACCAGTAACCCTATTACACCGCCTGCTGTGTTTTCTTTCAGTTTATATTTATTTTCCTGGAGTTTCCTTCCAATTAAAGAATTTTGCTCAATATGTTTTCCCAGTTCCCAGGCTCATCAGACAAGAAAATAATTACGATAAAACCTAACAAGAGGACTGTGCCCACCTAATCATTCATCTTTGGTAATTCTTTGAAGTCGATCGAAATTATATTAAAAGTTATACGTGAAATTATGTTTCAATTTGCGCGCATTGCTGTCTAGTCTCATCTTTGTGTTCGAAATCAAATAAGTTGTTTGGCAAAATTGTTGGCGGCTAGGCCATCGAAGATACCTTGCCAAGAACTCGAGAAAACTATGTTCTATTTGTCGTCACCCTTCCTGATTTGGTGATCGAGTGAAAGTACTTTTGGCGCTTTATCTAACTATTAAACATTAGTCACCATAAGCATTGCTTCTTAAAAATAAAAAGACACCAAGCAAAGAAAACACTTTGTTTTGATAAATAAAACGCAAATGCAGTGCTTACAAATGATCAGAATCTATTTTTAACCAGAATTCACATAACGTTACGAGATTATAAATTCCTTACAGCAGTCTTTTATCACAAAGTCCTCAAAAAGTTGTTCCAATCTCCTTTATCTGAACTCTCCTCTGCCTGCATTCAATTGGAGCACGTGGTGGTGGTGGCGGTGGTATCTTAACAGTTAGAATTCCATCTGGAGAGATCGTTGAGTCCACTTCCTCTGGATTGTAACCGTTTGGCAGCAAATACGTACGTGAAAAGTATTTTTTCGTAAAGTTCTTGTCATCCTTGCGGTCTTCGTGCTTTCCCTCGACAATAACATAATTATTGACTGTGCTCACATTCAGTTCAGTGGGCTTGAATTCCTTTGTGTCAAAAGTCAATTGAAAGCCATTTGTATCAATTGTAAGTTTTTCCTTTTCAAATTTTGGCACATTAAAACTAGCAATCTGATGAAAGTCATGAAGATGTGGTAACGGAAAAGGATAGTTTAGAAAATAAGGATGGAAAAAACTGAGTGGCAACACTGTATTCACTCTGTGGAAAACGTCAAGAGGAAGAAATGGATCGTAACGAAAATCATCGAAAAACAGAGATTTCTTAAAGTTTTCCATTTCGCGGGCGAAATCGTAACTTATTGGCACAACAGACATTTTACTTTATTTTTTTTTTATTTTTTTAATAACTACGGCAAGAACAAGTTTAATATTTTCAAGACCGTCTAATCGAATCGTTGAGTTTTGTATCTGACCGAAAAATTTGCAGTTGTAACGGCTTTTATAATGATGCAAAAGAGTCATGCGTAGTGCAGTTTGTGGTCAATCAGTGCAGATTAAGAGATTTATGTGCAAATGAATCATAAAATGAATGATTCACCTTTTAAAAATACTTTGTGTAGTTCGTTTTGTTGATGTTGATTTATGAACCATTTGAATTTAGTTTGCAGAAGTTCTCTTTTGAGTGTATACTGTTTGTCTGCTTTAGCATTCTTTTCAATTTTTCTGTCTACTTTAAATCGCTTTCAAATTCTTCTAAGGCCGTGTCCGAATTCGATGAATTGTGGTTAAAAATGGATGAATTTTTAACCACTACTGTCATATTTTAACCTGCTCCCCAGCTAGTCTAATTTTTAACACATTTCATTCAATGCGAAATGTCAAAATTTAACCAAACGTCAAAATTTAACCACTTTTTAACCCAATTCGGACACGGCCTAAGTGCGACTGCAGCCGAATTTTGTAATGGATTAAGAGTTCGACAAACGGTTATTTTTGTATGTAGCCACCACATCGCGCCATGAGACAGTGCGTTCTTGCGTTAGTTTAACCAACACCATAGGGTGTGTAATATGATCGAAAAAGATGAGGCGATCACTTGGAGTTGTCTTTATTAACTGCACTCACTAAATAGCTCACTTAAGCTAATACAACGGTGCTTGTATACTAATTACTAACAGGTTGTCATAGAAGAGAGATGCAGTTAGCATTAACATTGAAAAAAATGATAGGGTGCAATACGCACTTGCTGTCAATACTTTTTACAGGGTGTCCGCATTTACGCAGTTAACAATTATTATTATGTCAGGCAATAATGGAAAATAATAACGAATTCCTTTCAATAAGTTTCAGTCTCTGCTAATTTCGACAAAGCGAATATTTTTTGTAGAACTATGAAATATGTAGAATTTTCACAAAAATTAATGGACCAACCCCTTGTCAAAGTTTTGGACACAAACAAACATTCTTTCATCCAACATCAAATTTCTTTTGTCTGCTCAAAATCTATTCGTGAGAAAGGTTAAGAAGATGTCATGAGGGCTTGGTAACCGAGATATTTCTCACAATTCTTTTGAACAAACGTTATAAAAATTTGTTTATACATCAAAAGAAATGCCTTAAAATATTCAATCAGTCATTGGAAGCGAATTTAAAGCACTTTGTTGTCTTGTAGAGTTCAAATCAGAAAATGATTTTTTTTCCGATATCTGCCACGCTCGGAATTGAGTTTGGCTTTCAGTGGACTATCAAATATGTTGAAACTAGCGAAATCGATTTCTTGATGATTTTCGAAAAATGTTATCATCAAATCCTGAAAAAGAGAGATCCTATAAACTGCGCCAACTACAGAGAAATTAGTCTACTTAACATTGCCTACAAGATCCTCTCTGCCGTAATATGTGAACCTCTGAAGCCTTTCGTCAACAATCTGATTGGTCCTTATCAATGTAGCTTCCGCTTCAGGTCAGGAAAGTCAACCATCGACCAAATTTTCACGTTGCGGCATACCCTGAAAAAAAACTATGAACTCCAAATCCATACCCAGCACTTTTTCATCGATTTTAAGGTCGCGTATGACGGCATCTACAGAGACGAACTGTATACAGCTATGTTTAGTTTTGGCATACCTGTCAAGCTCATTCGCTTGTGCAAAATGACGATGGAGAACTCACGCTGCTCCATCAAGGTTGGCAACGAGCTTACGAAATCTTTCGACGTCAAAAAAGGATTCAGACAAGGAGATCCACTGTCGTGCGATTTCTTTAACATCGTTCTTGAGAAGATAGTGCAGAATTCCACGGTCAACACCAGAGGCACTATCTTCCAAAAATCAGTTCAACTCGCGTACTCCGATGATATTGATATAATGGGAAAAACACAGCTTGATGTCAATGGCGCCTTTGTGAGAATTGAGACAAGCGGCAAAAATGGGTTTAGCGGTAAATGAGGGAAAAACTAAGTATATGCTATATGTCTTCGAGGAAGGACACCCAACACCGATGGCTCGGACAGAACGCTACAATAGACGCATACAACTTCGAGGTAGTAGAGGAGTTTGTCTACCTAGGCTCCGCTATAGGTAAACACGGGCAATAACACCAGCGCCGAGATCAGACGAAGAATAACTCTTGCCAATCGCTGTTTCCTTGGGCTAAGAATGCAATTGAGTGGAAAAGCCCTCTCTCGAGCAACTAAGGTAAAATTATACAACACCCTCATCATCCCAGTCCTGCTGTATGGTGCAGAAGCATGGACCTTGACATAATCGGATGAAAGTGCCTTAGGCTTTTTCGAGAGGAAAGTTCTTCGGGTCATCTTTAGCCCCGTGTGCATTGAAGGAAAATGGCGAAGAAGATATAATAGCGAACTTTACGGGTTGTACAACGACATGGACCTAGCCAGAAGAGTCAAGGTCCAGAGACCCAGATGGCTTGGTCATTTTGATCGTACGGACACCAATGCTCCGGCCTGGAAAGCCTTCAGTACTATTCCCGAGGAACGAAGGAGGGGAGGAAGACCGAGACTCAGGTGGTGCACTCAAGTGGAAGAGGACCTCAATCAACTTAGAGTGCAAAACTGGAGACAGCTAGTTAAGGACCGAGCTGACTGGCAGAGACAGTTGATTGAGGCCCAAGTCCATAACGGACTGCAGCGCCACCTTAAGTAAGTTATCATCAAATATCACAACAAATATTCTTTCAAAATCCATCGAATCAAAGGAAAGGTCTACTCAAACTCTATTCGTCAAAAGTTTCAAGTTTCTTGAAGGCCTGTAGCCTGGTAGCCGAGATATTGGCAAAAACCTAAATTCTTCGCAAATATTTGCCTTCCTTGTTATTTCTCACAATTTTGCACAACTACAGTTGTAGATATAATTGTACAACAAAATAAGGGCCTACAAGTATTCAATCAGCCATTGTAGCAAATGTTTTTTGTACTATGTCGTTTTCTGAATTGAACACAATTCGAACCGAAAATTTAAGCAAAAGATAGAAGCATTACTGTATTCAAGGGAGCTTTGTCTATCAAGCTTATACCTAACGTAGGCAGGTATAAAATTCGAAAGGTATTGTATTGTTTACTTTTCTCTGCATCCAGAATGTTCGCTTTTATATAAAACCTATTTTCTAAAAGAATCTGTTTTTTGAATAAAAATTAAAATAACCGGATTACCAAAACTTACCCTAAGCCCTACCTACTTTTCTTTTCAAAAAAAATGCAAATGAGCAACTGTTCGTTCTATTGTTAACTATTGTTAAATGAAATTTATTTTAGCAACAGAATGAATAGTAAAAATAAAGGGGTTGGACTTGAAATATTTGTGCATATTAACCTTGATAAGAAAAAGAACTACAGACAAAACAAGCAAAATGTAAACAAAAACAAAAATTAATGCTTTAGCTATGTCAGATAGATTTTTTGGAATTCTAATTGGCAATCTGGAATCGAAAAAGAAGCATTCTGTTTTTGAAATCAGAAGGGAAATTCTCTTCTTTTCAGAATCAGAACTGTCACTTTTGCCCAATTGAACGCATTCAGAATGCTTTTTTTTTTACTTCCAGATTGCCAATTAAAAACGCCATAAGGCCGTGTGCGAATTGGGTTAAAAAGTGGTTTTAACTTGACGTTTGGTTAAATTTTGACACTTCGCGTTGAATACGTTAAATGTGTTGAACGTTGAATGTGTTAAAAATTGGACTAGCTGCGGAGCAGGCTTAAATATGAAGTAGTGGATTAAAATTCATCCATTTTTAACCAGAATTCATCCAATTCGCACACCGCCTAACCCTCCTAAGAGTCCTAAGACATAAGAAATGATTTTGACTTAAATAGCGCAAGATTCTCATTCGCAAGTCGCAAGTCGCAACCGCAAGCTCAGAAAGTGCAAGAGGTTTCTAGAATGGAAGAGAGTTATAAAATGATAAATATTTAAACTTGATACATTTACTGATTTACATTAGGACTTGAGCCATAGGGCACAGAGCAGAGGAGGTATACCTAGAGTCGCAACTCGTTCTCTTTTGTTAAAATTCACCGTACAATAAATTTTGCAATTTACTCTCTTTTCTTGTGTCCGTGAATCTGTGTATTTCCATATCAATGCTAATGTATTGATTCACCCCATTTGGAATGCATTGAGAAACCTACACATTCGCATTGATGTGGATATTTTATCAAATTTAATTTTTAGGTCGAAAGAGAGCAAAATGCCTTGAATTGCGACTCTAGGTATACCTCCTCTTCCTCTGTGACTTGAGCTTGGGGTTAACCAAAGCTAGTAAATTTGCATTAATTAAGAGAGAAAAGGAGCAGAACCATTTGACTGGAAGAAAAGAGAAGAAAATGTACCAGAGGGGAAAGTTTTGCTGAGTTCATTTCTTAAGAGAATTTATTAAAATGGGGATTGGGAAATGGAAAGAGCTGTATTTTATTTGGCAAGCAATATAAAGAGATTTTTCTTTCAATTCAATTCTGGAAAAGCACAGAATTTTCTGGAAATATAAGAAATTTGTATAAAAGTGCTGCAATCGGCTTGGAAGCTATCAGTTAATAAACAGAAAGCAAAGTGTGTTATAATACGTCTCATCTCGCAACAGTTAACAAAATTTATAAAGCCTTAAACACCGTTATTATCAATCAAGAATTTGAAAGCCTTTTAAATTAAAAATACAAATAAAATTCAATTTGTAAAAACAGAAAAAGTTAAAAAAAAAAAAATCAATATGTCGTCACTGCAACTTCTTTTGGATTTGGCTGAGAACTTAGACAGCCTGTCATCACCATATTACGGCAATGACTTTGGACTCGGCATCAATCCTCACATCATCCATCAGCGTCGTCCAAGTGTCTTCCGTTTACCGTTAGCTCTGGCCAATCGTATGGACGATTGTCCAGCTATGATGCGTCGCACCAAAGGTTCCAACAGAAATTCTGCAGTCTCAAATGTTGGCAAAGATGGTTTCCAAGTGTGCATGGACGTACAGCAATTCAAGCCAAGTGAACTTTCTGTGAAAGTTGTGGACAATGCTATTGTCGTCGAAGGCAAACACGAGGAACGCGAAGACGATCATGGCTACATTTCACGGCATTTCGTACGTCGTTATGCACTGCCAAAGAATTACGATTCGGACAAAGTAGTGTCGACTCTGTCATCGGATGGTGTTTTAACTGTAAGCATTCCAAAGCCAGCCATCGAACAAAAGTCAAATGAGAAGGTCATTCAAATCCAACAAACGGGGCCGGCTCACTTGAATGTCAAGGATAACCAGGAGGAAAATCAAACCAAGAAAGTGGAAGGTGAAAAGCAGGCCGCTCAGAATGGAAGCAAGAAATAAATTGATCTCAGTACAAACTCCAAATACAATCATCTCAGAAAATGTTTAGACTGAAAGATTATTTATTAACATGTAATATTATTTTATGTTCTGTTTTCGTTATTGTTTAATAAAAAGAAAAAATGAAAAAATAAAAAAACTTATTCGCTTGTCTTTTTATTCGAGACAAAATAGTTGCAAGGAAAAGTTGGTTTATTGTCGATTTTGCAGTGGGTTATTCGAGCGGATATCAGCCGATGGTACCTTCTCCAGTCTCCACGGCCAACTTGAATTTTCTGGCAATGGAGGAGTTAGTTTTACATTAGTAGTGGAAAATCTTTTAGTTTTTCGGATTCGACGAATTTGGATCCATCATTTTTGAACAAAAAACCACTTCGTTTCCAGAACGGGGGATCTTCATTTTTATTTTAATAATCAAGCACTTATAAAATCTGTTCAACTTCTCGCGTACGCCGATGATATTGATATAATGGGAAGAACACAGCGTGATGTCAATGGCGCTTTTGTGAGGATTGAGACAGAAGCGGCAAAAATGGTTTAGCGGTAAATGAGGGAAAAACGGAGTATATGCTGTCTTCGAGGAAGGACACCCAACACCGACGGATCGGACAGAACGTCACAATAGACGCATACAACTTCGAGTAGTAGAGGAGTTTGTCTACCTAGGCTCCGCCATAAACACGGGCAATAACACCAGCGCCGAGATCAGACGAAGAATAACTCTTGCCAATCGCTGTTTCTTTGGGCTAAGAAAGCAATTGAGTGGAAAAGCCCTCTCTCGAGCAACTAAGGTAAAATTATACAACACCCTCATCATCCCAGTCCTGCTGTATGGTGCAGAAGCATGGACCTTGACAAAATCGGATAAAAGTGCCTTAGGCTGTTTCGAGAGGAAAGTTCTTCGAGTCATCTTTGCCCCGTGTTCATTGAAGGGGGATGGCGAAGAAGATATAACAGCGAACTTCAATGGTTGTACAACGACATGGACCTAGCCAGAAGGGTCAAGGTCCAGAGACTCAGATGGCTCGGTCATTTAGAGCGGATGGACACCAATGCTCCGGCCCGGATAGCCTTCGACACTATTCCCGAGGGACGTAATAGGAGAGGAAGACCGCGACTCAGGTGGCGCACTCAAGTGGAAGAGGACCTCAATCAACTTGGAGTGCAAAACTGGATACAGCTAGCTAGGGACCGAGTCGGCTGGCGGAGACTGTTGATTGAGGCCCAAGTCCACAACGGACTGTAGAGTAAGTAATCAAGCACTTATTCGTGACGAAGAGGCAGTACCCATGGCTGCTGCATAAGACTTACCAGTATTCACCTACGGATCCAGTACCTGGGTGCTGAGCCAAAGGCACTCCGAACTCTTCGCCGTGTTTGAGAGAAAAGTCTCACGAAGAAGTTGGCACCGTTTGTAAGGAAGGACGATTCGGAAGACGATATAACTACGAGCTGCATATATCAAATCTACCGCGAAGTAGACTTGATGACAAATATAGAACTTCGTAGTCTCCGATGGGCTGGACAGCTAGTTCGTATGAGCGAAGAAGAACCGGCCCGGAAAGTCCTTTGCGGTACACTTCATGGTAGGAAACAGCGGAACAAATTTGAGTTTGAAGGATGGCGTAGACGAGGACTCCCAAGCCTTGGGGTGCGGAACTGGATGGCGTCGGCCTACAAGCGGGAGGAGGCCCGAACTGAATACCGGTTGTGGGACATATGAACCCGATGGTTGGTTATGGTATTCTTAAGAGACGGGTACACAAACACTCCGACTGTCCGACCATTATGCTAAACATTGTTTCAGAATCCAAAACCATTATCCACTCCGCAACATTTCCGATGAAAGGTCAAACAACCTTCAACCTACATGCAAGTTAATAGACAATATCGTTTTAGTTTCTTTGAATAACATTTATTTTGGCAATTATGTTCGTTCTAACAAACAACAGCGCACTTCATATTTTTTTTCATTTAATGCTTAAAGCAAATAGTATATTTTTGGTTTCTATTTTTTCATGTCAAGCCCATAATTTTATCAATCCAATGTTGGGAGCAAAGCTATCTTCATTCCCGAAACAAAAAATTCGATCATGATGTTAAAATGCGTTGAAGAGCTAACTAGATTTGTATGTTTTTATTTGTTATCATTTTTCGTGAACTTTTTTATACATAAACATATTTTTAACATTTACAATAGAGTGAGTAGTTTTTTCTTCTAATTTGGTGCGAGTAACAATTCTAAAACAAAAATAATAAATTTAACTTAACGCAAGAATTATTCAGTATTGTGTTTGGTGTCATACTTGTGTTTCATATTTGATGGACTGTTGATCTCTATTTGGTGGCGTTTTGTTGGTAAGATTAACCCCTTGGCAGTTGAATTTCGGGAGATGAAGTTAAGACAAATTTGTTGAGTTTATGAATGGCTTGTGTTCCTTGGAACGAAGCTTTTATTTTAATTAATAAATTCACATTGAATTTGGGAGAAGAAAGCGATGTATATTGGTTAAAGTTTCGATAAATTGAGTTATTCCAATGACATGTTATACATTGTACAAAATATAATAGGATAGAATTAAGTTAACAGAGTTGTTCAAACCAATTCCAAACGTTTCATTTCCTTGAAGAGTTCCTTGCCCATTTGAGCAGGACTCCTGGTTACAACAACATTAGCCTTTTCTAGAGCTGTAATCTTGTCGCCGGCAGCACCTTTGCCACCGGAGATGATTGCACCAGCATGACCCATTCGTCGACCGGGAGGAGCAGTTAATCCAGCAATGAATGACACTATTGGCTTAGCTTTGACACCCTATTTACAAAACAACAAGGAAACGTTTGATTTCATTTTTTTTTTTTCGAAAAAACAAAAAAAAAACTTACGCAATTGTGTTCAATTAGATATTCAGATGCTAATTCTTCAGCGTTGCCACCAATTTCACCAATAAGAACAATACCCTTGGTATCCGGATCATTGAGGAACACATCTAAGCAATCAATGAAATCCGTTCCATTGAATGGATCACCTCCAATTCCCACACATAGAGTTTGACCAAGGCCGACCTATCCAATTAGTAAATAGATAAAAGAACGTAGATAAGTTGATTACAATGCCTTACCTGTGTTGTTTGGTTAACAGCTTCGTATGTCAAAGTACCAGATCTGGAGACGACACCAATTTTGCCACGTTTGTGCACGTGACCAGGCATGATACCAATTTTGCACTAAAGAAATAAGATTTAAACACAATAAATAATGGTCAAAGTGAGAAGGATTATAAATATTAAGGTTCCAGGAGTTATCTGCACAGACTTGGAACAGATATTTTTATACAGTAAATCGAGAAAGACTCTGCGAAGGAAGAAAAGAGCATTCGCAGCTTCTCAAATCAAAGATCTCGAAAGAGTCACGTGCCAAGAACAACACCTGGCATTTCTTTAAAAGGTCGAAGCAATTAGCTTCTGGTTCCAGAACCGGGACGACAAAGGCTTTTCGAAACAGAGAAGGAAACCTAGATGTATTCAAGCAGCACTTCCAGCACCTACTGAATGGGCATTATGCCGAGCGAGCCAACGAAGATTCAGTCCCAGCCCCAGCACAGAAGAGGCAGAAAGAGCCATCCAAAAGCTAAAAAAAAAGAAGTCGGCCGGGTCGGATGGCATATTTGCGGAACTCTTTAAATATGGAGGACGTATGTCCAGTGACTGGTCGATAAGTTCCATATGCCCCATCTACAAAAGGCAATCGTATGTCGTGCAAAAACTACGGAGGCATATCCCTGGTTTATGTTGCATACAAAATCCTATCCAACATACTGTGTGATCGTCTCAAACCGTTCTGCAACACAATAATCAGCACGTACAGTGCTTAGGTCAGACAGAACAGCGATAGACCAATTTATTCACATTAAGGTGAATCCTGGAGAAGACCAACGAATTTCATGTCGGAATCCACCATCTTTTTATCGACTTTAAAGCCACTTATGATAGCATCCACCGCCAAGAGCTTATGATGACGATGTCTGAATTCAGGATCCCGAACAAACTAATCCAGCTGTGCCGCGTGACGATAAACAATACGCAGTGCAGTGTGCAAATGGGTATCAGCTCATCCGAGTTGCTTCAAACATGCTCAGGCCTTAGGCAAAGAGATGCGCTGTCATGTGACTTCTTCAATATCGTCCAGGAGCAGATAGTGCGCAAGGCAGGTGTGAGCACGGAAAACACTATCTTCAACAAGTCCACCCAGCTCCTAGGCTATGCGGACGACATTGACATCATCGGTCGATCCAAGAGAGCTGTGATTGAGGCCTTCACAGCGATCGAAAAACAGGCGAAACGGGTCTTGAAGTAAATGAAGGCAAAACAAAGTACATGCTATCAACAAATAAAGCAACATCACTGTTGGTTGCAGCTATTTCGAGGAGTTAGGGAGTTCCTTGGAATAAACATCAATCCCACAAACGATACCTTAGTAGAGATCAAACGAAGAATTACCCTAGCGAACCGCTGGTATTTCGGTTTGGCAAAAACGACTCGAAAGACAAAGTGTCTGCTATACAAAACTTTGATTTTACCAGTCCTACTCTACTGCACCGAGTGCTGGACGATTAGTGAAAAAGGGAAATTGATACAGGGCACTTTCGAGAGAAAAATTCTTCGACGGATTTTCGGTCCCGTATGCGACGATGGCGAATGGAGAAGAAGGTTCAACCGATAACTGTATGAGCTGTACCAAGATGTGGATGTAGTCCAGAAGGCCAAGAAAAGACGACTACATTGGCACGGCCACATCGAGCGAATGGACGACAACGCTCCAGCGCGCGTACAGCCAAGACAGCCTTCTTTTCGCTATCTCCAGGTTCGGGACGACAAGGAAGACCTGCGACTGTAGAGTACATGCGAGACCCCGTTCCCGATGGAAGGCTGCTGTATCTCAGGCTGAGATCCTTCATGGATTGGTAGGATAAGTAAGTTGCTTAGTTTTGACAGTATCATAAGAGAATTTATAAACTTCGGGCAAGGTAACTGCAGTAACTAGGAATTCAGTAGATTTTGAATTCAGACTGCCTTCTCTATCGTTGCATCATTTGTCTTCACAAAACAACAAGAAAGGTGGAAAGAAGCAGAAATCGTTGAAAATAATTCTGGCAACGAAATCTTAATCAGCATCGAAACCAGATTGAAATAAATATGTTTTCACAACCATGACAGCAAATAAAGAGAAAAAATATCGTCTCTACGGAAGATCGTTAATACAAACAGGTGTGTACATCAAATAAAATTGTTACTGTTGTTTAAATTGATTAGGGTCAGCGCTTGACGTAAGCCAAGCTCAGCTAGTTAGCATCCTTACCTGTAATTTAAAACAGGAAATTTCAAAAAGAATAACTATCAAGGCCGATGACACCTGCCTCACTACTAGAAAGATCTGGCCCTGTTTTAACAAACAAAGAACGGAAAGAATTATGCAGCTTCACAAGCGATCACTTCGATCTCTTGTAAGCATAACTTCTTTAAATAATCTGTTAGGTTATCATATGAAAAAGATGAGAATAAGTTCAGATGATCTATGCAGAGGATGCGGTAACGAGGAGGTGCATGAAGACACTTCGCACTTTCTGTGTCACTGTCCCGCACTCTCCCACCAAAGGAAGAACTTGCTCGGCAACTATTTTCCGGGGATTTAGAAGTACACCAGGTACTAACATTCTGAACTTCGTCAAAGCCTTTAAATGGCTTGATTAGCATCGTATGCCTGATCCTCAAAAAAGGAGATCCCCTGAACTGCACCAACTACAGAGGTATAAGTCTCCTTAACATCGCCTATAAGATCTTGTCTGCCGTGCTGTGCGAACGTTTGAAGCCCTTCGTCAACAATCTGGTAGGTCCTTATCAGTGTGGCGTCAGACCCGGAAAGTCCACCATCGATCAAATATTCACCCAACGGCAGATCTTGGAGAATACCCAGGAATTTTCAAATCGATACCTACCACCTTTTCATCGATTTCAAGGCCGCGTATGACAGCGTCTATAGAGACCAACTATATAGAGCAATGTCTAGTTTTGGCATCCTAGAAAAACTCATCCGTCTGTGTAAGATGACAATGGAAAATTCACGGTTTTCTATCATGGTCGGAAAAAATCTAACGGACGCTTTTGATGTCAAAAAAGGTTTTAGACAAGGCGACGCGCTGTCATGCGATTTCTTGAAAAGACTGTGCAAAGCTACAACATCAACACCAGAGGCACAATCTTTCAAAAGTCCGTCCTGCTACTAGGATACGCAGACGATATTGACACAATTGGAAGAACACAGCGTTATGTCAGTGGAGCGTTGTTGAGTCTTGAGACGGAGGCCAGGAAGATGGGTCTAGCGGTTAACGAGGGCAAGACCAAGTTAATGCTGTCGACAAGAAAGTAAAACCAACATCGACGTCTTGGAGCAAACGTCAACATAGACAGATTTAACTTCGAGGTAGTTAAGGACTTAGTCTACCTGGGATACGCTATCAACTCAGACAACAACACCAAACAAACGAAGAATAACTCTTGCCAATCGCTGCTTCTTTGGACTTAGAAGGCAATTGAGTTGTAAAGTCCACTCCCGAGCAACTAAAGTGACACTCTAAAAAACTCTCATCATCCCGGTCCTCATGTATGGTGCAGAGACATGGACCAAGACAACATCTGATGATAACGCTTTGGGCTGCTTTGAGAGAAAAATTCATCGAGTGATTTTTGGTCCTGTCTGCGTAAATGGGTAATGGAGACGAAGATTCAACCAAGAACGAGCTGTACAGCGACACTGACCTAGCCAGAAAAGTTAAGGTCCAACGACTTAGATGGTTGGGACATGTAGACCAATGGAAAATAATGCTCCGGCTCGTAGAGTTTTCGAATCTAACCCGGAAGGACGTCGCAGAAGAGGAAGACCACGACTCAGATGGTAGAGGACCTGAACCAACTTGGCGTGCGAAACTGGAGACAGCTAGCTAGGGACCGAACTGGCTGGAGAAGTTTGTTGGGTGAGGCCCTGGTCCGACCTGGACTGTAGCGCCACCATAAGTAAGTAAGTAAGCAATACTCACGGGTATTACAATGGATCTGTATTGATCTAAGTGTGACGGTAACGACATCAACTGTCAGCCCCTTAACCTAACCTAACCTACGGTTTAAATTTAAAAACAAATTGGAACTTGTCAGTGTGACGAAAACGATCATTTCTTGTGGATAATGTAATTAACATAGCGAGAGCAGGAGATCACACTAAAAATAGCTTTCCACAGAGTAAACAATTGTTGATGATGATTAGAATTCACACAAACATTCTCCCTTAAAGTAAAAATAAACCAACGCAGACATTTACTTGAGGTTATCAATGAAATTAATTAACTTGAGGCATAAAAACTGCAACTATACTGCATAAACGACTGTGATGACGACGGCACTAAATGCTAAGCAAAACTAAATAGCTAGATGTTTCAAGGCCAAACAAAAGTTGCTCGTGAATCTGTCTATGTCCGCTATTTGCTATTGGCGCTAATTGGATCACGGCCAGTTATCTAAACGAACAGAAATTATTATTACATCTCACATTTCACATAACCTGCGCTCCCACTACTAAATTGAACCCCAGATTCTTATTGAAATCGAAAATTGCAAGTAAAAGTCTAAAGTTTGGAAAACCGTTAAAAAGACTTTGACCCTTAAATAAGTTGAAAATAACAAAAACAATGTTGACTTGTCATTGATGCGATAGCACTTCAAACACTTGATAAGAGTTCCATTTTTAAAATAGATTAAGACAAGACATTAGAACAACAAAATTTAGCTTACCCTCTCTGGAGCAATGATTCCAGGGCAGTTTGGTCCGACCAAACGCGATTTCTCCTGAGACAAAAGTGCATGCTTAACACGAACCATATCGTGTTGGGGGATACCTTCAGTAATGCACACGATCAGTGGGACTTCACATTCGACGGCTTCCATGATTGCCTTGGCTGCACCAGGTGGAGGCACATAAATAACTGAAGCATGACAATTTGTTTCCTTCTTAGCTTCAGCGACCTTTGAATTGAAATCAATTAAACCAATTGTCCATGTCGTTTCAAATAAATAACATTTATCTTACTGAAGCAAAAACAGGCTGATTTAAATGTTTGGTGCCGCCCTTCTTTGGTGAAACTCCACCAACCAATTTAGTTCCATAATCTAGAGCTTGCTGACCGTGGAAGGTTCCTTGCTTGCCCGTGAAACCTTGACAGATTACTTTCGTATCGGAAGTCAAGATAAGATTTTTACGAGTTTTTGTGTAGTCAGATTTAGCTCGTACACCGGCAATAAGCACATCTTAAACGGAGACAAATGTATATATTTTTAAATTAGTGATCATCGGGTTTTCACTCCCGTTTCAATTAAATGGCAAAAGTTATATAATTTTTTTCTTTTGGATGTTATCATCTTACTTTGAATACGGCCCCATACTCTAACAGAAGCCATTTTAGAAGTTTTTTTTTGGGGTCGGAAATTCAAAAGTCAATGTCTGAACAAGTCTGGAATTAATAAAAGAGATTTTGATTAGAAAAGCAAAAGCAAATTATGTATATTTAAGGTTAAGGTGACGGAAAATATCTACGAACAAGAAGTGTAATCGGAAAACTTTGTAGATGAAAATTTTTCTACGAACCGTGAGGAATGGTGAATTAAAATCCACTGAAATTTGGACTGACTGACAGATGAGGTGGAAATTTTCATTTTCTCGTTTTCTTTTTTATCTGTGGGGGATATTTTGTTAAAAAGCACAGGGTAATCCAAACACAGGTTTCACGAAATAAAAAAATATTTATTTTTTTATCATTATGGTATATTCCCATCGAGTTGATTTAGCTCATATGATTTCTACAAAATTATTTAATTGAATTTGAATTTCGACTTTCAAAAAGAAAAAAAACAAATGAATTTTATTCATGACACCATTCTGCCTGGAATCATCGAGATGACGAGTTAAATCACGTAATTATAAGTCATTTTAAGTTATTGAAAAGCAAATCACGAAATTAATTATGTGATTTAGCTAAATCCACATGAACATGGTTGGAAAATGCTATTACTTTGGATAGTAAATAATTCAGGACTGCATTCGTTGATCCAAGGTAACATAGGAAACTCCTTTAGAGGTACTTATTTGCTAACTAGTCGGCTCATAAGTCCCAATCCATGAATGATCTCAGCCTAAGAAACAGAAGCCTTCCATCGGGAACGGTCCCTCGCAGTCGACAAAACCAACTATTCTAGCATCCTCAGTTACTTGGTCTTCGTACCACAGGTTCAGTCTTCCTGGTCTTCTCAAGCCTGGGAGCGAAGAATAGACTATCTTGACTGGAGCGTTGTCGTCTTCGGATTCGCTCGATGTGGCAGAGCCAATGTAGTGGTCTTCTCATGGCTTTCTGGACTAAATCCACATCTTGGAACAGCTCTAACAGTTCGTGGTTGAAGCTTGTTCTCCATTCGTTACAAACGGGAGCGAAAATCCGTGTGAAAATTTGTCTTTCGAAAGTGGTCAGTATTATTAGCCCTATTTTTACTTATCGTCCAGCACCCTGCGCCGTGGAATAGAGCTGTCACAACACGAACGCCACCACTAAAAAGCTGAACAGAATGCAGTCGCTGAAAATGGCAACTGAAATTTGTATGGAAATGTTAAACTCGTTCCACGACAAAGTTGAAAAAAAGTTTAAATTACTCGCGTGAATCTATACAAATTGAAAGATTGGTTCTCAGACAGAAGATCTGTCAAACCAAGCAAGCAGCTACAATTTAAGATTATATAATGTGAAAGGTCCCAAGATGGCGCCACCATCGTTTGCCATCTTAAGACTAGTCCCCAAATATATATTTACAAAGACTACGACTGCAACGGAATGCTCTTAAATCCGCGGATTGATTTGGAATCCAAATCTAAAATCCAATCCCAAATTCTACTAGCTTATTGGTAGCACTGTTAATCTTTTATTCCTCTTCTTTGGTAGCCATTTTCGCTCCCCATAGCGGCTTTCTTGCTAGAAAAGAAGTGATGTGATGCAAATGTGAAAAAAATAATTCCGATAGTGCGTGTGCAACAATTTTTTTTTTGTATTTGAATATAAAGGTTATACCAAGATTGGAAACCTTGCTGTCAACATGACATTTGCCATGTTAGGTTAGCTGTAACAGTATGCGTGTAATACAAACTTAAGGACACAGGTTAGCTGTAAGAGTATGCGTTTTATTGTAATATGATACAATTGCCTACATAATAAAAGTAAGATAAGCTGCAAGAGTATGTGTGTATGAAAAAAAATAACTTTGGCGGTATTGGAGGGTAAAACGAAGGTAGGTTTCCAATCTTGTTATTGTCGTTTGTTTTTATTTCTTTCATGAATAAGGAAAGCTACCTTCTAGTACGAAATGAAACAGTATGTTCTTGTAATTTGTTAGAAATAAATAACACTTCGTTTATTAAGAAAATGAGGTTTACACGGTATGCAACGAAAATTAGTTTAACAATGAGTTCAGTCTAAAAAAAAAAAGCAGTGAGACAGCTTTGTTACTTAAAATAAAGTCGACACGTATTTTTTGTCCTTTTTGTCCTTGGCAGCTGCATCCTTGGGTTGTTCCTCTGCATTTTCCTTAACATTAAGATGTGCCGGACTGGTTTGTTGAATTTGTTGTGAAATTCGCCACAACGACGTCACAGAGATGCCCAACGCTTGAGAACGACGTGTGAGAGACTGATTTGGGTCTTCCGCAATTGATGCGCTAGCGGCTGCAGTATTCTCGACAGTACGGGCACTTCTTTGTCTTACTGGCACGGGAACATTTTGTACTGAGCCTGTGGATTCAAATTTTTTCACTAGACGCTCAATTGTTGATCTGGTAGGAAGATTATGACGACCATAAATTTTACGCAGCGCTCTTAAAGTGTTGACCACTGACTCCGAATTTCGGTAGTAAATTTCAATAATTTCGACTCGTTGTTTGATTGTATACCTTTCCATGATGAAATTGAAATGGCAAACTTTACTGAAGAAGTGAAGAGAAATGTCAAGAGAACGGGAAAAAATATTGCGTCGTTTGCTGTCCCTATAGCGGGGTTTTACATGATCCAACATGGTTGGACAACTTGGTTTGACAACAGCAACGATTGATCATCTAAACGCTAAAACAAACCGCTTGACAAACCATGTTGGATGGTTTTTAAAATTTTTTAAAAACTTGCTGTTTTTCATACCATCCAACGTGTGTAAACAGATGTTGGACAACCTGAAAAATGAAAATATGGGGAATTCCCCTCATTCACTAATTTTTCATTTAAATTATATGTGTTACTGTGCGTCTATTCGAAATGTCGGCAATTACAAATAACGATTTTGGAAATACGAGTTCAAGAAAAATAACCACACTGATGTTGGACAACATCGTACATCGTGTAAACGCAAAGTTTATTTTTTCATCCAACCATGTTGTCCAACCATGTTGGACCATGTAAACCCCGCTTATCGGTCAGCGATCACTTTAGGTCTGTTGTTTACCGCAACACAACTGCAACGAAGTACAACAAAGCAAAACGTTTTTACATTTTCTCTTTGTTTTTGCTTACTCGAATTAGTTGAAAAGAAAAGAGAAGTCGAGAGAGCAAACATTTCCCCTCCAGAGAAAAATGTTCAACCTTTTTGCCACAGAGGAGGTATACCTTGAGTCGCAACTCAAGGCATTTTACTCTCTTTCGACTAAAAAAATTAAATTCGATAAAATATACTACCCAATGTAAATGTATAGGTTTTTCAATGCATTTCAAATGGGAGGCCGAACCAATACATTTGCAATGGGTAGGCCTGTGTGCTGGGCTCAATAAGGTGAAAAGCCTAGGCTCAATTTTAAAAAGTCTGCGCTCAAAATTCAAAAATAAGAGTCAGTTGAATTCAAAAATTAAAAAATAAAAAATAATTGTATGAAATTCATGTTTTAAGTATTTAAATAACAGTACAAAGTGCAGTGCATAGTGTTTTTTGCTTTTTAAATGGAATTCAACTATGATTTACGAATAAATAACTAAAAAAACACATTTAAACACGTTGGCAGAGTTTATTTCACCTTAAAAGAGTGCGGTCATGTCCTTATTGAATTTTTTTTCACCTCTTTCACAGATTCACGGACACGAAAAATAAGAGTAAATTGAGAGACTCACCACAACATTTTTGGACAGTGATTTTTTAAAAAAGAGAGCGAGTTGCGACCACAGAGGAGGTATACCTAGAGTCGCAACTCAAGGCATTTTACTCTCTTTCGACTAAAAAAATTAAATTTGATAAAATATACTACCCAATGCAAATGTATAGGTTTTTCAATGCATTTCAAATGGGAGGCCGAACCAATACATTTGCAATGGGTAGGCCTGTGTGCTGGGCTCAATAAGGTGAAAAGCCTAGGCTCAATTTTAAAAGCCTGCGCTCAAAATTCAAAATAAGAGTCAGTTAAATTCAAAAATTCAAAAAATTAAAAATAATTGTATGAAATTCATGTTTTTAAGTATTTAAATAACAGTACAAAGTGCAGTGCATAGTGTTTTTTGCTTTTTAAATGGAATTCAACTATGATTTACGAATAAATAACTAAAAAAAACACATTTAAACACGTTGGCAGAGTTTATTTCACCCTTAAAACAGTGCGGTCATGTCCTTATTGAATTTTTTTCACCTCTTTCACAGATTCACGGACACGAAAAATAAGAGTAAATTGAGAGACTCACCACAACATTTTTTGGACAGTGATTTTTTAAAAAAGAGAGCGAGTTGCGACCTAGGTAAATAGATTCTCTATGGTTGCGACTCTAGATAAATAGATTCTCTATGCTTTTTGCAACAGAAATTTCTTGTTGCATTTTGTTTTTAAATGTATCTTGCTCTTCGAATTTGAAATTGAATTGAAACGGTTCGCCAAAATTCGGAAAGAACATGCTTTGTGCTCAGGAATTAGGATTTCATTTATGTTATAAATAATTTATTTTGTATGAACTTGATAAACAAACCAAAGAAAAAGTGTTAAGTGCTTCCTTGTTCATTCCAATAATTCTTTTATCCCGAGGGGAGATAATTATACTTCGCCGAGGTGATTTTTTAAAGCTGATCGAAAAATGTTGTATATAATTGGAACGTGTATTTTTATTTCCAAACCGGTGTTTGGAGAAAGAAGTTTTCTACACAGTTTCACCTATTTTGTTATCCTGTTTCCATAATGAAATTGAAGAGCTCGTCAATTCTTCATCGCCATCGTCAGAAATGTTAAGCAGTTTCGCTCCAAATCTGCACCACAGTATTATTCTCCGCTGAGCGAAGAATTAAGAATAAAACGAGTTAAATCACGTAATTTTAAGTCATTGGAAATGTATGGCAAATCACGAAATTAGTCATGTGATTTAGCTAAATCCACATAAACATGGTGGGAACATGCTATTACTTTGGATATTCAATAATTCACTACTGCATTCGTTGACCCAATTTATCAGTGGACACTCCTGAAAGGGTACTTATTTGCTAACTTAGTCGGATCCCAAGTCCTAATGCATCAATGATCTCAGCCTGAGAAACAGCAGCCTTACATCGGGAACGGTATCTCGCATGTACTACCAGTAACCAAAACCAACTATTCTGTCATCCGCAGTTACTTGGTCTTCATACCGCAGGTTCAGTCTTCCTGTTTCTGGTCTTCTCGAGCCTGGGAGCTGCGAAGAATAAACTTTCTTGGCTGGAGCGTTGTCGTCTTCGGATTTGCACGATGTGGCCGAGCCAATGTAGTGGTCTTCTCTTGGCTTTCTGGACTACAACCACATCTTGGTAAAGTTCCAACAGTTTGCGGTTGAACCTTGTTCTCCATCGCCATCACTGCATACGGATTTTTAATCTCAAATGTTAATAAATTTGAGAAAACAAATTTATTCGTCGTGAAAAGAATAAAGCACTATTCATATGAGCACGACCAACGAACGACGAATAAATGAAGAGAAGTGATTTTAGATACGTTTCCAGCCGTATTTCCTAATTCATAACAAAATGATAAAAGTAGTTTGATTTGTGATGCATAAATTAAATATTTAATGTCAAATGTCAATGCGAAAATATTTGTAGTTGATACAAACTGCCAAACTCTATTCGCGTTCCACATCATCCACACTCCCAACGAACAAAATGTTCGCGCGCGTATAACCCCAAAAATCGTTCTTGCCTTGTGTTTTGGTTGTTCATTCGCGACGAATTAAAAACTCTCATGTCATTGTATATGGACTGCGGTAGTAGTATCAAGAATGGTGTTTTCGATATTTTGTGCTACATAAAAAAAAAAAAAAATCCGTATCCAGCTCTCAGATGGCACCACAATCGACAGGTACTAGCTAAATAGAAATACAAGGTTTGTTCGATGTGCGCTCTGGGTCGCTCTGTGTTGCTCTGATTTCGCACTGAGCTGTTCGATGTCGCTCTTTTTTCGCCCCGGTGCATTTCCACCGTGTTCGATGTGAATTCAGTGCTCGCACCGGGAGCGCTCTGAATCGCCCAAGTTTTTTTCGGGCGAGAATTTCGGAGCTGTTCGAATCAGCTGTTGCTATACAACAAAGAGAAAAAAAAAACAGCACATCAACGCGTTCGATGTGAAACCAAACCCAGAGAAATTTTTCAGTTTTTGATGACGGATCCGTTTACAGTATGACAAGCACCGGAGCGCCCCGGGCAGAGATGATATAAGGTAAGGAGATGGGAAACTAAGCTGTCAAAATGACAGATGCCTACAAGCGTTTTTACCAATACTATCACAGTTTGGACCATAGTTTCTTTCAAAGTATGCGTGGTTTTACCAACACTATCACAGTTTGGACCATAGTTTTTGTGAAAGTATGCGTGTTTTTACACAGTTTTTTGTTTTTTTATTATTCATGTACAAGGAAAGAAAATAAAATGAAAGAAAATGAAAATTGCGGGATCTAGGGAGTGAAACGTAAGTCAGTTTCCCATCTTGTTACTTATTTAATCTTTGGCCCCGGGGCTGGTTACATCGAACAAACCTACAATGTTTCATGTGAAAGAAATGTCAAAATCGACGACGTTGTTCGTGCTCATGTGAATAGTGCTTAAATCTGGGGATTGATTTGGAATCCAAATCTAAAATCCAGTCATTCCACTAGCTTATTGGCAGCACTGTTTACATTTTGTTCCTCTTCTTTGGTAGCCATTTTCGCTCCCCACAGCGGCTTTCTTGTCAGTCAGCTTTATTTTTATTTTTAGAAGCTAGAAAAGAAGTGATGTGATGCAAATGTGAAAAAAATAATTCCGATAGTGCGTGTGTAACAATTTTTTTTTGTATTTGAATATAATCTTCCGATTTGAATAATTTGGTTGATTTTCTGTAACTTAACTCAACGCACTCGTAGGTTATGGAAACGTGCTATCTTTGATTCATAAATCGCAAGATTCGCCCACAAGAAGTCGCTTAACTTTGCATCAAAATCATCCGGCGCGCTAACTTCTTTCTACTTTCATTTTTTAGATCTTAAAGATCAACAACCTTTTTTTTTTTAAGATGAATCTTCTCTTGGTTTTCATAATTTTACTAGCAGTTCGTCTCGCGTCTGTATTCATAGTACAAACATTTTATGTTCCGGACGAGTATTGGCAGAGTCTGGAAGTTGCTCACCGAATCACATTTGGGTAAAGTTAGCCTGGTGTCTTGGAATTATGTACTAAATTCAACAATTGATTGCAGTTACGGTTATTTGACATGGGAATGGGTACAAGGAATTCGAAGCTACGTCTATCCACTTGTCTTTGCGGGGCTCTATAAAATCCTAGCTATCTGTAGCTTGGATCATGTCAACTATTTGGTAAAATGTCTTAAGATTTCAAAACAAATCTCATTATGTAATTACATTTCAGATTCTTCTCCCTCGAGTTCTACAAGCTGTTCTTTCGGCATTTTCGGATTATCGTTTCTTCGTGTGGACGGGGCGGAAGAAATGGGCGTTGTTTTTAATCGTAGTACCATGGTTTTGGTTCTACACTGGTTCGCGAACATTAACCAACACTTTAGAGGCTTCATTGACAACAATTGCATTGAGTTATTTCCCCTGGGAGAAAGAGGGAACCAGTTATTTATGGTTCGCTGCGATTTCATGCTTCATTCGTCCAACTGCAGCTTTAATTTGGACACCTTTGTGCATATATCACTTGACTAAAACACGACTCTCCGTCGTGGAATTGATTCTCAAACGTTTCCTACTAATTGGGTATGGATTTTAGTCATTCAAACCCCGAATTTGTTGTAATTCTCTAGTTTCTTAGTCTCCTCGTAGGCGGAGCTGGTGTATTCTTGGACACTTATTTCCATGGATCTCTCATTGTGACACCATATGAATTCCTTAAGTACAATCTTTTTCACGGAATCGGAAGTTTCTATGGCACACAGCCTTGGTATTGGTACTTTACCATTGGTCTGCCCACTGTCCTCGGTATCAACACTTTGCCGTTCATAATCGGTGTTATGGAAACCATTCGCCATCGACAAGTTTTTCCAATTCGCAAGCAACTTCTCATAACAATATTGGTCTCACTAATTGCTCTAAGTATGGTTGAACACAAGGAATTCCGTTTTGTGTCGTCGCTTCTGCCATTTTGCCTGTACATCGTGGCCGATACACTCACACGCTGGAGTTACAAAGCCTCTCGATTAATGTTGTGGTTCATTGCAACAGTTCTGCTAGTTGGAAATGCCTATCCGGCTTGGTATTTAAGTACGGTCCATCAACGAGCTCCCATCGAGGTTATGTCCAAGTTGCAGCATATATCAAAGGACTATCGCGACGAGGCCAATCACAGAGCTTCGGTGTTATTCCTTATGCCATGCCATTCGACGCCTTACTACAGTCACATTCATCAAAATGTTACCTTACGCTTTCTAACATGCGAACCGAACTTGAAGAATGCCCAAACATATCTTGACGAGGCTGATCAATTCTATGAAAAGCCTGCCGCATGGTTAAGATCTCATATTCCATCTTATCCAAAGACAGCAATGCCTAGTCATGTCGTACTATTTGAGCCGCTCACCTCGAAAATCAGTGAGTTTCTGCTTAATTACAGAGTTCTACACAAGATTCCCAACGGCGAGGTATGGATTTCATTTGATCTGGAACTCAAGTACTCAGTTTTTGTTTCTTTTTTGTTTTTAGTATGCTACAGCTAGAACTGGAAGGAACATTCTACTTTACCAACGAATCGGGAAAGGCGATGAGAATCTCTACAATCAGCAGCAAAAGACTGTTAAACGTGAAGAGGACATTGCTGATTACGAACGTGGATCCTATCCAGGCGATGGTGCTGGAGCCCTGCCGGCAAATTTATTCAACTAGACTTGTAGTACAACAAAACTGCTACGAATAAACAAATGAGCGAGTGATCAAGGGAGAGTTTTTCTTTTCATTTGAATCAGTATCAGTGGTCCGAAACCCGATCTCCCACCTAACAGTGACATGACTTAGAAATGTTAATTTTAGTTTAAAAGTGAGATTATTTTCTTTCTTTTTTTATAATGTGCTCAAACAACGGTTTTTTTTTTAGATGATTTAATTTGTGTTTAGTAAATGTCCTGGTTCTTTTGTTCTGGTATTTTGGATCAATCTTTTTTTTTTGATTAATCAAAATTGCAATAAAACGTTATTTTAAGCAAAACATGTTTAAAATTTCCCAAATAAAATTTTACGATTGATAAATTGTTTTTTCGTTGATGATTGAACTTTCAAATTCAGAACCAGTGTATTCAAGGAACTAAGGGCGTCCTAGACATCTTCGGAAGGAGAAAGACCGAGGAGGAAATGCTCGTCAACACGGTATTCCTCAGATGGTGGCGTCTGCAGTTTCAGCGATTGATTGATTGATTATCCGGCTCAGCCTGATACGCAGGAGTTTACCATCGCGATCGGTGACTCGCATGCGTTTTCCAGTCGTCTAAACCGAGCCCTCTGGCATCCGCGGTTACTTGGTGTATGTAACGCAGGTTCGGTCTTCATAGTCGATTCGAACCTGGGGGCTGCGAAGAGAAGACTTTCTTGGCTCATTCGCTTGGTGTGGCCGAGCCAATATTTTTTTTTTTGACTTTCTCGAATATATCCTCATCTTGGTACAGCTCGAACAGTTCGCGGTTGAACCTTCTTCTCCCTTCTTACTTACTTACTTACTTAAGGTGACGCTACAGTCCGTTATGAATTTGGGCCTCAATCCCAGCTAGCTGTGTCCAATTCTGCACTCTAAATTGATTGAGGTCCACTTCCGCTGGAGCGCGACACCTGAGTCGCGGTCTTCCTCTTCTCCACGTCCCTCGGGAATAGTGTCGAAGGCTTTCCGGGCCGGAGCATTGGTGTCCATCCGCTCTAAATGACCGAGACCTCTGAGACTCCGGACCTTTGACCCTTCTGGCTAGGTCCATGTCGTTGTACAACCCGTAAAGTTCGCTGTTGTATCTTCTTCGCCATTCCCCTTCAATGCACAGGGGCCAAAGATGACCCGAAGATCTTTCCTCTCGAAACAGCCTAAAGGCACATTCATACGATTTTGTCAAGGTCCATGCTTCTGCATCATATAGCAGGACTGGGATGATGAGGGTGTTGTATAATTTTACCTTAGTTGCTCGAGAGAGGGCTTTTCCACTCAAATGCTTTCTTAGCCCAAAGAAACCGATTTATTCTTCGTCTGATCTTGGCGCTGGTGTTATTGCCCGTGTTTATATTTTATGTTTTCTTCTCCCGCCGATCCGGCGGTATCATTTCCCCTTTTTTACTTAATGTCCAGCACTCAGCGCGTTAGAGTAGGTCTTTGTCTTTTGAGTAAGGAGCTTTAAACCCAGTTGTTTCGCCAAACCGAAGTAGCAGGAGTTCATTTATGTAATTATCGTCGGATCTCCACCAAAGTGTCGTTTGTGGGATTGATGTTTTGTTGCCGTCCGCATTGCCTAGAAGCTGGGTGTTGAAGATAGTGTTTTCCGTGCTCACACCTACTTTGTGCACTATCTGCTCCAGGACTATGTAGAAGAAGTCACATAACAGAGCATCTCCTTGTCTAAACCCTGTCCATGTTTAAAACAACTCAGATGAGCTGTTACACTGCACTGCATGTTGTTTAGCGTCATGTGGCGCAGCTAGATCAGATTGTTCGGCCTCCCGAATTCAGACATCGCCATTATAAGCTTTTGGCGGCTTTGAAGTTGAGGAAAGATGGTGGGTTTCGACTTGAAATTCGTTGGTCTTTTCCAGGATTTGCCTCAGAGTGAATATTTGGTCTATCGTTGGTCTGCAAAATTAAGCAGATATATGCCTCTGTAGTTTTTACATGACAGGAACGCCTTTTTTGAAGATGGGCCATATGGAGACCAGTCAGCGAGCATGTATTCTTCCTCCCACACTTGTCACTTTGTTGATGACCTGGTGCATGAGTTTCATTAAAACACCTGCCCCATATGTAAACAGCTCCGCAGGTATGCCATCCGACCTGGCGGACTTGTTATTTCTTAGCTTTTGGATGACTCGTTCTACCTCTTCTGTGCTTCACTTCCGTCATTGGCTCTCTCGACATTATGCGCATTTAGCAGCTGCTGGAAGTGCTGTTTGAATACATCTACAATTTTCTGTGCTTCGGTGACTAGTTTTCCTTCACTTTTTCGAAGAGCTTGTGCCTCGGTTCTGGAAGCTAATTGATTCGACCTTTAAAAGAAGCGTCGGGTGTTGTTCTTGGCACGTGACTCCTTGAGCTGAAAAACTGCGGATACTCTCTTCTATCTAGCGCCAACAAAAGAGGCATAAAACTCCTATGGGGAGCTTTAAAAGTTCCATCTTCTTTACTTAGTGAACAACTGAAGCCGTTCGATCTTAGTTTACTCGACTATTTTGGCATACAACCGAAATTCAGTGGTAACTTTTATTTCACAGAGAAGAACTTTTAACTTAACCTAAAAATGACTACCATACATCTAAAGGAGTTTTATGGATTCCTAGGCCGAAAACTACCGCCCGGAAAACCATTCGGACCAAAATATCGCACTGGACGCAGTTGCCTTGGCATAAAAGGATCGTACGGCAGCGGTGGTCTTAACATAAACGGATACCGTCCGGCTGGTGGTGGTATCATTGGCGGACACCAACCTGGAACCTGCAATTTATATCGATGAGAAAAAGAAATCTTCAATTGAGACAAATAAACACTCAACTGGTACTGGTATCGGAATGAATTGTGTTGCTGGCTGACTGTGGTGTCTCTCTGTCGATTCGTCTCGACGCCGTCTTCTTGATTCTCTTGATCTTGATCGACTGCGACTGCGACGGTAATATCTTGAACGATAGCCATCATTGCTTCGTGATCGCCGCTTTTGATATCGCGGATGATATTTTAAATTAAACGAAATCGGCGATCGGGTTCTGGTTCTTGTTCTAGTGCGAGTTCGACTACGACTACGACGTCTCGCACTCGAGTGCTGTCTCCTTCGATCCGAACTCAAGCTTCTGGATCGTCTTGATCCGTACACTCGTTTGATGCGTTCTTCTTCACGCGCCTGGTCTAAGAAGTATGGAACTTTTTCGGGAGTCTTTTGATCTCTACTCTTTCGTTTGTCTTTGACGAGAGGACTGCACTTGCGACTGGAATTCTTCAAATAAAAAACCAAGGATGAGAATACAAGATTAACAAGTTCCATTTATACTTACCGCTGATGATGATGATGACGACGATGTGGACGTTGAAGCACTGCGGGTTGAACGTTTGTTGTTTGCTGGGCTAGGGGAACGATTAACGCGAATTTCTTCACGAGCAAATAAAGGTTTGGAACCTTCGCCTAGATCGAAAAAACAGTGGGAAAAAGAAAATGAGCGGTCAGAGTTTTCGGGTAATCTTTGAGGTATTCGAGCTTGGTTAAATGTATCTAAAAGTTTGCAAGAGAATTAAGATTACTTGTTTGATCTGAAAATTCTTGACATGCATTGAACAATTTTTATTAAAAGCTTAACTCGCGAACGAAAAGATTTAAAGGATTTTTAAATGATGTGCAAGGATTCTGTTCGATATTGAAAATTTTACTGTTTATTGTTGATTGGAGTCAAATTGTTGATTGAAGCGATGTTGATTGATGCCTTTGTGTTGATTGAAGAACATTTTCACCCAAGACGACTGCTTCAAAGGGACAGAAAGTAGTTGCTTTTGTCTTGATTAGAAGAGCGCTTCCTATAGGAAAGTTAAGAGGAGGAAAAATGAAAAGCACCGGAACAGCCTAAAAGGAAAACCAGCGTTTAACCCAATTGAAAAAAACGCATCAATTCCATGAGGATGCACGAATACAGCTGCCGGGAAAATAATGAAAATCAAGGAATTAATAAGAAAAAAAACAGCCCCATCGTTGTTATGCCGTTCTAGGTGTCTCACTGGTTAAGCTACCGGAAATCAAACAGACATTAAATATTCAGTCAAAATAACTTACATGAATGTTTGTGTCCATCCAAAAACAGCAAGCCGGTTCGGTCGTCCTGTTGATTGAAGTAAGGCCTTGTAGTGGTTGGATTCGGTTCACCAGGGGTGCGCCATTAAACCGCAATATCATCGCTGGACCAAGTCTGAGGTGTTGATTGATGAATTTTCTTTAAAGCAATATTAGATTCTCTTTCTAATATTTTTTTACTTTTTTCAAGACTCTATCTATTGAATTTCGCAAGCGATAAGAAAATAAATTTACAACTTAACTATTAAAAAGGAATCATTTTTTGTTTCTTTGTTCTTTGTCAATCGAATCAACCGGCGGAAGAAACGATATTTACCAATTCTTCTTTTAATAACAACTTCATTTGGATTGACTGTTCTTTTAATTGATTTGGGTCCCTTTTTTGGAGCAATTCCTGCTGGAATTGTTTGTTGAATTGTGAATTTAGCTGCCGATGTAGAACATGTTGTTGATGATGCTGCGGTTTCTGCAGTTTTGGCCAATTTGGACGATGTTGCCGGTTGACGTCTGGTTGAGGATGGTGATGATTCTTTTTCTTTTTTGCGTTGTTTAAGGAACTTATCTGGAAATTAAATGATTGCTTAAAGATTTGGAATTTTGCGAAATTTTTATGTACCCATGGTTTGAGGTTTAATTGCTAATGCTAATGTAACAGTCGTCTTTTGATTAGAATTGTGCCGCACGTTTCAGTGATTTTCAAAATTGCAATGAGAAAAGTGCATGTAATCCGCAAATCGAAATCACACAGACGCTTGGTTTTTGACGTTTTGTCATCTTGTGCATGTCATAGCTCATAGGGTGATCCATCGACTAGTTTACATTTTTAAAAAGTGATGCCAGTACTACAGAAATAATAATATTACAAATTTACATGACAGAGTGAAACATTTTTCATCCTTTCTATTGCATTACAAAATCAAATGCATCTAATAAATAAAAAAAGTAAACGTTAAAATAGTTCTCTAATTTATTATTTGAATTTTTGAAATCAATTAAAAATGAGAGAATACTTGGAAAATCGTCAAATTTAAAATATTCTTTCACCTTCATAGGTAACTCTGAAATCTTGATCAACGCAAGAACAATTCTATAACAACAAAATTTTGTACGTCTTTTTGTCTTTAGAGGGTAAGGGGTAAACTATGAACCGCGTATCTCAATAGCTTTGTTCAGCGAGAAAAAAGACAGCACAGTACAGCACAGCGTCATGAGAAACGTCAGAACAGTTTGGAACAGTTTAGAACACCAGAAAATCCTGTCCTAAACTGTTCCAAACTGTTTTAGACAGACTCAATGAACACCAAATCAGAACAGTATGGAACAGCAAATGTGTCAATGAACACCGCTAGTCTAATTTTTAACACATTTCATTCAATGCGGAATGTCAAAATATAACCAAACGTCAAGTTTTAACCACTTTTTACCCAATTCGCACATGGCCTCAAAGGCTATTTCGCTCTACTACAATTGAAAATCGCAGCCTGGCATGACTTAATAAAGTTTTTATATACAACTGTAACGGTTATTATTTATATGTATTTTGTTTTTGTGTGGCAGATGGAATAAATTTTACCGTATGAATTTGAATTATGAATTTGTCAATTGTCACTCACATGCATCAAAACAGTACAAAACATTGTTCAAAAAATTAAAATAAATTATTCTAAAAAAACAAATTGAAATTTAAATAATAAAAAACAAAATGTCCACAAGAGCAACAGAATCAAATTCAGCCTTTCAAACTCCCAAAAACCTGCCCAAATTCATCCTTCGAGTCCTTCTATTCTATTCTACTCAATGACTACAATCACGAAGGATTCAAAAGCAACCAAGTTTAGTGGAATGTGGTTCTATCCAAAACATATTTATCATTCTCTCATCCATATCTATTTTAGAAAACAGAAAATTTGATATGGTGCCATGAATATTCAAAAGATATTCTAGACTCGCTGAAAGATTCAGAAAAACGTCGACGAAAATTCGATTTCAAGACACGACAGGCCGCCCACAGGCCCATACTGATAATGCTTTTGGAAATTGCAGCTGCTCGCTTATCATTGAACCGAACAACCCTTCACCTAGGTTAGTTTTGATGGACAAAAAACAAAAACAAATACCAAATTGTTGATGTACCTCTGGTGTTTTAGGTGTTTTTCTACTCGATGGATTCATGGACACTTACACGATCTCAATTGAAAAACTAAACGCATCAGCTCTAATGTGTTTGCTTATTGCCGCTAAAATTGAAGAATCCGATGTTAACATACCCAGATTCTCACAATTGAACGATCTCGTCGGTGGAATCTATTCCAATGAAGATTTTAAAATTGTCGAAAAGAAGATCATTTCTACGTTTAATTTTGATTTCATTTATCCAACTGCGGCGTCCTTCGTCGAGTGCTATTCAAATCAAATAATTTCCTATCATGACTTTCTCAATCATCAAATTCATCGAGTCAGTACACATTCGAGTGTATTTTCGACGTATGAATTGATGTTGCAGGACTCCACTAATGTTCTTTTTAAAGTTGTCGACATCAGCTTACATGGTTTGTGTAATAATTATGAATATTTATTGAATTCTTAGCTATTGTTTTTGTCTATTTTTAGATAATCGACTTGTTAACTTGACCCCTTCTCTGTTGGCTGCAGCGTGTTTAGCTGTGACACGTTCCATTCAAAAAATCCAGCCGGTCTGGACGGAAAGGCTCATTCAATTGACTGGTTACAATTATGAGAAAATCGAGGCATTTGTAGAAGCTATTATGTTGCTGTACAAAAGAAGTTATGCTAAGAAAACAAACAAAATTTGTGATAGTCCGGATTCGGGAATCGCTTCCGATTGCAAATCCGAACCGGATTCCGAAGAAGATGATGTTGATGTGGTCGACTACCATCCGGCCGCCAAACGCCGGAGAATATTCAATTAAAAAACTTAAATGCTAATTTCTTAGATTGTAAATTATTTTTTTTTTCCCAAAAGGAAAACTTTGTACATATATTTATTTTCTTTTTCGTTTTGTGGATAAAATAATAATTTAACTTCAAACTACAATAAGATTTGCATTCTTATTCTAGCTGTAAAGAGGTTACCAGGGAAAAAGTTGCAAGTTTCCGGGGTTTGGAGCCAATCCAACTGAGGAAAACCGGAATAAGATGAAGAAACCAAGGACGGATGGGGTCCTTTCGCCTCTTTTATGGAACATGGTAGTAAACGACCTACTAACTTCACTGGAAGCAGAGGGTTTCAGGGTGATTGCCTATGCTGACGACGTTGCAATATCTATATCTGGGAAACATCCCCAAGTTCTCTCGGAACTCCTACAAAATGCCTTAAATAGGCTAACAAATTGGGCTAAGCAATGTGGCTTGGACGTCAATCCACATAAAACAGAACTAGTACTCTTTTCGAAAAGGTACAAAATTCCTCAGATTAGCCCACCCAAGATTAAAGGAATACCATTAAGCTTTTCCGACCAAGCTAAATATTTAGGCCTATAAAATTGGAGGGCAAATATTGGTGAAAGAGTAAAAGAAGGCTACCGTAGCGCTTTTTACTTGTAAAAAGGCCATAGGATCAAAATGGGGATTCTCCCCAAAAATAACCCACTGGCTATACACTTCGGTAATCAGACCGATACTCATTTATGGAGTTTTCGTATGGTGGACCGCACTGGACAAGATGATAAATCTAAATAAGCTCATCAGAGTTCAGGGTCAAAAGTCTGATTTCCCTGAGCAGACAAAATATAAGTTCTACAACTGGAGTCATAACAGGACACTGCCTCATAGGCAGACATGCCTTGAGGCTTGGAGTCTACGCAAACGACTTCTGTAGAAGCTGCATGGACGAGGAGGAGGAGGAGGAAACAATGCCAACATGTGTACATGTCCGGCACTCTCCAATAGAAGGAATAACTATCTCGGTAATCCCTTCTTCGATAATACCAGTGAACTGACAACGATCGAAACAAAATGTCTTTCTTAAAAATAAATAGAGTGGTGCGACAGCTCTTGAAGAGCCAAGGCCTAAGTGGCTTACTCTCATCAAGCAATTCTCTTGGAGCGTGTGAAGAATTGAAGGGACCTACAACTTAACGCCGATTCCGAACGGCAAAGTTGAGAAGCTCTTTTTTCATGACAGATGATACTCTTGGAAGTTTTGTCAGTTCTTCGCAAGAGGCAGTGTCCGTGAATGATGAAATAAAAACTTTGGGCCCGAGTAGGATTCGAACCCACGGCGTTCTGCTTAGCTGTCAACGCACCTAACCACTAAGCTACGGTTTTTTAACTTCATTGAAAGTACAAAATGGTTTGTTTAATTTCATTACTCTCCCATGAGTAACCTCACTAGTGGTATCACAATGGACCATTGAGGTCTAAGTGAGTCAATTACATCCAGACAGCCACTCAAATCTAACCTAAGCTAAGGATGAACTAAGTTTTTGCATGACCAAAAATTAAAGCAAAAAAATACTGCAATGTCCCAAAGGCAGTAAGATTTTTTGGTAACCTGTACAAAATATGAAGAATTCTTCCTCTTCCTCGGTCCCTATGTTCGTTGACAATCATAATCCAGTGGTTAGTTCTCTCGCAAAATTTTCTTTCGCACTCGTGTTGAGGCGAAAGTTCTAAGAAATCTGGGGCCTGATTATGGGATTCGCGGCGGATCGTTTTCAATTCGACCTTTCAAATTCGACTCGTTTCGTTTATCCATATTAACGGATTCACGGCGGAGCGAACAAAATTCTTCCAATATTCCAGTGATTTAACGCTTTTGGTTTAACTATTTCTCCCAATCCGCCAATAAAAAGCTGTCGGGTTTCAACTCCAGATCGTTTATTGATCAAATTCAAAACGAAGAAGGCGAAAGCGAAAGCAATAATCGAAAAATGTCAAACTCGCTAGCAAAACGATTAGCCGCGAATCCCATAATCAGGCCCCTGAACATACATAAATCCGCTGGTCCGGATGGTATCCTCGTTATTATTCTGAAGAGGTGCCCTTGCACACTAGAAAAACCCTTGTACAAGCTTTTCATCCATCCTATTCTTCTGGGCTCGTTCTAAGCAGTTGGAAAACAGCATTTGTCCAGCCAATTCCAGAAAAAGGCGAATTTACTTCTCCCTCCAATTATCGTCCGATTGTATCTACGTATTTTCTTTCTCAGGTCATCGAAACGCTGATAAACTATTAGCTCAAGAAATATCTCGAAGACCGAAAGCTTCTTAACGACTGGCAGTACGGCTTTCGCACCAACAGGTCCACTGGTAATCTGATGGTTAATCTCACCAAACAGTGGAACAAATCTTTACATCGTTTTTAAGAAAGTAAGATTGTTGCACATGATATCTCAAAGGCATTTGATAAAGTCTGTCATCTTGTCCGTCAGACAGGAGTCTTTCATCGGACACGACGATAGCCAACAATTCCGTGAACCCGACCTAGAAATAGTGAAAACCGCAATATTACGGCTGAAATCCAACAAAGCCGCTGGAGCAGATGGACTAGCTGCTGAGTTGTTCAAAGCAGCAGGCGACGAGCTAGATAGGAGCATGCACCAAATCATCTGTAAGATATGGTCAGAGGAATGCATGCCCGATGAATGGAACATCAGCATTGTTTGCCCGATCCTGAAAAAGGGAGATCCTCTTAACTGCGCCAACTATAGAGGAATAAGTCTACTAAACATCGCCTACAAGATCCTCTCTGTCGTAATATGTGAACGTCTGAAGCCTTTCGTCAACAATCTGATTGGTCCTTATCAATGTGGCTTCAGGCCAGCAAAGTCAACCATCGACCAAATTTTCACCCTGCCGCAGATTTTGGAAAAGACCTATGAACTCCACCACCTCGATTTTAAGACCGCGTATGACAGCATCTACAGAGACGAACTGTACAAAGCTATGTCTAGTTTTGGCGTGCTTGCCAAGCTCGTTCGCTTGTGCAAAATGACGATGGAGAACTCACGCTGCTCCAAAAAGGTTGGCAACGAGCTTACTGAATCTTTCGACGTCAAAAAAGGATTCAGACAGCATCGTTCTTGAGAAGATGACTGAGCAGGACTCCAACGTCAACACCAGAGGCACTATCTTCCAAAAATCTGTTCAACTTCCCGCGTACGCCGATGATATTGATATAATGGGAGGAACACAGCGTGATGTCAATGGCGCCTTTGTGAGAATTGAGACAGAAGCGGCAAAAATGGGATTAGCGGTAAATGAGGGAAAAACGAAGTATATGCTGTCTTCGAGGAAGGACACCCAACACCGACGGCTCGGACAGAACGTTACAATAGACGCATACAACTTTGAGGTAGTAGAGGAGTTTGTCTACCTAGGCTCCGCTATAAACACGGGCAATAACACCAGCGCCGAGATCAGACGAAGAATAACTCTTGCTAATCGCTGTTTCTTTGGGCTTAGAAAGCAATTGAGTGGAAAAGCCCTCTCTCGAGCAACTAAGGTAAAACTGTACAACACCCTCATCATCCTGGTCCTGCTGTATGGTGAAAGGTCTGGCTGTTTCAAGAGGAAAGTTCTTCTGGTCATCTTTGGCCCTGTGTGCATTGAAGGGGAATGGCGAAGAAGATATAACAGCAAATTTTATGGGTTGTAAAACGACATGGGCCTAGCCAGAAGGGTCAAGGTCCAGAGACTCAGATGACTTGGTCATTTAGAGCGGATGGATACCAATGCTCTGGCTCGGAAAGCCTTCTATACTATTCCCGAGGGACGTGCATAGGAGAAAGACCTCGACTCAGGTGGCACACTCAAGTGGAAGAGGACCTCAAGCAACTTGGAGTGCAAAACTGGAGACGACTAGCTAAGGGCCGAGCTAGTTGGCGGAGACTGTTGATTGAGGCCCAAGTCCACAACGGATTGTAGCGCCACCTTAAGTAAGTAAGTAAGTAAGTCTTGTATCGTTAAAGCGAGATATACATATACCCCCTTTTCCACTGCCCATGAGTGACACTTGCATCAATGAAACCGAACATTTCGAGATTCGAGTGACACTGAGCACATATGCGATGTCGCCAAAAATGTTTGGGTTTCTTAAGACAGTGCAAGAAATATTTCTCCCATCTGGCTACTATTTATACGACCTTCACCTGTTCAAAGCTTGAGTAGGTACAACTCCTATCTCTGGGCTGGTGCTCCAGCTGCATACTTAAGCCTTTTGGGTTGTATTCAAAAAAGAGCCCTAGGAATGATCGGCGATAGAGACATCACTGCGTCATTCCCTTCGTTAGAGTCACCATCGTAGCCATTTATGTGTCTCTCTGTTGTAATACTCGCATTTCTAGGAATGCCATTCAATTTACCCTTGAGCTCAACTTCGGGCGTACTCTCAAGTGTAGAGAATTATTCTTTAGCCGTACTTCGCGAATGTGGAACTCTATTCCACACTCTGTCTTTCCCAATCATTACAATATTCGAAATTCAAGACCAATGTACGCCGACACTTCCTTTCCAACCCTACTTTGCACCCGAAAGGTAGCCCTAAACGAAGAACATGCTAGCGCAACATGCTCGCTTGTCTCAATCCCTACACCCTACATGGCAATCACGGAATCGGCGAACATCACCTCATATTGATTCTTCAAAGTGTAAAGATGTGTCAGAAAGTTAAGCAAGCCATTGCGCTTATGATAACTTCATTGCAAAAATTAGATTTGCGAACAACGAAACCGATGAACACGAGAAAAAAATCACGAGCATGTTCGGGGGTTTGTCGTGAGTGTCCCTGGCATAATAAGGGTATACAAAATCCCTTGAGTGGGTGCAAATTATGTATGTAAAAAAGGTATCACAAAAATCACAAACGGCTACCTCCAAACCCCCTCTCCTCTGCATAAGTCCTGCTAACGGGACATTTAATATGTTGATTTTAATACAACAGACTTTAAAAAGAGAAGAAACGAAACATTTCAAAACGAATGTCATGGAAATTCCTGAAAAAAATTAACACCAAGTCAGATAACTTTGGTATGTCCGTTTTCCCTTTTATTTGTGTGATGTTCCCTAACCCTACATAGCATAAATGTTAATAAGGGCATTTGAAGGTCTTTGTTCCGCAAGCACTGCTTGTGCGGGTGCGCTTGCAAAAAAAATCATGAACCCCAAACGAAGTGCATCTGAAGGACAAACGTTTTTTTTTCTTTCTTTAAAGGAATTGGGGATTAAGTTGAACGGGGGAGAAAGTGTGGTGCCACAGTAACAAGTGAATTTATTGCCTGGCAGGTAATAGTGAACTTTGAATGCAGGTGCAGCTTGGGGAGACTTTAGTGTGGAGAGAAAAATTAGAATTGGAGGGAAGTACTTTTTGCAATTAAAATTAATATTTTTTTTATACTCGTCATAGGTCGTAGTCTCGTAGAGCAAAAATGTAATTCTTGGCTTACAGTTTTTCATGAAGCACAATCAATTATTTATCAATTATGCTTTCGTACGGTGGCGCTACAGTCGACGTCGGACCAGGGCCTCATCCAACAATCGTCTCTATAGCTAGCTGTTGGGGTCCCTGTATCACCTGTGTGCTCCACCTGAGTCGTGTCCTTCCTCTTCTGCGACGTCTTTCAGGGTTTGATTCTAAGACTTTACAAGCCGGAGCATTATTTTGCATTCGCTCTAAATGACCCAACCGTCTAAGTCGTTGGACATTGACTTTTCGGGCAACGTCAATGCCGCTGACACTCCTTGGTCGAATCTTCGTCTTCATTCCCCATTTATTCTGACTGAACCAAAAATCACTCGAAGAATTTTTCTCTCGAAGCAGCCCAAATCGTTTTCATCAGATGTTATCATTGTCCATGTCTCTGCACCATACATGAGGACCGAAATGATGAAGGTTTTGTAGAGCGTCACTTCAGTTGCTCGGGAGAGGACTTTACTACTCAATTGCCTTCAGACTTTTGAAAGATTGTGGTGTTGACGTATTAGTTTTGAACAATCTTTTCAAACCAGATGTTGAAGAAAACGTATGATAGCTGAGTATCGTCTTGTCTAAAGCCTTTTTTGAGTGTTCCATTAGGTTTGTTCGATGTGCGATCTGACTCGCTCTGTAGCGCTTTGATTTTGCACTAGACTGTTCGATGTCGCTCTTTTTTCGCCCGGTGTATTTCTACCGCGTTCGATGAGAAACCAAACCCAGAGAAATTTTTCAGGTTTTTGACAGCTCCGTTCAGGGTGATGACAAGCAGCGGATCACCCGGGACTGATTACATCGAACAAACCTATTGTCATCTTACACAGACTGAGGAATTCGGGATGACTTTCTTGAGGATCGGGCATACGATGCTGAGATTCCATTCGTCGGTCATGCTTTTATACGTCTAAATCTTGCAGATGAGCTGGTGCATATTCCTAACCAAATCATTTCCGCTTGCTTTGTACAGTTTGGTGGCTAGGCTAGTAATCATACTCAGGGTTCAAACAAGTTGGCTGTTTAGGAGAGATTCCTTAAAAGTTCAAAACAGTATTACAAATTGCTTACGTTTGCAGAAGTTGATGATAAACCTATACACACATATTTTGCGACGTTTCATACATAAATTCATGCATGAAAAATTTTGTTTAAACAACTTGTAACCTTACAGAAGACAATGTTTATAAAACTCCTTGTCTAGTGTGATAAAAAAAGTCTACAAAAAGAAGAAGAAAACTTTTTCATAGTAACAAAATCTGCAATGATAACCCTGTAGCAAGATTAAAACGAACAAAAAAAGATAAAAGTACCTAGACGCCACCACACTAGCATGCATACAAGCCTATTGTTACGTCTGCCTCTCAAGTTGTTTTATGGGCCTGCGATGTGACTTCAAGGAAGTAGTCACAGCTACAACTTTACTTCTTCAAGAGGATTCTGCTTAACACATTCACTGGGACTGGGCTAGGGTTATGGCCGGATAGCCGCGTTGTCGTTGTCATTGTCCCTGTAGGTGCTATGCAACTATTACATCAATTGGCAACCATACACAAAAAAAAAAAACACACCCTATGACAACGACGACAGACGAAACTCTGTCTGGCGTCAAGTATCTGCTACTTGAAACAATTAAGACGTGACCCACACTGTAACGACAAAAAGATATCCTTTCCTTGCTTTACTGGCACTTTGGTGGCTGAACTGCCAAGCGATTGCGATTGTGCTTTAACTAGGAGACTGGATTTCAAGGGGACTTTGGTGCAAACGCTGCGAGGAATGCGATGGGAACATTGTTTTTGATTGGAACTAATTAGCTCGTCTGTAATTCCTTTAGGTGGCGCGATGGAAGGAGAGGGAAACAATGTTGCGTTCGCAGTAACGTAGACAGTGTTCGTGTTGTGATGAAACATGGAAATGTCCTCGAGATGATTATCCTTTCGCAATATGCGAGCGAACTACCCACGATGCTGATAAGGAAGATATTTCCTGTTTTGCTAATTTTAAGTATTTTTTCTTTTTATTAATTTTAATTTTAACGAATCTTGAAATAAAACTATTTATTGTCTTTTAATTAACCAAATTCACTTTATTGCTTGTAATACATTATTGTTTGTCAGGATTTGTCTTACACCAAGCACACTTCAATGAAGAATGAATGAAATCGACGCCGTGTTCTGATTCTCATCCCTTTCTTGTTCAGTGATGCCACATTCGTTGTTTTCGGTTACATAATATTCACTAGCCAGCCTAACAAGCGTTGTTTCATCAAAGAAATACAAAAATTGGCTTGTGAATGTTCAATGTTTTCTATAAAAGTATCTATGCGCGCATAGATACTTCTATTATTTTTTATGTCTTGGAAGTGTGGTTATTTTAATGATCCAAAAACTCCCAATCGGAAAAATGGGTTTTTTGGTCATAACTTTAGAAGAAAACCGAGTGCTTTCAATTCGCTTTCAATGACAGATTGAATACTTTTAGGCATTTATTTTGATGTACAGTTATATAACGGTTGTTGAGAAGAATTGTGAATGTGATAAATATCGATTTCGAATTGCGAGAAAATGTTGGCGAATCATTAATGGCTAAAACACAAAAACGCTGCAGCTTCGTCTTCGTCTGGGTTACGATTCACCCGCTTCGAATTTGCATTGAATGACAGTTCCCCCTCCATCATGGGTTGATTCCTTCAAAAACAAATGAATTTTGTTGGCTTACTTTTCGAGCCTACCACTGAAGGCCAAATCCGAACCCTGTGGCTGCTTTCACCAACCTCAAATCAAATTTGAAATTACAAGCGATTTTTAACAGAGTTTGTGATTTTTAAAATTATTTTCACCACACGTTGTTGATTGCATAGTTGCATTTTAAAAAGGGAAATTTGTAGGAAAAATTTCCTTTTCTTTTTCAATAAAATAAACGTTAATTGGTAATAGTGTCATTCGAAGTGCCATTGTTTGACATTTGAACAATTGTTATTGTTTGTTAGTAGAGGGTATAAGGTTAATAAAAACGGAGCGCAACACGAATGAACAATGCATTCTCATTGTGAAATTGTTTTACCAAAATGGTTAAAGTTTTGCGCCTACAGTTCGCAAATTGCCATAAATTTGGGGTTACAATAATGCTCCAAAAGAGTCAACTGTAAAGTGGTTAATGGAAAAATTTGCTGAAACTGGTCTGTCACTGATGTAAAGACAACAACGCGCCTTCGACCAGGTCGATCGACCGAAAATATCGCAGCAGTACGTGATGATGTCACCTCAATTCGACACCGAGCTCAGCAAACTGGTATTTCCAAACCCACTAATGCAGCGAATTTTGACAAAAGATTTGCGTCTTCAAGCAGACAAAGTTCAATTGCCTCAGGAACTGAAGCCAGCTGACCATACACATCGAAAAGAGTTCGATAATTGGGTATTGGAGGGACAACATTAAAATACTGATTTTGCCGATAAAATCATCTTAGAGTGACGAGGCTCATTTCCATCATGATGGCTTCGTCAATCAGAATTGTCGCATTTTGGGCGAGGAAAATCCTCGAGTGATTCACGAGAAGCAAATGTACCCTCAACGTGTCACGTTGGGCCGGAGGAATCATTGTACTTCTTTTTTTATGAAAATGAGTCAGGTAAAGCGCAAACAGTCAATGGTGTTCGGTATCGTGAAATAATAACCATTTTTTTCGTGCCTAGAAAAAAATGAATGTGGAGGGGATGTAGTTTCAGCAAGACGGCACCACATCTCATACAGCCAGAGAAACAATTCAATTGCTGCATCAGTTATTTCCCGGTCGTGTTCTTTTGCGTTTTGGAGACCAGAATTGGCCGCCTAGATCGTGTGACTTAACGCCATTGGGCTTTTTACTTTGGGTTTTTTTTTTTGAAGTTGATTGCTTATGCGAATAAGCCGACGACGACTCAAGGCTTAAAAGAGGAAATTGGACGCTGCATTAATGAAAACTGCAGCATTTATGCAAAAAGGTCATTGAAAATTTCATTAAAAGATCGCGTATGTGCCAGCAAAGCCGCGGCGGCCTTCTTGCTGATGTGTTGTTCCATACATAATCTCATCCTGTCTACTTTATGATATAATAAAGAATTCGCTATTTTTTTTTTCAAATATGTGCGTTTTAATTAAAATTTAAATCTTGCGTTCTTGTTGGGACACCCTTTATAAATTCAACGTTAGTATGTAAACCCAGAAGACATTAGACAAATCTTGAATAAAATCCTCTCTCAAACAATAAATGATAAGCGACTACAAACAATCCTCCACTATCTCTGATTGTATAATGAACTTCAATTTACCCATATTTTCATATTTTAGAATTAATTAAATTCCGTTACGGCATGAATTTCAAACTTTCAAATGTACATGCATTTTCGTAACGACATTTTCCCACCAAGTTTCGCCATTGGCAACACGAAAGAGACAAAATGCTTATGTCGCATCAAGTTAGTGTTCGGTTCATTACAATTTAATTCCGTTGCTCGTGTAGAAAAATATTAATTTTCATTAGAAAAACGCGAAAATCGAAATTTATAAAATTATTGTTTTCAACTTCAATTTCGAGTGTTTTATTTCATCGTTTTTATTATCGCGAAATATAATTATGGATTTCACCGGATAAAAGATCTTTTTCTGAGCTTTGGTTTCTCCTCGACGGTGTTTGTTCGCGTCGTCCGCTTCTTTCTGAGTTCGTAAACTGCAAAAATCTATGATATCCGGTCGTGAGTCTAAAATATTTGTGTTTTAAGTGGAAATCGAATCATTTTTATGCCAAAAACGTGTTATTTTTCTGTAAAATAAGCCAGTTTTAAGGCGAAATAAAATGGTGGTAATGTTATTTTTTTCTTTGTGCCATCAATAGATGTGCAGTCATAGTGTGTGTGTGAAATTCGCAAAGTAAACGAAAGAATATCGGAATTCGTGCAGCGGTTAAATTCAAATTTTTGAATTCGTGTGTTCGTTCGTTTGAATTGAAATCAGTTGGTTTTCACAAACATCGAAGTCCTACTTCCTACAGGCTAAATAGCATTGATGCAAATATTTTGTACAGTGCTATTATTAAAAAAAAATATGGCGTCCAATAATTGTCAATGATAACGATTCCACGAAAAAAGTATGTGTTTCAAATTAACGCTTTTTAGTTGTTTCTCAAGGTGTTTCTATTCAATTCCCGGGTTGAAAAATTTACATAGTTTACAGCCAATGTGTGTGTCGCGCTACCAATTTGTTCTGAAACTGAATTCTGCATTGTGTTCACAATTTTCTCAGCGATTTGAGAAGCGAATTTTTGACAGCTGTCATTTTCATCGCCGGGCGACTAGCGAATGCATTCTTTTTTTTTTTTTTAATAGCGTTTTTTTTTTGTCGTCCGGAACTGTTCCGAACGATTCTGAAATCGTTCACTTGGCACAAGATGACAGTTCTTCTTCTGGATAGAACAGAAAAACGATTTCGAATTTGAAGTCGGAATCAAAAACAGAATCACGCATACATGCACAAATTTGCACATACGTACTCGCCGCCATGTTTACAAATAAAGAAAATAAAAACAATGTCATGTCATCTGCAATTCTGCACATAATGTTTTACAAATACATAGACATTCAACCATTAGAAGCAAAAAAATGTGTTTGCATGTTTGTTTGGTATCCGGAATCGGACAGTTCTGGTGTACCAATTCCGGATTACCAAAAAAAAAAACGCTATAAGTGAGAGAAGAAGTAGGTAAGTTTTTTAACTTTTTGTTTAATTTGTTATTTCTGATGTTAATATTTTGAAGAGACTTTTAATATTAACTTGTTCGGCTCCTTCCATATCTCCCTTGATACATTACAATAAGCTGAGGGCAAAAACCAAGAAAAATGGTTTTGTGATCATAACTCGGTAACCAAACCTTGTAGATTGTTTTGATTTTCAGTGACTAATAGAATGTGAACAAACCTTTGTTTTCATGTATCATTTGATATATGTATGTATAGCTAGGCTCCCACCGAAAATTAGGATAAATGGCTATTTGAACTTGCTGGAAACAAACAGCTAAATGAATGGCGGAAATACCAGACCCTACTTTCTCGACTTCTGCCACTAAAAATTTGTTTTAATAAAAAACGGTAATTTAAAGTTGTATTCAGAAAAAAACATCGCATCAAACAAAACCTCAATACTCCTCAAAGTCCGTCCGCTATTAATTACTGCATTGTTGCTGACAGAAAACAAAGCAATTGTCATGTCCACTGTTAACTCTGCTCATTATTCCAATGCAATAACAGTCTCATTTTTAGTATATACACCCTATACACATTTGATTCTACTCAACTCCTTCATAGTCTAGCGCTTTGTCTATTGCCAATGCGATTCTCATTCAGGATGCACTTACTGGTGCACAATCGATTCGAGTCTGCCCAGTGGCAAATTTCCCAATTTTCACCAAGGAATCACCATGCGATTCACCAAGGAATGGAAGCTTCACTCATGAATTTGAAGGTGAATCATTTGGTGAAATTTACACAGGGCTGTCATTGGAGTTCACCAAGTGAATTTCTTGGTGAATATGCATCAGTGAAATAATTGAATAAAAGTATTCTGTGTTTTCATTTGTTCTCTAACTCCGATGAAATGTTAAATGCTAGTTCATTGGTGAACTCATCCCTTTTTTGAAAGTTGAATTTTCCACTACTAATATTATGAAAATGCAGCTGTGAAATCAAAAACCACCAAATGTAAATATCAAAACAAATTTATTAATTAATATTTCTGAAAAGAACACAATATTGTTTTAAATAATAATCTGGATCTTCTACTGTTTCTTTGAATTGTTTGCCGCTTAACGACTCCTTTTAAGTTGCTCTACACTCCAGATTCCAGAATACCTTTAAAAATGTTTAGATATTTAGTTTAATTTCATTTCTATATATATCGAAAATAAATACCTATTTACACTCATGTTTTCTCCTGTGCTATTTAATTATTATTAATTCACCTTTAAAAATAACTTACACTGATGTGAAGAATTCACATCAACTGTCTTTAACTAAGATTTCGATTGCACTGATTGAACATAGAAAAAAACATTTTTTTAACGATCACAGAGAAAAATAGCGGAAAAAACAAAACCATTGCGTCGTAACCGGTCTGTCGTTGCGTCGTCCTCGAGCAATAAAAGTTGAAAGTACATAATGTTTATGTACACGGATTCTTGCAGGTCATTTCCACCCTTAAAAGAAAATAAAAAACTATCAGCTGCGCTAGTAGCTAGACAATATTTTTGTTTCTTTTTTGTTCGTTTATTCTTCTTCTTATGAATACAACACACAGTGCTCAATGCCAATTGCGAACTCGTGAAGCTGTGCAGGACTTTTCCTTACTGAAATCACAACGTTTAGGTATGCGAAGAAACGAAAGCGTTAATAGAACAGAGAAATTGTACAGAGGAAAAAGGGCATTACTTTATTCCTATGAAATCATTTCTTTATTTTTCCTCTTAAAAGTGTGGAATGAATTCCTTGCTCTTTTCACCAAAATTTTTCACCAAGGATGAAATTTGCCACTGGGTGTCCTCAAAATTCGGACACAACTAGACAATAATCTCCTCCTGCACACCAGGATTCTGCGTTTGTGTACGAGTGTTGTATTTTATTTTCACGAAATAAAAGAAAAATGTTATGTAACCCAGGGAGAGGGAGGCGCGTAGGAGGAAAATGTGTCTGCCTGTCTGTCTGTCTGAGCTTAAAATTAATGGATAAAATAGTAACAGATTCACTTCATGTGTAGACATTGTTGCAATAGCAAAACAAATATTGTCGGGTTTATGTGAAACTGTATAGTCGTGCGTCGCCGTGCCGCGTCGCAGTCGTTAGGTTGGTCGGGTGGCGATGTGTTATTTGCTCTAGGCTTCAGACCATCAGGACCAGGATGCATTTTAGTCCTGAATGTAGAAAAAAAAAAACAAAACAAAATACAAAATTGTATTGTTGTGTCTAGACATTCTCGCCCCCACATCATAAACCATGACAACTCTGTAGACTCGACCATTCACAATCAATTAAAATACGAAAAATATAAAAAAAAAATTGTAGTCATTCGTGTAATCTTCAAAATACCAAATGTAATGCTAGTCCTAGTGAGTTTGACAATGAATTAAATTCCAGAAAAATATGTGGAATGGATCTTTTTATTAAGTATGCAAATTAAGAACCAATCGGTGAGTAAGCACCTTAAGAATCGACTTAATTTTCATAGAAAATAGTTTTTCCATTCATTATTATGGTTGTAACGAATTCCAACTATGACACTTCAACGATTTTATTTTGACAAGCCAACGATATTCAAAAATTATTATTGACAGAACGCACTAATGAAGTGCGTTCTTAAGCTGACGATAGTTGACTATACTTGTTATGTCAAAAAAAAAAAAAAATGGTTGATGTGTCATAGTTGGACTTTGGAAATAGTTGAATTCATCCAAAAAAGCTTTATAGTCAGTTTCAGGCGAGGAACTGTACACAATGCTCGTCACGATTCAAGGCATTGACATTTCCAAAATCTTCCGATCAGAATGTTTTCTGGTTTCATGTCGCAATGGACATAGCGAAAGTCGATGCAATGGAGAGCATGAATGGCAAGAGTCAGCTCGGCCAGATAGAACCAAGCCAAGTTTTCGTCGAAAGGTCCATTGCGACTCATCAAACTAACCAAATCTCCTCCAGGGAAGTACTCCATAACCAAGTAGATGTATTCATTGTCCTGGTTGAATTTTAAGCTATGCGGTTTATGCTCCTACTTCAAAAGAATTGCCTGAAAAGCGTATTGAAAATTTGTAATTCATTCCGAACTCCGTTCATTCAACATTCGCAGATGCTAGAGTTTGAGTTGGTGAATGTTGAGAATTTTGGACATTTCTTGGTGGGGATTGGCGAATACTTTCTTACGGCAATCTGGAAATTAAAAAAAGCATTCCGAATGCGTTGCTTGGCAATTCTGATTCTGAAAAGAAGAAGGGAAGATTTGAAAACCAGATTGGTTTTTTTAGAATTCCAGATTGCCAAGTAAAAATGCCATTAAATAAACAGAAAAAAATCACTTTGACACTTCAACACTTTCAAATCACCTCGTAGAGATTAGTTGGTAACAGTTAGAAAATAGTTAAATTTTGACACATTAACACTGACCGTTAAAACGACACTTGTGGTTACGAATCGTAACTATTGGTGTGCAAAAACGACAAATAGTCCTCTATAGTTGACTATAGACCTATAGCCAACTATCGTAAGTGCAAAAACGCACTTCTGATTTATGTTCCAATTTCATCAATTCCATCGACAGAATTATTTGAGGAAAAAATTCCGGCTTTCAATTTCAATCAGGAAAACTTTTCACTGACAGAAAATTTCAATCAGGTTTGTTCGATGTGCTCTGGGTCGCTCTGATTTCGCATTGAGCTGTTCAGTGTCGCTCTCTTTTCGCATGGCGCATTTCCATCGTGTTCGATGTGTATTCAGTGCTCGCACCGGGAGCGCTCTGAATCACCCCAAGTTTTTTTTCGGGCGAGAATTTCGGAGCTGTTCGAATCAACTGTTGCTATACAACAAATCGAATTCGATGTGAAACCAAACCACAAACATTTTTCAGTTTTTTGACAGCTCCGTTCACAGTACGACAAGCACCGGAGCGCCTCGGAGCTGGTTACATCGAGCAAACCTTATATAATAGGTCCGTTCGTTTACTCCATAAAACTGCCCAAAACTGCCACATTCTCCCACTTTTTCGTTCGTTTACTATCACTTATTGTAAAATCTGTCACTTTTGAAGGAGAAAAATATTTCCCCTATCTGCCGATTTTAGACACAAAAATTTCTTGTGGCAGTTGAGTAAGTTGTGTCAAAAATTTTTTTTCAATTATTTTTGACATTTCATCGTGTTCATGTTTTGTGCCTTTGCTCACAAAAAAAGTGACGTTTAAAAAGTGGGAGAATTTTGTGTTCAACGCGTTCTTTTACTTTTGTGCAAATTTTTTTTTTCTGAGAAATTTATCCCCACTCCTCGAAATTTGACAGTTTTTACACAAACTGCCCAAAAAATAAAAGAACGGACCTATTTATAACAAGAAAGGAAGGTAAGCTGTCAAAATGACAACCGCCTACAAACTAAAAAAGCAAGTCTGCTGCAAGAGTATGCGTGTAGGTATGAAAAAATGAAATTTCAGGTTTTTGAAGGGTGAAACGTAGGTAGGTTTCCAATTTTGTTATTTCTGAACAGTGCACAGTGAACAGTGGGGAGGTAGCACTTTGTACAAGTGGAGTCGCCACGTCAAATCAACTAGAAAGAATGTCTTAAAGTTCTCCCTTTCTCTCTCTGAGCTTCTTGCTGATTGGCTGTAAGGTGTAATGGACAGACACCCTCCGTGCTCTATTATATTATCTCTATGGTTTCAATGAATGAAATCAGTGATAGCTTTATAATTAGCTTCTTACGTAACGTAACGTAATTTACGCTCCAAATGAAATAAAATTGATTCAAATCTTTCATTGTGACTATCTTTCGTTTCATGAAGGCCAAAGGACAAAGTCCAAAATTGATTGAAATAAAAAGAAAAGAACAAGTCAGTGTCGACGAAGAATTTCACATTCAATCGCGTTTCGCATTGATTTATTGCACTCATCCATTAATAACCAAAACAATAGACCTGCGATCTGCGAATTATAAATTAATCTTCGTCCAAATTGTAAGAATCTTAAAAAGTTCAAGCAATTTTTCCGACAAAATGAAATCTCCAACAAGGATACTCTTTTTTGTTCTTTTCCGTCTTCACCTTTGGTTCCACAAAGAACACTTGAAAGGAACCCTCTTCATTAGGAAACAATAAATCAAACGTAACGTTTCTGAAATGTTTCTTAGCAGAAATAAAAGAAAAAGGAGACAGACAGTGCTCTTGGATTTCCTTGAGGAACAGTCTTATGTCTCAAATCTCATTATGACTTCGTTTGTTCTGATTTTTGACGTGCGTTTTTTTTACCTGTGTCGGTCATGGTCATTGCTGCCACCAGCTGTCAAGTGGTCAATCAGTCACTGAATACGTTGTGTATTGTTATTCGCTGCTACTCAGTCAAATTGATTAAGTGTGAACGAATTCCATAAGGATTGGTCATGGTCATATCATAAAAGCTAGTTTCTTCAAATTTTGCCAGAAGGACTCGCTCAATCCTTAAAAATCGAAATTCTTCTTTAATACAAGCTAAGCAGTCGTTTATTTCAAGAATATTGTCTGTATTTGCCTTCAAACAACTCCGACTGAATTTCTTTGAATCGACACGTGGAGTTGACAACTATTCAGTCGGTAGAAAAAAAGTTATTCTGAAATGTTTTTATTCGACACTTTTTCCAGTTGAAAGAAAATGTCGCCAAAAATGTAAAATGATAACAACAGGAAGTTGCGTCTATTGTATGTTGTATTCATTGGAGTCGTAAAGGGTTTTTGTTTAAAAATTACAAATTTTCATAAGCTAATGATTAAAAATATAAAAGAGCTTCCAAAGCAATAACTTGCTTGGCTTAGCAATCATGGTTAAGACACAAACACGCTTTAGCTTCGTCTTCGTCTACGTTACGTTACGATGCACCCGCTTCGAGTTTGCGTTGAGTGACAGTTCTCCATCATCATGGTCCCTCAAAAAACAAATGAATTTTGTTTGTGTACTTTTTTAAACAGCTGTTTAGCTGTCAGACAAAGCTAATGTTCTACATATTTGAAATAGAGCTTCCGTTTGGAGTCACGTTACGCAACATTACGTACGAAAAGTATGGTTGTAGCTTCATTGCGACTATGATGGGCATCAAACCACCCAACTCTGCACCCTTATCTACCCCACTGCCTTAAATTCGAAAATTTGTCACTATGTCGTCTTCTTTTTGGCTGTAAACTCATGCAAAATTTGAAAGCCCACCGCTTACAGAAAATAAGAAAGGATTAAACACAACGTAGCATTGTGGCAGGTTGACGGCAAAGCATACACAAAACAGAAAGTACAATACAGAAATTCTGATCCACCCTTTGAAGCATGTATATTTTGTTAACGAAACGCATCCCTTGTAAATGGCAGTTACCACCGCCACACAGCGCTATCACCGCTACTATCGTTGAATTGTGGTGGTGGTCCTAAGGCTGTGAGTGGTATGGATATGGATGCGTCTAGACTATGACTAGACGCTGCAAACCACTGCACACTCAGACATTTGATTGCTGGCAATTCACATTGTTGAACAGGTTTATTTGTTTTTTTTTTTTCTTGTCGTTACTGTTGGTTGTTATAAGCCCAAACCAAATTTTACAGCAGACCGATAACAATTTATTTATTCAAAAGAAAATGCGACGCACGTTGGGAATTTTCATTCGGGATATGTTCGTAGCGAAACAAGGGTACTGCATTTTACAAAGAATTGACAATGCTTCCAAGAGTAACATTTTTTGTCGTGGAAAAGTTCATCTCAACAGCTCTAGCTTTAAGCTCTTTCAATATCGTGTCGCCTTGTCGGAATTGAGTTTGGACCTTAGTTGTAGGCTCAGGACAAAGAGAAAATCGATTTTCTCAAAAATGTTTACAAAAAATCACAAAATCTGACAGTTCAACTGCTCTAAAAAAAGTCAACGAACAAAGAACAAAAGTAATTTGTCTTTGGAGGGATGATAATGATGAAGGGAGAAATGTCATTCAAAACAATCTCGAAGCGGATGCATCGTAACGTAACGCAGACAAAGCTAAAGCGTTTCTATTTCAGCCAAAGAGTTGTGCTCCAAATTTGGGTATACAATTTTTAAAATTTGCAGACGTTGCTCGTTGTTGTTGGTGCGTCAACTGGTAAATAATTAGATATCAGTGCACTCATGAGGACCCAAATGTCCTCAACAACCTCTGTCTACCAAGTCCTACTCTGACCTCCACGTCGTGGCCGACAGTTGTTTAGTACCTGAGCTTTGGCGACAGCTAACGAGAAAAGGCGATAAGAGTCATACTGAGGCACTATTCCTTTTTCTAGGCAGCGAAAGACTTCCCAGGATGGAGTCAACGGTGGCGTCTACAGATCCAGTTAGGTTGAACTACTCAGTGATGCCTTATACGGGCTACTTTGACATATTTGTAACTCAGGCCGATAAGGAGTGGTTTATCCGGCTTTCGCCTTTGGAGTTTAAATAAGGACCTTGACCTTCAGGTTGGGGGTCATGCTTTGGGGTGATTTCCCAATCACATAAAGAAAAACTAGTTGCGAAGCAACAAAAAGCCTCGGATACGGACGGAATTAATGATGACGGCCCACGCAAACGATTTAAGGACAACGAATTTCGGTTTTGCACTTGGAATGTTCGGTCCCTTAACAGACCACGTGCAGTGGAATAACTAGCTGAAACCCTAGACGTTATAAGGCGGACATAACCGCAACCCAGGAAATGCGATGGGATGGGGCGGGTAGAAGGAGGATGAAAAACTGCGATATCTACAACGGCGACTGCTACAGAGAACAACAACAGTGTCTGTTTGGATGTGGCTTTGTAGTTTGAGGCAGACTAAGGCAGCATGTCCTAAGCTTCAGAGCTGTCAACGAGCGCCTCACGACAATCCGCATAAAGGCTAAGTCCTCCGATAACAGATTCAGGCTTATCGATTTTGCAGAGGGGCGAATCATATTAGTAGCAAGTACGCGTTTCCCACATCTCATCATCTACAAGAGGACCTGGAGGTCTCCAGACCAATCAACTGTTAATCAGATTGATCATATTGCGATCGAAGCAAGACACTCCGAATCTTCCAAGGGGCCAACATCTACTCGGACCACTACCTTGTTGTAGCCATGGTAGTGCAACGGATATCTCGACCAAAGCCAAAAACAGGAAGTGCTAGAAGAAAGTATAACGTCGGACGGCTACAATCGCAAGAGATCGCCAAATCCTTTTCCGATCGAGTGTCAAGTAACATCATAAAAGTCCGTTACAGCCAGCATTGAGTATTGAAAACCAGTGGCATTGGCATTGGCATTGCCAGGAAGCCATGAGGGATGTTGTCTCTGCTGTGCTGGGTTTCGCGCGGCCACCAAAACGAAACCCCTGCTTGTATAGAAAAACAAGGAAATGTCGTTGTAGAGTCACAGTCAAAGCTGAGGATATGGAAGAACCACTTGTGCAGACTGTACAACGGCGATGACGAATCAAATTCCACTGTCGGGCAGAAAGAACCATTCAATGAAGACGACGCAAGCCAAGATTTCCATCTTCCCGAACTTGAAGATAGCAATATCTAAACTTAAAAACAACAAAGTCGGGGAAGCCGACGGCATCACTGCCGAGCTCTTCAAAGGAGCCGGTAAGGAGCATGCACAGACTCAACAGAATGTGGTCGGGAAAGATCATGCCCTATGAATGAAACCTCAGCATTGTTTGCCCGATCCTGAAGAAAGGACATTCTCTTAACTGCACCAACTACAGAGGCATCAGCCTCCTAAACATCGCCTATTAAATCTTTTCTGTAGAACTATGAGAACGTCTGAAGCCGTTTGTCAACAAACTGATAGGTCAGTGTGGCGTTCTCACTGACCTTCGGCCTTGGCTACGCTATCAACACGGCGATGACATTAGCGCCGAGATCAGAAGGAGAATAACTCTTGCTAATCGGTGTATCTTCAGGACAAGAAAGCAACTGAGTAGTAAAGCAATCTCCCAAACAACTAAGATAATGATCTATTAAGACCCTCATCATCCCCGTCCTGCTATATGGTGCAGAAGCATGGACCCTGTCAAAATCTGATGAAAGCATCCTAGGCCAGTTCGAAAGAAAAGTTATACGGAAGATCTATGGTCCTGTCTGCTTAAACTGTGAATACAGGAGAAGATTTAACCACGAACTGTACGGCCTGTACAACGACACTGACCTGGCTAAAAGAGTGAAGGTCCAAAGACTCAGATGGCTTGGTCACGTGGAGAGGATGGACACCAATACTCCGGCCCGTAAAGTCTTCGAATCCACTCCAGAAGGACGACGCAGTAGAGGAAGACCAAAGCTCAAGTGGCGTGCGCAAGTTAAAATGACCTCAACCAACTCGCTGTGCGAAATAGCAGACAGCCAGCTAGAGACCAAGCTGGCTGGAGAGGTTTGTAGATTGAGGCCCAAGTCCACCCCGGACCGAAGCGGCAACTTAAGTAAGTAAGTAAGACGTTGCTCGTTCTTGTACTTTACCATGATGAAAATGATGAGTTTGTCAAATAAGTTGAACGTGACAATTCGATGATCACTGAAAGGGTGCGTTCACATTGACAGTGACAGTTCGCTAACTAATGAAAGGGTGCGTTCACAGTTCCTTATCGTAAAACTCATATTATTTGTCAGTTCAAAGTTCAGAAAATAACAATCGTTGATGTCTTCACTCATATTTTGTTGCAAAAGTTTTAATTCGTTATTCTGCATTTCCCTCCTTGTTGTTAATTTATTACGTTAAAAATTCTTCAGATCGACCGTAAAAGTTTATTCCTGTCGCATGTCTACCAAAATTGTTATAAATATGCATTTAATCGTAACTGTATACAAGGGTATGTACATATATGTCAAAATTTCACATGACATAATCGTAGTGAAATATAAAAGTTATTTAAATTTCATGTTTCACAAGATTATAGGAGGCGACAACAGGGACAACAACGACAAAGAGGAGGACAAAAACGATGAAGTTGGACGGACGGTTCTCTCGAATTGCAGGATCCAAGAAACTATAGACATTCCTCTTTCGAAAACAAAAACAAAATACTACAAAAGTACCGTTGTACTCTTATATGTGTGTCTAACTGTCTACCATGTTACAGTGAAGTAGTCTGGCTTTCAGAAATGCAGGTGAAAATTTTCATTTGTTGTTCGTTGGCATGTGAGTTAAGTTCAGTGCATAAGTTATATTTGCAAAGGTAACTAAACCAAAACCAAGTTGACTACAACGAATACAGAGAAAGGACAAAGGAATGGCGAAGCGGCAGCTTTGGGATGAAACATTTTATCCTTTGGAAAACTTAATTTTCTAGTTTCCAAAAAGACGGATATGAATACTTATCCACATGAAATGGATGTCTAGCTACAAGTTCTTAAACGTTGTCGTCATCATCATCGTCGTCGTCTCGTCGTCGTCATATAGCTTTTATGTTAGCATATCGTCTAGAAACGTTGCATAAATGGGCAAAAGCTTAATGAAACGTAAACTTTGGTTTTATTTTGTTAAGAAACTGCTCGCTTAAAATCTATGCACATGGTTAAATTTTGGAATGGGACATTTCTTTGATGACAAATGACTTAAGGCAAAGGAGGAAGTTAACTATTAGATTGGGTAATTTTATAGGAGGAGAGGACATGCAACTGTTGTTTCGCAATATGCAGTAATTTTAGGAGGAAATGGCTCCTTTAAATTATGAAAATATATTTTGCATTGCTCAAAAACGTAACCCTCCATCTAGACGTTTATTTGTTGTTCAATTTTCTCGGGAACTACTCAACTGATTTTGATAGTTTTCTAAAAATGTATGAACACTGTTCCCGCACTATTTCGTGTTCGTTGCTTCATTTTATTCGCTGAATTGGAAGAGAAAAACTGAGAAGTCATTTAATCCAAAACTGTATGAACCTCAAGCACTCTGCAGTGTCTTATCAAAATTTTTGAGCCGAATAAGTCTTTAAAATAAAACACCGATGAACCTTTAAAAAACACACAACACTCTGATTCACCGTGTTCCACGTTAAAACGTTTCCTTTCAGCAAAATCGAAAAAGTTCAAAGTGAATCATCGCCAAACTCGTAAATATACAACAAACGTGGAATCACCCTATAAAAGTCAAGCATGTTTATGCCCAATCGAAAAAAGGAACAAGAATTCTATACAAAGCGAAAAGTTCCAGAAATAGAATATTTTCTTGTGGAAAATGTAAAACAATGAGTTTCCTAAAAGCGAAAATTGAAAAGAAGCCAATTTTCTAAAAATCTCACAGCTTCCCTGGGTGCTGTGCAGCGTAACATGCGTTGTTTTCGTCATCGTGTCGTCGTTGTTGTTTATTCGTTTTTTTCTTGTTGTTGTTGTTTTTGGCATCGGTCGGTCGTTGTATTATACCGTTATTTCGAGAACAAAACACCCAACAGCCCACAAAAAAACAAGACGACTTTGGAAATAGAATGTCGACTCACGTAGACAGCTTGACGCTGCTACAATTCGACGTCGGTCGTCGTCGGTCGCCATTCCCGTCGTGCAGGCTATATATAACAAGCTCTTGTATACAGAATTGTATTTTAAATTCCCCCTGACTGCAGATACGTCAACGGTGAATGCCTTCAATGCGAAATAGAAAATAGCCAAATAACCATGATGGGATCTCAAAATAGAAACGAACCAAAAACTTTAAATGAGACGAGAAATAGACCACAACAAAATACGAATAGGTAAGACATTTTAAAGAAAATTTATCACATTTCAATACGAAAATAGCAAATAGATGCTAGTGGATAGAGCGGTCGTTGGGACGACCGACATGGATGATTTTGCATACGATGGCAACACTCGGAAAAGAAATTAGTCTCTTTTGGGATGCTATATGGCTGGCTTTGCAAAATTATGCAATGTCATAACCAAGATCACATCACAGAAGACTGTCAAAGTAGAAGAATGAAGCAATATTCTCATATCAAACGCCCAAGGCGTATGGGGCTAAAGAGGCTGAACAGAATCACGCTTAAGCTACGGCTTCGTCTGACGTTTACGAGTTCAGCCACAGGATAATTCAATTCATGCTATCAAAATGAAACTTTGACCTCACGTTTCGTTTGACAATCGTGAAGAAAATAAAGTAATGTTACGTAACGTGACTCCAAACGTAGTTTCTAGTTCAAAAACGCTGAACATTTGCTTTATATCTGACAGCTCAACAGTTGCAAAAATAAGAAGAAACAAAATTCATTTGTATTTGAAAGGATGATGATAATAGAGAGAGAACTGTCATTCAAATCAAACTCGAAGCAGGTGCATTGTAACGCAGACGAAGACGAAGTCGTGTTTGTGTTTTAGCGATGAAGTTTCGACCTCACGTTTCGTACGTTATGTTACTGAACGTGACACAAACAAAATTCATTTGTATTTGAAAGGATGATGAACTGTCATTCAAAGCATACTCGATGCAGTTGCATCGTAACGTAATGCAGAAGAAAACAAAGCTAAAGTGTGTTTGTGTTTCAGCCATGATAGAAAGGGAGATTGTTGATTTTGATGTCCACCAAATGACAAGAGGGATAGGAAGGGGAGCAGATATCGTGGGGCTGAAAATCAATTCCGCCAAAAGAAAGATGATCAGCCTCGGAACCAAGTTAGTTAGGACAGTCGTAGTTGAGTCAGCTTAACTATAGGTAAGAGTTGGAGGGGGTTGTGACTCATATGAAAGAACCGAATACCATAGCGATGTTGTGGAAGCCCTATACCCCATTAGGGTTTCCCAAAGGATCCATGGGTGTAAACCTCACCCTCTCCATATCGAGCTCTTCAACGGCGAGTCCAAGTGCAAGGCTGCCATATAAATACGCGTCTGTGTTGTAACAAATCCGTCCTTGGAACGCAACGCCATACCGAGCGTTTGTATCTGAGCTTTGCTGTCGGGTTTAAAGTTTGCAGTTTTTCCGCCGCGACCTAAATAACCTTCAAAAAGGACTAGTCTCACAACGTTAGCAGATATTCAAGATCCGTCTCCAGCATCGCCTCTTAGGTGCTCGTGCTATTTGGTAACACTTCCACTTCCACCAGTGTAAGTTGCAGACGATGTTTCAACCCAGCTGGCAACTGACCGTCATTATACTTTGTTTTGAAAACCTTTTGCTTTTGCAACATAGCTCAATACATTGTTGCAAACTCGTGTCTTTTCTCATTTAATTTTTACCGATTCGATGCACACAATGCTCCAATATAATATATCAGTTCCTATTAAAGGAGATGTCATTTTCCAACTCATAAAACTCCAACGAATCGTGTGCTAATGTGAAAGTGCATTCAGTGCAAAAAGTTCATAGCTATTCCTTTCAACATACATAAAATACTCGACCGTAGACGAGTTATGCACTGATGATGCTAATGCATTTCGATTGTCCTGTTCTATCTAACACCCACTCACCTTCATGTACTGTACACCATCATCTCCTCCTGCTAGTAGGTGTTGTTAAACTCGTCTCCGTTGTCGATGTCCTTTGTAAAGGACAAAAGTGCAACTTCTTTACTGTGTTGATGCACTCAGACTGCACAAGCACCTATGTATATGATTGTGCTGTTTATATCGACGACTTTGAATCGACCTTCATATCGTGCGTTCTGTTGTGTCAGAAGCAGTCGCCGTAACTTGTATCTTAACTGGAAAAGTGTCCTGTAAATGGAACTCAAATGAGATGAAGACACTTAACAAAGGATTTTCTCACTCTTCTAACAGTTAATACAGTCACCCAATACCACATTAAATGTATGTGGCGGGTGTGTGTGTGTGTGTTGTCGGGAAAAGGGTAGAGATTCTTTAAAAAACCACCAGGATACAAAAAAAAAAACTGTCGAAGAAAATGAGAAGAAGGCAAGCTCGAAGACGCCAAATCGATTCCAAACAACTGCTACCAAATTATCGTAATCATCTTACGATGATTACAAAAGAATTGATTTTATTATTGGATGCGATCTTCTTTTTATTTTTTGTATGTCTGTTGAAGGATTTTGAAGGATATTGAATGACGAAGACGACGATGACGATGACAATGATGGCAAGTCTGATGGATCTCCCCACAGCAAACCGCACATCACAGAGCATAGTAAAGCTAAGATGTTGAAAAATAAAAAAGACCGACCAACAAAACACTGGAAAATATACAAGAACGAAGAAGACGAATTTTCCGTCAAAACTTCAAACATAACTACCTATAAGAATGCACTGAAAAAAATGCTTACTCGATTCTCATAGAGGTAACTCTATGACTTTTTCGTATTACTGGTCCGGCGCTTAATAAAACAGGCCTTGAGAGACCTGATGGTTCAAATGACCACTTATGGTTGAAACACAAACATGCTTTGTCTTCGTATACGTTACGTTACGTTGCCCCCGCTTCGAGTTTGACAGTTCTCCCTCCATCATCCATATCCCTCTTAAAAGGAATGAATTTTGCTTGTTGATCTTTTTTACAGCTTTTGAGCTGTCAGATATTTGAAGTAGAGCTTCCGTTTGGTGTCACATTACGTTCTTTTCTTTACAACTGTCAAACGAAACGTCAGGTCGAGCTTCATTTTAATAGCATGTATTGAATTCCTTTGGTTGAACTCGTAAACGTCAGGCGAACCCAAAGCTACAGCGTGTTTGTGTTTCAGCCATCAAGGTCGAGCTCGACAGAGCAACGCTTCTAGTTCTCTCGAAAATTATTTTAGCTTGTTAAAGTCTCAGTTTTTCTTCGTGTAGACACAAAATAAACTCCTAAATAGCAAAGAGAGTACTTAGGGAAACCTGCTTTGTCCTTTCTGATGCCTCGTTAGCTTTGCGGAAACATACAGAAAAAAAAAAAACAGCACATACAATTTTCCAACAGACAACATCAGCATTACCCAAAAATAAAATAAGTAAAAAGACTTAAAAAATCTACTGCAAAAAATAATAACAAATCCTTGTAAAAAGAAGACGTTATGATAAACGACAAAATTGACAGTGCTATTTGATGAGTTGCGGTAGTTGTGGAGGTAACGATGAACAGAACAGGGACGGATTGGACTAGGTATGAGCCATATGGTACAGAATTTCGAAAACAGTGGGTATCCAAAATTTTAAGACTGAAGATTTTTGAAGAAACATATTAAAGTCTCACACAAAAACACGTTTTATGTTTGTCTTCGTCTTCGTTACGATAAACCCGCTTTGAGGTTGCTTTAAATGACAGTTCTCCCTCCATCATCATAATTCCTTCAAAAACAATTTAATTTTTGTTTGTTGATTTTTTGTACGGCTTATGAGCTGTCAGACAAAGCAACTATTCAGAACAAAGCTTCCGTTTGGAGTCACATAACGTAACGTTACGTTAGGATTGTCAAACGAAACGAAAGGTCGAAGCTTCAAGCGGAGAACACAAAGTCCGGTATTACACGGCGCATGTTTGTTCTCGCATCAATGAAGTGCGAAAGAGAAAGGAAGTACAAAAAGATGAAATAGCAATAATCTCTCTGAACATGCACGGGTTGAAATTTCCTAGCATGTTTCTGACGTTCCCGCTTTCTACTCTTTCTTTTTTTTTGATTTGCTTTATTTCATGTTCGTAATTTGAAAGTTTATGTCGTTTATGAAAACGGATGAATTATTTTTTTTTTGAAATCGTTGTTGATTTGAAAAATACGTTGCTGATTTGAAAAAATATAATTATTTTTCAAATCAGCAAAGAAGAAGAAATGAAAAGAAATGAAAATAAATGTCAAATACATGCGCAGTTCTAAAATGAGAAAAAGTCTTCGTGTAATAACTTGAGCGTTACGGAATGTCTGTTCAAAAGGAAATAAACAAGACTTGCGCATTAAAGTCATGCGCCGTGTAATACCGGACAAAGTGCTTTCTGTTAGGCTGACTCCGTTACGCTTCAATACTTTTGATGTACTTTGACTGATATCAGTCATTATACTAATTATTTAGTATTAACCCTGCGGCCACACGAGCAAGTTCTGGCTTGCCAGTAGCCTACATATGTTATTTGTCAAATCTGTATCGGTGTACTTGGTGTGACGTAGGTGGCAAAAAACTTGCTAGTCAACTTGCCAGCAAGTTCACATATTTTTTTCCATTTCAACGATTTTTACAAGCTTACCTGCTTTTAACATCCAATTTGGAATTTGAAAGATGTCGGCATTAAAAAAAGAAATTAAAATCCTCGCTTCAACTAATATTCTCATTTATTTTTTTTTTCATTTTGATACATTTGGCAAAACCTGTCAAATTACTTGCCCGTTTTACTTGCTCGTTTTACTGGCTTGAAAATTCGCAAGCCAGTTGCCTGGCCAGTACTAAAGCCAGTACTAAAAGTTTGAATGTGTGAGTAAACATTTGATTGTATGCCAACTTGCTAGCCAGAACTTGCTCGTGTGGCCGCCGGGTAATTCAAACGTTTTTTCTCAAAAATTTGTTTGTTTTTTTTTTTTGAAAACAAAAACGATGGCTGAAGTGAAAAACAAGTAAAATTTAAATAAAATTCTTATACATACAAACAAAAAAAACGTATCGGTGAGCAAATACATATCAAAAAGTAGAAAACATTTCTACTTTTGCTACAGCTTTTGCGACGTTACGTTTATGTTACGGGGCTCTCACAGTATGTCAAATTAAAGGTTGAGCAACAAAGCTGCTTTGTGATAAGTTGTTAGCAATTCCTATGCTTGAACTTTATACATCACTCAACGCTAACAGAAAAGGATCTTTGTGTTTTCCGCTTCATTGTGATATCATACAGTGAATAAATCTGGCTGAACTCGTAAACGTCAGGCGAAGCCGCCAAGGAGTGCTAATGTTTCAGTTTTAACTGAATCATAAGGAAATTTGAATTCGAAGTTTTGTTTACATGGCACATCGTCAGTTTGCATTTATGAACTGCTTGACAGTTCCATCCCTGGTCATTTTTTGTCAATTTCTCCAAAATGTCTGCGAATGCCGCTTTCAGTCACTTCATAATACTTCTTTGCCTTGGGTGATGATGTGATATTCTTTGAGCTTGATGTCTAAGTTATGATTTGATGGTGTGGTGAACGCTATTGTGGTAGGTAAAAAAAATGTCTCAAATGTCTTGATTTCACAAGGGAGAAATCATGATCCGATGACGTGTCAGTTGGTTAAAAGAATGAAAATGAGTCGTTGCATACCTACATGAAAAACGACATTCCTAACGCCTTCAACAGGATCTAACAGCATCCGTCAAAATCGACGCGTGGGGCACGTCAAAGACGACGCGTCTGGGGATTGATATGTCTGAAGGGTAAAAAAAGGGCACGACGCGTGGAACGTGACAGCAGATCATACGTGGAACGCATCAATTAACGACGTACCTGAAACCTTTGTATATATATTGGGGGGTACTATCAAGATTGGTTTTCTGCTTGGTTTGACAGATCTTCTGTCAAACCAAGCAGAGAACACACATTACAAACATATGTAAAAAAAAAGGTTATCTCGGCTTGGAACCAGTTGGCGCTTCAGTCGAATTCCATTTCGATTATACCTGTTAAATGTATATACAAAGCCTGAAACGTCAAAGATGACATATGTGAAGCATTTAAATGACACTTGGGATTATAAAAAAAACGGCTCGTCTGATCTGTCAAAAACAACGTGAGTGAGGCGGTTTAAATAAATGTTTGTAATGGGGGTGCTTCCATTCGTAAAAACTTTTGACAGATGTCACAAAAGAAACTATCGAGAAACATGTACTTATACCTAATCCCATTTCAGGACTCAGGAGTGCGTGCATTATTGTAAAACCATAACTTCAAAATGATAGCCGCACGCATTTGCAAAACAGCTCTTCTACTAGAAAAGACAACACTCTCATCAAAACCAAAAATAAAAGCAGGCACCACTACATATTGTCATGTCTCCATTTTGATGAAAAAATTTCGGTAGGTATTTTTCTTAAATAGAAAATTTCGCAAAGAACTACACAACAAATGCGTTTTGCAGGCATGTTCTCGAACCGCAAGCTATTCGCTATTCATAACGCATAAACGCTGCTTGGCGTCGTCGCTCCGAGGATCTGTAGTTTGCGATGTGCGTTCACCAGAGCTGGATGAGATTTTTCGCGTGCGAAATTTTCTTACAACAAATAATAATTTCCATTTTGTCATGTCTATTTTTCTTGGTTGCTTAAAAATAACCTTTTGTGCCAGTGAACCTGCATTTTTCAAAGTCTTGACATTCTGCAAATTGTTTCCGTAAAAAAATACCAATCTGACCGTTTTGCAAATAGACATTTTAAATACAAACAAAAAAATACTCTCGTAAACATCGCTCAATATCGTTCCCCAAATTCCACTGTGCCATGTGTGAAATTTTTATCTGACATCGTTCTTAGATTCGAAACTGTTATCGTTCTATGGTCCGTCCACGTCGACGTCATCGGTTATCGAGCTGCTCGAATTGTGTCTTTCGTGAGTGTCGTCGTGCCGCGCCAGCCACCGCTGCCGCATCGCCTGTCAACTTAGTTTTTAATGTCGATCGAATCGATCAGTTTGAAATTCACGCATCTGCTCGTCGTCGTGTTAATCGTCTCTATCGCGGTTGTTTGTTGGCTTGATAGGTTGCAACATTTTCTAGCACTTGACAAATTATACGCGAATTCAATTGCAAATCAATGGAATTGTTCGGAATGGTTTTCGCAGTTTTTATTTTTAGATTTGATCGTAGCTAAAAATACGTTTTCAAAAAAAAAAAAACGCAAACGAATTCAAAATACCACACACTCGACGAATGCCGAAGAACAAGCCAAATCGTTGGGTTTTGTGTTATTGTTTGTCATCGTTTTCGACGCTCGTTGTCGTCGTCGCTTTTGTCCTAGGCCTATAGCGCTAGCAGTCGATGTTGGAGAAATAAAGAGAATGGGCGAAATCAGTGTAAAAATAAAAAAACAAGGCGAAAGGTTGAGGACTATTAATAAAAGCAGACAAACAAATGAAACGATATTACTCAGACTTAACAGTGGGGATGAGTTTTAAAAATATGAAATACATTTTAGAAAATGAAAAACCAAAATCTTAAAAAAAGCGATTAATATTTTTGTGTGGGGCCTTAATGATGAAAGAAGAGATGCCCAAATGCGGCAACCACAAATCACTTCTGTCTGTTCAACTAAATATTTGGCGTATTAAAGACGCTTGACCTCTTCTTTGTATAGTTATTTGACTGATAGATGCAAAATGGCACGCCAACTTATGTAAAATAAATATTGCTATCTCTGCTTGTTACAAGATGTTGACAGATGTCAAATAAATTAACAATAGCTGAAACACAAATACGCTTTAGCTTCGTCTTCATCTGCGTTACGAATGCTACTGCTTCAACTTTGCTTTACTTACTTACTTAAGGTGGCGCTACAGTACGTTGTGTACTTGGGCCTCAATCAACAGTCTCCGCCAGCCCACTCAGTCCTTAGCTAGCTGTCTCCAGTTTTGCACTCCAAGTTGATTGAGGTCCTCTTCCACTTGAGTGCGCCACCTGAGTCGCGGTCTTCCTGTCCTCCTACGTCCCTTGGGAATAGTGTCGAAGGCTTTCCGGGCCGGAGCATTGGTGTCCATCCGCTCTAAATGACCGAGCCATCTAATTCTCTGGACCTAGACCCTTCTGGCTAAGTCTATGTCGTTTTACAACCCGTAAAGTTCGCTGTTGTATCTTCTTCGCTATTCCCCTTCAATGCACACTGGGCCAAAGATAACCAGAAGAACTTTCCTCTCAAAACAGCCTAAGGCACTTTTATCCGATTTTGTCATTGTCAAGGTCCATGCTTCTGCACCATACAGCAGGACTGGGATGATGAGTGTGTTGTACAATTTTACCTTAGTTGCTCGAGAGAGGGCTTTTCCACTCATTTGCTTTCTTAGCTTAAAGCAACAGCGATTAGCAAGAGTTATTCTTCGTCTGATCTCGGCGCTGGTGTTATTGCCCGTGTTTATAGCGGAGCCTAGGCAGACAAACTGTTCTACCTCGAAGTTGTATGCATCTATTGTGACGTTTTGTCCGAGTCGTCGGTGTTCGGTGTCCTTCCTCGAAGACAGCATATACTTCGTTTTTCACTCATTTACCGCTAAACCCATTTTTGCCGCTTCTCTCTGAATTCTCACAACGGCCCCATTGACATCACGCTGTGTTCTTCCCATTATATCTATATCCCCGACTTTGCTTTGAATGTCATTTTTCCCTCCATCATCCAAACTCCTCTGAAAACAAATGAATTTTGATTGTTGATTTTTTGTATAACAGCGTTGAGCAAAGAAAATGTCCAGCATATTTGAACTACAGCTTCTGTTTGGAGTCACATAACTTAACATTACGTTCTTTTCTTTAAAGTTGTCGAACGTAACGTGAGGTTGAAGCTTCATTATAATAGTTTGTATTGAATTCCTATAGTCGAACTCATAAACGTCAGGAGGTGCCAAAGCTTGTTTGTGTTTCAGCCATAAATTACCTCTCCATGGTTGAATATGTCAAACAGTGAAGTGCGTTTTGTCAATAATAAAATTAATGTCGTTTTCCATTGGTCTTCTTTTGACGTTTCTTTTTCTTCCTCCAATGGAACGGGTTATGATGAAAGTGTCATTCTTCGGACGCTTCTGTTTTAAAAACGGAAGAGTTCTGCTTCCTATCTCCAAGATGGCAATAGATAGTAGCGTCATCTTGAGACCTGTCACACGAAGCAATTTTTCTTACAATTATAACTTATGTAAGACAAACTGCTTCGGTGCCAGGTCTCAAGATGGCGCTTTAATCGATTCCTATCTTGCAGCTAGTAGCCAAGAATACAAACATATCCAACTATAGCTTAATGTCGTCGATTCTTCACGAAAATTACGTCACCAAGTCGTTTTGAAACGCATTGTTAATGTGTCAGATTTTTTAATAATCCCTATTCATCTCTAGGAGGTGAGTTGAAAATGTTCATCTGTCAAAATGATTTGTTTCCTTAGATTTTGAAATCGAAAATTTGTGGAAAGTAAATATATCCCCATATTAAATGAGAAAATGGAGATTGTAGCTGTCAAGTTGTTCTATGTGTAGAGAGTGGAGTCATTTTTGTCTTGTTTGACAAATCATTGAAATGATTCCAACTATGACAATTCAACGTGTTTTATTGTTTTGGCAATTAAGCTATAGTCAACGATTGTTATAAACAGAACGCACCACGGAAAGAAAGAAATGTCAAATAAGAAGTAGGTGAAATTGACCAACAATACCAATTCAACAATTCAAAAAATAATAAGAGTAAGAAGTGAAACTGTATTAAAATCAGATTCTGGTTTGAAATAGAAAAACCAAGATCACTCATAAAAGACAAAGAATCAACAAAACTCCTTCAAACACAATAACTTATTGTGGCCCCCACGAATGCAGCCAACGGCGCCGCGGGGGCCCGATTTCTATCATTTTATATAGTAACACTCATTATGACTACTATATTATCGGCCAGCTCCCTCGCGGTGCCACTTATTGACAATTCAGAACATCATTTGGCCAGTAAAATTAAATCAACATCAACAAATGGAAATAAAGAAAATCCTCCTCATTCAGCCATGAAATTAGTGAGTTTCAAATTAAGTACCAAAATGACAGAGAGAAATGTCAATCAGTATGACAGTTCATTTGAAGGACTGTCAGTGTCAGTGAATAAAAGTGATAGAATAGTTAAGCGAAATGATGGCAATGCCGTTGCTGTTTTCGCAAAGGGTGTTTCATCTAGTGAAAATAGTGGAATGGAAAAATGTGAAAGTAAAAAAAATAATAACACTTCAATCGAGTGTAGAAAAGCCATAATTCAAACGGATGTAGAGGAGATCAACGTTTTTGCAGAAATACGGTGAGTAGGTAATGATCGTTTTTACTTTAAAAAAATGTGTTTTTTTTATTCAATTTAAAAACCCAAATCAACTCATGTATCCCCCATTGTTCATAAAATTCATGTTGTCTGGTCTGTTGCGAAAGATATACCGCCATCAAAGCAATTAACAGCGTCAAATAATCATAAATTAATGTCATGTCAATTATAACAAATCAATTCAAGCTGTGCACAAAAACCACAAAATTTTGTCATTCCTGAACTAAAACCATACGAAGAGAGGGACATGGTAAGACCCTACGACCAGTGTTGCCGGACAAAAACATTCGAAGGTAGTACCGATGCGAAAAAAAGGGAGTATTTTCGACTAAATAGTAGTACCGTTTTTTTTTTTTTTGCAAAATTAGTGTTTGGCGATGGCGGTTTCATGAACTTAGAATGTCGTCCTTTTTCAGCATTTCATTTGATAACTCAACATTGTTGGCTCTTGCAGCAGGAGGTTTAAGTGCTGAATATAAGGACTCCACATCATATTTATTTGTTTTTGAACCTCCAGCAATAACAGAAACATTTACATCTTTTTTGCCTTTAGGGCCGTGTGCGAATTCGAAGAATTGTAGTTAAAAATGGATGAATTTTTAACCACTCTGTCATATTTTAACCCGCTCCTCAGCAAGTCTAATTTTTAACACATTTTATTCAATGCGAAGTTTCAAAATTTAACCAAACGTCAAGTTTTAACCACATTTTAACCCAATTCGCACACGGCCTTAGCGTCAAAGGAATCTTTTTTCACTAAAAATCTACATAAATATATCAAATTAATGTACTTTGAATTAAGTAAACTAAAGATATTTTCACCATCAATTTAACAACACCTTTCATTTTATTGAAAAGTTACAAATTGCTGGACTCAAAACGCGAAAAAGAAACAACCACTAAACCACAATCTTTGAGTAACAATAGGTATGTTCGATGTGCGCTCTGGATCGCTCTGTGGCGCCCTGATTTCGCACTAAGGTGTTCGATGTCACTCTTTTTTCGCCCGGTGCGTTCCCACCGTGTTCGATGTGTATTCAGTGCTCGCACTGGGAGCGCTCTTAATCACCCCATGTTTTTTTCGGGGCAATAATTTTGGAGCTGTTCGAATCAGCTGTTGCTATACAACAAAGGGAAAGACAGGGCACTACTAATGCGTCCCATGTGCACTGATCACTTATACCAAGATTGGAAACCTTGCTGTCAAAATGACATTTGCCTACAAGCTAGGGGAGCAGGTTAGCTGTAAGAGTATGCGTTTTATTGTAATAATGATACAATTGCCTACATAATAAAGCAAGTTTGCTGCAAGAGTATGTGTATTTTGCGGTATTTGGAGGGTAAAACGTAGGTAGGTTTCCAATCTTGTTACAAAGTGATCACTGCCCATGTGAAATCAAACCCAGAGACTTTTTTCAGTGTTTTGACAGCTCCGTTCAGGTTAATGACAAGCACTGGAGCGCCCCGGGGCTGGTTACTCGAACAAAGCTATTGAAATAAATAACGAACGGCGAACGAGTTGGTGTGTGGTCTGTTTTTCACATACACAATGAAAAACAGAAGAAGGAAGACAATAATGAGGGAAATTCCCTTTTCAAAGACAGTTTTGAAGGCAAAAAAGCTGCCAAATTTGCAATAAATGTAAAGTGAATTGAATTTATTCAGGTTGACATTACACTTTCACTAGAAGTGGAAGATATTTTAGGGCTTTCAAAAAATAGGAGTACAAATGTGAAAGGAGGAGTACGGGAGTACGGTAGTGCTGAAAGGAGTACAATACTCCGAAGGGAGTACTTTCGGCAACACTGCCTACGACAAAATACAAAACGGTCTTTTCAGGTTAAAGCCAATGCAGACTAATAAAGGAGAGAAAAAAAAAAACAATCACACGAGACATGCAATTTGTCAACGACACCAAAACGTATACAAACACTAGACAGGCAAACGAATTCAGGACCAAAAATAACAACAAAAACCTGACTCTTTTTGGGTACAAATGGTTTTTTTTTTTTTTGGTTTTTGTGCGCGATGCATCCAAAATAAGATTTTTTTTCTGTTCAAGCAAATTTCAAAGAAGCAGAAGAGAAGTAAATAATGATTAAGAGGTGAAAAATTGCCAAGAACTATAAATGCGATTGGGTTAAGGGGCAAAGAGGCTGACAAGACAGATGGTGTTGTGAAGAACCTCAAACCTAATGAGGGCTATACAGACGAATTGTTTATGGCTTTTGTTTTTTGATTGTCTCCACGAAAAGATTAAGCACGAAGGGGAATCGGGTTTTTGCGTTAAGAAAATAAAAGAGACAATTTTGGATGTCTGGTGTTTTGTAGAAGAAATATGTAGTTTTATTTGTCCCGTCTAATAAAAAGTATTCATAAAATTTCAGAAAATTCGAATTTTTGCATTTAGGACTTTGAGATCAGTATTTAATCTTAATGGTGTTCGAAGGGTGGACACGTGTATTCAAGAGGACACAGGCGTCCACAGAAACCTCTGTCGATCAACTCCTACTCTCCACCTCCCCGTGGTGAATATCGGGTGCCCAGTACCTCAACCGATGATTGGGTTCCAATCCCAGTGGGAAGTTGTTGACGACAGCAAAGAGAGAGAGGAGGAGGAGGTATGCGTCCCTTCGTTTTCAACAGACGGCAGCGGAAGAACTCCCAAGATGGAATCAACGGTGGCGTCTTATAGGGCTACTACGACATATTCGTAGCCCAGGCCTATAAGGAGCGGTTTTGGCCGGCTCTTCGTCTTAGAGTTAAACTAAAGAAATGGCCCTCCAGGTTAGGGGTGACTGCCCAGCCACATAAATAAGACATGGTTCCGAAACACCAACAAGCCTCGGATACGGACGGAATTAATGATGACGACCCACGCAAACGATTTTTGGACAACGAATTTCGGTTTCGCACTTGGAATGTTAAGTCCCTTAACAGCCCACGTGCAGCACATCAACAAGCTGAAGCCCTTGACTGCTATAAAGCAGATATAGCTGCCATCCAAGAAATGCGATGGGATGGTCCGGGCCTGCTTAAAATGAGCAACTGCGATATTTACTAAGACCTATGAGTAAAGCCCTAGCTATGACATTAAAATCGTCGTTGGAGATTTTAATGCTAAGCTAAGCCTACACGACACCACCTCCGATTACGGATTTAGGCTAATCAACTTTGCTGCGGGGCGAGAAGTAATGGTAGCAATTACGCCTTCCCACATCTCGATAACCACAAGGGAACATGGAAATCTCCTGACCAATCAACCGTCAACTAGATTGATCACATTGCGATCTTCGCATGACACTTTTCTAGCATGCAAGATGAATGAAAGCAGGACAAGCGCAGCTCGTGAGCTCTACGAGCAGAAAAGGAGGGAGGAGCATGAACTTCTCAGAAAGAGATAGAGGGATGTCACAACAGGAACGAGGTTCGAAAGTTCTACAAAAAGGTAAAACAAAGCTCCAGGCCTTATACACCCCGAACTGAAGCCCGTAGAGACCATCATGGGAACATCGTAGTGGAGCAGCAGTCAGTGCTGAGGATATGGAAAGACAATTTTTCCAAGCTGTATAATGGCGATGACGAGCTGAACTCCGTCAGTAATACAGACCCATTCAATTTGTGTGCAGAAGGCCAACAATTGCACCCACACGACATGGACGAAGTGAAGATAGCAATATCTAAACTTAAGTCGAACAAGGCCGCTGGAGCAAACGGGCTAGCTGCCGAACTGTACAAAGCAGCTGGAGATGATTTGGTAAGGAGCATGCAGTAGCTCACTTGCAATATTTGGTCGGAGGAAAGCACGACCGATGAATGGAACATCAGTATCGTATGCCCGATCCTCAAAAAAGGAGATCCCCTGAACTGCATCAACTACAGAGGTATAAGTCTCCTTAACATCGCCTATAAGATCTTGTCTCCGTGCTGTGTGAACGTCGGAAGCCTTTCGTCAACAACCTGGTAGGTCCTTATCGGTGTGGCTTCAGACCGGAAAGTCCACCATCGATCAAATATTCACCCTACGGCAGATCTTGGATAAGACCCAGGAACTTCAAATCGATACCTACCACCTTTTCATCGATTTCAAGGCCGCGTATGAAAGCGTCTATAGAGACCAACTATATAGAGCAATGTCTAGTTTTAGGCATCCCAGAAAAACTCATCCGTCTGTGTAAGATGACAATGGAAAATTCACGCTGTTACATCATGGTCGGAAAAAACCTAACGGACGCTTTTGATGTCAAAAAAGGTTTTAGACAAGGCGATGCGTTGTCATGCGATTTCTTCAACATCATTCTTGAAAAGACTGTGCAAAGCTCCAACGTCAACATAGACAGATTTAACTTCGAGGTAGTTAAGGACTTTGTCTACCTAGGATCCGCTATTAACTCAGACAATAAATTCAGTGCTGAAATCAAACGAAGAATCACTCTTGCTAATCGCTGCTTCTTTGGACTTAGAAGGCAATTGAGTTGTTAAGTCCTCCTCGAAGCAACTAAAGAGACGCTCTACAAAACCCTTATCATCCCGGTCCTAATGTATGGTGCAAGGAAATGGACCATGACAACATCTGATGAGGAACGCTTTGGGCTGCTTTGAAAGAAAAATTTTCGATTGATTTTTGGTCCTGTCTGCATTAATGGAGAATGGAGACGAAGATTTAACCAAGAACTGTACAAGCTGTACAGCGACACTAACCTAGCCAGAAAAGTTAAGGTCGAACGACTTAGATGGTTGGGCCATGTTGAGCGAATGGAAAATAATGCTCCTGCTCGTAGAGTCTTCGAATCCAACCCGGAAGGACGTCGCAGAAGAGGAAGACCGCGACTCAGGTGGAGCACACAGGTGGTAGAGGACCTGAACCAACTTGGCGTGCAAAACTGGAGACAGCTAGCTAGGAACCGAGCTGGCTGGAGAAGTTTTTTGGGTGAGGCCCTGGTCCGACCTGGACTGTAGCGTCACTATAAGTAAGTAAGTAAGTAAGTATTTAGTTTTAAAACAAAAAAATAACAAAATGATTGTAGACAGACCGACAGCCGTAATGTCAAATTAGATCGAAACCTAGAGATCGAAAAAATGTGTAAACTAAATGAGTAAAAAAAGCAAGTATACGTCACAGTGTACTGAAGTAAGAATTTCATATCAAAAGCTCCTCTTCGTTCAAATTCAACTGATAACGTTTTGACCAGGTTCCAATCCAGACAAGGGGAATAAAAAACCCTCGGACAATCTATTCCCGAATCATGCTTTATAATGCATGACCCAACCACACACCAGTATTGTGCATTGTGTGACTTTTAGGAATGCAGAGAAAAGCAATATTTGTTTTAATTTCTGGCGTTTTGGTTTTTTTATTTCATTCGTTCAGACTGACTTTTTGTGGCTACTCCCACAATAACTCTCTCTGTATTAATAATTCCCATGGTTTTTTGATTTTAGTTTTAACTTCGTTGTTTTTAATTTTCATACCCCGAACAAGACTAACGTGTGGCGCAGACAAAAATACAAAAAAAGAGAAACGAACAAAAACAAATAAACTCTTCCACTTTGTAACCTTTAGCCCAAAGACCCGGACGCTCACTATGTCTGGTCCATAAGTGAACTTTTTGCAACAAAGTGAAAGGCAAACACAAAAAATCAAGAACGAATAATTTTCGACTGGAAAAAGAACGTAGTCGTTTGGTTTCAATTTGAACTTTGCCCGAGGACCACAGTAAATCTGTCACGTATAAAACAAATCGCTATTTAAGGAAAAGGTCGACAAGGAAGTCATGTCGGACTTTTTCTCTTTGGCTTTGGAAAATGTTAATTTTCGTTAAGAAAGAGGAATGGGAATTTTAAAGCGAGATGAAAATAAGGAATTTCATCATTTTTGTTGGGTTGTATACTTTGGCAAGCAATCGGAGAAAGACTCAAACTGTAACAGCATCTCCTAATTGTAATTTGAACGTAACGGTCAATTTTGACCGATGGCACCGCATGACTTACTTACTTACCTAATAAAGGTGGCGCTACAGCTCGTTGGGGACTTGGGCCTCAACCAATTGTCTCCGGCAGCCAGCTCGGCCTCTTGTTATGCTGTCTCAAGTTTTGCACTCCATGTAGATTGAGGTTTTCTTCCACTTGGGTCGCGTACCTGAGTCGCGGTCTTCCTCTGCTTCTTCATTCTTCGGGAATGGAGTAGAAGGCTTTCCGGGCCGGAGAATTACTGCCCACCTGAGACTCTGGATCTTGACCCTACTGGCTAGGTCCTTGTCGTTGTACAACCCGTAAAGTTAGCTCTTGAATCCATTCGCCATCAATGCACACGGGGCCATAGATGACCAGAAGAACTTTCCTTTTGAAACATTCAATCAATTTTACAGGGTCTATGCTTCTGAACCATACAGCAGGACTAGGATGATGAGGGTGAGTTTTAATATAGTTGATCGAGAGAGGGCTTTACCATTCAATTGTTTTCTTAGCCCGAAGAAACAGCGATAAGTTAGAGTTGTTCTTCAGGTGATCTTGGAGCTGTGCTGGTGTTATGCCCGTGTTAATAGTGGAGCTTGGATAGACAAACTCCTTTACTACCTCTAGGGGAGGTACACTACTCAAGAACGTCTTGTCTGAATCCTTTTCTGACATCGAAAGATTCCGTAAGCTCGTTGCCAACCTTGATGGCACAGCGTGAGTTCTCCATCGTCATTTTGCACAAGCGAATGAGCTTGGCAGGGACGCCAAAACTAGACATGGCTTTATACAGTTCGTCTCTAAAGATGTTGTCATATGCGGCCTTAAAATCGATGAAAAGGTGGTGGGTATCGATTTGTAGTTCATAGGTCTTTTCCAGGATCTGCCGCAAAGTGAAAATTTGGTCGATGGTTGACTTTCCTGGTCTGAAGCAACATTGGTAAGGACCAATCAAATTGTTATAACGAAAAGCTTCAGATGTTCACATATTACGGTAGAGAGGATCTTGTAGGCGATGTTAAGTAGGCTGATTCCTCTGAAGTTGGGCGCCGTTTAGACGGTCTCCCTTTTTCAGGATCGGGCAAACAATGCTGAGGTTCCATTCATCGGGCATGCATTCCTCTGGGCATATCTTACAGATGATTTGGTGCATGCTCCTATCTAGCTCGTCGCCTGCTGCTTTGAACAACTCAGCAGCTAGTCCATCTGCTCCAGCGGCTTTGTTGGATTTCAGCCGTGATATTGCGGTTTTCACTTCTTCTAGGTCGGGTTCACGGAATTGTTGGCTATCATCGTGTCCGATGAAAGGCTCCTGTCGGTGTTTTGTTCGTCGTCGCCGTTATACAATCTACAGAAGTGGTCTTTCCAAATCCCCAGCATTGACTGCGATTCTACTATGATGTTCCCTTGTTTATCTCTGCAGGCATCGGTTCTTGCTCGATGACTTGAGCCAGCTGTTTAACCTTTCGGTAAAACCTCCGAACTTCATTCCAGCTGTTGGCTCTCTCAACATCCTCGATCTGACGCTTCTCATGCTCTCTTTTTTCTCCTAAGAAGTGGGCGTTCCTCTCTCCTCTTTTGCTCGCAGAGCTTACGAGCAGCTCTTGTCCTTCTATGGCCGCTTTGTATGCCTCCTGCTTGGCTGCATGGGCCTGCCTGCATTCTTCGTCAAACCAGGGATTTCGTTTTGGTGGCTGTGTGAAACCCAGCACATTAGAGGCGGCATCTCTAACTGCTCTCTGGCAATGTTGCCACTGGTCTTCGATACTTGATGTTGGCGGCATAGGACTCCTTAAGAGGTTACTTGACACTCGATCAGAGAAGGATCTGGCGATCTCTTGCGATTGTAGCCGTCCGACGTCGAATTTTCTTGCAGCATTTCCTTGTTGTGGCCGTTGTCGGGATATTCGTAGCACTACCTTGGCTACGACGAGGTAGTCGGTCCGAGTCGATGTTGGCTCCTCGGAAGTTCGAACATCTAAAATGCTGGACAAGTGCCTTCCATCGATCGCAATGTGATCAATCTGGTTGACGGTTGATTGATCAGGAGATCTCCATGTACCTTTATGGATGTTGAGATGAGGGAACCAGGTGCTTGCTACCACAACATTTCGCCCCGCAGCAAAATCCATCAGCCTGAATCCGTTATCGAAGTGGTGTCGTGCAGGCTGTGCTTTCCGACTATTCCACCAAAGATGTCCTCTTTTCCCAGCTTTGCGTTAAAATCGCCGAGGACAATTTTAATGTCATAGCTAGGACATTGCTCGTACGTTTTGTCAAGGAGCTCGTAGAACTCGTCTTTGGTGTCGTCCTTTTTCTCTTCTGTGGGGCATGCGCACATATTAGGCTAATGTTGCCGAATTTAGCCTTGATTCGGATTGTCGTGATGCGTTCGCTCACACATTTGAAGCTCAAGACTTTTTGCCTGAGTCTGCTTCCCACGACGAATCCGCATCCAAAGAGTCGCTGTTGTTGTTCTCGGTAACAATCACCATAGTAGATGTCGCAGTTTCTCATCCTCCTTTTGCCCGGTCCATCCCATCGCATTTCCTGGATAGCGGTAATGTCTGCTTTGTAGCAGTTGAGGGTCTCCGCTAACTGTTCGGCAGCACGTGGTCTATTAAGGGACCTAACATTCCACGTGCATATCCGAAATTCGTTGTCCTTTGTACATTTGCTTGGGTCGTCATCAGTGTATCCGTCCGTTTCCGAGGCCTGTTGTTGCTTCGCAACTAGATTTTTTTCTACGTGGTCGGGAAGTCACCCCGACGCACAACCCCCAACCTGGAGTACCAGGCACTTGATGAGTCTCCAAGTGCAAGAGCCGGAAAAACCGCTCCTTTTACGGCCTGGGCTTCAAATAAGTCGAAGAAGCCCGTAAAGGTGTTCACCAAGTAGTTCGGCCTAACTGGAACTGAAGACGCCACCGTTGATTCCAAAGAAGAAATTCATTCGCTGCCGGCTCTCGATGGTAGTGCCTTGGTGGGAACACTCCTTCGTGTGTGGGTAATTAGTAGTAACAGCCTACTCCGCTTCGACATGTCGACCATGGGAGGCCCTTTTGCGAAAACGCGATCGATAGCTCTAAGCTTCATAGTAGCAGTTCAGTTACCGTGAGCCGCTCCGCCATGTCAAGGCTTACCCCATGGAGGGATCGCATGTGCTTGCTATCACAATATTTCGCCCCGCAGCAAAATTGATAAGCCTGAATCCGTTGTCGGAAGTGGTGTCGTGCTGGCTGTGGTTTCCAACTGTCCCAACAATAGCACCATGAGCTTCCAAAAATTCAAGCCCATTGAGCGCATTGAGCGGTAGCGATTCCCATTCACAGTAACGTGCCGGTCTTGATAATCACGGAAGAAGTACGGCCCAATGACACCACCAGCATGTAAACCGCACCAAACAGTGATTTTTTCGGGATGTAATGGTGCCTCGTGAAGCACATGTGGATTGCTGCCTGACCAACAACGCATACTTTGCTTATTGACGAAGCCATCCAGCCAGAAATGAGCCTTATCGCCGAAGCTGATTTTTCAATGAAAATCCGGATCATTTTCAAGTTGTTGTGGCTTCTTGCGTCAATTTGATCATGTAAGGATGTAGGCCAAGATCATTTCGCGAAATTCGCCACAACGACGTCACAGAGATGCCCAACGCTTGAGAACGACGTGTGAGAGACTGATCTGGGTCTTCCGCAATTGATGCGCTAGCGGCAGCAATATTCTCGACACTACGGGCACTTCTTTGTCTCACTGGCACGGGAACATTTTGTACTGAGCCTGTGGATTCAAATTTTTCCACTAGACGCTCAATTGTTGATCTGGCAGGACGATTATGACGACCATAAATTGTACGTAGCGCTCTTAAAGTGTTGACCACTGACTCCGAATTTCGGTAGTAAATTTTAATAACTTCGACTCGTTGTTGGATCGTATAGCTTTCCATGATGAAATGGCAAACCTTACTGAAGAGAAATGTCACGAGAAGCGGGAAAAATATGGCGTCGTTTGCTGTCCCTATCGGTCTACTTTTGTAGCGTCCCTATTGAAAAACCCTTTACTTATTTGGAAAACAAATTGGCAATACCCTACAAAATAAACATCAACAAATTCTCGCCATCTATACTCGAAGAAAGAGCGAAATTTCACCAACAAAATCCAATATCATAAAAAAACTTACTCACAGTCCAACCTCTCAAAAGTTCGGCACAGGTAAGAGTCAATCCAGCAGATTAAAAGTCCAAGTTTCGTGTCTGTCGTGTCTGTGCCCCGTCATCAACATTAACAAGAACAACAGCATTAGCCCTCCATAGACAGACAAAACATCAAATTTCGGCTATGTCCCGCTTCCATATAAATGTCCAACGTAAATTACCGTTTATTCATCTAATGACCTAGAAATTTCTAAAACCAGCACAACTGCCTGACCAACGACGACACGAAACGGTAGCAGGCAAAGCAGACATTAAAAATAAAATAAGGTAAGTTTTGATAGACTCATGGGACACACACACTAATGCAGCGCACACTTCAAGGACACGTTATTTATTTATTTTTATTTTTTTTTGGAGGTGTGTTTGCGATGCAGTGTGTTTTGAGTGTTTGCCCCTTGCACCCTGACTGTGTTATTTTTTTGTTGATTTTTATTTGAAATGCTTTGCTAGGGTTGCCATTCTAACGAGTTTATTGGAGTTTTATTCCTTCTGAAAGCTTTATCACATTTCCTCAAAAAAAAATAAAAAATAAATAACCATTTATTCTAACTCAATTCCAGACATATATTGTTGTTGTAAATCATTATGGATTGGCAACCCTGTTTTATTGCGTAATAATGCCTGTGTCGGTGTTTGTTTGTGTCTAGACTGGTGAAATATTTACTAACAACTTGTAGACTCTTGCAGAAGCTACGATCAAGCTAACACAGTTGCTGGTCTCAATGGTTTGGTCATCGTGTCGTGTGACGGTGACGCGACTGTCGCGTTGACGAAAATGACTTTAAAAGAAAACAACAGTTTAGAGTGGCGCGGGCATGGTGCGGTTTCGGACGACGATTTTATACTTCAGTAGTCTACTCGCATATCGTAAGTCTGTCTGTCTTTTAACAAAATGCAAGAAGGGGAGAGGTGTGTCAAAATGGTCTAGACGTCGCGTCGTTGGTGTTGTTATTGTCGTTGTTGTCGTCGTCTGCGTCGCTCTTCGGTAGTCTGGGTGGCTACAGGAAGCAAAACCAGTAGACCAAATAATTTTGTGTTGGTTTTGGTTTTTTTTTTCTTTCAGTTTACCTCATTTTTTGTGTGTCGGGATTCCATTGCGTTTCAAGCAGGTGATTTACTTCGAATTTCAAAATTGATTGCATTGTGACTCAGGAGTTGTTGATTTTAGAATGAAAGTCATGCAGACGAGGTTAAAAGTAAAGAGGTTTGGGGTTTGTAATCGAAAGTACCACATCTTAATTATGGCTTCGTTTGCATTGTTTGTTTTTATAGTTTTGACACCTACACGTTAAGCAGGTCACTTGGTGACAATCTTTAACAATCTCATTCTCCACTTCTTTGTACATACTTACTTACTCATGGTGGCACTACAGTCCAGGTCGGGCCAGAGCTTCATCCAACAAGTGTCTCCTGCAAGCTCTGTCCCTCGCTAGCTATCTCCAGTTTCACACGCCAAGTTGGTTCAGGTCCTCTACCACCTGTGTGCTCTACATGAGTCGCTGTCTTCCTCTTCTGCGATATCCTTCCGGAACGTGTTCGAAGACACTACCAGCATTAATTTCCAATCGCTCTACGTTACCCATCCATCTTAGTCGTTGGGTGAATATTTGATTGATGGTGGACTTTCCGGGTCTGAAGCTACACTGATAATGACCTATCAGGTTCCATTCGCCTGGCAGCTGGTGCATACTCCTTACCAAATCATCTCTTAGATATCGCTATCTTCACTTCGTCAACGTCGAGTTGGTGGAATTGGTGGCCTGCTTTACCCAAAATGAATGGTTCTATAAAGCCTGCGGAATTTTGCTCGTCATCGCCATTATAGAGCTTGGAAAAGTGGTCTTTCCATACCATCAGCACAAACTGTGGTTCCACAACGATGTTCCCATGATGGTCTCTACTGCCCTCGGTTTAAGGTGTATAAGCACTGGAGATTTGTTTCACCTTTTTGTAAGACTTTCGAACCTCGTTCCTGTTGTTACATCCCTCTATCTCCTCGATCGCGCGTTTCTCATGCTCCCTATTTTTCTTTCTGAGCAGTTTATGCTCCTCTCTCCTTTTCTCACGAGCTGCTCGTGTCCTTCTTTGCAGTACCACTTTGTATGCCTCTTGTTTAGTTGCATGTGCTCGCCGACACTCATCGTCAAACCAGGCGTTTCGTTGTGGTCGCCTAGTAAGCCCTTGCACTTCAGAGGCGGCATCTCTGATGGCTGCTTGGTAGTGTTGCACTGGTTCTCTACATTTTGTGCTGGCAGGAAGAGATCTAGCAATCTCTTGCTTCGGTAGCCGTTTGACGACGAAGTGTCGGTGCGTCGATCGCAATGTGATCAATCTGGTTAACGGTTGATTGGTCCGGAGATTTCTATGTTCTCTTGTGGGGAAACGCGTAATTGCTACCATTTCGTCTCGCCCGCAGTGAAGTTAACTAGCCTTAATCCGTTTTCGGAGGTGGTGTCGTGTAGGCTATGTCGTCCGATTATTCCACCAAAGATTTCTTCTCTACCCAGCTTAGCATTAAAATCTCCAACGACGATTTTAATGTCATAGCTAGGGCATTGCTCATAGGTCTTGTCGAGGAGCTCGTAGAACCTGTCTTTGGTGTCTTCATCCTTTTCCTCAGTGGGGGCGTGAGCGCAGATGAATCTGATGTTGGTGAATTAAGCCTTGATACGGATTGTCGTGATGCGCTCATTCACTAAGTTGAAACTCCAGACCTTCCTCCTGAGTGGAGTCCCAACTACAAATCTACATCCAAATAGACGCTGATTTTGTTCCCGGTAGAAGTCGCCGTAGCAAATATCGCAGTTGCTCATTTAACGTAGGCCCGGACCATCCCATCGCATCTCTTGGATGGCAGTTATATCTGCTTTATAGCAGTCAAGGGATTCCGCTAGTTCGGCTGCACGTGACCTGTTAAGGTACCTAACATTCCACGTGCAGAACCGAAATTCGTTGTCCTTAATCGTTTGCGTGCGTGTCATCATTATTTCCGTCTTAGGCTTGTAGGTGTTTCGGAAACTATAGTTTCTGCATATGGCTTGGCAGTCACCCCGACGCACAACCCCAAACCTGGAGGGCCAGGTCTTTAGTTTAACTCTAAGACGAAGAGCCGGCCAAACCGCTCCTTATAGGCCTGGGCTACGATCTACGAATATGTCGTAGTAGCCCTACACGGTGTTCACTAAGTAGTTCATCCTGCCTGGAACTGTAGACGCCACCGTGGCCAGACGTCGTGGGTTCGAATCCTACTGGGCCCAAAGCACGCTTATTATCATACTTTCACGGACACTGCCTCTCTGCGAAGAATTGACAAAATTTCCAAGAGTGGAACTCATCTGTCATGAAAAAGTGCTTCTCGAGCTTGGCCATCGGAATCGGCGTAAAATGTGTAGGTCCCTTCAATTCTTCACACGTTCACCCAGAGAATTGTTTAACTGAGGAAAGCCACTTAGGCCTTGGCTCTTCAAGAGTGACCATTCCACGACAACCACAGTGTCGTTTTTTTAGTTGACATTCACCCTGATGATCCACCAGCATACAAAAGCACACCTCAACTTTCTAACGAAAGAAGCGGGTACCCAGCATCTGGATTCACACCAGTACAATTGAATTAGTGCCAGCCCTTATTCATCTTGGTTTCATTCTAGACTACTATTCAGGCAAAACACGGAACTGCACTCAACCCTCGTTTACCGAAAGAAGTGCCGTTATCCGGTCACGGAAACTTCACTCAAATTTCAGTCACCGAAAGAAGAGCCGTTACCGCGATTTGCGAACAGCAGCTGAGGCCAAACTCAGACAACCACAACCCCCGCGAAGGTCCATCCCACTAGTGAGTTGGCAAATCCTCACTACCCGCGGTACCCAATTGCCCCTGGGTGAGGGGTTGGTGTCACATTTTGGTTTTGTATAACCATTCGTTATACAAATACGAATTTTTGTGATCTTTTGTGTTTTGCAGCTTTTATCCAACTGGCGGATGAGGACACCGCTCCACCCTCTGTCAAGTATATCCACATTGATTGAAGGGATGAACCAGCCAATCAAGGGATATACCCAACTGGGCGTCTAATTTCATTAACGTCTATCCACATTCGGTATTCGTTGATCGTATTTCCTCATTTAATATATCCTTAGATATATTATCTTTTAAGGATCGCATCAATCTTCATTATACGTCCTGCTTCAATCCGTCAATTCCATTAGACTAAAGCTGCCTACGTCCGCAGGTTCATGCCAATAAATTGACAAGAACCTCTCAGAGGCACCACTTGAAGGTGTAGGTCAGCACGTTCACTTACTGGGGAATATGTTCTCGGAAACATGTTTCCTTTCTAAATTTCCAGGTCCATGATTTTACCTCCACACATTTGCGAAGTACGATCAATTTTCCCAGACAATCGAGAGCCTGTGCTTTTGCTGTATGCGTTGAGTTATCTTAAATATGCTACCAAAACAGTTAGCCACACAAAAACTAAAATAAAAAAAAATCGAAAAAACGACAAACGTTTTGAGTTGAAAATATTTTTAGAAAATCTAAAACCATTGCTATGAGTAGGTTCTTTCCAACTTAAAGTCTAACAACTGTTTTTGTTCTGCGACAGGCTAAAGGTGCCTCGTCTTTTTTCAGTGCATTCTTTTGTTTTTTTCAGAGTGTCACAGGGTTGATGCAAGCAGATTTACTCGAATTCCACTTCTGTCTTTTAAATCAACAAAAAAAAAAAAGATAAAAACATACCTACAACACCATCGCAACATGTTTCTTTTTTCTATGGTTGTCGTTGTTCGTTGCTGATACGGGTAATTGAATTTGGTGTTTTCATGTTTGTTTTTAGGCTGTCGCGTTTAGCGTATTCGAGGACTTGGTAATTTATTTGATGGCAACAATGTTGCAAAGCAATTAAGCACTTTTATTCGACGATGTCCGACTATTCTATTTGAGGAAAAACCATTTAATTAATTAAGGACGAAAAAACATTCAGCGAAACAAGTGATTCGCATTTAGAAACTCGTGCACGAGTTGTTGTTTACCCAAAATTGCGGTTCCGTGTTTTTTTTGTTACTTGTTTGTTTGTTTTCTTGAGTTTTTCTTGTAAATGCAAATGTTGCTGCTGGTTGAAAACTTGGAATAATTGCTAGTCTTAAAGCTGTTCTTACTTTAAAGGTTGCGTTGAATCTCTCTGCTTCACCAGAAATTAGTTACGCATACGCCCGAGTGACCAAAGATGTATTTTACTGCCACTTGAGGAACAAAGAAGCTGTGCTTTTGACCAATCAAATCAAATCATACAACAAGATCAATAAGTTCATTCGATCCACTCCTAGTAAGACTGTCAAAGTCACGTCTAAAAAAAACTAAAGTAACAATTTTCCTAATTGGATAAAATTCTTCTGAATCGAATATCAACAGAACGAACCAACTCAATTTAAGATTTGATCCTGAGTTAACACCAATTTACGATTGTCGATGTCGATGTCGGCGGCTATTGCCGCTGTCACTTGTCTGGCACAATATCAAAGCAATCTACCAGGTATGATGCACTCATTTGTTCCTATAGTTCCGCGTCCCGAGACACTGAGTGCAGTAAGCAAGACTGTGAGAGACACAAGTGAGCACATCAAAAAACCATTCATCACAATCAATTGTCACCATTGTGCTCTGCTATTTGATGTATTTGTCGTTTTGTCCCCAAAGGTACAACATCAATCAGTCCAATGCATTCCATACATCTGGATCTCGTGTCGGATGTTGGAAGAGTTGTCTACAGACAGCCCCCATGCCCCAGGAGCAGCTTGATTACAGCAAAACTACAAAACTGGTAAAAAGAAAAAGAGCCAACTTTTTCGCTCGCCCGTCTATCCGTCTAGACAAGAAGTATTTTTCTCACTTCCCGTGATACCTACAGAGCGGTGCGGTGGAGACTGGAGCGAATAACTTTGAGAAGAGTCAGACAAACAGACACATAGCCAAAGGTGGATATTTCTCGTTGGGTTTTATTTTTTTGGCGATGGCGATGAAGCGCACACAAACTCTGTAGTGTTTGCATTGCTTAGCAAAGTTTTGAAGTTTTTTTTTTTTGCCTTTCATTGAACCGAACCTTTTCCTTCGTCTACAATTTATAGCGACGACGACGACGGTCTTTTTGTGCACAAAAGTTAGCCCCTTTTAGGGAATAGATCACCCGGCACAAGGGCGATGGGGATATTTTGCAGAATGGCCCAGGAGACGTCACCTAGGAATTCCATGAAAATTGGACAGAGTGCATATTGACTTTGGCAGAAGAGAGTAGTTTTAGTTATTTGAAAAGCGCGCACTGGAGTTCGGGCTGGAAATAGAATAGTTTATCGTAACTTACTTGTGCAGAGATTTTTGTTGTTGTTGCTGGATGTCAAATTGCTTTTGCAACAAACAATTGGTTATGCTCGTGGGACTATGAACGAGTGCACCTGTTTGAAGCACTGAAGATGAACTTCTTGCTCAATTATGCATGTCGAGTTTTCCATCGAATTTGATGGCAATTTATAGTGAAGACGGTGAAGTTTTTTGTTGTTGTACGGTGGGGAATTGCAACACATTTATGATTTGAAAATATTCAAATGCTTTTTTCGGCGTTTTGTACTCCAAATCGTGTAAATGTCCGTAGCAGCTTCTTTTTGTGGCCGATTACGGTGCGGCGCCCGCCCGCCTAAAATGTGTCTTGATTGGAATGCCTTTGGCGCGTACGTGGTATTATTTCAAATCTTAGGAGAGTCTTGTGTAAAACATGTTTTGAAATCTCTGTAATTGATTTCTGTAGTATTTTCGTTGTATATTGAAAATGTTCACGGGTTTGGATAGCAATCAGATTAATTTCTTATGAATCCGACAAGGACCCCTAGTGGAAACTGACCGAAACTAACACTACGCACCTAGTTGAACTGAAACTACAGGCCTTAGTTATAACCGTGGATCAGCAAACGCACAAAATTTCCGACGGCTTCTCAGCCAGAAGTAAGCAATATAACCAACAATAGGTACTTCTGTATCATATTAAAATTGTAGTTGAGTTGCTTTAGTACCAATAGGTACACAGTTTTCCGAAGGGCGTGAATTATACAAGTCTCAGTCTACAATTTGGGATCGTGATGTGCTTTTTGGTTTCCAGCCAAGGTTTTGCTCGCTTTCTCATCGAGATCTTATTGAATAAAACATGAAACTTCAATTCTAGGTCTTCAGGACTTACTTACTTACTTATGGTGGCGCTACAGTCCAGGTCGGACTAGGGCCTCATCCAACAAACGTCTCTAGCCAGCTCGGTCCCTAGCTAGATGTCCGCAGTTTCGCACGCCGAGTTGGTTCAGGTCCTCTACCATCTGTGTTCTCCACCTGAGTCGTGGTCTTCTTCTTCTGCGACATCCTTCCGCGTAAGATTCGAAAACTCTACGATCCAGAGCATTATTTTCAATTCGGTCTACATGTCCCAACCATCTGAGTCGTTGGACCTGTCGCTGAAACAGCTCGTACAGTTCTTTTATTTATTTATTTATTTAGCTTAGTACAAGCTTTAACTTAAAAACTAGAACTTAAGAGCTAACATTTTTTTTTTTTTTTGGTTCTTGTTATGGGGATTTGGTTTTTCTTAAGAAGTGGGCCTTTTGACCCACCAAAGGCTCTTCTTAAAAAAAAAAAAGAACCAAAAAAAAAAAAAAAATAAATAACTTAAATAAAAAATAAAGTTACATAGAACGGTTACAAAGTGTTGTTTTAAGGGAGGATTTACTGATATTGAAATCCAGCAATTCCATAACTTCGTTAGATAACCGAAGGATTCTACTCATGGGTTCGAAAAATCCGTAGTTCGTTCGATGAGGGGGAAGGTAAAATAATGGGCGGGATCTCAGGTTACGGGGATTAGTGTACAGATTAATTTCAGATAGCAGGGTCGAGGAATCGATATTGCCTATAAGCAATTGGTGTGCAAACAGAATGTCCGCTATTTGGCGACGCTGGGCAAGGGATTGCATGCCAATGAGGTTGAGACGATTTTGATAAGGGGGTAAATTACGACTATCTTCCCATGGGAGGCCGCGTAAGGCAAAACGAATAAATCTTCTTTGAACATTTTCAATTCTTTGAGAATGGTAATCATAAAAGGGTGACCATACTTGGGAAGCGTATTCTAGAGTTGGTCTTACAAAAGTTATGTAAAGAGACTTGGTAACGTAGGGGTTGTCGAATTCCTTAGACCAACGTTTAATAAAGCCTAGAGATCGATTAGCTTTATTAACAATGTGGTCAAGGTGAGCACTAAAGTTGAGTTCTCTATCGCAGATAATACCAAGATCGCACATGGAATCAATTTTTTGAATGGCTTGATTCAGGAAGAAATAGAGTCTTGTGGGTCTAGGAGAGCGTTTTCTGGAGAAAGTAATATTTTTGCATTTACTTATATTTAATTCCAGAAAATTATGTTCACACCAGATGTAAAACCGATTAAGGTCATTTTGTAGTTGAATAGAGTCGGTGGGGGAACAAATTATTTTGGATATTTTCATATCATCTGCGAACATTGAGAGAGAAGAGTCTTTTAAGATAACGCTTACGTCATTTACAGTAAGGACAAAGATAAGAGGACCAAGATGACTTCCTTGGGGAACACCGGATGTGGCAAATATAGGTTTTGAGATGGAGCACCGAAAAAGAACTCTGTAGATGCGGTTCTCCAAGTATGATCTCAACCAGCGAGTAAAAGTTGGTGGAAAGCCGAGGGCTTCAAATTTGAGGCAAATGATATTATGGGAGACCTTATCAAAGGCTTTGGCGAAATCGGTGTAGATCGTATCGACTTCAAATCCTTTCTCCAAGGCCTTTAATGTTTGGGAGACGAATTCAATTAGGTTTGTAGTTGTTGATCTACCTTTCAGAAAGCCGTGTTGTGCAGATGAGAAAATTGGCTTACTGTAAAAATAGACCGAGTCATAGATCAGACTTTCAAAAAGTTTTGGGATACAAGATAGTTTAGCAATCGGTCGATAGTTTTCGATAAGATTCTTGGGCCCTTTTTTATGAATAGGAAAAATAAAAGATTCTTTCCAAAAGTCGGGAAAAACACACTGCGAGAGGGAGAGAATGAAAAGTTCAGTGAGTGGTTCAGATAAGACATGAACACATTTTTTTAGAAGAATGGATGGAATGCCATCAGGGCCTGGAGTAAAGTTATCCTTAAGTTTATTAATTTTGTCAATCACTAGATCCTTTGTTATTATGACTGAAGCCATCGATGTTTGAGGACAATCAGTTAAATAATTAAAGTAACAGTGATTGGGTATTTGGGGATTTTTGCTATATGATTGAGAAAAGTAGGAAGCAAAGAAGTTGGATATAGTTGTTGGATCAGAAGATGTGGAGTTGGAGAAAGTGAAGCTCGAAGGAAGTCCGTCAGATTTTCTTTTAATGTTAATGAAATTATAAAAACATTTTGGGTTGGATAAAAGATCATTTTCTGCTTTAACAAGGTAAAGATTATATAGAATTTCGTTTAACTCAGAGAAGCTATTATATGCATCTACGTAATTGGTATGATCGGAGACGGATTTCGACGTTAAGTAGATTTTCCATAGTTTGTTACGTCTATTTCGTAATTGGCACAATTCTTTATTGTACCACGGTGGGGAAGCTGTGAATTTTTTACTGCGGCAGAGGGGGACGGATTCATCGATGCACCAGGAAAGTAGTGAATAAAATCTTCGAATAGCTATATCGTTCAATTTGGAGAAAATTCTTTGTGGAATCTTCGTCTCCATTCTCCGTTAACGAAGATAGGACCAAAAATCACTCGAAGAATTTTTCTCTCAAAGCATCCCAAAGCGTTTTCATCGAATGTTGTCATGGTCCATGTCTCTGCACCATACATTAGGACCGGGATGAGAAACGTTTTGTAGAGCGTGACTTTAGTCGCTCGGGAGAGGACTTTACTACTCAACTGCCTTCTAAGTCCAAAGAAGCAGCGATTGGCAAGAGTGTTTCTTCGTTTGATTTCAGCTCTAAAGTTGTTGTCTGAGTTAATAGCATATCCTAGGTAGATAAAGTCTTTAACTAAAGGGTTTTTCAATAGGGACGCTATAAAAGTTTTCTTAAATAAAACAAAAACGGTTTTGGATATCAATGAAATTCTTTATTTCTGTGAAAGTACATTTGATGCCATTATGTATGGAACTCGATTTCTTTTGCATGGCCACCACGGGCACGCTTGCAGAAGTCCAGACGCTGAACCCAATTTTCGACGGTTTTCAAGCATAAATCGGCCGATACTGCTGCAATTTCACGTTCGATATTCGTACGAAGTTCATCAATCGTCGCTGGCTTGTTGGTATAAACCATAGATTTGATGTAGCCCTACAGGAAATAGTCTAACGACGTTAAATCACATGAACGAGGCGGCCAATTCACAGGTCCATTTCTGGAGATAATGCGCTCATCGAACTTCGTTCTCAATAATTCGATTGTTTGGCCCGAAACATACGACAGAACCAAAATGTAGCTATACTAACAGACAGTCAGGCAGCTATTAAAGCCATAGATTCTGCTTTATCATCCTCTAAACTGGTCAAGCAATGCAAAGAGGCTCTCAAGGAACTTGATATGAGCGTCACTCTAATCTGGATACCGGGCCATAGGGGCTATGAGGGAAATGAGAAAGCAGATGAGCTAGCCAGGCAAGGATCAACCCTTCACAACTCATTGGCAGTGAGAGTATATGTTCCTCTTGGAGTTGTGAAGGGCAATATCCTGATCAAATACACATCAGAAGCAAATCATAGGTGGAGTAGTTTAACGAGCTGCGTTATATCTAGGAAAATCTGGCCCGCCTATAACAAGCCAAAATCAATCAATTTAATTTCCAAACCAAGGCATGACATAGCCAGGATTGTCGCTACCTGCACAGGGCATTGGCCTGTAGGGGAGCATGCGGCAAAATTGGGTATACCACATAACTCTTTCTGCCGTAGCTGTGAGTACCAGGAAGAAAAAGAAACGGTCCCACACTTTCTATGCCATTGTCCAGCCCTGGCTAGGAAAAGAGCACTCCATTTAGGTAAAGAATTCTTCAACGGCATTGAGGAACTCGCAGATTTCAAGATCAAAGATTTGATCTCTTACCTCAATAATACAAAGTGGCTTTAGCGCCTCCCGCCCCTCTTTATTTCTCCCTCATTAAATGGCACTATGAGATAATAGGCCGTAGGGTAGGAGAATAATACCAATTCATATATAGGACTGTGTGTGCGGAACATACATAATCCAGAACCCACTTTCAAATCCATTTAGAATCTCACGAGGTATGGTACCAAAACGGCGCACTCAGCGCTAATTGTGTCCTGCGCGAAGTAGGACAGCCATTTCTACCTACCTACCTTGGCCCGCTCTGTGACATGTGGCACCGTCCTCGTGTAACCACTTATCGTCCAAGTCCATATCGTCCAATTCATTCCAAAAATAATCGTTTTGCATTGAGCGGTAGCGATTTCCATTCACAGTAACGTGCCGGTCTTGATCATCACGGAAGAAGTACGGCTCAATGACACCACCAGCACCAAACAGTGATTTTTTCGGGATGTAATGGTGCCTCGTTAAGCACATGTGGACTGCTGCCTGACCAATAACGCATATTTTGCTTATTGACGAAGCCATCCAGCCAGAAATGAGCTGGATGAAGATAATTTTTCGATGAAAATACGGATCATTTTCAAATTGTTTCTCAGCCCAATTCACGAACATACGACGCTTCTGGTGATCGAGCGGCTTCAGTTCTTGCGTCAATTTGATCTTGTGAGGATGTAGGCCGAGATCTTTTCGCGGAATTCGTCACAACGACGTCACATAGATGCCCAATGCTTAAGAACGACGTGTGAGAGACTGATTTGGGTCTTCCGCAATTGATGCGCTATCGGCAGCAATATTGTCGATACTACGGGCACATCTTTGTCTCACTGGCACGGGAACATTTTGTTTTGAGCCTGTGGATTCAAATTTTTCCACTAGACGCTCAATTGTTGATCTGGCAGGACGATTATGACGACCGTAAATTGTACGTAGCGCTCTTAAAGTGTTGACCACTGTCTCCGAATTTCGGTAGTAAATTTTAATAATTTCGACTTGTTGTTGGATCGTTTACCCTTCCATGATGAAATGGCAAACCTTACTGAGAAATGTCGAGAGAGCGGGAAAAAAATGGCGTCGTTTGCTGTCCCTATCGGTCTACTTTTGTAGCGTCCCTATTGAAAAACCCTTTACCTCGAAGTTAAATCTGTCTATGTTGACGTTTGCTCCAAGAGGTCGATGTTGGTTGTCCTTTCTTGTTGACAGCATTATCTTGGTCTTGCCCTCGTTAACCGCTAGACTCACGAACGTTCTACTGACATCACACGCTATGTTCATCCTATTATGTCAATATCGTCTACGTATCCTTGTAGCTGGACGGACTTTTGACAGATTGTGCACCTGTTGAAGGAATCGCATGACAACACATCGCCTTGTCTTAAACCTTTTTTGACAACGAATGCCTCCGTTATGTTTTTTCCGACGATGATGGAACAGCCTGAGTTTTCCATTGTTATCTTACACAAACGGATGAGTTTTTCTGGGACGCAAAACTAGAAATTGCTCTACATAATTGGTCTCTATAGACGCTGTCATACGCCCGCCTTTAAACCTATGAATAGATGGTAGGTATCGATTTGAAGTTCCTGGGTCTTCTCCAAGATCTGCCCTAAAGTGAATATTTGATCGATGATAAGGATATTTGAACATTGATAATGATAATGACCTATCAGATTGTTGACGAAAGGCTTCAAACATTCACACAGCACGGCAAATAAAATTTTGTAGGCGACTTATACCTCTGTAATTGGTGCAGTTCAGGGGATCTCCTTTCTTGAGGATTGGTCATACGATGCTGAGGTTCCATTTGTCGGGAAGCCTTCCTTTTAAATTTTGCAGATGAGCTGGTGCATGCTCCTAACCAAATCATCTCCAGCAGCATTGAACAGTTCGGAGGCCAGCCCGTCTGCTCCAGCGGCTTTGTTCGACTTAAGTTTAGATATCGCTATCTTCACTTCGTCAAAGTCAGGTGGGTATAATTGATTGTCTGCTTTGCCGAAATCGCTTTTATGCAGCTTGGAAAAATGGTCTTACCATATCCTCAGCACTTACTGTGGTTCCACTACGATGTTCGCATGAGGGTCTCTACTGTCCTCGGTTCGGGGTGTATAAGCCCTGGAGGTTTGTTTCACCTTCTTGTAAACTTTGCTTAGCTGCATGTGCTCGCCGACACTCATCGTCAAATCAGGCGTTTCGTTGTGGTCGCCGTGTAAACCCCAGCACTTCAGAGGAGGCATCTCTGATGGCTGCTTGACGATCTTGCCACTGGTTCTCTACATTTTGTGCTGGCAGCAAAGGACTTCTAAGGAGATTTTTGGAGACACGATCGGAAAGAGATCAAGCAATCTCATGCTATTGTAGCCGTTTGACGTCGAATTTCCTCCTAGCATTCTCGCGTGTTGGCCTTGATGGGGATATTCGCATTCTTGGCTATAACAAGGTAGTGGTCCGAGTCGATGTTGGGAATGTGCGGGCAATTTTCATGCTAGAGAAGTGCCGTGCGTCGATCGCAATGTGATCAATCTGATCGACGGGAATCGCGTACTTGCTACCATTATGTCTCGCCCCGCAGCGAAGTCGACCAAACCTAAATCCTGAATTGGAGGTGGTGTCGTGTAGACTATGTTGTCCAATTATTCTTCTCTACCTACCCAGCTTAGCATTAAAATCTCTAAGGTCCATCTTAACGTTTAATGGTTTTATGTAATGGCGCCGCGCTGGCCACTGCTTAGGAAGTGCTCACAATTTTTCTGACTCGTCGTTCAGACAAGTAATTCGATATCCCTTTTTCACACTCTAGATTGAAACAAGTGGAAATTAAGAACACCTTCCACAAATAGGCTCTATGTATGTTTTGATCGATCCTCGAATAAATTTGGATTCCTGCAAGAGACACCGGTATTAGCCAATTTATAAATCATATCGGTCGACGTATGCCACTTTCAAGGAATGTCTTGAACTTGAAGAATGGCCTTAAACTGGCTTCTACTAGAGATTGTACATTCAAATTATGGGATAACTTAAGTGAAACGTAAGCCATGGTCGGTCTACATAGTCTTGTCAAGGCAGTGGATTCCACTTGAATCTATGATGGTATGGCTTTGCGGCTCTTTAATTAAAAACAAAAAAGCCTAGAAGCAATTCCATCAACAATCAAAAACTAGCAAACCTATAATAACTTTGATATAAAAATACTGACGCGCTCATAATAAGGGTATGTGATGTTTTTCTCTCCCCGAAGCACAGTGGATAGCTTATTTCCTTTTTGCATATCAAAAGAAGCATAAAGATGTCATTGAGTATTAAGCGTAATTATTTTGCAAAGACTTTAGTTGGTAATTAGAAAAAGAAAACTTTGACGTCTTCTGTATTTTCAAAGCGAGTACCTTCCTTATAAATAGAGTACAGCGAAACATTAGAAAATCCCACGCATAGGAACAAAAAGAAAATAGGAATGAAGAGAACCCCACAGTAAACTACTTTGTTCCTTTGACTTTGGTAGAATTCAATTAGTTCAAAGGGTTTATTGCAAACTAAATGCAGACTTTGAGGGGATTATGTGTATTTGTCAAAGCTATCAAGTTTCCTTTGCAACTAAGAGCAACAAGAGCTTGCACACTAACCTAGTTTGTTTTGCACGAGTATCGCATAATATATCTGCAGAAACGAGGACGATAACCTGGATCAATATAGCTTGTAAGTTTAAAATCATTCTGACATAAGTTCTATCATTTAAGTACCAACTTTAAGATTTACAAAGCAAGTGGTTCACTACGGCGTATGAGTAATATTTTTGTTTTATCAAAAAACAAATTGAATGCAAAGTCAACACCCTCAAAAGCAGGATGCATTTTATGTTTCCAGTTTATTTAATTTTTATTCTTTTATGATTTTCGTCTCGCCAAAATGCCAGACCACTGATTAACACCAACCTAAATTCGGTTTTGTGTAAAAATCAACCAACAAGCAAAAATACAAAAAAAATGTCCAAGCTAATTGTCATAACACGATTCGAGTCGCATCGCTGTCCGATTTTTGCTAAATTCGTACCCAACCGATATACATATCTGACCGACGACGCGACGCGACGCCATCGACCGCCAACATCATCAGAACAATCACGACAGTCGATAAAAATTTATCGTCCAATGACTCGCTTATCGTGTTGCTGTTGTTTTGGGGTTACATCCAGTCAGATGCACCAGACTTTGGGTTTCCTGTCAATGAACGTCGTCGGTCGTCGTCATTTGGAGTGACTAACCGCCATTATTTTGTATCTCTACTTGTCCATAAGTTTGTGTATGTTAAAAGTAAACTGTAAGGTATCCAGTGGATTTCTACAGCAAGACGAATCCGATTTCAAAAGAAGACAAAAGGTAATTGAAATTGAAAAACGTGTTCGCCTGCTGTTTTGAGTTGTCATTTTCTTGTTGTTGGTGTTGTTGTTTTCTTGTGTGTCGCATCCTCGACGAGATGCATGAGAGATGCATCATCAGACAACACGACCAGAGACTAGAAAAAGTGATGTGCATTTTTTTTTTGTTTTCTTTATTTATTTGTAGGTTGTCCAGAACTCACAGTCAGAACCAGACAGTCTTTGTTCTTATATTTGGAATGAACGCTATTCGACTCCAGCGGACTAGTTGACTGACTGTCTGACACTGACGGCAGGGGTTCGGTTCTTCTTCGATCATCATCATCATCATCGCTTCATCATTGCACTGCAATTTGCTTAGGCCATCTCGCTAGCTTAGGTTGAGAACAAAACAGGGTGGTTCTGAGAAGGGGATTTTTTGAAAAAATAAAGAACTTTAACAGGATTAATGTGTTTGATGACATTCTGAGCAATTTTGAAGTCAAGCAAAGCAGAAAACATCAAAAAGCTTGTACACCGCCCACTGACACGCCCTTATTTGATTTTTTTCGTCATCCGTCCTGTCTTGTCTCTTGTGATGAATACATTTAAAAGTACAATAAAAGACGTAAAAATGTTTGTAAACATTTAATACAAATATTGGGTCACCCTGTTGTACACCGCCCACTGACACGCCCTTATTTACTTTTTTTCGTCATCCGTCCTGTCTTGTCTCTTGTGATGAATACATTTAAAAGTACAATAAAAGACGTAAAAATGTTTGTAAACATTTAATACAAATATTGGGTCACCCTGTTGTACACCGCCCACTAACACGCCCTTATTTACTTTTTTTCGTCATCCGTCCTGTCTTGTCTCTTGTGATGAATACATTTAAAAGTACAATAAAAGACGTAAAAATGTTTGTAAACATTTAATACAAATATTGGGTCACCCTGTTGATCAATAGATTTTTACATTTTAGTCTTTTTTTTGTTGTTGTTGTTAAGGTTCACGTGTATCGGCCCGCATCCGAATCGGACAAAATGATACAACTCGAACAAGAGCAACCACAATCACGGCAAAACAAAGAAAAAAGAAAAGAAAATGCAAATGGAAACAACCAGCGCCGGATAGACAGCCCACTGAGTTGCTACTGTTTTCTCTGCCCTCTTTTGTCGAATACCAAAACAAAAAAGCAATCACTGACAGACAACTGTTGTTTCAAGCGATTGCAACAGCAACAACATCAAAAAAAAAAACAAAACAATTGCAAAAAGTAAAGGAATACAAACCAAACAAAAAAAAAGCAGAAAAATCGCACAGAATATCGAAGAAATTGCAACCGATAATAATTATTTTTATGGAGTCTAGTCTACGTCTAGACTGCTTTTTACTTGTCATTCGTTGTTGTGCACTCTTTTGTGCGCTTCGCCTCTTCTGTCATTTTTGTTCTCTGCTTAGCTTTGGCATCGACTTAGATTTGGATTTTTTTTTTGTCTCATAAAACGATTTTTCATTGCATTATGGTTGTTGTTGTGAGTTGTGCTTGTGATGCATTACCGCGAGACGTGTGTAATTTTTTTTCCCAGTGTACCTGCCAATGAACGATAGCCTTATTTGGGATTAAAACTCCTAATCGGTTAACAGGAGCTCATCGTTGGCCGAAGGGAAACAAACAAACCGAGTAGGGGAATGTTTTGTTGATGATTTTTGCCATTGATGAGGAGCTTGACGCATCGATGATGTAGCTATTCCCTCGGGTATAGCTGGATAATAGTATTTGCCTGATAAGCATTCGCTTCCTACTGTGGTGTGTGTTGTAGTGTTGACGCTCTTTCTTTGGGTGATACGTTGACAATATTAAGACTAGTGACGTGAAAAGCGATAATTTGGTAAAACGAGTTGAATCCGCTCATTAAATTTGACAGTTAATGGCTCAGTAGAGAGAGTAAGACTTCAAAGATATCGAACCGGCCTCAGCTCTGAGTATGATTTGTTGGAACTTTAGTAGTTCGACACTACAACTATATAGATACCATCGCCATTATTGATTAAATCTAGGAGTCACCATTAAGTACCACACTTCACCTCTCTCTCCCTCTTTCTCTCTCTCTTAGTTGTCACCAATTACTTCCTCGTGCAGTTGAGTTCTATATCCTCTTTAGTTGGTGTATTAAGCATTAACAACCATATTCATAAAGAACCCTATTCTGCTCTTATTCCACAGTTCAACAAACCCATAGAATAAGAGTTAGTCCATAGTTAAAAATTTCTCATCAATACAAATAACAATCTGTTCCCGAAATAGTAAAGTGACATCAACCCAAAAGACTTACTTACTTAAGGTGCAGTACTACAGTCAGCTCGGTCCCTAGCTAGTTGTCTCCAGTTTCGCACACCGAGTTGGTTGAGGTCTACTTTAACTTGTGCACGAGAGCCTTAGTCTTTCTCTACTGCATCATCCCTCTGGGGTGGATTTGAAGACTTTACGGACCAAACCATCTGAAGCTTTGGACCTTCACTCTTTTATCTAAGTCAGTGTCACCGTACAGCCCGTACAGCTCCTGGTTAAATCTTCTAGTCCATTCACCGTTTAAGCAGACAGAAGCATTGATCTTCTGTAGAAATTTTCTCTCGAACGTACCTAGGGTGCTCTAATCCGTTTTTGACAGGGTCCATACTTCTGCACCATATTATAGCAGGAAGGGGATGATGAGGGCCCTATAGACCCTCGGGAGAGGGCTTTACTATTCAATTGCTTTCTTAGGTTAGAGTTATTCTCCTCCTGAAGTCGGGCTTATGTCATTATCCGTGTTGATAGCGGATCCAAGGTATACAAAGTCCATAACTACCTCGAAATTATATATACGTCTATCGTGACGTTTTGTCCAAGACGTCGGTGTTGGGTGTCCTTTCTCGATGACAGCATAGACTTTGTTTTGCCCTCATTTCAATCTTACGATTATCAATGACCTTCACGTCTTATTTATGTGCGTGAAACTTTAAATACTTCTTAAGAAGCAATCTATTTACTGACCGCTAAACCAATTTTTTCAGCCTCTGTCGGTATGCTGGCAAAAGCACTGTTGACATCACGCTGCGTTCCTCCAATGATATCAATGTCATCAGCGTACGTGAGTAGTTGCAAAGACTTCTGGTAGATAGTGCCTCTAATTTTGAAGTGGTAGTTCTGCACTATTCCTTCCAAAGAAGTCATATGACAGCGCATCACTTTGTCTAAAGCTTTATTTGATATCGAAGGCGTCGGTGAGGTCATTACTGACTTTAATTGTGAGTTCTCCATTCTGATCAGAGGAATGAGTTTTGTAGGAATGCCAAAACCGGATATGGCTTTATACTGTTCTTCTCTATAGATGCTGTCATAAACGGACTTGAAACCGATGAAAAGGTGGTATGTATCGATTTTAAGTTCCTGGGTCTTCTACAAGATCTGCCGTAGACTGAATATTTGATCGATGGTTGACTTTCCTGATCTAAAGCCACACTGATATGGACGTATAAGTTTGTAGACAAATGGCTTCAGACGTTCACATAGTACTGCAGAAAAGATGTTATAGGCGATGTTTAGGAGGCCTCTGTAGTTGGTGCAGTTAAATTGGTCTCATTTCTTCAGGATCGAGCAACCAATGCTGAGATTCCATTCATCGGGCATGCTCTCTTCCGACCATAGTCATCGCCAGCTGCTTTGAAGAGCTTGACAGTGATGCCGTCCGTTACAATGGCTTTGTTGTTTTTAGGTTTAGATATTGCTACCTTCTTTGTAGTGTACGTAGCTTAGTGGTTAGGTGCGTTGGCTGCTAAGCAGAACGTCGTGGGTTCGAGTCCTACTCGTGCCCATAGTTTTTATTTCATCTTTCACGGGCACTACCTCTTGCGAAAAACTGACAAAATTTCCAAGAGTATCATATGTCAATCAAAAAATGTTTCTCAACTTTGTCGTTTGGAGTTGTTGATGAGAGTAAGCCACTTAGGCCTAGAACTGTCGCGCCACTCTATTTATTTTATTTTATTGCAATCTTCACTTATTCAAGGTCGGGTAGACGGAAATCTTGGCCTGCGTCGTCTTCATTGAACATTTCATTCTGCCTGACAGCGGCATTTGATTCGTCATCGTGGTCCTTCCATATCCTCAGCATTGACTGTGACACTACTACGCTATTTCCCTGTTGGTCCTTACAGGCTTCAGCTCGTGCTTGATAACCTTGATTTATTGGTTTTAAATCTTGGTAAAACTTGCGAACATCATTCCTATTTTTAGTCTCTCAATAGCCTCCATCGACCGCATTTCATGCTCTCTCATTTTCTTTTTGAAAAGCTTATGTTATTCTCTCCTCTTCTGCTCGTAGAGTTCCCGAGCTGATCTCGTCCTCCTGTTCAGCGCTGTCCTGCTTCTGGCTTGGCTGCATTTTCCTGCCTGCATTCATCAGCAAAACAGTTGTTTCGTTGAAATCCAGCTAATCGGTGGCAGCATCGCTAATGGCTTCCTGGCAGTTCTGCTACTGGTTCTCAATACTCGATGTTGGCTGTAGCAGACTTCTCATGAGGTTTCTTGACACTCGATCGGAAAGGATCTGGCGATCTCTTACGATTGTAGCCGACGTTATACTTTCCTCTAGCACTTCCTGTTTTTGGCTTTGGTCGAGATATCCGCTACACTACCTTGGCTACAACGAGTTAGTGCATTCCGAGTAGATGTTTGTCCCTCGGAAGTTTCGGAGATCAATAATGCTTGAAGACACTCTTCCGTCAATCTGGTTGAAAGTTGATTGATCTGGAGACCTCCAGGTCCCCTTGTGGATGTTGAGATGTAGGAAACGCGTACTAGCTACTATACTATGTTTCGTCCCGCTGCAAAATCGATAAGCCTGAATATGTTATCGTATGTTTTTTCGTGCAGGCTGTGTTTTCCGACTGTTCTTCGAAAGATGTCCTCTCTTTCTTGTTTGGCGTTAAAATCTATTAAGACGATTTTAACGTCAAAGTCAGGGAGGGCATTGCTCGTAAGTCTTGTCCTTTAACTCCAAAGAGCCAGATAAACCGCTCCTTATCGACCTGATCTCCAAATATGTCGAAGTAGCCTCTATATAAGGTGTTCACTGAGTAGTTCAACCTAACTGGAACAGTAGACGCCATCCTGGGAATTCTTTCGTTGCCGCCAGGAAAAAAGGAGTAGTGCCATTCTCCCAGCCCTCCGGGTCCCCATGAGTGCACTGATATCTACCATTTGACGCACCCAAAAGTCCGTAAGAGTTTTTATTTGTTGTTGATACCTTACAACCGGTTTATTGTTGTCTTTCGTATATATTTGGCAATCGATTGTGTAGCCATCTAATGAACTAACAAAGAAGAAGTTTCCTCACATCCCTTTGGCTAACAACCCTCCACGGTGAATAATAGTAAAAGTCACTTAAGATAAATCTGTTTCTTGATAGCATTTTGCACTTAGTCCACAGAATAAGGATTAATCCTTCGCTTTTCTGCAATTATTAATTTGGCTGTAAGACTGGGCGATGCGTTGTCATGCGATTTCTTCAACATCATTCTTGAAAAGATTGTGCGAAACTCCAACGTCAACACCAGAGGCACAATCTTGCTAAAGTCCGTCCAGCTACTAATACGCAGACGACATTGACATAATTGGAAGAACAAAGCAGGATGTCAGTGGAATGTTTTGTGAGTCTTGAGACGGAGGTCAAGAAGATGGGTCTAGCGGTTAACGAGGGCAAGACCAAGTTAATGCTGTCGACAATAAAGGACTACCAACATTGAGGTCTTGGAGCAAACGTCAACATAGAGAGATTTAACTTCGAGGTAGTTAAGGACTTTGTCTACCTGGGATCCGCCATCAACTCAGACAACAACATCAAACAAACGAAGAATAACTCTTGCCAATCGCTGCTCCTTTGGACTTACAAGGCAATTGAGTGGTTAAGTCCTCACCCGAGCAACTTAAAACAACTTAAAACTACAAAACTCCCATCATCCCGGTCCTAATGTATAGTGTGGAGACATGGACCATGACAACATCTGATGTAAAACGCTTTGGGCTGCTTTGAAAGCAAAAATTGTTCGAGTAATTTTTGGTCCTGTCTGCATTAATGGAGAATGGAGACGAAGATTCAACCAAGAACTGTACGAGCTGTACAGCGACACTGACCTAGACAGAAAAGTTAAGGTCCAACGACTTAGATGGTTGGGTCATGTTGAGCGAATGGAAAATAATGCTCCGGCTCGTAGAGTCTTCGAATCTAACCCGGAAGGACGTCGCAAAAGAGGGAGACAGCGACTCAGGTGGATCACACAGGTGGTAGAGGACCTGGACCAACTTGGGGTGTGAAACTGGAGACAGCTAGCTGAGGACCGAACTGGCTGGAGGAGTTTGTTGGGTGAGGCCCTGGTCCGACCTGGACTGTAGCGCCACCATAAGTAAGTATAAGTTAGTAAGGCTGTGCGCAATGACGTTTTTACAATGAGGTCGGATGAGCTCAGGAATAACCAAATCCAACTTCATTGTTCTGAATATGTTAAGATAGTAACATTTTACAGGCATTTACTCTGAGCTTTGACTTCAAACATGATTCATAGGTAATCGGGTTGATCATACCATCAAAAAACTTAAACAAATTTAATTTAAACAAACAAAAACCAATCTTTTTCTGAGGACCAGCAACAGCAGCTGACAACATTGGTGCGATGCAAAAACCGGGAGAATGTCTTACGGTGTCTCAATACCAGTATGACTGCTATCGCACCACCACCTTGAATGTCTAGACGTTGAACGAATTATAAAAAAAAAGAAATAGTAATAAAAATATTAAAAAATAAAAATTGTGAAAATTAAACTCACGAAACCAGCAAATAATAAAAACGAAAAAAAGTAACAACGAATAACCAGCAGTGGCAGAAAGATAATAACAAAAGGTGAGCGGTTTATTATTTTCATCTCCATGCAGTGTCGGCAACGACACTTATCGGGGTTAACTTTGGTTAAGAATCCACAGGTGCTGATGGTGAACAGGGTGTTTCAGTATGTCAGTTAAGAAAGTTGAAAGAAAAATCAAAAATAATTCTCATGTCTCATGAACTACTTACTTACTTACTTATCCGGCTCACAATCCATGAAGGATCTCAGCCTGAGATACTGCAGCCTTCCATCGTGAACGGTCCCTCGCATGCACTCTCCAGTCGCCAAAACCAAGCGCTCTGGCATCTGCTGTCACTTGGTCCTTTTACCGTAGGTTCGATCTTCCTTGTCGTCTCGAACCTGGGGGCTGGGATGAGAAGACTTTCTTGGCTGGAGCGTTGTCGTCCATTCGCTCGATGTGGCCGAGCCAATGTAGTCGTCTTTTCTTGGCCTTCTGGACAACATCTACATCTTGGTACAGCTCATAAAGTTCTCGGTTGAACCTTCTTCTCCATTCGCCATCGTTGCTTACGGGACCGAAAATCCGTCGAAGAATTTTTCTCTCGAAAGTGCCCAGTCTCGATTCCCCTTTTTTACTTATCGTAAATCAAAGTTTTGTATAGCAGACACTTTGTCTTTCGAGTGAGGAGTTTCATGTCTCATGAAAGCTTACCAAAATCGTTTGACTTCTGATTGAGAATAACGAGTGCGTAACAGTTAGAACTTATAAGCAAATATCTAAGCTGAACACCTGAATACTCATTATTACGAAAGTCTCGCTACTACTAAAGATATGTAAGCAACACCCTATTGGTTAGATTCAAGATTGGCTGCATTCAACCTAGAAACAATTTTGTTCTCCCTGTTGAACTGAAAGTTCAACTGCAACTTTAGCTTCAGCCACCGCCGCCGGCCGCCGCCAACAAACTCTGAAAGTGGTTTCAACATCTTCTCCTTAGCGTCACCATTTAACAACAAACTTAAACCTTTTCTCACAAGGTTTTTGTACTTTTTTTGAATTTTGCCGCCTTTGATGGTTTCACATTGCGTTTGTGTTCGCATGCATTTTTCTGCGCCTGACTTTGACTGACTATGTTGTAAAATGCGGTCCCGGATTTGTGGTGGCGGTTGAAACCTTTTGATATTTCATGCGGAAGTATGCGATTCAGATTACAGTGCAGTCTCACACTACTTGCTCATTTAAGATAAGTTTATTTCAGTTTCGGTTGCATACTTTTAAGGGAATCAAAAAAATCGATTTTCCTTGTGATTTGGAAACAAAAAGTCAATCTAGAAAAGTCAAACTTTCCTCGGAAGTTTTTCCACAATTTATTGCTGCACAAAATTGCATTTCGGCAGTTGTCGAAACTGTTTGAAGCCACAAGGAATTTTCACTCTGGTCGTATTGTCTGCAACATTTTTGGGATAGGATTATTATCCACCCATCGCATGCCGCATCGCATCGCATCGCCAAGGCATTCAAGTTATATTAGGCGAGAACACTTCTCCAGACATGGAAGATTGAGTGTTGAATAAAAATTATTGTCTGATGTGGTGACAATGGAAAGACTTAGATTTCATTTGTGGAGGAGTCTGGAGTTCTGAAGAAGGAGTGGAGGAGGAAGTCTTTGAGGAGTTGAGTTGGAAATGGCTTTAAACGTTGGAAAGCTAAACAACCTTATTATTTCACATAGAGCTTTCGGGTTATTCCATAAGTTATTGTTTGGAAATAAGAAAACGTTTTAACGTCTATTCAAAAAGACAAACCTCTTCTGAGTAACTTGCTTCCGTTGTCCCAAACATTTCATTCCATGTTGAACGTCTTATAACGTTTGCTATTTTAATTTTATAGACAACTTTGCATGTTCTCAGTCAAAAGTGCCACTTCTTAGAACCTGTAGAGAAGATTCTTAAATTTGTTTAATTCTCAATGCAAATTCGATGAATTATGATTCATTTGAAAATAAAAGGGAAAGTTTTCTAACAATCTTGTTTGGCAAGCTGTCAAATAAAATCTTCTTTGAATGTTTCTTAATTTTCGAAAAAAACATGTTCCACTACTCTTCCGGCTTCTTGCTTCAAATTAAATTAACATAAGATTTGCGTTTTTAATTGTTGAACAATGAACAGTAAAAATAATCTTTTCCTTCTTGATATTTGATACAAATTGTATTTTGTAAATTTCGGGTTTTCCAACTGGGACTTGACAGCTTTGAAATTTAGTTTGTGATCACACCGTTTCACTAATCAGCGAACAGTCAATGTTATTTTAAGTTGTTGTAAACTTAGCATTTTCAGCATGGTTAGGTACACTTACGAACAACGTCTTCTAACTTACTTATGGTGGCGCTACAGTCCAGGTCGAACCAGGGCCTCATCCAACAAACGTCACCAGCCAGCTCGGTCCCTAGCTAGCTGTCTCCAGTTTCACACGCCAAGTTGGTTCTGGTCCTCTAACATCTGTGTTCTCCACCTGAGTCGTGGTTTTCCTCTTCTGCGACGGGTTGGATTTGAAGACTCTACTAGCCGGAGCATTATTTTGAATTTGCTCAACATGACCCAACCATCTAAGTCGTTGGACCTTAATTTTTCTGGCTAGGTCAGTGTCGCTGTACAGCCCAAAGCGTTTTCATCAGATGTTGTCATGGTCCATGTCTCCGCACCATACATAGAACTGAGATTATGAGGGTTTTGTGGAGTTGCACTTAAGTTGCCCGAGGGAGGACTTTACTACTCAATTGCCTTCTAAGTCCAAAGAAGCAACGATTGGCAAGAGCGATCCTTCGTTTGACTTCATCGTTGTCTGAGTTAATAGCGGATTTTAGGTAGAAGAACTCAAATCTGTCTGCGTTGATGTCGTCTCCCAAGACGTCGATGTTGGTTTTACTTTCTTGTTGACAGCATTGACTTGGTCTTGCCCTCGTTAACCGATAGACCCATCTCACCGGCCTCCGACTCAACGCTAACAAACGCTCCACTGACATCATGTTTCCAATCTTCCAATGTTTTCAGTAAGTTTGTTCAATAAGAAAAAGTGTAGGTTAGAACAGTACAGAAAAGTGTAGGGCAGAACAGATCAGCACAGAAATGTCAGACAAGTTAGAACAGTCATCGAAACGTCATCTGTGAAAACTAAAATCAGAAAATACTTAGTCCCCTATTACACGTTGACTCACGACTCACGTCTCACTTTTGAATTTCCTTATAAATTTTTATTCACTGAGGCAAGCGCTATTACACGTTGACTCGTGCCCCATGTCTCAAACTTGACAATTATTGTTTGTTTTGTTTTGAATGCTCCTTCTCGTTGGCTTGAATTTGAATTTGTCTGAAACTCCTCTCAGGTTTTCAAACAAATCCGATGTGTTTATCCTAGCAACAAGAAAATCGAATGAAAAAGCATAAAACGAATATGAGAAAAATGAAACGTCAAAGTGAGTCTAATAAAAATTTGCCAGAGACTCACCGGAAATTTTTTTTGCATCTCATTTTCTCACATCTGCTTTCTTTTTCGCACTCATGTGAGCCGTGAGTCGTGAGGCATCGTGTAATAGCAGATTTACTATTTTAGAAGCAAAGCCAAAGAATCTTTCATTATTGCCTTTAGTGAATTAATTCACTTAACCTCAAAACACAAAACAATAACAAAGACAAAAAACTATACTTTGACAGTTGTCATGATTCTGTTCTAGGTTACTCTTCCTCAGAAGCAAGTACAGAAAATCCTGTTCTTTTTTACGCTAACCTACGCTAAACTGTTCTAGAAAAGTCATTGAACAGTAAACTAGACTGTTCTAGAACACTCTAGCACAGAAAAAGTGTCATTGAACAGGAAAATGTTGTACTTTTCTGTCCAATACAGTCCAGCACAGACTCATTGAACAGACTTATTATGTCAATGTCGTCATCGTATCTAAGTAGCTGGACGGACTTTTGAAGGATTGTGCCTCTGGTGTTGATGTTGGAGCTTTGCATAATCTTTACAAGAATGATGTTGAAGAAATCGCATGACAGCATATCGCCTTGGCTTAAACCTTTTTTGTTATCAAATGCGTCCGTTAGAATTTTTCTGACCATTATGGAACAGCGTAAGTTTTACATTGTTTTCTTACACAGATGGACGAGTTTTTCTGGAATGCCAAAACTAGACATTAAATAAATATAGAGTGGCGCGACAACTCTTGAAGAACCAAGGCCTAAGTGGCTTACTCTCATCAACAATTCTCTAGGTGCGTGTGAAGAATTGAGGGGACCTACAATTATTTAACGCCGATTCCGAACGGCAAAGTTGAGAAGCCCTTTTTCATGACAGATTGATTGATTCGGCTTAGCAGCCAACGCACCTAACCACTAAGCTACGGACACTACAAACTAGACATTGCTCTGTATAATTGGACTCTATAGACGCTGTCATATGCGTCCTTGAAATTGATGAAAAGGTGGTAATTATCAATTTGTAGCTCCTCGGGATTCTCCAAGATCTGCCGTAGAGTGAATATTTGATCGATGGTGGACTTTCCGGGTCTGAAACCTATCAGGTTGTTGACGAAAGGCTTCAGACGTTCAGACAGCACGGCATACAAGATCCTATAGGCGATCTTAAGGACACTTATACCATTGTAGTTGGTGCAGTTCAGGGGATCTCCTTTTTTTAAGATCGAGCATTCGATGCTGAGGTTCCATTCGTCGGGCATGCTTTCCTTCGACCAAATTTTGCAGACTTGCTGGTGCATGCATCTAACCAAATAAGCTCCAGCAGTTTTGAACAGTGGCTAGCCCGTGTGCTCCAGCGACTTAAGTTTAGATATCGATATCTTCATTTCATCAATGTCCGGTGGGTGGAATTCCGTCCGTATCCGAGGCTTGTTGGTATTTTGGAACTATATTTTCTTTATGTAGACCGGTAGTCATCCCGATGCACGACCTCCAACCTGGAGGGCCAGCTCTTGAGTATAACTCTAAGACAAAGAGCAGACCAAAACACTTCTAATAGGCTTGGGCTGCGAATATGTCGTAGTAGCCCTATAAGGTGTTCATCGTGACTGGAACTGTAGACGCCACCGTTGATTCCATCTGGGAGTTATTCCGCTGCCGCCGGTTGAAAAGGTAGCAGGCATTAGTGGACGCAAACCTCCTCCCCCTCTGTCTCGCTTTGCTGCCGCCAACAACTTCCCACTGGGGTTGGGGACCAATCTACGGTTGATGTTCTGGGCATCCGATATTCACCGCGAGGAGATGGAGAGTAGGAGTTGATAGACGCTGTGTCTACCTTTCAAACATTGAGCAACGTCTGCGAATTATAAAAACGTCTCTACCGAAACGTTATCCTTATGGCTGAAACACAAACAAGCCTTGGCTTCGTGTACGTCTACATTACGATGCCATGAACCCTCTTTGAGTTTGCTTTGCGAATGACTTTCTTCCTCCATCATCATCTACCCTCAAAAAAGAAATGAAATTTTTTACTGACTTTTCTTACAGCTGTTGAGATATTAAAAAAGCAAATGTTACATAACGTTACATTACGTTCTTTTCTTTATGATTGTCAAACGAAACGTGAGGTCCGAACTCGTTGGTCAAAGCTTAAGTCCATTTGTATGTCGTAATTCTTGCCGAAAATATCGTTTCCGTTCATGCGTTCGTAGCAAACTATCCAAATCAATCAATTCTACGGCGTTGTCAAGAATTTTCCATCTCCGGGACCACATTACGACGTATTGTGGCTATGCATCTTTTTCTAGAGTCTAGACCCATACAAAATCAAGCTTACTCAAGTATTGAAGCCAAAATGAAGAACGTCATCGCAAAATCATCTTCAGTGACGAAGCTCATCTCTTGGTTGGAATTCATGAAATACCACTTCATCCACAAAAAAATAACTGTTTGGTGAGGTTTGCTTGCCACCTGTTGTGTTATTGTCCCGATGATTACCGATTAATTTCGGCCTGAATTGGAGGATATGTATTGCACAGCATGTGGGTTCAACGCACTGGTGCGACAAGCCACATAGCACACCTTACAATCGATTTATTGAAGAGTAAGTTTGATGAGCGTGTTATCCCAAGAAACTGTTCTATCGATTATTGACACCCTCGTTCGTACGATTTAACGCGTCTGGACTTTTTTGTTTAGGGCTACGTTATGTTTTTGTCTTCGGCTTCCAAATCTTTTATAGAAAAAAGAAAATTCAACGCATCGTTTTTCATTCACAGTGGGTACATTCGATCAATCATTTTCAAGACAAGGTACATGATTTGCTGTGTTTGGCAGCACTCAGCAAGCAAGTCACATGACCCCCACCAAAAATCCGATATTTTGAATTTTTCCCTCCACATGTTTGGTTTCAATTGCTCGAAATGCTGCGAGAGAGCTGAGAACATACGTCTCTTACCCAAGATTTATCTCCGATGCCCATTTAACGCTGTTGGTAGCAAACAAGAATGTTAAACGTGTCGAACTAATTCAACGTGACAAATGACCAGGAATGGCCTGAACTACGAACTAAGTCTCCCTACCCTTGCACAGCGCCGCGCCGCGCCCTGTGTGTGTGTGTGATCGATTACCATCACGTTTTGTGGTCGATTGGAGGTGCCATCGTGATGTGTGGTTAATTCCAGAGACCACCTTGTATTTCCTTTTTGTCCCATTTTTCCTTATGTGATTTGTATCTTTGACGAATCCGAAAGGCCATATAGGTAGGCGAGAAGGTAGTAGGATTGTCCAATCTGGCATATAGCTCGTGGATTTGCATTTTTCGACTGTATATTGGATGTTGTCCATCTATAGTCTCTCTGCTGGCGTTTGAACCTCCCGCTGTTCACCTTCCATTAGAAAGTAAGACCGTAAATCTTGGTTCTCTCTCGATTTTTCTCTTGTGATTTTGAGCTTTACTTGAGGATGGGATGGGGTGGCGGGCGGACCATGAGAGGAATCGAGGAGCATTTCGAATCTCGTGCAATCGAGCATATAGCGAAAGTATCTAGTTCGTTGAATTGCGGAAAAGATAGATGTCCCAAATGTGTCTGTCGGTGTGTGTGTAAAGGTACCACAAAATGAATGGTTGGATATTTGCGTATTTATGGCCTTTCCCGATTCACATAAATTTGTCTGCTCCGAGAGCACGAGATTGGTGATTTATGGTGAGAGGAGGCATTGGCAGTCGAGCGTGTAGTGTTTGTGTAATGCTGAACGAGCCCGGCGACAATGCACCATCGGTTGATGGGGCGGCCGCAACGTGGACATTCGATGTAGCCCACCAAAGGATGACCCAAACGTGTTGTAAATCTTTTGAATTGAAACCGCTTTTCTATGAGTTGCTGTACATTTTTGACAGCATTTTTTTAATGAGGACAATTATAAATTGCGTCGAATGACACTTTGCAAATAAATTAACTATCGGGCCGGTTGTATTAGGCAAGATAAATAAAAAAGTAGAATTTAACTGAATTTTTAAGATTTGTCAGACATCCTTTGAACTCTTGCCTTGGGACAATGATTTCTCCTCGATTGTCCCTTTGCTTTTGTTTTCAAGGATATTACTGTTGAAGGCTTGTTTAGATTGGTTTTTGTGCGAGGAAATATTACCAATTGCTTTGAATTACCTGTAACAAACCACATGCAGGAGATATACTGCCACTAACTGCCAGAAAATACCATGGGAAAGTCTGGCTCGGCCACCAAAAACATTAGACTTTCCTCTTATTCAACTATTCAGTTGATTTTTTATAAAATCCGCTCAGGATAGTGTAATGACACCTCATCTTCGTAGCTCACGTATCAGTAGAATATATCTATGGTCACTCGGGCGTATGTGTAACTTTTTTTTGGGTAAAACAGAGAGTGGTTTTTCGCAGATTGAGACAACACGAGCGCAATCGTAAAGGGTTTTCCAATAAGAGGAGTTATTTTGATATTCAAAGAAGAATAACATTTTTTGAGAGGAATTATCGAATGTTTATTTGATTATAAAGAGGAAGGTATACCGTTAATAATGAAACACAACATCAGCCAAATGGTCGGCACGACCACGCTTACAGGACCATATCCTTTTCATGAAATTTTTCATAACCAAATCGCTAAGTGGCTGCCCTTTGTCCTCGATAGCCTCACGAATTTCATCGTCTTGAATAGACGCTGGGCTGTTGGCGTAGACCTAATCTTTCACGTGGCCCCAAAGGAAGAAGTCGCAAGGTGTTAAATCACAAGATCTCGGTGGCCAATTGTGATCACTTCTTTGAGAGATAACACGTTGCCCGTTTTGTTGAAGGTAAACGTTGTGTAGATCAATACCATCTAATTCCGGCCATAAAAAATCATTTCTCGATAGCGCAATCCATTGACCGACTGTTGCTCCAGCCTCATTTTCGAAAAACTAAGTTCCAATGGCCCCGCCGGACCATAAACCGCACCAAACAGTCACGCGTTGAAGATGGAGAGGCTTAAGGTTTTTCCGCAATAACTCTTGGGTTTTCCGAGCCCCAGATGCGACAGTTTTGCTTGTTGACGTAGCCTCCGATGTGAAAATGGGCCCGTCAGTCAAGATGATTTTTCGATGAAATTCCGGATCATTTTCATGCATTTCTGTTGCAAAGTTGCGTCTTTGTTTGCTGTAGATAACCAATGATAAAGACCTTTATTAATAACAATATTAACAACCCACACTTTGTTCTCAAATCGAAGATCCTACTTGCTGATACTGGTCATGTTAAGAGATCCGCCAGCATGTCCTAGCTTCGACAATAGTCAGATTTAATGATTTCCTTGGCTATATAATCTTTGATGAAATTATATTTCGTATCGATGTGCTTAGAACGGTTGCTGTACTTTTCGGTTTCTAACATCTTTAAACAACTTTGGTTGTCCTCCCATATCAAGGTTGGCCCAATTATATCAACATTAATTTCTGCAAGCAACTTCCTGAGCCATATTGCTTCCTGGCCTGCTTCAGCTAAGGCAATGAATTCCGATTCAATTGATGAAAGTGCCACACAGGTTTGCTTGCGACAACACCAACTTACAGCACCACCAAAAACTTTTAAAATGTAGCCGGAATTAGATTTTCGATCTTTTCTGTCTTCTGCCCAATTTGCGTCCGCATACCCAATAAGATGTTCTTTATTGTTGTTTTGACTTAGAAACAATCTAAGATGAGACGTCCCTTTTAAATATTTGGCAACACGTTTCAGTTCGTTCCAATCTTCAACTGTAGTTTTTGACACTTTTGACGACAATATGCTGATGCTTGCTGCGATGTCTGGTCGGGAACTGATTGCGGTTTGATACTTTGTTGTTCGATAAAAAACTAACTTCAGCACTTGACTTCCCATAGCTTGGGTCCATCGGCATCTTTGAAACTTTTGCATCTATCAATCCCATCTCTTCAATAACTTTGTTTATGTACGTTGTTTGACTTATAGAAAAATGTCCATCATCGTTTCGATATACCGCAAGACCTACGTAATTTTTAATCGGTCCGAGATTTTTCATTTTGAACATTGAATTTCAGTTGGCTTTCAGTGTCATTGACGAGGTTTTGATCTTTACTGATTAACAAATCATCAACGTAGACAAGTATATAAACAAAAACTCACCTATAGATTTCTTGATCAGACATTGGCAATGTTGCTTTGATAATATCCATTCTCCAAGAGAACGTTGGTGATATTTAGGTTCCACGCCCTTGCTGACTGCTTTAGCCCATATATAGTTTATTTATTTTACATACCTGGTGTTCTTTATTCTCTGCAATGAACCCCATCGGGAGAAACCCTTGCGCTACCAATCGTGCCTTGTAAATCAGTTCTCCTCTTGAATCTTCTTTGGACTTGAACACCCACTTACAACCGATCGCCTTCTTGTCAGTAGGTAAGTCCACCAGCTCCCAAGTACTATTATCCGATAAAGCGTCCATTTAATCCTTCATTGCGCGTTTCCAGTATTCACTTCTGTCGCAAGATATCGCCTCCTGAAAACTGGTCGGATCGAATTCTTTAATAGTCTTCAATACGTTTACTTCATAGGTTAATCTATTTGGTGATTTTCCTTTTGTTGTTCTGGATGATGTCCTTTGCTGTGGTGCTCCAGTTTCTAATTCATTCTGCGATTCGTCCAATGATTCATCGAAACCGTAATAAGTGCCTTCAGAACTTGTATCTGTGTCCAAATTTTCAACCGCCTTTTCGAACTTCGAAATAGTCATCAACGCTGTTACTTTTCGGAATCTCATCTTTTTAGTTGTTGTTGATTTCTGGAACGATTCCACGTTTATTTGGACTCGACTCTACTTTCGAAGAATACTTAAAAAAATAAACGTCTCTGCTAATCGTTATCTTTTTCGTACTGGTGTCTAGGAGTCTGTAAGTTTTCGAGTTCGCATCATAACCAACAAAATTTAAACATTTCGACTTGTTGTCCTATTTGTTTTTCTTTTCTTTCGGAATATGTGCAAAAACATCTTTCACCAAATGTACGAAAATGTTTAAAATCTGGTTTGGAACCGTACCAAAGTTCAAAAGGTGTTGTTGCAGTTGCTCTTGTTGGTAATCTATTTTGTATATGTATGTTGCTGTCAATATTGCTTCTGCCCAGAACTCCTTGCTTAGATTCGAATCAATCAGTATACATCTGGACATTTCAATAAGGGATCTGTTGCGTCTTTCGGCAACGCCGTTCTGATGAGGAGAGTACCCTGCAGTGAACTCGGATTTTATTCCTTGTTCCCTCAGATATTGTTGCACCTTATATCCCGTATACTCGCCACCACGGTCTGACCTTAATACACATGTACCTCTTCCTTCAGAAACAATTTCACTTCCATCACCAATGTAAACCTTTTCTTTGATGAGAGGATCAAAGCTAACGAAAAAATCTTTCACATTCGTAATATGGCAAGTAGCCCCAGAATCTAAAATCCATCCCGAAAGATTTCCTGTTGACGTCAGAAGACTGAAGTGATCGAAGGATTTGGTTACATAATTTGCATGTTGCTTCTTTTTCTTCCATTGCTTGTATTGGCTACAGTTCTTTTTCAGGTGCCCCCTTTTCTGACAGAAAAAACATTCCACTGATGTTGAGTTACTTGTTTGTGATCATTGCATTTTCATGAGGTTCGGCAATAGGACTTTTACGTCTTCTGTATTCTTCCAGAAGCTTCGACTGGACAACGTCGAAGGTCAACTCTTTTTCATCGCTTGTTTGGGTTTCCAAAGCGGTGATGAGAGTGTCATAACTTCTAGGAAGACTGCTTAACAGCATCGTCACACTCCACGTCTCAGACAATTTTTCTTCACCTATCGCTGCCAAACGTTCAAATGAATCAACCATCTCTTGAATGTGCACTTCAACATTACCACTCTCATCGACTCGTAGACTGCAAATTTTTCTGATAGGGCAATTGTTGCTCGTGCCTCGTCATCTTTAGCACTCCATTCCGGAGTCACAGGTACTGGTGCTTGCTTTAGTCCCGATACGTAGCCCCATAGCCCTTCCTTTATTAACAACATTTCCATTTTGTATTTCCATACAAAACAATTGTCGGTTCTAAGTTTTTTAATTGAAAAACGATTCTCCGTAGTTCCAACAATTTCAAGGACCCAATCAGCAAAGACACGACGTTGTTGATGATCAGCCGGCTTGATTTCTTGTGTTAACTGAACTTTATAAGCCTTAAGACCCAAGTCTTTATGCAAAATACGGTGTAATGACGTTTGTGGAATGCCTAATTCCAAAGAACGACGAGGAATGGACAACCCTGGGTTTTCTTCAACACTTTGGGCTACAGCAGCAATAATCTTAGTTGTTCTTGAGCGACGTGCACGGGTTTTATTCTTCACATCACTAGCTTGTCCCAACAGCTCGAATTTGTCCACCAATTTCTGTATTGCGGTCCGACAAGGTGCTTCACGATGACCCAAAAATGTTTTAGTTTTACGAACCGTCTCTGCCAAATTTTCACCATTTTTATAGTGAATTTTGAGAATTTCAATGCGTTGTTGAAGCGTGTATCGTTCCATTTTTATTAATAGCGTAGTTTCTTTTTGACAAATGTCAAAAAATAACAGCTTCAAAGGTGACAGCTACCGAAATAGCGGGGTATTCAAAATATCACCTCTTATTGGAAAACCCTTTATTGAGAAACAGATGACCAAACAGGATAAGCCTCCTTACACATATTTTCTAGATCGCGATATACAAGTAAAACGATCAGATTCGTGTGTTGACTGCCTGATTGGTGCATTGATTGACTTGAGCCAAACTAACTCTTTACTAAAGCTAAGCTGATACTTCACTTGTTAACAACATTTTGTCAAGTCATCATCATCCTAAATCTACCACTTGCCATCACCTAGGCAACCAAAATCTCTAGAATTCAAGAGCACTCCATAAAGAACCTTAATGAATTGTTGCACGCGTATTCCCAAAACAAAATTAAAAAAAAAGCAAACGTCTCGGTATTTATTTAAAATAAAAGATTCAATTCTAATGCTTCTGAGGTACTCCACAACCCCACCGCCAAAGTCAGTGCCATCATCATTATCCACGTTGTTGCGAACCACATAAGCACCAAGCTGAGCAGCTCCAAGCTCCAAAAGCACCTTACAAAAATATAAAAAATAGAAAAACCCACACGGGATTTAGATGGTTGGGGCGATGGAATAACTGTGTTCACTTCATAAGTGAACGTAAACGTAAACGCATGGTAAGCAAACCATCATCGTCAAGCGGTTGAGTAGGTGGGCGCCTTCAATTCCAGAATCTATTGGTAGCGCTGCAAGCAACACTGTGGGGATCCGAACGAGAGAGAGCGAGGGAGTATAGAAAAGATACGTAAAATGTTTATCTACCGTGAATTAAAATTTCACCACATACACACAGAATTTTTATCCCTCGTCTAGACTGGATGCAAACAACCCAGGGAGCTCACCACTGGATATGGTGCATTGGCATTAGATGCATAAAATAAATGCCACCCATTTCAAGTCGCTGCCCATTCCAATTATTTGGCGTCCGATGTTGTCGTCGTCGGATTGTCGTCATTTAGAGGAGCTAACTTGGTACTGTGAATCCGTTTATAGCTCTGCGGTTTGCATGGAGAGTAGGAGGTTGGAGGAGACTGACTTTTGTAAGAGGCGATGGGCCGACAAAAAAGAAACCGTATTCGGTTTTTTGTTTGGACATTAAATCCTCCCATAGTAATAGCCTTTATTTTTGATTTTCTCTTCGTTGAAGACGAAAAGAGGTCTCACAGGGGTGATGGTGGGTGCACTGAATGGTGGGAACTGAAAGTCGTTTTGAAAGGCATTGAGGACACATCCTTGGGTGACTACGGATTAGCCTAATAGGATCATCCCACTTAAGAAGGATAAACCAAATGGCGGCAAAAAAAAAACAAGAGAGTGGTGGAGGTTGGTAACATATTTTTGTGCTCTGTTCTTTCTTCTTTGGTTTTCTGCCATTTCTCATGAATGAGAGACATGAGAATTGGAATCAAGTTTGGAATAGAAAATGTCCATATAGCCTCCCTTTGATGGGACAGGTATGGCAGTAGTGAGTGTAATGGAATTCTGTCGCAAATGGATCGCATTGAATAAATGCAATTAATGGAATTACCTTAGATGCCGCCAGTGGCGTCGGCGATTATGGCAATGAGGCGGATGTGGCTTTTGTTTGCAACACCAATAGTTTTCTTTGAAGTTGCAGATTAGGTTAAGACTCTTTGATGTCATAGTAAGAGGTTAAGCCTTATTTTATGTTGATGTGCCTATATGCGTGGAAACCTTCCGGAAAAAAGATGTGTGCGACTAGTTTGCTTGTGGACAAATCTCCACGTTGTCAGTACGATGTGCGCTCAGACAAGAATGTGACTTAGCCTTAGGATAATTTTGAAAGTTTACCGTATAAAGCTTCAAAAACTCAATGCTGCTCTTATATCGTTGAAAACTTCGGTTGTACTATTTAGTACAGAGATTCGTTCTTAGTACGTACTACGAGAATGTAGAATGCCTACCGCACTCTCCCTTTCCCGCATTCATTACAATATTCAACAATTCAAGACCATGTATCTCCAATACCAAAATTGTGCCCTAGTGTAAAGTGCGTCGTAATTTTCGATCAAATCTCAAAACCTGGAGGATTTTGTTCACTCAAAGTTGAGCTCAACTTTGGGATTTTCGTTCTCAACTTCAGAATTCCTTTTCGTTCAGTCAAAGTTTAAGTTTTAAATTTTTAATTTCCAGCTCTCGAGTTAATCAACTTTAGATTTTCTCAACTTTCAAAAATAGTAGAAGTTGAGAGAGAAAAGCAGGGACTTCTCTCTTCATGCTTTTTTCTAGTCACACGCGTAAAGACAAATTTTATCAAGCAAGTAAAAAGTCAAGTCTTTTAAATTAAACGCGCTTAAACATTGTATTGTGTATTAACACGCTTTCAAGTGCTCTTGCTATCCGATTCATTCGAGTGTCTAAAACGCAAAATGAGCTCCTGCAAACCAACAAGTGCATACCTTAGGCTAAAAACACACTGAAGTGGACAAAACGTCTTTTTGTTTTAAGACAAAAAAAATGTGTCATAATCCAACCTACACCGAGGCCTACAAAAACAAAATGTTATGTGTTTGTCCGCTTCGGTGTGTATTGCTCCTTTACAACCTATACAACCGCCACGATTTTTGTCGATTTCTGTTTGTTTGTCTTGTTCACTCTGCTGTGTCTTACTTCATAAGACGATGTACAGTTTAAGATGCTCCCATTTTGTTCCGGACATTTTGTCTTCTTCGGTGTGTTTTGCTGCTATGCAAATGTACTTACTGCAACCGACGAGCGGACAAGACTTTTTGTCGTGTCGTGTCGAACGGACAAGACTTTTTGTCATGTCGTGACTTTTTGGGTCTGTGTTGCCTCATAAGAGCAATGGGCATAAAGTCGCAATTTTTTGTCCGTTTCGGTGTGTTTTTTTAGCCTTAAGGTCGTTTAATTCCCTAGAACACACATTGTATGCCACAGACATACCAACCGAAAGCGTCGTGGGAACATCATTAAAAATGGTGGGCACAAGCATTCTATCTAGGTCATGGAAGAAGATTTTGTCCCCAATGATTTGGCTCTCATGTTGGCCCACGCAGGACACTTATATAGGAAGTAAAACACAGTTTCCTTTTTACGCTGGTTCCAAAAGCTAAGTATTGTGGGGATCTTGCCCTTCGTAACACTAAAAGGATTGCCTTGGTGATGTGAATAAAGATATACATAGAATAGACTGGCGCGACAGCTCTTGAAGAGCCAAGGCCTAAGTGGCTTACTCTCATCAACAATTCTCTAGATGCATGTGAAGAATTGAGGGGACCTACGATTTGACGCCGATTCCGAACGGCAAAGTTGAGAAGCACTTTTTCATGGCAGATTGATGCTCTTGTATCAATCGTTTTGTACGTTTTGTCAGTTCCTTGCAAGAGGAAGTTCCCGTGATCGGTCCCTCGCATGCACTCTCCAGTCACCAAAACCAAGCGCTCCGGCATCCTAGTCCTTGTACCGTAGGTTCGGTCTTCCTTGTCGATTCGAACTTGGGGGCTGAGATGCGAAGACTCTCTTGGCTAGAGCCTTGTCGTCAATTCGCTCGATATAGCCGAGCCAATGTAGTCGTCTCTTCTTGGCCTTCTGGACGACATCCACATCTTGATGGTACAGCTAGTACACTTCGTGGCTGAATCTTCTTCACCAACCGCAACCGTCGCATACAGGACCAAAAAATCGGCTGAAGAAGTTTTTCTTTCGAACGTGCATAGCATCATTCCTCCTTTTATATTTACCGTACTGCACTCGGCGGCAGTCGCTTTATATTTCGAGTAAGGTGTTTTGAACCGAAATGCTTGGCTAAACCGAAATAGCAGCGGTTCTCTACGGTAATTTTTCTTCGGATCTCCTCTAAGGTGTCGTTTGTGGGATTGATGTTTGTTCCAAAGTAGGTTAACTCCTTAACTACCTCGAAATACCTGCAATCAACAGTTTGTTGATAGCATGTACTTTTTTTGTCCTCATTCACTTCAAGACCAACGAGTTTCGCTTGTTCTTTAATCGCTGTGAAGGTCTCAAGCACAGGCTCTCTTGGATCTACCGATGATGTCAATGTCGTCCGCATGGCCTAGGAGCTGGCTGGATTTGTTGAAGAAAGTGTTTTCCGTGCTCTCACCTACCTTGCGCACTATCTGCTCCTGGACGATATTGAAGAAGTCACATGACAGCGCATCTCTTTGCCTAAGGCCTGAGCATGTTTGAAGCAACTCGGATGAGCTGTTACCCACACACAGCACTGCGTATTGCTTAGCATCATGCGACACAGGTGCATCAGTTTGTTCGGGACCCCGAGTTTAGGCTTCGCTTTTGGCGGTGGATGCTATCATTGGCAGCTTTGAAGTCGATGAAAAGATGGTGGATTTCGACTTGAAATTCGTGGGTCTTTTCCAGGAATATTTGGTCTATCGTTGTTTATCCAAAGTGTTGCAGACCGGTTTAAGACGCTCACACAGTACGTTGGATAGGATTTTGTATACAACATTAGGCCGGCAGTTATGGCTTTTTGTGTAGATGGGGCATATGGACCTTATTGGCCAGTCAGCAGGCTTACATTCTTCCTTCCACACTTTTCGATGACCTGGTGCATGCAGTTCATCAAAACACCTCCTCCATAGCCGTCACGGATCGGACTTAGTACTTTTTTTTTTTAGCTTTTGGATGGCTCTTTCCACCTCTTCTGTGCCGGGGGCTGGAACTGAGTCTTCATTGACTGGTCTCGCTTCGGTGACCAGGTTTCCTTCATTGTTTCGAATAATCTGTGTCTCGATTCAGTTACCTTTTAAAGAAACGTCGGATATTGTTCTTGGCACTTGACTCTTCGAGGTCTTCGAGCTGAGGAAGCTCAGCGTTATTGCCAATAGATGGCCACAAATGTTGGAGAAAGTCATCAAACATTCGACATCATATGCCAAAAATCATATTTAAATTATTTTCAAGTCAATTTATTTCATCTAAAAAGTTTATTTCCCTAAAAAAACACCCTTTACACAGCCAAATAAAACATTCCTAAAATGTTAGCAAAATTCATTCAAACTTCAATTAATTTTTTTCCCCCAAACAAAAACATGTCTCTTTTGGAAAAATAACAATTTTCATGTAAACTTTTATCTAAAATCAACCCGCAGACATTCTGACCAGGCCAGCCTAGTCCAAAATACCCAATGTATACTGTTATTATGATGCAACATGCTGCCTACACAAACATTCGCGCCCCTGTGGTTGTGTTGTCTGCCGGCTGTCTATCACTATCAACATCTGATTTTGTTTTTGTTTTTGTTTATTTATAACTTTTTTTCTACGACTTGAAAATGCTATAAAAAATTCGTGAGCAGACAAACAAAAAATTGAGGGAAACAAAAAGTTGAAAAAAAACGGCCATAAAGTTCGGGTATGGTTCAAAAAATGATTGGCGCGCTATTAATTATTCAAATCCACGCAGACGACCAACAGACTCTGAGACAAGATAATTATATGCATTCCATAGGTTTCGGTTATATTTTCAATTGGATTCTAGTTCAAGCTCATAGACTTTGGCCGTTGGTTGTCCGTTTACCGTTGTCGCTGCTATTTAAGCCAGACAAGATAAGCGATGAGAAAAAAAAGAAGGAGTGTTGTCGTTGTAGTCGACAGCAACAAATTTGACGATAGGCCAGAGTGGTGACATCAACCTCAAATGACTAACCAATCAACCAGCTATTCAACTATTGCCGACTCGGACTGATGGCTATAGTCGAGGTGTCTATCTGTCTGTCTGGCTGCCTGCGTTGTAGGCTTCCTATAATAGTCGGTTTTTAATGTTGTTTGCCTGTTAGTTGTTTTCTGTGGCTATCCGAGTTGATTTTGTGAACGAGATGGTCATCATCCTACAACGACGACGCGGATGTGCCATGAAAAAACCACAACATAACCCAGCAGACAGACTGTCTAGCCACAGACTTATGGCTCAGGCTCGTGCAGAGTTGGGGTTGGTAAATGCAATCAGATACATGCGGAAAATGTGTGACAAGGCAGGCGGGTCTAATCGACCGGCAATTACCAAATTTAAATATTTATTATGTGCAAAAATTGTGGTCAACTATTTTTGGGGCCAGTCGGTTGGTTGGTTAGGTTTTTCCGTGTTGCTGTGTGAAAGCCCCCAACCCATTCTCTCGTCAACAAATGCATAATTCATTCAACCCGGTTACTATGGGAAAATGTAAATATCAACGCGATTTTGAAGGCAAGAATTAAGGGAACCACAGAGTGGCCTTCTGTTGTACCCATTTTTCATGTAGCCAATGCATGTGCCCTTAGACTAAAACTCTGCATCTACAATACCTTACAAGACCGAATCCAAGTCTCGAAGACAACTAGGCGACATTAAAAACGTATCAGAAATGCGAACAGACACGTATACGGCATGGCTGGCGCGGCGTGACGTGTTGTCGAGTGAGTTTCCCAGCTAGACACAAAACACGTAACGTAATTTTCTCATTTTTTGCTCTTTCCACGGGCTGGTTTGTTTGCCTATAAATTAAAATCCGGAAAAAAAATAAGAAAACTGTCTGCGAAAGAAATCCCACAATAAACATGCGGGTCAAGCGTTTGTAATACGACTCGGCTGTGTGTTATCCTTAAATAGATTCGTCGCGCGACATCATGACAATCTTATGTCAATCGTTTGCTAATTTATTGGCTTGAAGTAGGCTGAATGTTGTTTGAGAGCTGGGCTTTCCTTTTTGAGTGGGTGTTTTGGAGTTTTTTTTTTGCTGTTGTTTGGTTCGGTTGCAGCAGACGACTTTACGGAACTGGGACAGTTTGAGTTGAGTTGAGATTCGTATTCGATTTGTCTAGCTGTAGTTACACCTTAAGAGAAACCTACACTTTACCGCGAGACGCTACGTAACGTAGTCTCGTTGTTTGATGTCAGTGCTCACATGAATTGAAAGCGGGTTATTTATCTTTGAACGGTGGATTCAACGGATGTCGATAAAACCTAACAGGTATTGATTTCGAATGCTATTTTCTGTGTGATTGCTATTTTTAGAGAAAAATTGATTTCAATTGACGAGCTCACAGAGGAGGTTTTCTCGTTTGAATGAGATTTACTTTGAAAGATGTGTGTAAAAGACGTGACACTGATCGATCAGGGTTGTCAACTTTGAGTGAGAAAAATGTCTACGTCTATGGCGTCGGAGAATCCTATGAAAAGTTCCATCAAATTATCAGACAATTTTCAACGAATAAGGAAAAATCTACTACAAATACATTAGTAGTTGATAGGTTATATTT
>CAKKXW010000001.1:99733538-99746219 GCA_920937365.1 Sphaerophoria rueppellii
CCGTCGAAATCAGATTACCTTAACTGCCTAACTTTGTCCTGCATATTACTTCTAACTACGCTAGGAATTGTCTATTATATAGATTCCTATATAATTTACTCCTTTATGCTAGTTGCTTATGGCTTACACCTATCTGCAATTACTTTAATCTGCGGGACAACCCATATAGAGAACTAACCGAGTATTCGTTGATCGTATTTCCTCATTTAATATATCCTTAGATATATTATCTGTTAAGGATCGCATCAATCTTCATTATACGTCCTGTTTCAATCCGTCAATTCCATTAGACTAAAGCTGCCTTGCCTACGTCCGCAGGTTCATTCCAATAAATTGACAAGAACCTCTCAGAGGCACCACTTGAAGGTGTAGGTCAGCACGTTCACTTACTGGGGAATATGTACTCGGAAACATGTTTCCTTTCTAAATTTCCAGGTCCATGATTTCAACTCCCCCTCCGTAGTGGAGCAAAAGGCTGGGATGCGGCCTTTCCTCTGAGTCTGCGACAAAGTCTGCATGATGCAATGGCTTTCTTAATTAACTGCCGTGCCGCTGGTAACCAATATTGTTCACGCAAACGAGCCAGTACAGTGTTCACCCCGCTGTGCAAAGAACATTCGTGAATGTAGGTGGCGATCAATTTGCTCAAATAACAGCCTCGCGGCAAGATGACGGGACAAGTAATATCGAGTGGCTCGTCTAGTTGGGTAAGTCTACTTCGCACTCGCAGCAAACCTTGTTGGTCCAAAAACGGGTTAAGCGTAAGAAGGGGTGATGACCGAGAAATACTTTTTCCCTCCTGTAAAGATAGAATTTCGTCAGTTAAATAAGTTTTCTGAAAATAACTTATCCAGTAGATTTCTGCTTTTTGCATTTCAGTGGCCTGCAAAAACCTAGATGTATGAGTTTTCCTGGCCCTTCTTTCAGTCCAAAGGGGGTACCATTTATTAAGAAGTGCATTGACAGCTCGACAAATATATCTATGCAGTAATTCTCAGCAGCCGCTTCCAGTCACCAATTCTCTCATAGAGCAGCAGCGGTTATAAATTGGCTGAAGCACAATTATCTTTCTGTTTAAAACCCGTCAACAACAAAGCGATAGAATCATCCGCATGCGACACATTTCCCGCTGGCCAATAACATTTATCTTCCTTCAACCAAGGCGGTCCCTCTCTCCATAGTAATGATGATGACAACTTCTCTGCCGACATCCCCTTGTTAGGAGATCCGCTGGGTTTTCTTTCCCCGAACAATGGCACTAATCATTTACCTCAGTCAACTCCTTTATTTCCTTAATACGGCTGAACACGTACGGCTTCCACTTTCGGGCATCTCCTGTTATCCAATGAAGCGTGATGCGTGATCTGTGAGTCAGTCCACAAATAAAAGCGTTGAGATTGTATAAGCGACTTCCTCAAGTAAGAACATAGTCTGGCGGCAAGCGGCAACCAACGCAGCGGTGAGTTCTAACTTTGGCAATGTAAGATCAGATGCATACCAGGAAGACAGGGTTGGGATCCTAATTCACTTATAAGTGAACAGGGTATCCCTTTCTACACTGACGGTTTGAAAATGGAATCAGGATCAGGTACAGAGAGGCGTATAAACTCCAAGCTGACTGTAGTGTCTTTTAGGCCAAGATCTATGCCATTGAAAAAGCAGCTGAATTGGCACATCATGAAAAGCTAAGCTCCTCGGAGATTCCTTTTTTCGTGGACAGCCAGGCTGCTATCAAATCCTTAGCCAGTGAGACCATAAGATCGAAGGCAGTTTTAAACTGTAGGAAAGAATTAAATAGAATCTGCCACACTTACCAGGTTTAGCTCTGCTGGGTTCCTGAGCACATCAACATAGAAGGAAACGAAATAGCAGATGAACTAGCCAGGAAAGGGTCAGAAGCAGATACAAGTAGTAGCGACCATTCAGATAGGGGACCACACGTCCCGATTGGGGTAATCAAGAGGAAGATAGACCATAAATCAATGGAGATGATCAATAACTCCTTGAAATCCAGGGACGATTGCGTAATCTCTAGAAGTTTATGGCCTAACATTAATGAAAAGGAAACTCGGTATATTTTATCGCTGAGTAAAAGGAACATTAAAATCCTGATAGGTGTACTTACGGGTCATTGCGCCATTGGCACAATGGCCAACAAGATAGGAGGTTTTGCATCCGATTTCTGTAGGAGCTGTCAGGATGAGGAGGACATAGAAACCATTAAACGCCTGCTCTGTGACTGTCCGAATCTCCAAACAAACCGACTCCGTCATTTTGGGAACAGATTTGTTGGAGAACTGGATAATCTAGCACAGGTGTCAATGGCAAATATGAGGAAATTTATAGATAGGAAATTTATAGATATAGGCTGGTTCGTTAACGAGCCGGACTACGTTCATCGACAACTTGAATAGCATCGATGCTAACCTTTATTTTTTTATCCCTCCCTCCCCTCATATCCTTACCTAACCTAACCTAACCTCCTATTGGTGTAAAGTACCAGTTCTGTTTTCTGGGGGCTTACTTTAAGACCGCATTTCTTGGTCCAGTTATTGGCCGTAGTTAAGGCGTTTTCTAATTGTTCGCTTACAGTTGTGAGGTATTTTCCTGTCGCCAGAAGCGCTAAATCACGGGCATATGCTACAGCTCTAACACCACTGTTCTTGAGTTTGATGAGAATTTCATTCATCACCAAAGTCCAGAGAAGAGGTGAGAGTATTCCACCCTGTTAGGTTAGGTAAGGTTAAGGGGCTGACAGTTGATGTTTTTACCGTCACACTTTGATCAATACAGATCCATTGTGATACCCGTGAGTATTGCTACTCAAGCTAATAAGAAAAACCTATGTGTTCAGTTAGTCAAGCCATTTAGAGGCCTTGACGAAGTTCAAGATGCTAGTACCTGGCGTACTAGAGAGTTCTTCTTAATCCCCGAAGAAAAAGTTGCCAAGCAGTTTCTTCCTCTGGTGGGAAAGTGCGGGACAATGACATAGAAAGTGCGAAGTGTCTTCATGCACCTCCTCGTCACCGAATCCTCTGCATACATCATCTGAACTGATTCTCATCTTTTTCATATGATAACCTAACAGATTATGTCCGGTGATTATGCTTACAAGAGATCGAAAATGATCCCTTGTGGGGCTACATAATTTTTCCCGTTCTTTGTTTGTTAAAACAGGGCCAGATCTTTCTTGTTGTGCCGCAGGTGCCAAGAAGATTCCACCTTTCATCGGCCTTGATAGTTATTTTTTTTTTTAAATTTCCTGTTTTAAATAATAGGTAGGGGTGCTAACTAGCTGAGCTTGGCTTTCATCAAGCATTGACCCTAATCTTGCTAGTTCATCGGCTTTCTCATTGCCTAGTATATCGCTGTGGCCCGGGACCCAGCAGAGTCTAATGTTGTGCTGTGCGCCAAGAACCTTGAGCTCTTCGCGGCAGCATGAAACAAGCTTTGATTTTACCTCAGTTGCAGTAATCGCTTTAATTGCCGCTTGGCTATCAATGTAAAAGGTGATATCAGCTCGTGGTATCGCCATCATTGATACCTTTTTAGCAGCTGTTGTCACTGCCAGGACCTCCGCTTGGAAGACGCTACTGTTGGCTGGAAGCCTAAGCAAGGCGATTAACTTGAGAGATTCGGAATAGAAGCCTGCTCCCACACCAGTGTCCATTTTAGAGCCATCAGAATAGATAGCTATTGACGACTCACTGGAGTACGGTATATTATCTATCCATTCCTCACTGCTTGGGATGGGAGCCTGGAATGGTTTGTGAAAATCAAGATCGGGTGTTTTATAGTCTGTTGTAGTGCTATGACCCATAACTTTATTAAGGATCTGGGCATGTCCTATGGAACTATTTTTCCAGACTTTAGTTTGACTAAGTCTCAGGGCACTTTTGGCCGCAGATTCTTGAACAAAGAGGTCTAGGGGAATAAGATCGAGTATAACTTCCAGTCCCGCAGTTGGAGTGGATCTCATTGCCCCCGTAATGCCAGTGCACGCTAGTCTTTGAACTTTTGTCAAAGTTTTCAGGTTCGTGCTCTTTTCTAAAGCTTTCCACCATACCAAATTACCGTAGGTTAGTATTGGTCTAAATATTGCCGAATACATCCATCTGATAATTTTAGGGTTTGGTCCCCAGGTTTTCCCGAAAATTCTACCCTGTGGATGTGTACAGAGTTACCTAATTTAGAATGGATTTGTCTGTTTTCCAACACACAGGTGATCCATCTCATAAGTGGGGATTCTATTTAAAGATTATTGAGTGCTTTTTCTATGGCACTGTTGTGAACATTTTTGAATGCTCCTTCGATATCAAGAAAAGATGCAAGGATGTATTCATTTACCGCAAGCGACTTCTCTATTGTTCTAACTGCACAGTGTAGGACTGTTTCTACATTTTTGTATAGGCTTGCTGAAAAGGTGATATAGCTTCCAGCTTTAAGTAGCTACGGATATCGTAGGTAAGAGTCAATCTCATTCAAGGATCTTTCAAAATTGATTGAGCCCATCATCAACATCAACCTCAAATAATAGTGTCTGAGATGTTTTTTTTCAGACCTTCAAGTACCTCATGAATTTCATCAAAGAAAATTTCCATTTGCCGCCATCAAAACTTAAAATATCACTTCAACACAATAATTTCATTTAAATTGACAAATTGCATGACCAACTGTCGTTATAGCATAGATCCGAGCCGACAAATGAATGCACGACATTCTTGCATGCGTTTTGAGTTGTGCCTTGTGCCGCCGGCCGCCATATCGTCAGATCGTGACGCTACATTTAATTTCACACATTGAAAAAAAGGTGTCAGTTCCATTAGACGTGATTTTCTAATCACTTATCACATTAACTGTCTGAGTGTCTGCCTGTCCGTAAGATCGTAACTCTAATGGATAACAGACAAAATAAACATACAATGGGTTGACAGCTGCTGCAATGATGTCACTCATCGACGACGATATTATTTCAGTCGACTTTTTGTCACACTCAAGTTTTTCTCGAGAATCATTTGATTTAAAAATTTCATTCCTGAATCGCTGAATGTCAATTTTTATTCAAGATTCAGGGAATCAAATTTTCAGTTGTTTATGTTTATGGCTAGTTTCTGTGTTTCATTTTTTACGAGCAGTCTATTGACTCTATAAGATCGTGACGGAGAAACGCCTCTAGTTTATGTTTCTAGACAGTTTATTACGAAATATGCTAAAAACCGAACAATCAACCGACCGCAGACAGACCGCAGACGGTTAATGGTCATAAATTTATGAAAGAATAACAGGCGACTAACTAAATTATGTTGTTTGAATAATTAAGTTCAAGTTCAACTCTTTTGATCAACTTGATTTGAAATCTACGCAAAATTTGTCTAGGTATGCTGTATATCTTCTAATTCCTAGACGAAAAATTTAAAATTTTAATACTTTTGTATAATCTCTAACATAAAGTATGCGACTGCGACATTAACTATGGTAATTGTTACCAAGAGCAACAAAAGCGGCTTTTTTAATGCAGATTCGCTGTTGGAAGCAGACTCAGGCAAAAGGTCTTTAGCTTCCAATGAGTAAGCGAACGCATCACGACAATCTGAATCAAGGCTAAATTCGGCAACATTAGCTTAGCTTGAGCGCATGCCCTCACAGAAGAGAAAAAAGGCGACACCAAACACGAGTTCTGCGGGCTCGTTGAAAAAGCATATGGGCAATGTCCAATTGTCATCGGCAAATTTAAAGCAAAGCTGGGAAAAGAGGACATCTTGGATGGAACAGTCGAGAAGCACAACCTGAACGGTTCTACTTCGAAGAAAGGATTGAGGCCGATCGATTTTGCTGCGGGACGAAATGTTGTGGTAGGAAGTACATGGTTCCCACATCTCAACATCCATAAAGGAACATAGAGATCTCGATCTCCCGATCAATCAACTGTCAACCAGATCGATAACATTGTAATCGGCGGATGGCACTTGTATAGCATTCTTAATGTTCGAATATTCCGAGGAGCCAACATCAACCGGACCAACACCTCGTGCGTCGTAGCAAAGGTAGTGATATCCTGATAAATTCCAGGTCAGACGGCTACAATTGCATTATCGCTAGATCATTCACTGATCGAGTGTCAAGTAATCTGTGAAGGAGCCCTATGCCGCCAACATCGAGTATCGAAGGTATGCGGCAACATTGCCAGAAAGCAGTAAGAGATGCTGCCTCTAATGTGCTAGCTTTCACATAGCCACCAAAACGAAACTCCTGGTTTGACCAAGAATGCAGGCAGGCGGAGGCGGATGCAGCCAAGCGGTATACAAAGCGACGCTGCATAGAAGCACAAGAGCTGTTCGTGAACTGTATTAGCAAAAGAGAGGAGAGGGATGCCGACTTCTCAGGAGAAAAAAGGGGGAACAACAGAAGCGTCAGATTGAGGAAGTTGAGAGAGCCAATAGCAGGAATGATGTTCGTATCGGTTTTTACCGGAAGGTTAAATAGGAGGCTCACGATCATCGAACAAGAACGGATTCCTGCAGAGATAAGCAAGGCAAAATCATTGTAGAATCGCAGTCGATGCTGGTGGTTTGGGAAGATCACTTCTGTAGGCTGTATAACGTTGACGACGAACAGAATTCCATTGAGCTATTCATTGAACTCGATGGTAATCAACAATGACGTGAGCCCGTCCAAGAAGAAGTAAATAACGGCAATATCACTGCTGAACCCATACAAAGCCGATAGTCTAGCTGCCGAGCTGTTTAAGGCAGCAGGCGAGCAGATAAGAGCATGCATCAAATCATCTGTAAGAAATGGTCTGAAGAATGCTTGCTCGTTGATTGGAACTTCAGCATTGTTTGTCCAATTCTGAAAAAGGGAGATCCTCTTCACTTCGACAACTACAGAGGAATCAGCCTACTTAATATCACCTACAAGATCCTCTCTGCCGTAATATGTGAACGGCTGAAGCCTTTCGTCAACAGTCTGACAGGAAATTCAACCATCAACCAAATTTTCACTTTGCGGCAGTTCTTGGAAAAAACTTATGAACTTCGAGAACCTTTTCAACGATTTTAGGGCCGCGTATGACAGAATCTACAGAGATGAACTGTATACAGCCATATTAAGTTTTGACATCCCTGCCAAGCTCTCATTCGCTTGTGCAAAATGACGATGGGGAACTCACGCTGCGCCATCAAGGTTGGCAACGAGCTTACGGAATCTTTCGACGTCAAAAAAGATTCAGACAAGGTGATACACTGCCATGCGATTTCTCTAACATTGTTCTTGAGAAGATAGAGCAGAACTCCACCGTCGACACCAGATGCACTATCTTCCAAAAATCTGCTCAACTTCTCGCGTACGCCGATGATATTGATATAATGGGAAGAACACAGCGTGATGTCAATGGCGCCTTTGTGAGAATTGAGACAGAAGCGGGAAAATAGGTTAAGCGGTAAATGGGGGAAAAACGAAGTATATGTTGTCTTCGAGGAAGGACACCCAACACCGACAGCTCGGGCAGAACATCACAATAGACGCATACAACGAGAGGAGTTTGTCTTGCAGGGTTTTTATACCCTTCTTATGCCATAGACACAGTGGGTGCTGTAGGAAAGAAGGAAGGGTTTAGAGAGGAGGTGCCGGTGTACATTAGTCTTAAATTCCTGAACATTGCACTGATCGGGAAAAACAGAGTGTCTAGTCTACCTGGGTTCCGCTATCAACCCGGGAAATAATATTGGCGTCGAGATCAGATGAAAAATAAGTTTTGTCGCTGTTTTCCTGGGCTTAGAAAGCAATTGAGGAAGAGCGCTCTCTCGTGCAACTAAGGTATATAACACCCTCATCATCCCAGTCCTGCTGTATGGTGCAGCAGCATGGACCTTGACAAATCGGATGAATGTGCCTCAGGCTATTTCAAGAGGAAAGTTCTTCGGGTAATCTTTGGCTCCGTGTGCATTGATGGGGAATAGCGAAGAAGATACAATAGCGAACTTTACGGGTTGTACAACGACATGGACCTACCCAGAAGGGTCAAGGTCCAGAGACTCAGATGGCTCGGTCATTTAGAGCAGATGGACATCAATACTCTGGCCCGAGGGACGTAGAAGGAGAGGAAGACCGCGACTCAGGTGGCACACGAAAATGGAAGAGGACCCCATTTAACTTGGAGTGCAAAACTATAGATAGCTAGCCACGGACCGAGCAGGCTTGCGGAGACTGTTGGTTGATCTCAAGTGGTTTGAATGAGACGACAAGATGGGTCAAAACTGTTACGCCGAAGGAGAATTCAAGTGAAACCTGGTAGCGGGTCTCCAAGATCTTGTCAATTGTTGTTTAGGTATACAGAAAACAGAAATTATAAGTGAAGTGTCAATTCATGTTCATGTTATGTTAATGCTCTGTTAATGACGTGTTATTTCTGTGAATGTTCTGTTGATGTTATGTTCTGTCAGCGTTTTGTTTAAAAAAAAAAACTTGATGTAAATTTCAGGCAAGGGATACTTATAAACCTTTTAAGCCACTCTCTAGGTAAGAATCCACAACGCACCCCTACAAACATTATTCCACAATACAAATTATTACTTCCTCCATTTGCTCATTTCGACCTTGAAAAATGCACAAAGACAAAACACACCAGCTGCTTTGCGTCTTGCCTTATAAACAACAAAACATCTCCTAGACAAAAGCCGGCACAAACATCTCAAGAAAAGCAATAAAACTTGGTTCTAACAGAGGAACTGGTCAGTGCACACAAGCACCACTACCACACAGCTGGAACACCAGGCAACACACATCATAATGTATCCTTTTTTGTTGGCTGCAACATTATAATTCTTTTTTGTTTTTGTTTGGTTGCTTGGTCCAACAGACGAAAACCCATCTAAATCCTTCTTAATTTATTACACCTGCTCTATGGCCGGCCAAAGCATTGCTTCATAGCAGGGCAGTGCTGTCTGATACCTTCCCGGCAATCGTCTCGTTTGTATCTATTTTTGGCCTTCGACGACGACGATGGCGAAAAGAATATTGGCAAAAAATTTAATCCCCATTCGTAATCTGGAACTCAAGGACAAACAAGGTTGGATGAGAACGACAACGAGTCGACGCTACACATTGGATGGCAAAGAGGTGCATAACAAAAATGCATAAAATATCTTGTGCCACAATCATCCGCATCATCAAACTGGCAAGATTCAGCTTTGGGTCGGTCTGGCTGGCAGGCAAGCTGCAATGTCAAAAGAAAAAAAAAAACATCAACGAAAGATTCCAAAGAGGACTCTGATTGGATAACACACTATCAGACCCAAGACTACGGCTGGTCCTCAAAATTGAACAAAAATCCAAGGACTATCAACGGTTTTGCTATTTTCGGGACCTTTGCCTTATTTTTTGTTTTGCTTCGCCTGCCTTCCGGACTGGCCAACAACACAACACTTGGACACACTATGGCTTGGGTCCGAGTTCGATGTGCAACACAACAGGCTTTCTGTTTCGTATTTGACATGACGTTGGCAGGGCCAAAGCATTTGGGCGGTGCGACCACAGGACGCGACTGCATTTTGTCCTCCTGGCTGTACCTACATCCCAGATCAAGAATTTATTATTATACCCCCAAAAGAATTCCACAAAAAACAACGAAGCCAGACCGAATGGGAAGAAGCAACACATCGTCATCGGCTGCTGCGCCCCTTTAAGTGCATCCAACAGGAGGAGGTCGCAAAAAAAAATGCAAAACATGAATAAATTCCCGGCGTCTGCTGGGAGAAATTAGAATGCATGTGCGAATCTTTTCGGATTTCGAAACAAAGCAGATGCTACAGCCTTCGTTGTCGGTGTAGTGTGGAGCCGGATGGACCTCGAGCTGGAGTTCAAAAAAACAAAAAAATTGCAAAAATGCATCTCATCCAAAGTTCCAAGGAGATATAGAAGAGGAGGCATCAAGCCCTTCAGTTAATCTGATTCGTTGCATCTTAAAAACCGGGCACTTTTTTTTTCTCTTGGTGTGATGAGAATTCTTTTAGCTACGTCCATTCGACAGACTGGACGATGATGACGACGCGACACGATTGCAATTTTGTTTTTGTCCGTCTGTCCGCAGATTGCAGCCAGCAACACTGCGAGTTATGGATGGGCAACAAGTCAAAGATGTTGCTGTTGCTGTTTTATTTTTCTGTTTGTGTCTGATCAGAATTTCTGCCCCAAGATGATGACGCTGCAAATGATGCGGATGATGATAATGATGATTATTGTGGTGGTTGCGATGGGGATTTTTTTTTTTCGAATGCATCAGTACCTAACCTACTTGAAGAAGACACCAGACAAGCAGACACACAGATGTACAGCTGCAGCAGAATCTGCGAAGGTCTTGAATGAGAATGGGAATATAATAAGCCAGACAGATATTGTGATGGAACACAAATTAAAACAATTGCTGCATTTTGACAGGAGCGCGAGAGAGATAGAGAGAGAGATGAGATGCATGTCAAATCAACGAAAGATTTAAAAATATCACGTTTTGCGAATGCACATGCGCGGATGTGGTGGAGAGAATTTTTTTTGTTTGTCCGTTGATGAATGCCAGCCACAGTCATATGAACCCAGGAAACTAATATGGCGGATGGGCCTGTATTAAAGTCGGTGGAAAGATGGCGGTGATTGGAATTCAAATCTCATTAAAGGATTTGAATTCTTTCCAAAGGCCCGGGAGATGACGGACGAAAGGAAAATGTTCCAATGTCAAAAAACTGCACATTTGTTGCGCTATTTTTGAATTCTGACAGAAATGCACTTATAAAGGGTATTCCAATAAGAGGTGTTATTTTGAATAGCCCGCTATTTCCGGAGCTGTCACATTTGAAGCTGTCATTTTTTGACATTTGACAAGTAGAAACTACGCCATTAATAAAAATGGAACGATACACGCTTCAACAACGCATTGAAATTCTTAAAATTCACTATAAAAATGGTAAAAATTTGGCAGAGACTGTTCGTAAACTAACACATTTTTGGGTCATCGTGAAGCAACTTGTCGGACCTCAATACAGAAATTGGTGGACAAATTCGAGCTGTTGGGACAAGTTAGGGATGTTCTTCACACCCGTGCACGTCGCTTAAGAACAACTGAGAATATTCCTGTTGTAGCCCAAAGTGTTGAAGAAAACCCAGATTTGTTCATTCCTCGTTTTTCTTTGGAATTAGGCATTCCACAAACGTCAGTACACCGTATTTTGCATAAAGACTTGGGTCTTAAGGCTTATAAAGTTCAGTTAACACAAAAACTCAAGCCGGCTGATCATTAACGTCGTGTCTTTGCTGATTGGGTCCTTGAAATGCATGAAAATGATCCGGAATTTCATCAAAAAATCATCTTGACTAATGGCCCATTTCCACCTCGGAGGCTACGTCAACAAGCAAAACTATCGCATCTGGGGCTCGGAAAACCCAAGAGTTATTGTTAAAAAGCCTCTCCATCCTCAACGCGTGACTGTTTGGTGCGGTTTATGATCTGGCGGGGTCATTGGACCTTAGTTTTTCGAAAATGAGGCTGGAGCAACAGTTACGGTCAATGGATTGCGCTATCGAGAGATGATTAATGATTTTTTAAGGTCGGAATTGGATGGTATTGATCTAGCAACGTTTACTTTCAACAAGACGGCGCTACGTGCCACACAAGCAATGATACCATCGATCTTTTACGGGAAAAGTTTCCGGACCGTGTTATCTCTCGAAGAGGTGATCACAATTGGCCACCGAGATCTTGTGATTTAACACCTTGCGACTTCTTCCTTTGAGGCCACGTGAAAGATAAGGTCTACGCCAACAGTCCAGCGTCGATTCAAGACCTCGAAGATGGAATTCATGAGGCTATCGAGAATATAGGGCAGCCACTTTGCGATTTGGTTATGGAAAAATTCATGAAAAGGGTATGGTCCTGTTAGCGTGATCCTGGCAGCCATTTAGCTGATGTTGTGTTCTATTATTAACGACATACCTTTTTCTTTATAGTGAAGTAAACATTCGATCATTTATCTCGAAAAATGCCATTTTTCTTTGAATATCAAAATAACACCTCTTATTGGAAAACCCTACTATCCGGGGTATCTGCAAAAATGCCCAAACATGGCATATGTCAGTTGCGTTGAAAAAAAGCAAAGTAGGAATTTTGGCTTTCTGCGATTAGCTCAGAAATTTTGGACAAATCACAAGTTTCCAAATTATGTAGATATGTATGTGACGACTGAGGTGTCAGCGATTTGGAACTGTCAAAATTGGTAGTTTAACTGTGTTTATGTGAAACACAAGACTTATTTCTCAGAAATTCAAATGTCTCTAGTGAAGCCAATTAATTTCAATATTTATGACACTTACGGCGCCTTTCGTAACCAAACCATTTCCATTTAAAACAGTCACATTTAGCCCACGAATTAATACCCAAAGTTGATTTAAACTGATTTCTCACTCATCTTAGTAACACGAGCCAGACGAATCATTCAATCCGCACATAAAATCGACTCTTAAAGTTCACACTTCATTTGACAATCACAAGCCAGTTCAAACAAACAAACAAATAAACACAATTCCGCTTCTGACAAAAAGAAAAATGTAAAAAAAATCGTATTCAAACAATAAGGCCATTCTTTGTGTTTCAAATTTGGTAGACAAAAAAATATACAGACAGACTGACAGAGTCAT
>CAKKXW010000001.1:99746746-99768633 GCA_920937365.1 Sphaerophoria rueppellii
AAGTTTCAACGTTACCTTTAAATTCCCAGGTTATTACGCCGGAATAAAACAGTCCGTAATAAAGTGTAGTGGCAAGTGAAAGATAGTCTAAGAGTTGTACATTCTGTTACCGTGAGAAACTCTTCCTATTATTTGGTCGGTTAGATTGGCGAGCAGATGAGACGAAGACGAAATTAAAAATTTTACGACACACATTTGAAATGTGTCATCGTCAGCAGCGAAGTCAGACAGACAACACCGTAACGTGTCAAGAAGTGATTTTTTATTTGATTTTTCAGCTGGGCAGGTCAGGGGCGTAGTTTGATATTATTTATGGAGGGCTACGTTGATAATTTGCTGTTTAAAAAGGTATTGGTTTGGCTGGTTTATTATCCTTCTCAAAGAGTGCCATTGTCTTACATGTTGAGAATCTGATAGAAAGTGAACGGTGATGTGAAATAATGCCTGACAAAATAAGGCCGCATTATTGGACCCTTAAATTTCCATTGCAACTTTGAAATAGTGCCTGTAGGGCCTTATTTCAGTTTTTCTGTTTTGATTCGAAACTTATTGCGCAGGAAAACCCGTTCCGAAGTCGGAAGTCCCGAAAATAGTTTTCGGAACTTCTGACCCACTATAGAGGATCACAAATGCCGAATTGGATGTAGGGATTATTAACCCACTACGCCGGGTCAGTCGTCCCAATTATGTATATATTACTTTTAATGGGGCAAAAGTCCCAAATGAAAAAAAAAAGTGAAACAACGAATATCCAGGATAAAAATTTACACATTGAAGGCAGCTACAAAAAATCTAATAAATAAATAGGACCACGTTTCTTTTTTAGCCGTCTACAAAATGGTCAGAGCAATTATTTTTTTCAGATCGACATCCTGTAATCCGTAATGCGGCAACTTTTTTAATTTCGTCTGAGGATGAGACCTTTCTTTCTTTCACACCATCTTTCTGCTGCAGCTTTTAATGTAATTGAAACAGCTCGGTTATGTTATGTGACAGATAGATGCAATAACATGAAATTGGCTTCAAGTATAGTGTGCTTGTGGAATGCCCTACCCTCACCAATCATTGACATCTCAGCGGGAAGAAACAGAATATGTATACTTAACTTCACATAGGCTTAGAGCATGCTATATGTTTCAGCCGTTATGCTGGGAAAAAACCTTGAAAATATGTAAAAACTATCCACTTATTTTATTGTTTTACAAAATGTTTAAGATTAATCTCAAAGGTCGGTAACCCCGGATTTGATTTCTGGTCACTTGTCCCAAAACGAAATTCGGCACTTATCACCCATAATAGTGAGAAATTATTTTGTTTCTTCTGTAAATGCGGCCTTATTTCCATGTAGAATGGGTCCTTCTTTCCACAATGCAATTCAAATAAGGCCGGTCGGGTGTTATTTCGATTTTTTCATGCAAATAAAGCCGCATTTAAGGTGGTCCCTTATTTCATAGGGCGTTATTTCACGTTACCAAAGTGGACTTTTATTTCAGGATGTTGAAGGTCGGTTATACAGTGAAATATGGTAATGCTTTCCTTCGATCATGTTTTTCAAATGAGCACGTTTTGTTGGGCTTAAGCTTTGATATAGCTCTCTTTACAAATCAGGGCTCTGTAAGCTGAGTTATTGGCCTCTATCGATGTGGGATTCATCCGTTTTTGCTATACTGAAATGTTCCTTCCACTTACAAAGTATCAACTACATTTCTACTTCAATATACTTTTGATCTTCTCTAGAGTCTTAAAGCTTTGGTTTTGGTGGATGAGACTACCTATGGGAAACACATTTCAAAACTCAATTTGTATGCATTTTGCTGGCATCCCACTGTCTCTTGAAAAAGTCTTCATTGGTAATTATTACTGGCAAGGCGGTAGAAGGATTTGGGGATGTCAGGTGGAATAGACAGGCAGAATAGACGGGCTAAGACAATGTTAGTCTCTTGGAGTTTGCTGACATCATGCTATCATGGAAGTGCATGGTTTAAGGCTTGTTCCGAGACATGAAATTTTCTTATGTCATCGGGCAGTCACCTCAACGCAAGGTGTCAAACTGAAGGACCAGACCATTGGTAAGCCACAAAAATGAGTGCCCTCCGAATATTTCATTAAAAGCCTGAACTCGTTACATGTGATATGAGATTCAGTTTAGATTTTTGAAGCCGAGAATTTAGGACTTGGTTACATGCTTTAGACACTTATCAAATCAAAACAAGATGAGTCTTCAACCTTAATACACATTTTTATTCAGTTTTCTATAAACATCAATCGAAAGTGTTTATTTTTTTTTTGTTTGCTTGTAGCTTAGATATTCTGGAACATCGAACCAAGTAATGAAAGTAATAGAACATTCTTTGAAAGCAATTTTTTTTTGAAATCATGCATGATGTTTCTGTTGAAATTCCAGCTAAGGTACTTTGGAACTTACCTATAGTGTTTCCTGTGCCCAATCCATGTAAGATCTCATCCTGCGATACAGTAGCCTTCCATCGGGAACAGTCCGTCGCATGCACTCTCCATCTCCATTCGCCAAAACCAAGCGCTCTAGCATGCGAAATCGTCTCGAACCTGGGGGCTGCGAAGAGAAGAGTTTTTGTCTGGAGCGTTGTCGTCCATTCCCTCGTATGGTGGAGTCGAAAATCCGTTGAAGAATTTTCCAGTTTCACTTCTTCTTTTTTGCTTATCGTCCAGCACCGTAGAGTTAGACTGGTAAAACCAAAGTCTTGCATGGTAGGCACTTGCTCTTTCGAGTGGGGAGTTTAGAACTCAGTTCATTTTCATTTCATTTATTTCCTTAATAAGATCTTACATTGAACTTCGAGATAAATCTCATTAATAAGTTCCAAAATTTGTATTACTTTTGAAAATGGTTCTTACAAATGATGAAATTATAAGAAGAATTGCTATATACATTGATTTTTTGGCAAAGTTGTAGAGAAACCTAACAGTTAAAAATGTTTAGCAAAAGAAATACAGAATGCATCACATTTTACAATTTATGTAAGCTTAAAAGTAAAAGATAAACATAAAAGACAAAAGAAATAGTTCAAATTTTTGAAATTTATATTCTTATTAGGTTCTTCCTGATATGTGTTTTAGCAGCTCCTCCCAAAACCCCCGTGATGATATGGTTCTTTGCAATTGATGTGGGAGGTTATTCCACAACTTAATTGTATCAACATTTCTTTAGCCAAACTGAAGTAGCACCGGTTCGCTAGGGTTATTCTTCGTTGGATCTCTACTTAGTTGTCGTTTGTGGGATTGATGCTAGTTCCAAGGTAATTGACCACCTTAACTATCTTGAAAATGCTGATAAAAACAGGGACGTTTTGTCCTAGGCGGTGGACTGATGTTCTTTTGTTTGTTGATAGCATTTACTTTTTTTCGTTCTCATTCACTTCAAGACCAACGAGCTTAACCTGTTCTTTAAACGCTGTGAAGGCCTCAAGCACAGCTCCTTGGGAGCAACCGTTGATGTCTATGTCGTCCGCATAGCCTAAGAGTTGGATGGATTTGGTGAAGAAATCCGTGCATACACCTTGCGCACTATCTCCTCCATGACTATGCTTCAAAAAGTCACATGACAGCCCATCTTCTTCTCCAAGCCCTGCACATGTTTGAAACAACTCAGATGAGCTGTTACCCATTTAAACACTGCACTGAGCACTCTGTATTGCTTAGCTTCATGCGTCACATTTGGATCAGCTTGTTCGGGATTCCGAATTCAGATATCGTCAGCATAAGCTCTTGGTGGTGGATACTATCATAAGCAGCTTTGAAGTCGATGAACTAAGATGGTGGGTTTTGACCTGAAATTCCTTGGTCTTTTCCAGGATTTGCTTCAGTGTGAATATTTGGTCTATCGTTGTTCTACCTGGCCTTAAACCGCACTGGTACGTGCCAATTATTGTGTTGCATAAAGGTTTAAAACGCCTTTAATAAGACCCATTAATTAGAGAGCCTTCCAAATCGTTAATTTTAGGCCTGAGCTCGTAATATGTCGTAGTAGCCCTGTAAAAGTTGTTCATCTTGACTGAAACTAGAAACACCACCATTGATTCCATCTTAAGACTTAATACGTTGCCACCTGCTGTAAGATAATATAATTTTTAACCTCCTCCTTATGAGGTTCAGTTCAGACCAAATGTATTCAGCTCAGTTTGACCGGTCATGCTTCTGAGACAAAGACTAGGATAAATTTAGAGTTGATTACAGATTTTTGACATTTATCAAGTCTAGAACATTGTATATGGAATCAGGTAGTAGTATCAAGAATGGTGTTTTCGATATTTTGTGCTACATCAAACTCAAGAAAAAAAATCCCTATATCAAACTTATGTAAGAAATTAGCACTGTGCCAGCTCTCAAGATGGCACCACAATCGATTGCCAGGTCGCAGGTACTAGCTGAATAGAAATACAATGGTCTAGAACATGTTTCTTCAACCTCAATACTTTCCGTTCCGGTTTCTAACAACCTTATTGTTATTCTTCATAATCCTGCATTATATTTTTATCGAAATTCCCCCACTTGAATGAAAAAGAAGCAACTACGCCCCTGCACAAAGACCATTGACGGCTGCCATTTGACGTTTGACTCCTGCTCCATTGCAAAAAAAAAGAAACCTTGAGTCAAAATGCCCAGAAGCTCTTCTCAGTCGACATTATGCTTGCCAGCCAGACAAAAACCCATAAACATTTCACTCTTGTTTTCGTTTGTGCGGTTTTTTTTTGCACATCTTTTTTGGTATTCTTTTTTAATTATTTTAGATTTTCTTTCAAGTCTTTTCTACTTTTTTTTTGTAAATTCAATTCGGTAGCCAAAAGAAGCATACACTGCACGACCACAGAAGCGAAACGCATCATCCAGCGGGCTATCGGCTATCTGCGCTTCTGTTGTGTCGGCAAAATTGTGGTGGCGAATGGCTATTGTTTATGTTTTGACTACCACTGCTACTGCACACTGCCGATGGCATGGGCATTGCCAATTGAAGCTATTTTTGGCACAAACAATTTATCAGGAGCATAATAAAATTAAGTTGAAAACGCGCTTGTGAGTTGTGAAAGAGTTTCGCCTCCTTCAGGCGCAAATGAATTTGAATGGTACTTGAGCTCGCTGAGTGCCGCTGAATGGTGATGAATTTTTAATAATTTTTTTCATTTTTTTATATCAGAGCAATGGATTTTTAATAGACACACATTCAATTCAATTGGATTCGAATTACGAATTAATATAGATTTTTTTTTTTATTGAAAAGAGGTTTTAATAGTTTTGACGTTTCGGTTGTCGGTCGTTGTGGTCGGGGTAGCTTCGGGGAGTGGTTCTGGTAATAGCCGTTGGTTTTGGTTCGAAATAATAAAATGCTGGCAAGAAAAGTTATATTCAAATTTGCAAACAATAAAAAAAGCAGTTAAATGGCAACAAAAGGTTTATTACTGTCTGCGGCGTGATGACATTTGGTGACAATTTATAGCCATTTAAAATAACAAGCGAAAAATATATGTGTGACTGACTTTCACGGTTTGTGGCTTTGACAGTATACAATTTTGAAAAGGACTGTGGTTTATAAATTAAAATATTCATGCACCTATAGATAACATTTTATCAGGTATTGTATTGTCATAATAATGAAATTATTAACCCGTTATGAGGTTTAATCGGTTAGCTTAGACACAATTTATTTTACTTTTAAAGACCAAACTCAAAACCAGGCGAAAACTCTTTGACAGATAGACCGTCACACTGATTCGCCTTCAAGAAATAGGAAAAGCTAATTAGCATAAGAAACTGTCAAAGTATTCATATGACAGTTCTATTCGCCATATATTTTGACAGAAACGTGTAAGTCACCGTCGGTCGTCGCGTCGTGGGCGGAGTGAGGGATTCTATGGATGCGCCCTAACCAACCAATACTGTCTTTCATTTACAGAAAACAAAAACAAAATAAAAACTTACCGTACTTTTAAATATGTAATGTTATGTTTTAAATATGTAGCAGTGTGATTTGTTCATAATGAACAAATTAAGTAATGGCTGAAACACAAACACGTTTTATGTCCTTTTCCATTGGCAGTCCAGAAGCATTCGGAAGAATCCAGATGCCTTCTGAAACCATTCCATTGGACGGACTTTGACAGACGAAATACTTCTGAGAAGAGCAGAACTCTTCCGTTTTGAAAACAGAAGCGTCCGAAGAATTGACACTTTCATCATAACCCGTTCCATTGGAGGTAGAATAAGAAACGTCAAAGAAAGACCAATGGAAAACGACATTAGTTTCTTCTTCGTCTACGTTACGATGCACCCGCTTCAAATTTGCCTTGAATGACATTTCTCGTTCCATCGTTTGTTGACATTGTTTTAACAGCTGTCAGACAAGGCAAATGTTCAACAAATTTTAACTAGAGCTACGTTTGGCGTCACATTACGTACGGAACGTAACGTTGATGCTCTATAGTGATAGATTGCATTGAATTCCTATGGCTGAACTTGTTAACGTCAGGCGAAACCAAAGCTAAACCGTGTGTTTGTGTTTAAGTCTTAAAACTTTTTCGTCAAATCTTTCGAATATGTGAAATCCTGTCATGATAAACCTATAAGCCCTGTCAATCATTTGAGCTATTCAGACTTCTCTATAAGTCCATTTTTGTTATAGAAACAAAAAGGGGCTGAGTCTTCTTTTTTTGAGCAGACAGGACGAGGGTGGAAATGTGTTACTTATTCTAAATAAAATTATCAAACTTTTTCATGTTCATGTCACTTTGGTCTATTACTTTTGTCCAACTTCATCCTAAATAAATTTAAAATGGTTAAAATGGTAAGGGCAATGTTTTTGATGGCTTCAAACACTTTTTAAGGGTTACTGTGTACCTACTGTGAAAAAAATATTAATATGTGAAAATTCTTATGAGGTTTTTCGCAGAACACAAAATTGTGACAACCTCATTAGGAACTTCACAATAAGCAATAACTCAAAAAAACAACATAACAAAAAATTGGGACTTGTGACGCACACAATCGCAGAATACGGTGACGTCCTCGACTTACTTAAAAGCCCGATTCTACGGGACCTCACTGATACAGTGATACCTCTCCTCCCAAGTGGTCGTGGACAAGTCACAAGGAGAGGTGAAATTGATTTTGTGACAGTTTTGCTTTCAATAAAACAAACAAAAACAGTAAAGGCTGAATCACAAAGACGATTCAGCTCCAGCTTCGCCTGACGTTTACGAGTTCAGCTATAGGAATTCAATGCTTGCTATCACAATGACGCTTCGACCTCACGTTTTGTACGTAAGGTGACTCCAAACGGAAGCTCTAGTTCAAATATGCTGAACTTTTGCTTTGTCTGACAGCTCAACAGCTGTTTAAGAAACAAATAGGTACACACACAGAATTCATTTGTTTTTAGGGCAGCGTTACCACTTCAAAAAAAAAAGGAAATCGAAGTAGATTTGGGAATAAAGAAGATTGAGAAAAAGCGAAGTACATTTTAAAATATGAAGTGTATATTATATTTGCCTTGGATACGTTGATTTATAGAGGGACAAACAGTTATTATCAAATGTTCATCAGGAATTGTGTCCTAATTGTGTTAAAATGTTCGATTTAATTTTGAGACTTCATTGTGGATAAAATGTGTCAAATATTAACTAGTAGGCTAAAATATGACACTAGTGGTAAAATTCAACCAACGTTTGAACGCAAGTCCCACGCGGCCTGAAATATTCAACAATTCAATACAAGCACGTAACTCAAACACTACTTCGGATATTTGTATAGGTTGACATTTCGTGTTTGTAAGCCTGATTATGGGATTCGCGGCGAATCGTTTTGCTAGCGAGTTTGACATTTTTCAATTAATGCTTTTGCTTTCGCCATCTTCGTTTTGAATTCGACCAATTAACAAATTCGAAGGCAAATTTGAAATGTCATAATGTTTGCTGGCGAGTTGAAATCTGACAGCTTTTTATTGGCGGATTCACAGGCGAAAGAGTGTTTATTATTTTTAATCGGAATATTGGAAGAAATAGTCAAACTAAAAGTGTTAAATCACTGGAATATTGGAAGATTTTTTTTCGCTCCGCTGCGAATTCGTTAATAGGGAAATACGAAGTGAGTCGAATTTGAAAGGTCGAATTGAAAAGGATTCGCCGCGAATCCCATAATCAGACCACTGTGTCCGCTTATTGTTCGTTAGTATAGAAACTATGTTGCAGATGTCACTCATCTATTTTCCTGATGAAAATAAGAGAAGTATTAGTGAAGGGATTTTTAATTATAACCTGTAGGCATAAAATGAGGTACTTAATGAGTTAATCGAAGCGGGTTTTAGAAATCTCAAGTAAAATCGAATTAGATAAGTTTTTTTTTCTAAACTTGAAGTAGATTTTTAAGAAATTTTTGATGGTACAAAATAGGTCGTAGATTTTCAAAGTTTTTCAAAAATCGAAAGAAGATCTACTTCGAAAAGAGTGAGGTGGCAAAGCTGTTTTGGAAGCATGATGATGTGATGGAGGGAGAACTGTCATTCAATGCAAACGCAAAGCGGATGTAACGTAACGCAGACGAGGCCGAAGCTAAAGCGTCTTTGTGATTCAGCCTTAATTAATCTCACCCAGCTCAGGTGAATTTTGTTTTGAGTTTTCTTGTCACCTTCTGAGGGTTCTTTCAGAATTTTTTGTTATCGAGTCACAACTATCCTCACAACTCACAAGTAATCTGACATAAGCACTTATGACTTGTGACTCGCCACAACAGAATCAGGCTGTTAGTCTGTGACTTCTACCACACATTGCACCAAATTAGGTTGGTGGCCAGCGGCCTACGTTATCCAGATTCACACCACAAGTTTCGCAAATTGAAGCCAGTTGAGCCAATTGAAAAGTAATTCCTAGCCTAGTTATCAAATTCGTACAAAACATAATGTTTTGATTCTTTGTTTGTAAGCAAGCTTCTACGACTAGTGGAGGAGTGTTTCAACCATCCACTTATGCCTTTTTCCTTTTGTTTTGGATTGCGTGCCTGTCTGTGCGATGAAGGACGTTTAAGCAATTTACCAAATTACTGTCTTCACTTTTTATTTTATTTGTTTTCGTTACGTTTTCTTTCTATTGTTTTTGTTTTTTTTTTTTTTGTTTTTGTGACAGAAAAAGAGTTTTTCAATGTCAAACCATTCGTGAAGAACTACCCTTCAGGGAGGCAAGTTGTGTTTTTTTTATTGTTTTTGTATTATTATTTTTTGTATGTTGGCTAGACACGGCAAAATAATGAATGCATTTTGGGTATGAGGGTGCATTCTTATTGAATTTTTGGTTACAGTCAGGGACATAAAATTGGGTACTTTTAGTAAAAAAAATGTGATCAAATCGCCATTTTCAACAACTGTGCAATTGATGATATCGATTGCGACGACATTATTTTTCAATGGTACATGCCACACAGCAAACCTCACAATGGACTTATGGCGTCAACAGTTTGGTGAATCGATAATTTCTCGACTAGACCCTCATACAACTAACCGCCAAGATAATGCAATTAAACATAGGTACTCTTTTTTTGGACTGTTTGACGTCAAATTTTATGCAAATAATCGAAGCTCAAGGACAACAATCGAGCCACTTTAACCGTCATTCCATCTGATATGATCTTCAGTTCCGCATTCCAAGTCTTTAGGTCTACGCAATTCTTCCACTGCAAATTTGGTCTGCCGCACTGTCATCTATTATGAATATTGTACCGCAAAGGACTTTCTGGGCCGGTTCCTCTTTGCTCATACGAGCTAAATGTCCCGCCAACCGGAATCTGCCAAGCTTAATTTTTGTAATCAAGTCTGTTTTGATATAGCTCGTGGTTTTATCGTCTCCGGAATCGTCCTTTTTCACGAACTGGGCCAACTATTCTCCATCAGACTTTTCTTTCGAACGCGGCTTAGAGTTCAGAGTAGCTTTCGCTAAGCACCCAAATCTCGGATCCGTTAGTGAATATTGGTAAGACTCTCGTCTTGTAAAGCAGCAGTTTCGAAGTTATGGTAAGATTTTTGCATTTAAATAGCATTAAAAAAGAAAGAAGGCTCTGAACGTAATTCAACGATCGCACTACCTACTTCGAATTCGTGCTGCTCCACCTTTGTAGTTGTTCCTCTACTATTGCCAACTTAAAACTTTCTTTTGCTAGAAAAAAACTTTGTTTCAAGTCTTCAAGGTTTTCAAGGTTTCAATTAACGTTTAGTTAATAAAACTCATATAAGATGTTTTTTGTCGTAATATTTCTCTTTTATTTTATAGTTTTAACGTTGACATTATGTGTGAAACACTACATCCTTTAAATCACTAACACGCGAATTATTTCAAGCATTAATTCTTTTGAGGTTATTTTTCGACCACTTATTGAAAAATATTGAGTGGTATCTCAGCCATAACTTGACGAATGTTGGTTTTTAAGTTCTGAAGAGTTAGAGGTTTCTCTGCATATACACTGTCTTTCGCGTAGCCTAACAAAAAAACCAGCGGTGTCAAATCGCATGATCTTGGTGGCCAGTTTATATCGCCACGACAAGAAATCAAGCTGTCAGGAAATGTCTCTGGCAATAAAGACACATTCGCTCGATCTGTGGTGCATGTGGCAACGGCTTGATGAAATCACTTATTCTCCAAGTAGAAGGCAAAAAAAGTTGGTTATCATATGACCATAACGCTCCGAATGGACGGTGACAGTCGTTCTATCGTCGTTTTCGAAGATGTAAGGTCCAATCACACCTCCGAACCAAAGAGCGCACCAAACAGTGACTTGTTGTGGATGTAATGGCCTCTCTTCAATCACTTGAGGATTCTCAGAACCCCAAATACGACAGTTTTGTTTATTAACATACCCACCGAGCAGTGGCGTATTATGCTAAGGGCAAACTAGGCATGTGCCTAGGGGCGCGTGGCAACAAAGGGGGCGTGTGCAGCGAGTAAATACATATTTGGTTGTTATAGAAGCAAACTTATGAGCACGATCCTCAATTCCACTTACAGTGTCAACCCGGTTTGCGAACTCGGTAATCGATTTAGCTTCCTTTTAATTTTTTAAGTATTGTGGAATTTGGATCCATTTGTTATTGTAAGGCTTAACGTAACTGTCAATTTTCATCAGCGGATGGCAAGGATTTTGGTGGATTAAAAATTTAATTTTCTGCTCTTTAAGTACAGAGTGTCTGCCGCTAGGGCATAATACTTTCTTATAATTTTTGATTTAATGAAAGGGAATGGATCTTATATTGAAAATTGCTTCATTTTATTTCGACAATTATATGGAATACAATGTCCGTTAAATATCCACTTTTGTTAGTCTCACAAATGCGAGGACTTTTTGAGCAAATTAATCATTACATTCTCACACATTTCACGCGATATTTCATTAATTTTATCACAAACATTTTCTTCGAGTTGCTCAAGCGTTCCTGGTGTGGGATATCCCCACAAAAAGAAGTCCGAAGCAGTCAATTCAGGCAATCAACATCATAATTTCTTGAAATAACTTGTTGTGGAAAGAGGTCTCGCTGTAATTCAATTGTAATACTGGCTGCGATGTGGCACCGTCTTGTTGATACCACATGTCAATCAAGCCCAAGGCATGTAGTTGTGGCGTTAAAAAGTTCAATCAAGGGCTAATGATTCCTCCTGACCAAATTGCACACCAGACTGTATCTTTTAATAGATGCAAAAGTGACTACTGAATAATTTGAGGGATTTCTATTGCCCAGAACCAACTTTTCTGTTTATTCACATATTCATTCAAATGAAACTCGGTTTACATAAAAACCAACTCGAGTTAACTTGGTTTACAAAAATCACGATTTGGCACATCATTAATTAAAATATTATATATATCTACCGAAATCGCAGGAACTTTGGAACAATATCTATCGATCTTATATAAGCTTGTTCCATTTCAACGCGTACAGCTGTTTCGGTCAAAATATACTACAAGTTATTTCTTATGAAAGGGCGCCGATGAGATGCTTGCCTAAAGCGCTCTCAACGTTTAATCCGCCACTGCCACCGAGTGAGAAAGGTGCTTCGTCGCTGAAGAAAATTTTGTTAGAAAAATCACCGTCCACCGCCTGTTGTTAAAGCATCCATTCGACATATCTACGACGCTATAAATGGGCAGCTGGCTTCAGTTGTTGTTTGACTTCTTATGGATGTAGGAGTAGATCCAAATGCAAAATATGTCATAATGTGCCGTAAGACAGTCCTTATTCCTGAGAACGACGAGGAATCGACACATTCGAGTCCTCGGCAACACTTGCACTTATAGCAGTCATATTTTCAGTGATGCGAGTGAAACGATGATGCACAGGCCTCACAATATCTGGGACCAATCCAGTCTCTTCAAATTTCTTCATAATTTCGCCAATTGCTTGCGTAGTTGGACGATTATGTAAAGGTAAACCATAATCTCCTCTTACAGCACGATATGTATATGGCTGTAGCAGAACCATTTTTGTAGTAGGTTTTAACAATTTTTATGCGTTGTGCGATAGTCAAACGATCCATTTTCGTAAATGTCAGCTGAAAAAAAAATGGCTTAACAACTTAGTTTGACAGATGTCGAATTCCAGCCCTATACTTTTGAAAGCTCAAAATGGAGAACCCGTAACGTCATGCAAATATTTAAAATGAACATGAGTTCAATTTTTCGACCTCTACTGTAAACATTATTGATTCTCACTGTGGTTATTTTCGACCGTAAGGCACTTCACAGTCAATTTTCTATAAAAAAAAAACTTACTTCTCAATTTCATTTGGAGCCAATGTCATGCAAGCATAAAACAAAAATCTCGTCCTTCAAATATGTTCTCTATTCCATGAATTTTGTGTTCCAAAACATTTACGCGCCCTTTATCTGGCCCCTCTCGTTCTGTCTGCTTGAGCTTACTTTGATCCCTCTTACACATTTCTGTTTTGTTTTTATTATTATTTTTTTTTTGGTTTTACTGACTGAACTTCATCGTTTTCGTCGTCGTCATCGTCATCATTCTTCGTTGTATGTGTGTGTGCTTGTGTGTGTTTGGACACGTGAGGAATTTTTCGTCTAAAAATACCGTCTGGACTGTTTTCAAGGTTAACCCATTTAAATTTTCTTACACCACGCAACCAATAAAGCCAACTACAAACACATACAGAGCTCCAAACTGGCGAGGTTCTCATAAAAAAAGGGTGTCTGCACTCATACAGACAGAGAAGAACAAAACAAGAAATTACAATACTGTTACGTTTTTAAAACAAATGCGTAGTGTAGTCCTACAACATTACTGATGCATCAAGTCTGCACAAGCCACAGCAGACGGTTTTGGGGTGAGTTCCTTATTCTCTAAGTGTCATTAGGGTAGCCTGAATATGTTGGTTTCATACTTGAATTGCTAGAAGTCCCCAAATTTAGTGACATCTCTACAGAATGTCAAATTCGGGTCTGACGAATTGTTTAAAGAGTTAGAATTAAATTTCAACAGCACGATATATTAAATAGATCAAATATTTTTTGACCACCCTAATCTGAAGTCTAAAACTGAAAGTGAAACGCAGGCAAAGAATTTCAACTCATGCAGGTTGGGCTGTGTCTGGCTCATGGTTGAAGTCAAAACTGTCTGGAATGGGGGTAGGTGCTTGCTGGTGGTGGCTTAAGTTTTCGTCAGGAGAATCATAATACCAGACAGGAGGACCTCACAGAGAATTTCGTTTTTTTTTGTTATTCCTGACATTTTATTTTGTTGTGTTTTATTTCTTTGTACCTACAGCTACGATTTGAAGGAGTTTTTTTTTCACGACTGAGTCTGGCGGCAAGATTATTCAAATTATGTTTAGCATTTTTGCGATGTTTAGTCGTCAGAGAGTTGGCGGAAGTTGGTACGATGAAACGCAGTCCTCTCCGGTGGTGTTTTACTAAGCTTTCGATAGTTAACCATGCAGCTGAGCAACTTGAGAAGCGTATGCAGCATGTGACCGCAAACCGCCGCGGAACACCGAGAGTCCAAGTTGATATCAGCGCCGATTGGTGCAGATCACTTCGAGGCTGCTCACCGAGATTTTGCTCACTGGTGTCGCCAGGGTTGCAGTCTTGAAGAAACATGATACTTCATCTCTAGGTCTTCTAAACCTTTTGACAAATAACTTATATTAATTATTCGCCTTATGCTTATATTGTCATTCCGCTATGTTTTGACAGGTTAATAATTAATAGAGTGGCGCTACAGCTCTTGAAGAGCCAAGACCTAAGTGGCTTGTGAACAATTGAGGGGACCTACAATTTAACGCCTTCTGAACTGAAAAGTTGAGAAGCACCTTGAAGCTTTGTCAGTTCTTCGCAAGAGGCAGTGCCCGTGAAAAATGAAATAAAAACTGTGGGCACGAGTAGGACTCGAACCCATGACGTTCTGCTTAGCAGCCAACGCTCCTAACCACTAAGCTACGGACACTAGCATTTTTTGACAGGTCCTTGGACAAAATTGGTATCTTACGGTAAGTGGGGACGAGATACAATGTCCCTGGTTTCACGGATCAGCAGGAACAATGTCCCTGGTGGCACGGATCAGCAAAAAAAATGTCCTTGGTGGAACTTATCAGCAGTATAAGGCCTTTGGTGGCAGGTATAACGAACTTATCGGTAGGTATGTGGCCCCTGGTGGCAGAAATCAGCATGTCTAATGCCCCTGGTGGCAGAAATCATCATGTCTAATACCCCTGGTGGCACGGATCAGCAAAAAAATTTCTTTGGTGGAACTTATCAGCAGGTATAATGCCCTTGGTGGCAGGTATAACGCCTCTGGTTGCACTGATCGGTAGGTATGAGGCCCCTGTTGGCAAAAATCAGCATGTCTAATGCCCCTAGTGGCATGGGTCGGCAGGGACAATGCCCCTGGTGGCACGGATCGGCAGGTACAATGCCCCGTGGTGGCACGGATTGGCAGTTACAATGGCCTTGGTGGCAAGGTATAATGACCCTGATGGCGCGGATCAGCAGGAATAATGCCCCTGGTGGAACGGACTAGATAACTCGAATATCGAAACTCCTTACCGCTGGCTGGTGGCGGGAACCTCAGGTTTATTATTTGACCAAAATTACTTACTGATACAAAGTCAAATCATTCTGTGGTAGTAGTTGAGGCGATTTAAGTACTTTCGTACTAGTCCCGTCGACCCGTCTTCAGAAGACATCTCTGGTTCAACACAAAGATGTTTCTGCAAATCTATTGAGCTGACAGTAGACTCAAGTGACTAAAATGATATTTTCATAAATTACTTCGAAGTTCTTCATTCCAAGTCTTGAAAAATGTTCTAGTTTCCCTGATATTGACATAAAAATTCTGTACACATTTGGTCTGATTCCTGTTCTTCATTGACTGAGGCGATGCCATACTTTCCCGCTTCTTATCAAAATCCAAAATTACGCATTCCGCATGTGTTGCGGTCCCACTCTGCAAAATTGTACATCTCTCATTTAACAACGCGTGTAGAAGTGTTGTATACATTTTTTCGAAGGACACATTTTTGTCAAAATGCACGCGCACACACGCACACAAACACATTGGCATTGAATCGAATTAACTTATTTCAAGGAAACTGTCTCCAATCCGTATAACAACAATGACGATGACGACGACGACATGAGTGCTGGATTATGCGAGTGTCGTGGTCGTAGTCGTGGTCGTGTCTGCCTCGGAGCTTACTTGGGCCAAATTATTGGTCTGTTAATATTTTGAGTTCAGTCGGTTCGTGTTGCTGCACAAGCTGTCTGATACCTTTAATGGTGTAGGGCAGTGCTGCTCGAAGTCTGTCATCATGATGATGGTGATTCAGCAGTGTAGTCGTCTGTCTATATGCTACATACTTGCCTTATGTGTGATGAAGTGCGCCATAATAGGTCTTGGGTTCTTATTTTTATCTTCTCATTCGCTTCGATTTTTGTTTTTATTTTTCCACTCGGACAGTGTCGACTTTTTGTTGCTATTGTTGTTGTCGTCGTGGCACGTCCTTGTCGGAACACTGGATTAACAGCATCAAATTCCAACTTTTTGAGGAGCGCTAGTGGTGTGTGGAGGTGGTTAAGAATTATCGTAGACCCAGACAGATGAAGTCTTGTCTGTTCTGCGTGGAAGATTGATACTAAGCCACCACCTCTCCATCACCACTAATCGAATTGGTAGCAGCAGAAACAGAGCAACAGACTACCTTCTCTCTTTTTTTTTTGTTTTGTCAAAGGACAGACGTTCACTTTCCAACAAGAGGTCGGATAAATGGACATTAGAAAAATGATTAAAGTACTGCTTGACGATGCAGCCAAGTGGAGTAAATGAAAGAGGTGCTTAAGAGTTGAGCTCAGCAGTGGTGGTGGTGATGGTCAGTCTTTTTGGTCGCCTGGAGCCAGCCAAAAGGAGCAGATAAAGGTATTTCGATATGTCTATAGATGAATAAATTATTCTGGGAGTGAGATTTCTTGAATGAATCCTGCTGCTGGCCAAAATAACAAACGAAACAAAAAAAGGAAACAGACTGAATTGAATTAGATTTCAAAAGAGTGGAAGAGTCAAAGTAAGTGACTCGAAAAAGGTGGCTGCTCAGCTGAAGTTGGATTATAATGAAATTTTTGTGAAAAGGCACTGTCGGACGGGGACTTTTGATAGAATTTGATGAATTTCATTATTGAGAGGCAGCACTGATGGGTTTGGTGTCTTAAAGAAGGTAAATTAATGTTAAAGAAAACCATTTAGGACAAGAAACAAATCATAAAGCTGTTCGTTATTTTTGAATTAGAATTTGCTATTCTTTAAGCCCAAATGTGTATCAATACTCACTACTCAGTACTCACTTAAGGATTCGAGATAAGGGACGTAGTCCAATCCAATTTTCGACAAGTTTTACCAACATTTGTGGCCCTATATCGGAAATAACGCAAGGAGTGTAGTCCTTGAAGTGGTCAGTCGTTTCGGGCTGACCAGCGACAAGGACTTCACATACTCCCACAGAAAATAGTCAAGCAGTGTTAATACGTGGATTTTTAGTTTTTGCCTCCCTTGATTCACTCTGGCCTATTGTTGCCAAAATTACCAAAACGAATGTAGGTTCGAGAGAAAAATGTTGCTTTTTCTTCGAACTTGTACTCTAACTGGCCGGGGACTCTATTTCAACCTAATAGTGCTTGAACTAGCCGGAAACTCTTTCACAACCTATGGCCCTAACCCGCCGGGCCTCTATCCCAACGAAATTTTGCCTAAATCCTACAAGGGACTCTATCCCATCCCTAATTTTGTCTTGTTCCAACGCAACATTGCCTTAATTGGCTGGGGACTCTTTCCCAACCTAGTTGTACCCTTACAGGCCAAGACTCTATCCCAACCCTGATTATATCAACTTTAATATTGCCTTAACTGGCTGGGGACTCTATAATAACCTTATTGTGCTTTAAACGGGCCAGTTGTGCCTTATTCGGCCGTGGTTTCCATCCCAACTCTAATTGTATCCTTACCGGCCGGGGACTCGTTCTCAACCTAGTTGTACCCTTACAGGCCAAGACTCTATCCCAACCCTGATTGTGTCAACTTTAATTTTGCCTTAACTGGCTGGGGACTCTATTCCAACCTTATTGTGCTTTAAACGACCCAGTTAGTTGTGCCTTACTCGGCTGTGGTTTCCATTCTAACTCTAATTGTATCTTAATCGGCCGGGGACTCGTTCCCAACTTAGTTGTGCCCAAACCGGACGGGGACTCTATCCCAACCTTATTGTGCCATAACGATCCGGGGACTTTATCCCAACTCCTTTTGTGCTTTAAGTGGCCGGGGACTCTATCCCAACCTAATTGTGCCTTAACCGGCCGGGAACTCTATCCCAACCTAATTGTACCTTAACCGGCCTTGGACTCTATGTCAACTTTAATTGTGCCTTAACTGCCTGGTGACTCTAACGCAACATAATTGTGCTTTAACTGACCGGGGACTCTATCGCAACCTAATTGTGCCTTAACCGGCTGGGGACTCTATCCCAACCTGGTTGTGAACTAACCGGTCGGGGCCTCTATCCCAACCAAATTGTGCCTTAACCGGCTGGGGACTCTATCCCAACCTGGTTGTGAACTAACCGGTCGGGGCCTCTATCCCAACCAAATTGTGCCTTAAACCTGCCTGGGACCCTATGCCATCCGTAATTTTCCTTAACTGGCCGGGGACTCTGTCCCAACTTTATAGTGCCTGGGGATTCTTTTCCAACCTAATTGTACCCTTACAGGCCAAGATTGTGTCAACTTTAATTTTGCCTTAACTGGCCGGGGACACTCTTTCGCAATTTAGTTGTGCTTTAACCGGCCGGGGACTGTTTACCCACCCTAACTGTGCCTTAACCAACCGCGGACTCTATCCCAACCTAATTAAACCTTAACTGGCCTGGGACTCTATGTCAACTTTAATTGTGCCCTTACCGCCTGGTGAATGTAACCCAACATAAATGTGCTTTAACCGGCTGGGGACTCTATCTCAACCTAATAGTGTCTTAACTGGCCGGGGATCTTTCCCAATATAGTTGTGCCATAACCGGGCGGGCTTTCCCAACCTTTTTGTGCTAAAACTGACCGGGGACTCTATCCGCACCTAATAATGAATTAACCTGCCGGGGACTCTTTCGCAATTTAGTTGTGCTTTAACCGGCCGGGGACTGTTTCCCGACCCTAACTGTGCCTTAACCAACCGCAGACTCTATCCCAACCTAATTGTGCCCTGACCGTCCGAGGAAGCTACCCCTACTTTAATTGTGCATTATTCGGCCGGCGACTCTATACAAAAGAATTTTATTATGGCATCCTTGATTAAAGTGAGGGTGGGACTTTCCAATGTAATCCTGTCTGAGAAATTGTGCAGGTCCTTTGAGAGTATTACAGTCAAAACTCCATCATATTAAATTTGAAGTGTCCTTTGGTTAGTCGTTGAAAGGATCAAACACGATATATGTAAAATGTTGTAAGAGATTCTGCAATGAATAGAGTGGATTAGAAAAATGTGAACAGAAGAAATGGATAGTAAATTGCATTTTAGAAAAGAATTTTCCTTCAAGGATTTTTTCACAACGTCAGAATAGCTTGACAAAACGAAGACTTTTCACAAAGTTTTACCATTTCAAAGGGCCATGTGAAGGGTGTTCGAAACTATCAATAAAATTCTGACCAGGGATTAACGTGGATTCCTTTTTAAACAGATTTTCCCACGTACAGACATAATGTCCTCCTGATACTCAATCAGACACACCTGCACTTAACTACAAAGTAACTTGCTTATCTCACAAGCGCTTGCACCTCATCCACCATCAGCATTATGGCCAGTGTGTGCGACCACGTCAAAGCCCAATAAGCCCGATAATACTAGCCTATCTGCCATATACCACGTTTCACTTCTATCCCCAGCTCGATGAGTAATAAATTGATTTCGCATTCGTTCCAACACCCTTTGGGGTTTTTATTTCCAACTTCAACTCAATTGAAACTCGAGTTTTATTCCCCTCGCCCGCCATAACTTTCCCGACGTCCTTGTTCGTCACTCCCACATGTCCTTTTCGAAAAGCATTGCCGTCGCGTCGTGCGTCGTTGTCATCAAGCACAGCAAGGACTTATATTCAATTCAATTCAGTCATAAAACCAAAGGATATGACATTTTAAGACTGTCACACTATCTGCCTCCTGCTGGCTGCAGCTCCGGTCCGCTCAATGGATGTGTGTATCTCTCAATTTGAATTCCGTATATTTATGAAAGTTACTTTTGCCAGCCCGCAATGGCCGCCAATTCGTCGTTGCTTTTGCCAGCGCTATAGAAGGGTTAACTCGAATATCCTTCCTTACATCAATCCTCCCTCGGTCGTATGTCTACACCGCATTCGGGCGTGGGTCAGACTCTCGCTTGCAGCTACTTTATTACTTTCGGAAAGAGCTTGTTGTTGGTCTTGTCTGGAGCTGACCAGCAACCAGCAGGAAAGAAACATCATCCAGACGACATTTGGTCAGTATGGACCCACTGGGAGCGCATTAAATGTCGTTTGAGTGAGCCAGCCTGGCTTCAGCCAGTCTTGTTGTAGTTTTAGCTGCCGTCTCCATAGAGTCAAGTGGTCTCGCATTGGACAGAACACATAACCTGGCATCCTTTTCTCTCTTCCCGACTGGTGGTCGGCAGCGGCGGCGTCGTCGTAGTAGTTTTTGTTTGTCATTTTTTCTAGACCGACTTTGAAAATGGTAATGGCCATCCGGTGTCGGTGGTGTGGTTCGATTTGGTTTTGCTTTTTTGCGAGACCCGTGTGTAGGTATCCTGTGTGTGTTATGTCCATCCTGTGTGCTCGTATGTCCTGCTTCTGAGTGCACAATTGGATATGCACATAAATTCCATGTTGCAATCTTTTTTACCACTCTGCTACCGGGCTGGATGGTCACTCATGGTGCTGTCCTGCACAGGGACACTAAGCTCTTGCCAGTTGGTCTTTGTTGTTTACTACCCAGAAATAGTGGTGGACAATCGGTTTATGTATTTTTTGTTCGTCTGTCTGTCTGTCTGTCTGTCTGATTTTGAACTCGGAATTGCGTGCAATTTTCAATCTTCCTTCCCACTTTCAACACACAGACACACACACATAAAAAAATCATGCAAGTTGCAATGTGCTCAAATATTTTGGGTCAGACAGAACCGGAGAACTTTACTTTGACCAGATCCCAGAGGCAGACACCATACACCAACGACATCACGGGTGGTCAGGACAGCTATAATCGAAATATGGTGTGGGATTAACTGAATCTGAATTGTGATAGTGCAGACAGGAGATATAGGCAAAGCGATTCAATGGGAATGGCTGGATTCACAAAAAAATGATGACAGACAGCGATGAAAGGCACCAGACACGGACGAACCAAAATAAAGGACAAAAAAGAGAAATAGCAAAATGTCATTTGAAAAGTGAATAAAAAATCGATTTCGAATTTTCCATTTTGATTTTATTCATTCTGTCTGCGTGCACAAATGCCAACGCCAATTATGTGGAATTATATAAAGCTCACGCGGGAGTCTCTGGATGGCTGACAATTCATATACTTGTCGAAAGCATGATGGGGGAGGGGCACCTGAAAGGAAGATTTCTGAGGGTTATTAAGTTGGCAATGAGGCATGGCTAAGAGAGTGGCTTTGTTCGGAACAGCCGAAATAAGTCCTTTGAGGTGTAAGTGTCCTTAAAACTCTCTTAAAATCCAGAATAAAAAAAATTTCTTAAGAACTTGCCTATACGTTGAATAAAATACACTACTGGAGCGCTAAGAAGCTATACTTATATAGTTACTTACTTAAGGTGGCGCTACAGTCCGTTGTGGACTTGGGTCTCAATCAACAGTCTCCGCCAGCTCACTCGATCCTTAGCTAGCTGTCTCCAGTTTTGCACTCCAAGTTCATTGAGGTCCTCTTCCACTTGAGTGCGCCACCTGAGTCGCGGTCTTCCGTTCCTCCTACGGCCCTCGGGAATAGTGTCGAAGGCTTCCCGGGCCGCAGCATTGGTGTCCATCCGCTCTAAATGACAGAGCCATCTGAGTCTCTGGACCTTTACCCTTCTGGCTAGGTCCATGTCGTTGTACAACACGTAAGGTTCGCTGTTATATCTTCTTCGCCATTCCCCTTCAATGCACATGGGGCCAAAGATGACCCCAAGAACTTTCCTCTCAACACAGCCTAAGGCACTTTCATCCGATTTTGTCAAGGTCCATGCTTCTGCACTATACAGCAGGACTGGAATGATGAGTGTGTTGTACAGTTTTACCTTAGTTGCTCGAGAGAGGGCTTTTCCACTCAATTGCTTTCTAAGCCCAAAGAAACAGCGATTAGCAAGAGTTATTCTTCG
>CAKKXW010000001.1:99773650-99797321 GCA_920937365.1 Sphaerophoria rueppellii
TTTTAATATTTATTTTTTTTTTCAACTTCTGCAATTGATATCTTTCTTTCACAAACTGATATCATCCACTGATTTCTGACTTGTTGCTCGTTGTAGTCGGCGGCGTCACTTAATTTGTTCGTTAAGTTCGGCAAATAAACTTTTCACTAATGCTAAACTCAGATTACACTGCAAATTTCAAGAAATTTTAAGCTAAAAATTTGATAATTTAATGAATGGTTTGTTGAATTTAATAAACAAGATGTTTATGTATATAAACAGGTTTATTAACGCAATTATCGTTTAATTAATTTGAATATACAAGATTTTTCTTACACATTGCATTTATTAGACGCTTCGTTTAATTTGTTAACAACCGGAGGGTTAATAAACTGTTCATTGCCATAAAAATTCATTATTGTCGCAGTAACTGGGTTTGTTAAAACAAATAAAAACTTAATACATATATTTCTCTTGTAATAGGTATATTGCTTATTTATTATTACTTATGTTCCCTCACAAAAAAGAAAAAAATTAAGAGAAAATTTTAAATAAAATTAAATAGACTGGGGCGACAGCTCCTGAAGAGCCAAGGCCTAACAACGATTCTTTGTGTGTGTCTCAGGAATTGAGGGGACCTACAATTTAACGTCGATTCCGAATGGCAAAGTTGAGAAGCACTTTTTCATAACAGATGATACTCTTGGAGGTTTTTGTCAGTTCTTCGCAAGCGGCAGTTCCCGTGAAAAATGAAATAAGAATTATGGCCACGCGTAGGACTCGAATGTCATGTGTTCGAGTCCTACGCTTAGCAGCCAACGCACCTAACCACTAAGCTACGGACACTACAAGAGAAAATTCTACATTGAACAAATAAGTTTTCACATTAGTATGGTGAAACCTACAAATAGAAGACGATTGAATATAGTACAAAAATGATGAAAGACATTTGCTTCGGCTTAAATCATTTTTAACAACATCGTCTTAAAATAACTACAGGAAAAACTGCACAATAGAAATATTTGTAGATTTTCACCACAAATAACAATTTCAATTAAAAAAAATCTGGCTTGTCCAAAATGCAGGAAATACATTTAAATATTTCTATGGAGTAAGGGTTTTTAGAAAAGAGTGTAAATTCTGCTTTGAAAAAGCTAAACAAAAACAACGAATCCAAATCTTCGTTAAATTTTAACAAATGGTTTATTGTTTTTGATAAAATGTTTATTATATTTTAATAATGGGCAATTAAAAACAAAACCATCTATAAATGGCATGCTGGTTACACTCAGCTTACATTACTTTTATATACAAAACAATAAGAAAGCCCAAAAGATGCAAATGATCGAATAACAGAAAGAAAAGTGCTCATTAAAGCCTTGTTTTTCTTTTCTATTGTGGCTAGATACAAAAACGTTAAAAAGAGTGGTCGTGTTAAATTATTACAATTCCTTATAAGATAATATCAATACTTAATTCATATTCATAGAAGTTATATTCATTAGTGCTGTAGTATAATATTCGTTAAACCATTAAAATGTGTTACCTACCTATGCGGAATTGAAAATTTATGAAAGACATCTATAGATAAACTCTATGACCCTTCTTCTTTAAAAAATGTATAACTTAAACAAGAACTCATCATCGAAAGTTTTAGTTTTGAGACGTTTCACTTATTTTGCAATGATGCCACATTAAGGTTAGACCGCATTCCACGGAACAACACTGCAATGTACTGCGGTCCGCAAGAATTCGAAGATTATAATATATGAAGTTAAGTTGCCGCTCAATGCGATATAGCTCATACAATTTCATAAAAAGTGCGGTCTTACCTTTATTATTTTGTTGTTTTTATAGTCAAAGACACATTTTTTTTTTTCTTGGGCCGTATTCCGCATAAGGTTTTTGCTATATAATATGAAGGTTGGGATATAATGCTTTGAACTTCTTTCTTAAAATTTTGTTCATTACCAAAATAAACGGTTTATTATTTTTTAATTACCAACGTTAATTGTTTCAGTGAATAAAGTTTTTTTAAATAATCAACTAGTTGTAAAATTTAGATTTGGTTGTTATATTGGATTAATGTTGGGATAAAATCTTTTAGAAACCATCTTAAAAAATTTTGTTTATTATCGCAATAAACGATTAATTATTTTTAATAACTGAAATATTTGCGGCAATTAATAAAGTTACTTATTTAAAAAAACGGTGATTAAGTGCTTTATTTTTCATTTGATAAACGGTCATTAATAATATTAACAAACGATTATCAAACGCTGACATTTTTTTTAACAAACCGTTTATTGTGACAAGAAAAACTTTATTGTGACAATAAATAACAAGTCAATAAACGCCGTTTCTTATATTAACAACCATTTATTTTTTCAGTGTATGTAGAGACATGTAGTGTGTTACACTCTGCTGATTTTGTCGCAGTAAGTGACTTTCTCCAGTGCAGTCCACCATACTGCAACCCCGTACATGAGTATTGGTCCGATGACCGATGTGTATAGGCAATAGGTTATGCAAGTTCGAAAACCTTGCTTTCTTGCAAGAGAAAAGAGCTTTCTTAACTCTTTCCTGAATATTATTTTTCCAACTTAAATTTTGGTACAATATGAGACCGAGATATTTGGCTTCATTGGTAAAAATTAGTGGTACACCTTTTATTGAAGGAGGTACAATTATTGGGATCTTGTATTTCCGTATGAAAAGGACGAGGTCTGTGTTTTGGGGATTAATACTAAGTCCACAGTGATCAGCCCATCTAGTGAGCACATTAAGTGCGTTTTGGAGGAGGTCTCTCAGTGTATTAGGATGTTTTCCTGTGACGGCGATAGCAACATCACCGGCATACGCAATCACTCTGTAGCCTTCAATCTCGAGGGATATTAGCAGTTTGTTAACTACTATGTTCCACAGGAGAGGGGACAGAACACCACCTTGTGGAGTGCCTCTACTAACAGACCTTGTCGTACAACAAAAAAACCAACTTAGAGTTGATGATCCTGCTTTTTAGCATTAGCTTAGAGCCGTTTTCTTCACGATTGTTCAACTTGAAGCAAACTCTCAAGTTGATAAACTCTAGAGTTGACCTCAACTTGAGAGTTGAGCGAGAAGTTGAGAATTGTTTTTCTTCACTACTTTAATTTTCATATCGAGAGTTGGATCTTTTTCAAAATTTCCTTCGAATATTTTGAGAGAAATGTCAGTTTAAACTTTAAGTTTTAATTATTTAGTGAGCGGTTGTGACTTGTGACGCCTGAATTATCCAAAAAAGCAGTTTTCGTGGTTATTTTTAATTCAAATTATGGCATCAAAACAGAACAAACTGCCAAAAGTAGTTTATTCCTCCGAAGAGGAAGACTGGTTGGTTTCCCATGCCTTGGCTTATAAGCAAATACTTGAAAATAAAAAACTGATGGTGCGACTAAACGCGATAAGGACAAGGCATGGGAACAAATTGCAAACAAATTTAATATCGCAGGTCAGGTAAATGTTAAATTTTTTTGTCTTTGAATTTTGTTATTCTTTACATGTATCATTTTATCCGTTATTGCAGGAGAGAAGTGTGAAGTCCCTTCGGGAAAAATACCAAAAAATCAAGCAAAATTTGAAAAACCGAGTTTTTTATTTTTGAAATGATGCGAAGAAAACTGGTGGACGTCCACCAAAAAAAGAACTTCAGGCATTGAGCGAGACCATGCAGGAATTATTTAATATTTTGATTCCTGCAAAATATGGCCTTACTGCAGCGACCGGTGATAGCGACAGTAATCCAATGCCTGAGCCAGAACTGGAAAATGTCAACACATTGGAGCCCGTAGTTTTGAAGGACGTTCAATTGAATTTAGCAACTAACGATTTGAGAGACGACGAAGAACTTGAATTGAACTGGGATGGATAGAAAAGAACACACCTGGGAGAGAGTAAACCCAGAAAAGTTGAGAAAGCCAACGAACGCATTGCTGTCTAACAGTCGTCGAAAGGCAGATAATTTTGGAATGTGAAAGGGAGAGGAATAAGCTGGAGCGTGAAAGCGCTGTCATCGAACGAGAACGAGTGGAATATGATCGCTAACGTTCCCTTGTGGAATTACAAAGGGCAAAAAACCAGCTTGAATTTGACATTAAAATCCACAACATTCGTTTGGCAGCTATGAAAGGAAATTAGTTAGAAAGAACAGTTCCAACAACAGGTTAAAAAATCATTTTACTAGAGTGCATTATTTTGTTTATAATAAAATACATAATGTGCCTAAATTTACCTTCTTCAAATGGTTTTTTCAATTTCGACAAATTAAAAATCGTTGATCGTGAGTGGAGCCTTTAAAACAAAAAGCAACATAATTTATATTTATTATATACCCACTATTCATACGATAAAAATACCTGCCAACGAGCGACAATATCGATTTTTTTTAGATCCGCAGCAGCCACGGTCTGAACGTTTATTGAAAACCACCCCTTACGATTTCGGTATAGTTCGCGTCATATCCACCAGGAGATTGGATGCGAACATGCGTGCAATCTATTACCCCAATCGTTCTTGGAAACCTTGCTATTGAGTAAAATTGACGTGCTGCTTCTGGGTATTAAATTCGTGTTTCCGGCATTTTAACAATTTGTTGAGAGAGGTTTGCAATTGATTTTGCGACTCGTTTAATCATTCGATGAACAGTTGATACACTGACACCAATGAAATCAGCAATCGCCAATTGTATTGACCCCAGTGCATAAAATCTCAAGACAATTAGCAATTGGGTAATTGGTCGTTATTCGCGTGATCTATTTACCTCGTTTCATTGCAAGGCAGATCATTCTCTATCAAATGCGAGAGCATGATTGTTGTCCGCTTTGATAGACGAAAACGATATGCAAAGTCACGGTCGTCCCATTTATCTATTCCGAGCCGCGGAAGCATTTTATATTCTCTTCTGTCTATTGATAGCAACACTTCTTTATCATCTTCGCTTTCTAAAGCAGATGAAGGATGATTTTCCCAAAAATAATTAGCTCGGTACATTTTTAAATATGTTTTATTCGCACCAAATAAAGAATTACTTTTTCGGGAACAAACCAAGCTAAAAAAATTCTGAGAAAAAACTCAAGTTTGCTCAGTCAACTTCCACTTTTTGGGAAGTTGAGAAAATCGGAAGTTGAAACGTTCAACTTTGAGTGAAGAAATATAAAATCAGAAGTTGAGAAAAAAAAAATCCTCAAGTTGACTTCAACTTCGAGTGAAGAAAACGGCTCTTAATCAACTCACAGAGTGAGTATTCAGAAGTGATAGCAGATTTGTCAACGTTGTTGAAAGCAATTTCACCTTCAATACCCAGGAAGGCAACCATAGTATATTCCTCTTGCTCTAGGGAGTATTCGATAGTTCTTACCAGAGTATGCAAGGTTGTTTCTACCGATTTCCCTTTGCAGTTAGCATGCTGAGACATCGATAGTCTCCTATCAATGCTATTACGAATATGTATATCAATCAATCGTTCTAGCGTTTTGAGAATGAATGATGATAGGCTAATAGGTCTTAGATCTATAGGGTTGACATGCAAGCCTTTGCCCGCCTTGAGAATGAATACTACCTTTACTTCGCAGTTACGTTGGAAGGCTTGATGCATGCAAAAAATATTCTCATTGATTAAGCGTGTGGTTTAGGATTTATCTCAACTCGGTAGATGGCGCTAAACTGATATTTGACAATTGCGATTAGTGACACTTATTTACATGCAGTCAAAGAATACTTTCATCAAGCAGACTTCATATTCTTTTATCAACAATGAATGCACTCAAGTCAAGTCCCATCCCAGTGATAACGTTTTACACTTTCTTTTGCTTTTTTCACCGACAAAACACCAACCGTATCGTCGCAAAAGGCAATAACAATTTCAAAAGTGTTACGTTTGCTTTGCACTCATTTCAACATTTATCATTATCTTGAGGCAGACAATGGCATTGATTGACTCCGCTTTATCAGCAACTCATGCCAGACAGCCGTAAAATGAATGTTAGCTGTCGTTGTCGTCTCCTAATTTTTTTTTTTCATTTCTTTTTGTTCGATAAAACCAAATTCGTCACTCTGTTTAACAAACTTAAATCAATTTAGCTGTCATGTCGAATTCAGACAGTCTAGAATGTAATGGAACGTTTTTTTTTTTTTGTTAAAACGTGATAATGAATTCGTTGCATTGTTGCATGCGAAAAATTGCTTATTTAAATGAGTGACAGTTGTGTTAAATGCTAAAAAAAAAAACGAAATGCAGAGCGTCTCGCTGTTGCACGTGTATAAATCGTTCAGGTTAATATACATACCTCTTGAAATTTGTAAGCTGGAATGTTGCACAACAGTGTTAATAAACTTATTAAAGCATTCAATCAGTTTCAAGGTTTATACAGGGTGTCTTCATCGGCATTTAAGTATTTCGACAGAATGCTGAGGGTCGGCAAATATAGAACTTTTCAAATTGGATTACTAACTTGCATTTGAAACATCATGTACATGGAATCTAAGCTAACATAAGGCATTCGTCATCTGTCAAAATGAATAATAACAACAAATCGCTATCGATAACAGCAAGTGTAATCTATTATCTGTTGCGTTATCGTTTGAAAATGATTCAATAGTTCAATTTAAATAGTTGGGGGAGTAACATTAAGGAGCTGAAGTGAAGTGAAATAGTGGAATTTTTTGAACAATGTTTTCAAGATAGCCTACACAAGTTCAGAAATTACGCGGTTTCATCTAATGCACTGTTTTTTTGACATGAACAAAACGACCATTGAAAAAGTAGATACCATTGATTGGTAGGAGTGTGGTGACAATTCTATTGTAGAATGAGCACGCACTCAAGGGGTTTATATTCACGTGCGAGCGTAACATCGGTCTTGAATTCTTGAACATTGCAATGAATGGGTAAGATAGAGTGTGAAAGAGAGTTCCACATTCACGTAGTACGGCTAAGGAACGATTCTCTGAACATTACCGTACGACTGAAGTTGGGCTCGAGGGTGAATTGATGTGCATTCTTGGAGGCGCGATTATAACAGTTGAATATCTTAAGGGGAGGAATGCAACTGGCTATTTCACTAGAGCATATACCGTTGAAATACCGGTAGAAGAGGGTGAGGCATGAGACATTACGTCGATGTTCGAGTTACGTAAATGTCTCAACGATGCTATGGCTTAAATGCTCTGCTTTGGATGCTGTCCAAAAGACTTAGGTACGTAACCGGAGCACCAGCTCAAACGTCGGAATTATACTCAAGCTTTAGACATATAAAGGGTTTCCCAATAAGACGTGTCATTTTGAATAGCCCGCTATTTCGGTAGCTGTCACTTTTGAAGCTGTCATTTTTTTGACATTTGACAAGTAGAAACTACGCCATTAATAAAAATGGAACGATACACGCTTCAACAACGCATTTAAATTATTCAAATTCACTATAAAAGTGGTGAAAATTTGGCAGAGACGGTTCGTAAAACTAAAACATTTTTGGGTCATCGTGAAGCAACTTGTCTTACCGCAATACAGAAATTGGTGGACAAATTCGAGCTGTTGGGACAAGCTAGTGATGTGAAGAATAAAACCCGTGCATGTCGCTTAAGAACAACTGAGAATGTTGCTGTTGCAGCCTAAAGTGTTGAAGTAAACCCAGGTTTGTCCATTCCTCGTGCGTCGTTCTTTGAAATTAGTTATTCCACAAACGTCATTACACTCTATTTTGCATAAAGACTTAGGTCTTAAGGCTTATAAAGTTCAGTTAACACAAGAACTCAAGCCGGCTGATCATTAACGTCGTGTCTTTGCTGATTGGGTCCTTGAAATGCATGAAAATGATCCGGAATTTCATCAAAAAATCATCTTGACTGATGAGGCCCATTTCCACCTCGGAGGCTACGTCAACAAGCAAAACTATCGCATCTGGGGCTCAGAAAACCCAAGAATTATTGTTAAAAAGCCTTTCCATCCTCAACGTGTGACTGTTTGGTGCGGTTTATGGTCCGGCGGGGTTATTGGACTTTAGTTTTTCGAAAATGAGGCTGGAACAACAGTTACGGTCAATGGATTGCGCTATCGAGAGATGATTAACGATTTTTATGGCCGGAATTGGATGGTATTGATCTGAACAACGTTTACTTTCAACAAGACGGTGCTACATGCCACACAACACACAAGCAATGAAACCATCGATCTTTTACAGGAAAAATTTCCCGACCGTGTTATCTCTCGAAGAGGTGATCACTATTGGCCACCGAGATCTTATGATTTAACGCCTTGCGACTTCTTCCTTTAAGGCCACGTGAAAGAAAAGGTCTACGCCAACAGCCCAGCGTCGATTCAAGACCTCAAAGATGGAATTCGTGAGGCTATCGAGGACTTAGGGCAGCCATTTTGCGATTTGGTTATGGAAAATTTCATGAAAAGGGTCCTGTAAGAGTGGTCGTGGTCGGCCATTTGGTCGACATTCAAATCCCTGCCTCGACTGACCATGCGGTGGCCTACACGATCGGTCCAATATTTAAGCACATTATCGATCGTGTGCAGCTGTATTGCACCAATGGCTTCACGAATATTGTCCTTTAGAGCGTCAATTGTCTCTGGCTTGTCGGCGTAACACTTATATTTTACGGCACTCCACAAATAATAGTCCAACGGTGTCAAACCGCAACTCTGAGGTGGCTTATAAAGTGATCTTCAAAGACAGGATGCAAAACGTAGAGTCTAGCTTCTGCTGTGTGGCACGTATCGCGCAGTCCTGTTGAAACAAAATGTTGCCAATATCCTCCTTTTCAACTTTTGTGAACAAAAATTCGCCATTGGCGGTAACGGCCACTCCTTGCTCGTTTTCGAAGAAAAATGGCCCAATTATGCCTCTGGACCAAAATCCGCACTAAACATTGACTCGTGTATCGGTTGTTTTGGCTTTTCAATGCAGCCACTTTGTATGGCATCATATCAAGGTCATTATGCAAAACTCATCTCATCTCATCATCATCTCAATGATGATAACGAACATACGAGGCTGACGGTGCTACTCTTCTTCTAAAATCCGCACGCAATTTGCGCAAACATTCTGCAACATTACCATGATTTTCAAAGTAATATCGCAATATTTCCCAGCGTTGTTCAAGCATATACACAACCATATTCGTTCAGCAGAAGGATAAAACTAATTTATCTGTCAAATCAGACATGAACTAAGTGTTGCCAGCCATTAAGAAATTAGGTTGAAAAAAATAAACGTTTGATGGCGGACCCTTTATCTTTTATAGATGGTAGCCAGATCAGAATGGGAAACAAAATTCTTGCGGAATTTTTGGCGACACATTACCGAAAATTTCGAGATGTTCAGTTTCACTGATGCAAATGCCACTCATGGACAGTGGCAAGGGGAGAATATTTCGCTTTAACGATAAAAGACAGCATTAAAGCACTAAACTCTACGGGGTTTTTTATTCCCTATTGTACAATGCTGGTTAAGTCAGAATTTGATGAACTTATCATATCTAGCCGTTGCAGTTCCACATCTGAAGAGGAGGGATGTGAGTCTGAGAAAGAATATGAAAAGCTAAGGGTACTATCGTCAGCGAAACAATGAATTTAATTAGACGACAAGAGATCATTTATGAAAATGAGAAAAATGGTCGGAGAAAAAAAGGAAGCCCTGGGGCACACCAGCATTTATGTTGTGGGTTTTAGACACGAATCTGTCCAATACAACTTGTATTAAACTGTTCGAAGAAAGGCTGGGCAAATGCTGATTTCCGACTACTCGGAACGAGCCCAGAAGAATAGGATAGATGGAAAAGCTTACGCAAGGGTTTTGACGGCGTTGAAGAATACCCCTTCAGAATTATAGCAGCGATACCATCCGGGCCAGCGGATTTGTGTAAGTTGAGATCTTTTAGAACCCTAACTACAGCACGGGTGCGAAAGAAGATTTGTCCCATGGAATCATTAAAGCCAAGAACTGGGGGAGTCATGACACTCCCTGGCAGCGAAGAGTTGGAGGTGAACTGCCTAGAAAAAAGGTTAGCTTTCGCGAGAGAGCTAACGACTGGAGTGTCATCCTCAACGAGCGTTGGGACCCAGAAAGAAGAAGAATTCTTCATGTTATTCACAAATTAGCAAAAAATATTACTGCCTTTGGGACATTGCAGTACCTTTAGCTTTTATTTTTGGTCATGTAAACATTTGGTCCGTCGAATATGGACATTGCAGGCCTTCCTGGCTTGTTTAAACTTATTTCGGGGACTTGCTATGGCAGATCAATTAAACATGTCGTGTTTTGTCTTTGTGAACAACAATCAGAGCACAAAACTTGATGAGATCTTCCTTGTGTTATCCGTCCTTACTTGTGGGTTGAGACTTGGGTGACAAACTTAAGAGAGAACTAGAAAACAATTCAACAGGACGCAGTATTTATGATAACAATCGTCCCTCCCAGTGATAAGGTTAGAAGCGAAAAATTCTGTCTCTAGTTTTTTTTCTATAACTGAATTGGATTTACATTCTAAGGAATTCTAGAATCGTCGGGTTTCGCTAGGGACCCGGCAATCATAGAGATCTTGGAGCTGCAGAGCTCTTTCTCTTTCTTCTTTTTCACTTAACTTTTGGTTGATATTCTCCTTGTTGTTGCGGTGAGCGTCAAAAGAAACCATAGTTTGGGAATTGAGAATTATCTTTATGACCAACGCCGTAGATATTAGTGAGTTGTTAGGCAAACACAGAGGTATGCTTTTGAAGGCAGCTCTTAAGTATCGAAGCTGCTTAGCTACTAATTTGTCTACCTTGAAGCTACAATGATATTTGACGGTTATGGCTTCTGCGTATATTATGGCTCTAGGACATAGTGTAACAAGGAGTTACAAATACTCTTCGATCAGTATCTTACCTACTTAAGGTGACTTAAGGTGAAGCTAGCAGCAACATAACCAGGCGGAATCTTTATGGGGAAACCCTAGTAATTTTGTATACCTATTCGAAATCCACTTCTTTTTATTGTATCTCCTACTAGGCAAGGTTTCTCATACCGTGGTTTTTCTTCTTCAAAGCGTACCACAAATAGAAGCCTATCAATCCAATCAGCTCACCGTTGTGTTAGTTCTCTTTTCTTTTGCTAGAGTTGTAGTTGCCTTCTTCTAAGAGAACCACAGTCTGAAGCCTGACACCCGGAGACCTCTGACTGTTGATCTTCTGGGCCAAAGCTATTTTTTCTGCATCCACTCAAGGAATTTTTACGCCCTTTTTATGCCAGAGACACTGTGAGTGCTTTAGGAAGAAGAGAAGGGGTTGGAAAGGAGGTGTAGGTGTTCATTGGTCTTAAATTCTTGAACATTATAATGACTGGGAAAGACAGGCTGTGGAAGAGAGTTCCACATTCGCGTAGTACGGCTAATAAATGATTCTCTATACTTGAGAGTACGTCCGAAGTTGGGATCGAGGGTATACTGATGGGTATTCCTAGAAGCGCGACTAATACGGGCGAATTTTTTGAGGGGAGGACTGCAACTGGCTATTTCACTAGAGCAATTACCGTAAACGTAGCGATAGAACAAGGAGAGGCACGCTATGTTATGACGGTGGTCTAAAGGAGTGAATGTGTCAGTGATCTCTCTATCACCAGTCATTCTTACAGCTCTTTTTTTTGTATTCCATCCAAAAGGCTTAAATAAGTAGCTGGAGCACCAGCTCAAAGGTGTGAATTGTACTCAAGCCTTGGACCATCTTAAGAAGCCCTTTAAAGTCATATAAATTAATGGCCTTAAGCAGAAGTTAAACAGAACTTATGTCATCATAAATATGTTGAACGTCTTTGCCTCAAAACTTCTTAACAGTATTAAATCGGTGACATAACATTTGTTGTCTTTTTTTCTCTTTAAAAGGTATGTTCCGCTCGATGTAGTCCAGAAATAACTCTTTTGAGACAGAAAAAGATCCAATAAAAAGGTACACAACTGGTGCCTAGCCTTTACACATAAATTTTGCTAAATTACGATTATGTTAAAAAAAGCATAAAAACGTTCACTTTAACGTCGGCGGCGATGATAATGGTGTGGCGGCAACAGCCGTGGCTAAAGCCCGGCTTTAAATCTATGAACAACATTGCAACATTGTAGCAAACTCTTCACCTTGACACAAACGTGAGGAAGTTTCCAATTTTTTATCGTTTTGGTTATCTTGTTAGTCGAGGCTTCGTAGGTAGTCGAAGATGCGGATGTTGAATCTCTCTCTCTCAAAGAAGCCTACGAGTCTGCATAACTAGGCTATTGAAGTTAATTGAATGGGAAATATTATTAATTAATGTTTAAACGCTGCGCACTGTAGAATTGCGAAAGCCGCAAGCAAAAAAATCCAATGGGCTACACTTATTTGCTCAAGTCAATACGGGAGGTATTAAAAACTTAATTGCAAGTTATGCCGCCAGCTTTTCATGCATCTTGTTGGCAATATCACCTTCGAAATTTACCCCCAGCCTAGTCCCAGACAACGAGCATGTACCATCAATTAACTGCGGCTTTATGCACTTCGGTCTCCTCGAGACCAAAATCCAAATCCTACCAGTAGAAGCATTGACAGCCGCCAGCCTCAACAGAACCAATATATGACAATGTAGGTATTATTTCTGCAGTGTAAGCCCGCATTTAAGTGCCAAGTCACTTAATATCTCTGCAGCTTAACTGTCAGAGCGGAGAATGTCGTATTTTGCAATTCGCATTCGCGTTCGTTAGTTGCATCGATTCAACACACCATCACCCTCTGGGAAATGTTTTTTGCTGGCAGACGAACAGAAAAAAAAAACATGAAAATGAATTCGACAATGACATGCGGGTCAGACGGCTTATCATAATTATATGCGCAGACGGCCAGACAGCATCAGGAAGGCTGACAACAACAAGAACAACGAACACGACAAAAAAAAAAATGAGCCAGACAGACAGACAACACAGGGGAAAAAGAAGGACCCTCCCGCATGCCGCTGTTGGCCACCAATATTTCGCAATCTGAGTGACAACGAACACAAAGTCAAATTCAAGTGGAGTCGCAGTTCGAAGCAGCAGCAGTCGTCGATAGGCCTCAACCGACTGGCCTCAAGCATCATCAGCCATCAGAGTTCCAAAAGTATTCTCTGTCTCTGTCGAAACTTTAAGTTGAGTCTCGTGTTGACGATGTCATTCGACTTTATGGCAAATGGCACTCGAATCTCGAACTCAAATTCAATTCCATGGACATCGTCTTTCGTCAATGACTCTCGACTCTCTTGAACCGGTGAGTCTTCTTCGGAGGGGAGGAGGGTATTCTGCTTGAAGCATCAGCAGCAGCGGGTGATGGAGTGATAAAGGACCCTTATGTTTATAATGCTGTTGCTGTTGTTGCTGCTGCGGCTGCAATTTGCATTTCGATGGTTCCATCTAATTCTTTGTCTTGCCCGTGGCGCGGACGGACGACGACCGACGACGATGACGGGTCGATCGACCGACCGCTCCGACGACGTGACGACAATGGTGCTGGCGACGCGTCGCAACATCGATGGCAACAATGATGGGATTTGAAATTTGAAAGTATGATTCAAGTTGACGGATTTTTTTTGTTTCTTAAAATTTCGTGGAAATCAGTTTTGCCCAACAAAGTTCGTGCTATGAGGTCTTTTGGGAAACATGACCACTAAACACGATTTTTTTGCCGCCGCCAAATGTAGTGTCAGTCACGTCAAGGGCCAACTGCAGACATTAAAGTAAATTTAGTCGTGAAAGTTTAAAATCAATAACCAAAGAGACTTTTAAGGACATGGAAGCATTGGAACTTTAATATTTGAGACTTTTTGGTGCTACGGAATGTAGAACAGGCCTTTTTTGAGAAAAGTAACGTCCAAACGTTTCAAACCAAATTGACAGTGCAGGCGATGAAAAATGTCTAAAAGCATCACATACCATCTGTTTATAGACTCTGAAGTTGTCTTCGACATCAAAACCAACGAATGTTTCAAGTCAAATTAAGGTACCCGTCAATGGAGTGTGATAAGGGGAATTAACTTAACTGGCCTTTAATCTGGCAAAAGCATATGAAATTGAAATCTGTGGAAGTTACATGAAATGTTGAGCATGAAATGAGAGAAGTCGCGTTCAAATTACTTCGATCTTTTAATTGTAGCTGGAAGAAGAATTATGGGAGCGACTGCTCAAATTCATCAGAACATACGTAACTCTCTCAAGGCTTTTAACGAAGTCTTGTATAAAGAAGTTTCCTATACGGAATTGAACTTTGTTTTATACAATTCACACTATCTCCCTTCCGAAAATTTAACAAGTAAACTAAAGGGTTTTTCAACAGGGACGCTACAAAAGTTTTCTTAAATAAAGCAAAAACGGGTTTCGATATCAATAAAATTTTTCGATCCTGTGGAAGTACATTTGATGCCATTATATATGGAACTCATTTTAGTTTTCATGGCCACCACGGGCACACTTGCAGAAGTCCAGACGCTGAACCCAATTTTCGACGGTTTTCAAGCATAAATCGGCCGATACTGCTGCAATTTCACGTTCGATATTCGTACGAACTTCATCAATCTTCGCTGGCTTGTTGGCATAAACCATAGATTTGACGTAGCCCCACAGGAAATAGTCTAACGGCGTTAAATCGCATGAACGAAGCGGCCAATTCACAGGTACATTTCTGGAGATAGGTCTCATCGAACTTCGTTCTCAATAATTCGATTGTTTGGCCCGCTGTGTGACATGTGGCACCGTCCTGTTGAAATCACATATCGTCCAAGTCCGTATCATCCAATTCATTTCAAAAATAATCGGTTAACAGTGAGCGGTAGCGATTCCCATTCACAGTAACGTGCCGGTCTTGATCATCACGGAAGAAGTACGGCCCAATGACACCACCAGCATGTAAACCGCACCAAACAGTGATTTTTTCGGGATGTAATGGTGCCTCGTGAAGCACATGTGGATTGCTGCCTGGCCAATAACGCATAGTTTGCTTATTGACGAAGCCATCCAGCCAGAAATGAGCCTCATCGCTGAAGATGAGTAGCGCTCTTAAAGTGTTTACCACTGACTCCGAATTTCGGTAGTAAATTTTAATAATTTCGACTCGTTGTTGGATCGTATACCTCTCCATGATGAAATGGCAAACCTTACTGAAGAGAAATGTCAAGAGAGCGGGAAAAAATATGGCGTCGTTTGCTGTCCCTATCGGTCTACTTTTGTAGCGTCCCTAAAACCCTTTAGAACGATAGTTTTAAAACCACCTCTTCTACTTCTACCGAATAATACAATAGTATCAATAAGTAATATTGGCCAAAATAGTCCGACCATTTCATAATCGGAAATTCCTCCCACCAGCAGTAAGGGGTTTCGATATTAAAGTTATTTTGTCCGTTTTGATTGCCACCAGGGGCATTGTACTTGCCGATTCAACTGGAGGCAGGGGAATGGCAGGTAGGTAGAAATGGCTGTCCCACTTCCGTGTAGGACACAATTAGCGCTGAGTGCGCCGTTTTGATACCATACCTCATGAGGTTCTAAAAAGATTTGCATGGGTTAAGAATGTATATTTCGCACGTACAATCCTATACATACTGTAGTGTTAATCTCCCTGCACTACGGCCTATTGCCTCTAGCCATCTAGCTTAGGAGAGAAAAAGGGGGGGGGGGGCGCTAATGTTGAATTCTAAAAGTTCCTCAATACTCAAGTGGAGTACTCTTTTCCTAGCCAAAAGGCCGGTCAATGGCAGAGAAAGTGTGGGACCGTTTCCTTTTCATTCTGGTCCTCACAGCAATGGTAGAAGGAGTTAGCAACAATCCTGGCTATGTCATGTCATGCCATGGTTTGGAAATTAAATTAATTGATTTGGGTTTGTTATAGGCGGGCCAGATTTTCCTAGATATAACGCAACTCTTTAAACTATTCCACCTATGATTAGCTTCTCATGTGTATTTGGTCAGGATATTGCCCTCTACAACTCCATGAGGTGCATATACTCGCACTGCCACTGTATCCAGATTAAAGTGACGCTCAAATCGAGTTCCTTGAGGGCCTCTTTGCATTGATGGACCAGTTAAGAGGATGATAAAGCTGAATCAATGGCTTTATTAGCTGCCTGACTGTCTGTTAGTAAAGCTACATTTTGGTTCTGTCTGATATTCTTAGGGGCTATACAAGCTTCCCTTATCGCAAACAATTCTGCCTGGAATACATTGGCAAAATCGGGAAGTGTATACGAATTTGAAATCTTAAGAGATTCACAGAAGACACCTGCACCTACACCGCATTCCATCTTTGAACCATCCGTGAAAATAGCTCACAGTCGATTCTTGATGGGAACAAGACACTAAACTTCTTTGAGGTGCTTAGGATAGGGATGCAGTAATCGGTGATTGTAGATAGGATGTCTGATGGTATCAGGCTGCTATGATTGCAGTGCCCGTAGGATCTGGTTTTCCAGCAGCCTATTTCTTTGAGTCTCAAGATTCTGCAGGATTTTGGTACTGAAAAGCATCAACTCGGTTTTTTCGTGGTTAACACCTAGGCCACAGCTAGCGGCCCAGGTGCTTACTTTCTTCAAAGCCATATTAGTGATTTTGCTAATCACGCTTGGAAATTTTCCGGAAACTAGAATGATCAAATCATCGGAGTACGCAACCGCTTTCACTCCACTATTCTCGAGTTTCACAAGAATGTTGGAAGGGGCATTGTGCCTGCTGATACGTACTACCAAAGGCTTTATACCAGCCGATCCGGAAACCAGAGACACCATAACTCTCGAGGCTGGTGCTCCAGCTATATACTTAAGCCTTTTGGATGGCATACAAAAGTAGTTAGACCACCGTCGTCGTAACATTTTGTGTCTCTGTCTCTGTTCTATCAGTTGCATTCCTCCCCTTAAACAATGCGCCCGTAATGCTCGCGCTTCTAGGAATATCCATCGGTTTACCCTCGAGCCCAACTTCGGACGTACTCTCAAGTATAAAGAATCGTTCTTTAGCCGTACTAGTGGAATTCCTTCCACACTTTGTCTTTCCAAATCATTGCAATGCTCAGGAAATTAAGACCAATGTACTCCGGCACCTTCCAACCCCTTTCAACCTTCCTAAAGCACTCACTGTGTCTCTGACATAATAAGTGAATAAAAAAACCACACGAGTGTGTGCTAATTTATATATATATATACATATAAAAAAATAAAAATAAAAATACCTCTGATCTCCAGGTGCATCGTACCTACCGGTCTATGCAATCGGGGACATTACTTGCCTCTCCGCAGCTTGATCATCCAAGATTACCGCACCATATCGATTTTGTCCAAGGAACTGTCAAAAACATAACGGAACAGCAACTACAACAGCAACAGTAGGAAGAGCTCAGACCAAACCGTATCAACAAAAAAATATTACCTGTGTATTCTTACTTACTTACTTAAGGTGGCGCTACAGTCCGTTGTGGACTTAGGCCTCAATCAACAGTCTCCGCCAGCCAGCTTGAGCTCGGTCCTTAGCTAGCTGTCTCCAGTTTTGCACTCCAAGTTTATTGAGGTCATCTTCCACTTGAGTGCACCACCTGAGTCGCGGTCTTCCTCTCCTCCTATACGTCCCTCGGGAATAGTGTCGAAGGCTTTCCGGGCCGAAGCATTGATGTCCATCCGCTCTAAATTACCGGGCCAAAGATGACCCGAAGAATTTTTCTCTCGAATCAGCCTAAGACACTTTCATCCGATTTTGTCAAGGTCCATGCTTCTGCACCATACAGCAGGACTGAGATGATGAGTGTGTTGTACAGTTTTACCTTAGTTGTTCGAGAGAGGGCTTTTCCACTCAATTGCTTTCTTAGCCCAAGGAAACAGCGATTAGCAAGAGTTATTCTTCGTCTGATCTCGGCGCTGGTGTTATTGCCCGTGTTTATAGCGGAGCCTAGGTAGACAAACTTCTGTACTACCTCGCGCCGTCAGTGATGATTGTCCTTCCACGAAGACAACATATACTTTGTTTTTCCCTCATTTACCGCTTAACCCAATTTTGCCACTTCTGTCTGAATTCTTCCAAAGGCACCATTGACATCACGCTGTGTTCTTCCCATTATATCAATATCATCGGCGTACGCGAGAAGTTGAACAGATTTTTGGAAGATAGTGCCTCTGGCGTTGACGGTGGAGTTCTGCACTATCTTTTCAAGAACGATGCTAAGGAAATCGTACGACAGTGCATCGCCTTGTCTGAATCCTTTTTGACGTCGAAAGATTCCGTAAGCTCGTGTGTTCTTAACAAAGGTTATTTACCAAAAGGGTCAGAAAACCTTGAATTGAAATTTCGTTTTTCTTCAATAAGACCTTGGCTAGCAAAAATTCGCCACCTACTAAAAATCACATCACACACTCAAACAAAGTTAATGGCCGGGTCAGAACGAGCCAGCGGAGCGGCTGGCGTGGGTCGCGCCAGCTGGGCCAGCGCTCAAGGACCAACAAACAAGGTAATCGTGTATAAGAATTTACCAATTACTTTGTCCTAACAATAGTTGAAATGGTAGGGAGTATTAGAGGTAAAGTATGACCTGCTGAAATGTCCGATTTTTGCACAAAAACAAGGTGCGAATTATATTGATGGAAAAGTGCAATTTTTTCTGGTGGATTTGGTGAAATATTCCTGCTTGATGTTGTTGGCCGATTTTGATCGTCGCTATATGTGCTGGTGGTGGTGGTAAGTTGCGTCAAAAAGAAAAAAATACTTGAAAACCCTGATTTTGTCTTAAACTTTTGATTAAATGAATGAGTATTAATCAAAAGAGGCAATGCCGTGACACAACAATAATTTCCTCAAAGGTAAAACGCAAGTCGCCGGGTCAGCTAGTACAGAAATAAGAAGTTTACTTAAAACTGCCAAATACCATCTTGGAGTGAATATCAAAAATATTAATTCACTGCCATCCTGAACACTAAAAATCATTTAAATCAAAAGCCTTACTAATACTATTCAGATCAAGTACTTTGTCTTGTCTATACCTCTTCTTCTTCAAATCAATTGTTGCCATCTTTTGCTTTGAAATTTAAAATCTAAACAAAATCTTGCTAAGGACTTTTTCATCTGAATTAATTCCTTTTTTTTTTAATTTCCTCAGACAGTGAATTATTATTAAATCGTTTTCAAGGTTGCTCCCTGAGCTGAAAGTATTATTATTAATTTTCCAATTTACAAGTTTACCTTTGTCAGTACTTCTTGCCTTTGGGGTGGTCCATCCAATTGTTGTTTTTGTTGGGGCGAAGTCTTCGTTTCAATCTTCTATTTTCCAACTTCTAATGAGTTTCTCCTATAGACAGAGAATTACCTTCTATATAGTGCGTGTGTTTATACTTTTTTGTATTATTTTGGAGGAATGGACAGTGTGGTTTGAAGATGTAAGGCAGAGCTGTCTTATTTTCCTATTTTTAAATAATAAACTGCAGGGAGAAAAAAGACTCTCTCTTTAAGGACATTTTCTTGATGGCGTTATGTTAAATTGAAGAACCCAAGTGGATTATTAATTTTAGTCTACCACGATGGAATCTAGACTCTAGAGCTAGTCTAGCACTTGCATCCCCAAGAACATCTCATCTTTATTCTCTATTCTATTTTGAATGGCTCTGTGTTTTGCGGGGAATCTCTGTCTACTCTCAATTATTCCTTAGTGTATCTTTTTCTATCTACTACGCATCGAACGAGGAGGGAACTCATCAACTCTGTCGACAATATAACGACTATGACGATAACTCTTTACGAAATGTCATTGAGCGACACCTCTGAAGTACCTTAGAGGTTCTATGCTGTCTCTTGAAGAAAAAAAAAAAACAATCCCCGAAGAATTTGTTTGAAATGCAAGAAATACAGCAATGAAACAGAGAAGTATAGTTTCTGTAGCTTAGCAACAGGGAATTCATCCTCAAATTTGGTTTTGGTTCCTGGGCAACAACAGATGCATGTGTAATGAATGCATTTAACGCATTGCGTTGTTAAATTTCAATCCTGCAACGAAAAGTTGTTCTACTGGATGCAGTTTCGCTGTACGAAATCAAGTGCAAGGACGTGGAAGTGAATTTGGGATTACTCACTACTCGCAAGGGGTGAGGATTGTTTGTTTGTTCAAGGTTAACTAGTGCAGTTCTAGTTGTCGTTATAGAGGGATGGAAAAGTACATTCAGGAAGAGTATCTCGCATCAGGATTGACCTTGAAACAAATCGTGTTTTTAAGTGTTCTAATTATGTGCTACACGATCATGGGAATGCAATGGTTAGATAGATTTTTATTTAACAAGATTTATGCATATTTTTTACCGGAAGAGTTCATGGGAAAATGAGGAAGAAATAGATTAAGACGAAATTAAAAAAGATTTCAGCAAGTAAAACGGATGTAAGGGATGATTTGAGTTTTCAAAACTTTCCGCTATACTTTCAAGTTGTATTCAAGCATTTTTTATAAATATTTATAAAGAAGCAGTTTTCTATGAAATACTAGCTGACCGAAAAAACGTCGTCCTGAATAGGCATTTGTGGAAATGTTTGCGTTTACATTTTTGAGGAAGAATTCAATTGAATCATAGTTTGTTTTGTACATTTAAGAAAACGATCTTATATTGATAAATACTTTATTTCCTATCGGAAATTATATATGGAATACAATGACAGGTAAATTTTCACCTCTGTTAGTTTGAAAAATGCGAGGCCTTTTAAGCACATTTTTCATTACTTTCTCACACATTTCAGTATTTCATTAATTTCATCACGAAAATTTTGTTTAAGTTGCTCAAGCGTTTCTGGTTTGTTTGCATAAATCTAGTTTTTCAGATATCCCCAAAAGAAGAAGGCCGGAGCAGTCAAATCAGGCTATATATCCTATTGATACTACATGTTTATCAAGCTCAAAGCATGCAGTTGTGGCGTTAAAAAGTTTTCAATCATATAACGATATGGCTTCCACCCATCCGACATGGGCGAAGTGAAGATAGCGATATCCAAACTTAAGTCGAACAGAGCCGCTGTAGCAGACGGACTAGCCGCCGAACTGTACAAAGCAGCTGGAGATGATTTGGTTAGGAGCATGCATCAGCTCATCTGCAAAATTTGGCCGGAAGAAAGCATGCCCGATGAATGGAACCCCAGCATCGTAGGTATGCCCGATCCTCTATAAAGGAGGTCCCCTGAACTGCACCAACTATAGAGGTATAAGTCTCCTTAACATCACCTATAAGATCTTGTCTGCCGTGCTGTGTGAACGTTTGAAGCCCTTCGTCAACAACCTGGTAGGTCCTTATCAGTGTGGCTTCAGACCCGGAAAGTCCACCATCGATCAAATATTCACCCTACGGCAGATCTTGGAGAAGACCCAGGAACTTCAAATCGATACCTACCATCTTTTCATCGATTTCAAGGCCGCGTATGACAGCGTCTATACAGACCAACTATCTAGACCAATGTCTACTTTTGGCATTCTAGAAAAACTGGTCCGTCTGCGTAAGATGACAAGGGAAAACTGACGCTGTTCGAACATGGTCGGAAAAAACCTAACGGACGCTTTTGATGTCAAAAAAGGTTTTAGACAAGGCGATGCGCTGTCATGCGATTTCTTCAACATCATTCTTGAAAAGATTGTGCAAAGCTCTAATCACAACACCAGAATCACAATCATTCAAAAGTCCGTCTAGCTACTAGGATACGCAGACGACATTGTCATTATTGGAAGAACACCAGCGTGATGTTAGTGGAGCGTTTGTGAGCCTTGTTACGGAGGCTAGGAAGATGGATACAGCGGTTAAGGAGAGAAAGACCAAGTTAATGCTGTTGGGAAGAAAGAACTACCAACATCAACGTCTTGGAGCAGCGTCAACATAGACAGATTTCCGCTATCAACTCAGACAACAATTTGGCAATTGAGTAGTTAAGTCCTCTCCCGAGCAACTAAAGTGAAACTCTACAAAACCCTCATCATCCGGGTCCTCATGTATGGTGCAGAGACATGTATGACAACATCAGATGAAAACGCTTTGGGCTGCTTTGAGAGAAAAATTCTTCGAGTGATTTTTGGTCCTGTCTACGTTAATGGAGAATGGAGACGAAGATTCAACCAAGAACTGTACGAGCTGTACAGCGACACTGACCTAGCCAGAAAAGTTAAGCTCCAACGACTTAGATGGTTGGGTCATGTTGAGCGAATGGAAAATAATGCTCTGGCTCGTAGAGTCTTCGAATCCAACCCGGAAGGACGTCGCAGAAGAGGAAGACCACGACTCCGGTGGAGCACACAGGTGGTAGAGGACCTGAACCAACTTGGCGTGCGAAACTGAAGACAGCTAGCCAGGGACCGAGCTGGCTGGAGAAGTTTGTCGGGGGAGGTCCTGGTCCGACCTGCACTGTAGCGCCACTATAAGTAAGTAAATAAGTAAGTAACAATATCGCTCCCCATTCACAGTTACCGTTCCGCCGTTTTCATTTTCAAAGAAGTAAGGCCCAATTATTTCTCTTGACGAAATAGCTCACCAGACTGTACCTTTTAAGGGATGCAAATGTGACTATTGAATAATTTGAGGGTTTCCCATTGCCCAGAACCGACTATTCTGTTTATTCACATATCCATTCAAATGACAATTGGCCTCGTCATTCATATTCACAGTAATCGATGACTGATTTTGATGAAATGTTTAAACAATTAAAACACGTTGGTTTATCGAATATTTTTCTATTGTAATTTTGGCACGTGTAAACTTCACGACTGACAAAAATATGAACTGTCAAGAGTAAGAGTAATGTTTACCAAACACACCCGGGGAATGCGATTTGTCGAACCGAGTTGCAACTTGGTTTACAAAGCTTACGATTTGACATATCATTAACTTAAAAGTTATAAACCGTAATCGTAAGAACTTTGGGACAATATCTGTCGATCTCACGTAAACTTGTTCTCTTTTTCCATTTCAACTCATTTTTCTAAGGCGCGGTACAGCGGTTTCAGCCAATTAATACTACGAGTTATTTCCCGATGAGATGCTTGCCTCAACGTGTAATCTGCCACTGCCTTTAACCTTTTTTAAGCCGTTGGCGTGGTCAGTCATTGTTGTTAGAGATTATTACTCCACTTTTTTTCAATGTTTTTTGCTAGTCAATCGTCATCATAGTGCTTTTATTGTTCCATTAGGAGACTTCCTTAAACAACACTCTATATTATTAAATGCTTATTTGACCAACCGCTATTAGACCTTTAAGTCTGAGGAATGCTCTTTTACATTAATCATTTTGAGTTTACTTAGACTAAGTTTTCAATATTCTAATACTTCCGATGAAGAATCATGCTCTGAGAGCCGCTATATAGACCAGTCAAAACGTCTTCGGAAAAGATGGAATAGAGTGCCTCTGATTCAGAAACGTTGTATTCGAACAAGACTGAAGCAGTTTTGAAGAACTTTTCATTCACATGAGCTCTGAAGATGGTGAATATAATTATCAAACAAAAAAAATCAAAAACGTGATTCAATATTGACAAAACTAAGACACTTGCGCCAACAAAGACAAAAAAATTAGGAAATCCCAAAACAAAAATATACACACTCTAAAAATCTTCCACACTGTCTGCAAAACTGACCAGATATATCGCCGAGAGTCTCGTACTAAGAAGTAGCCTTCATAATCTTATAACTTTTGAATCAGATTC
>CAKKXW010000001.1:99805900-99822672 GCA_920937365.1 Sphaerophoria rueppellii
ATTTCAATCCTGCAACGAAAAGTTGTTCTACTGGATGCAGTTTCGCTGTACGAAATCAAGTGCAAGGACGTGGAAGTGAATTTGGGATTACTCACTACTCGCAAGGGGTGAGGATTGTTTGTTTGTTCAAGGTTAACTAGTGCAGTTCTAGTTGTCGTTATAGAGGGATGAAAAAGTACATTCAGGAAGAGTATCTCGCATCAGGATTGACCTTGAAACAAATCGTGTTTTTAAGTGTTCTAATTATGTGCTACAGGATCATGGGAATGCAATGGTTAGATAGATTTTTATTTAACAAGATTTATGCATATTTTTTACCGGAAGAGTTCATGGGAAAATGAGGAAGAAATAAATTAAGACGAAATTAAAAAAGACGTCAGCAAGTAAAACGGATGAAAGGGATGATTTGAGTTCTCAAAACTTTCCGCTATACTTTGTATTCAAGCATTTTTTATAAATATTTGTGTAGAAGCAGTTTTCTATGAGATACTAGCTGACCGAAGGAACGTCGCCTTGCATAGGCAGTTATGAAAATGTTTGTGTTTACATTTTTAATATAGAATTGAGTTAAATCATAGTTTGTTTTGTACATTTAACACATGTACATGTAACAGCAAGGTCGACAATTTGAAAACGATAGCACTGTTTTTAGAATAAATAACACTTCTGACGGCGCAGAGCTGTCCAGATGGGTCAGTTTGTACTGCTGGCCTGCAAATATGAATAGTGTACGAAATATAACTGGGAACTTAGTACTGGTTAGTGGTTTCAATAACGTTTTGTTTATAATTTGCCCCCTCTCAAGGGGTTCTTATACCTTTATTATGCCAGAGACGCAGTGGGTGCTTTATGAAGGAAGGTAAGGGTTGGAAAGGAGGTGTCGGTGTACATTGGATTTGAATTACTGAACATTACAGTGAATGGGGAAGACGGAGTATAGAAAAGAGGTCCACATTTGCGTAGTACGGCTAGGGAACGATTATCTATACTTGAGAGTACGTCTGAGGTTGGGATCGAGAGTAAACTGATGGGAATTTCTGGAAGCGCGGATGTTACCTTTGAATTCCTTAAGGGGAGGAATGCAGCTGGCTACTTCACTAGAATACTTACCGTAGAAGTAACGATAGAACAGAGAGAGAGAGACATGAAACGTTACGACGGTGAAGTGAAGAAGAAGTGCATGTCAGTGACGTCTTTATAACCGACCATTCTTAGGGCTCTTTTTGAATACTGTCCAAGAAGCTTAACTAGGTATGTAGCTGGAGCACCAATCCAAAGAGGAGTTTTTTTAGTATTTGAGGTTTGGATTTTGGGTACCTAGATATAAGACTTATAATAGCCTGGTCAGATATTGAGAAGTATTTCTTGCACCGTCTTAAGGAACCCAAACATCTTGAGGTATTTCTGGCAACATCGCATATGTGTTTGTTCCACAAGAGATGTTGAAGCAATTTATTTCAGTAGAAGTTATAGACAAGATAACATTAGTGAAAATGAGGAAGACGTTCGGAGAAAAAAACGGAGCCCTGCGGCACACCAGCATTAATATTGTGAGTTTCATACTTTAATCCGTCCAATACAACTTGTATTGAAAATAATGTAAGGACTTGTTCCACTGTTCGGTGAGAAAAACCTTCATATCACCAGTGGACCTGTTGCTGCACAAGCGGTAGTGCCGTTCATTGAGGAGCTTTCAGTCTTCGATTTATATTTCTTAAACTGTTAGTTTGTCAGCGTTTCCATGCCCCTAGAAAAGAGGGGCTTACGTGCAATCAGACGATAATTTGAAGGAGAAGAAGATTCGCCTTTTTTGGAATAGGCTGGACAAATGTCACTGTCAACGAGCGTAGAACCAAGAAAGACGAAGAATTCTTCATATTTTACTCTATCATCTAAATGTTATTTTTGATCGAAAAGTTAAGATCGAATGCAAAACTTGACATATTTTCTTTATGTATGTCACAAAATACGTGCAGAAGGCAGAAACAGGGTCATTTGTTTCATAACAACAAGTTGTTACGTCAAGCATTTGAGGTCTGTCAAACTCAGCTGTCAGTTGAATATATGACACTTTCGAAAACTGTTCGTTTAATCGAACTATGCGTTGCAGTTAGGTATTTAAGTTTGCAACAAGCGGTAAGATTCAACCGCAGCCCACTTTTATTGCGTTATGCCATAATTATGGTCTTCGCCATCGATGCAGTGCGTCTTAATGCACGCTAAGTCGATGACCAGAAGTTCTCGATTTCAGCAATTGAATAGTTAGCCTTGTGCTTTTGTGAAATGTTTATAGTAAATTTAACCTGAAAACATAAAGCTCCTTTTGTGTTAGCGGTGACTCCGTAACGCTACTATACTTCGGATTTAACTTTGACTGTCATCTGCCATTTCAGTAATCAGCTGTTTCAAAAAGAGTTTGTTTTCATTCAAGTCAAATTCAAATGAAATCTCCATACAAACAAACTAGAAAACATGTCACTGAACACATCCGTATCTAAAAATAGAAAACATTCCAACTTTTGCTACAGCTTGTGCCACGTTATGTTTATGTTACGGGGTTCTCGCAATATGTCAAATTGAAGTCTTGGCCTTTGTATATATATTTGGGGAGTACTATCGAGATTGGTTCTCTGCAATGCGAACTTATGTAAAAAAAACTGCTTCTGTGAAAATTCTAATGATGGCACCACCATAGTTTCCCATCTTGAGACTTCTCTTAACCACGTTACTCAGCTTGTCACTGAGCCAACTCAAATATCGCACATTAATGGCCAAGCGGGCAATACTCTAGACTTGTTCCTTTTGTCTGACCCTGATAAATATACTATCAGTGAATAAACGACTCTAGGCAGATCAGACCATAGTATTATATCTGCAAATTTCTCATGTCAAGCTAATCCAGTTAGAGAAAGAGCACCGAAGAGAACCGTGTGGCAATACGAGAAAGCCAACTGGGACGGTCTCAACAACTTTTTCCGGATCTTTAACTGGTTATTATGCTTCCTCGATAGTGACGTAGACTCCAGCGCAGATATGATTACTAATATGACTATTTTGGGAATGGAAACGTTTATCCCGAATAGGGTTAAAAGCATCAAACCCAAGGAAAAGTGTTGGTTTGATTCAAGCTGTAAAGAGCTTATCAGGGAAAACCGCAACAAGTTTAAAAAGGCCAGGAAGGCGTGCAATGTCTATATTCGGCCGACCAACTTTTTACATGACCAAGATTAAGGCAAAAAATACTGCAATGTCCCAAAGGCAGTAAGAATTTTTGGTCATTGTAAAGAATATGAAGAATTCTTCTTCTTCCTCTGTCCCTACGCTAGTTGACAATGACATTCTAATTGTTAGCTCGCTCGGGAAAGCGAATCTTTTTGCTAGGCAGTTCGCCGCCAACTCTTCGCTGCCAGAGAGTGTCATGACTCCTCCAGTTCTTGAGCGCGTCAATGATTCCATGGGACAAATCTTCTTCCGCACTCGTGCTGTGGCGAGAGTATTAAATTATCTCAACATACATAAATCCGCTGGTCCGGATGGTATCCCCGCTATTATTCTGAAGAGGTGTTCTTCCTCGCTGGCCAAAACCCTGCGTAAGCTTTTCCATCTATCCTATTCTTCCGGGCTCGTTCCGAGCAGTTGGAAAACAGCATTTGTAGAGCCAATCTCAAAAAAAGGCTAACCGTCTACTCCCTTCGATTATCGCCCGATTGCACTTACGTCCCTTCTTTCTAAGGTCATGGAAACGCTGATAAACTATCAGCTCAAGAAATATCTCGAAGACCGAAAGCTTCTTAATGACCGGCAGTACGGCTTTCGCAGCAACAGGTCCACTGGTGATTTGATGGTTTATCTCACCGAACAGTGGAACAAATCTTTACATCGTTTTGGAGAAAGTAAGATTGTTGCACTTGATATTTCAGAGGCATTTGATAAAGTCTGGCATCATGCTCTTTTATTGAAAATGTGTGCTTTCGGTATCGATAAATCCCTTCTTCGTTGGATTAAAAACTTTCATTCGAACCGTTCAATACAAGTTGTATTGGACGGATTCAAGTCTGAAACGCACAAAATAAATGCTGGTGTGCCCCAGGGCTCCGTTTTGTCTCCAACCCTCTTTCTTATTTCTTTCTTGTCTGTAACTTCTAATCCAATTCATGGATTTGCTGACGATTGTACCGTTAGTATTTCATATTCCTTCCTAAACTCACATCCTTCCTCTTTGGATGTGGAACTGGAACGGCAAAATATGATAAGCTCATTTAACTCTGACTTAAACAGCATTGTACAATGGGGAATTACAAACCGTGTAGAGTTTAATGCTTCGAAAACTCAATGCTGCCTTGTATCGTTGAAGCGAGATATACCCCCTTGCCACTGTCCATGAGTGGCACTCTTCCATCAACCAGAAAGAACATCTCGAGATTCTCGGTATGTGCATCACTGGCCACCTTTTGTGGGCCGAGCATATACGCGATGTCGCCAAAAATGCCGTTTACAATATTCTATTTCCGATGAAGAATCATGCTCTGAGAGCCGCTATATAGTCCAGTCAAAACGTCTTCGGAAAAAATGGAATAGAGTGCCTCTGATTCAGAAACGTTGTATTCGAACAAGACTGAAGCAGTTTTGAAGAACTTTTCATTCACATGAGCTCTGAAGATGGTGAATATAATTATCATACAAAAAAAATCAAAAACGTGATTCAATATTGACAAAACTAAGACACTTGCGCCAACAAAGACAAAAAAATTAGGAAATCCCAAAACAAAAATATACACACTCTAAAAATCTTCCACACTGTCTCCGATGACACACCCATGCCGTATCAGCCAGAGTCAATTACAGGTGTTTGTACAATTTGAGAATATTCTATTTACAAATTTTATGCTCTTAATCTCTATGCATTTGTTCCAATGTTTGTTTTAACAGTAGGCACCGAAAAGTTCGCATGTTAGTGCGCCCAAACATTTCAAACTTCTTTTCATAAGATCACGATTGAAGTAAAAAATGACAGTTAAGCAGGAAATGCTGTAAATACTTTTCTTATGAAAAATAAATGGCCTCCGCAATAACTGTTTTTATTTGATATTTACAATCGCTGAACAAACAAAAATGTGCTAGACTAGACATTCATTAAACAATCTGATTAAACGATAAAAATACCGTCTGAAGGTGCGAGGTGTTGGTTTTTGTTTGTTTGTTTTGAGTTGTGACACATTGTCTGGCTGGGGCGTCTATAGACCGGTTGATAATGAGTTTTCAATCATATATGTAAAAACAAACCTTGAGACAACATTTGTTCGCTTTTTGGAGGTCTTTGAACTGGGCGATTTTTTGTAAAAGTGGGTTAACTAGTTTTCCAAAAAAAAATACTTTCGAAAACAACTCTGAGTTTTCAATAACAGCGATGTCATCTTTTCTGTTATTTGCATTTCTTCACGCGTCTAAGCAAATTTCACGTCAAAACGAAAAAGATAAATCGAAAATGCAAATATTTTGAGTTTACTCAACCAACGTTGTGCAAACAGTCTTTTAAAAAAAAATAACAAGTCAAATTAGAACAAGCATGACACAAAACGTCTGCTCAAATATGGTACAAGACGGCAACACCTTCGTTTATTTTCAGGTTGAACAAATACACCTTTGTACCCAAACAAACCGTTTTCTTTGAACCTTGAACAATCTTCTCTAACAATTTTAAGAAATTGAATTGAAACAGTTTTCCCATTCAATTTTATCTGATTAGTGCAGACAGGGACGTAGTTTGAATCCCCATAGGTATACAATCTCTAATCATCGTTTATCAATTAATAGCCACTCTAGTGTCCTAAAAGAGAAGCCAATTTCCGCAGTAATTGTTTTGCGGGGACGAAAACAATAATTATAGACATCCTTGACAAAATCATACGCTAAATCCCTGCAGCAGGCAATCAAGGTACAACAAAATTGATGAGTGCTTTGAGCACGATGACTCTCACACTCTGGCATCTGCATCCTCCGAGACATTATATTCCAAGTGGCTGCACGGCGGCGCCACTACTTTTTGCTATATGTACCTACTCTTTTTGTCGCATAGATTCGAACTTGTCCATTGAAAAGTGGTGGCGCTCCTGCTTCTGTCTCATCGAAGACATCACATCAAAATGTTAAGTCCACCCTGCAGCAACAGCAACAGAGCTTGTAATAAGCTAGCTCGCTTGGTGGTGCTGTTATTAAACATTATCATCATCAAACTCTGCCAATAATGATGACGGCATTTGGGTTTGGCTGATGGTGATGGAGTTGGTGGCAACGAATTCAATTAATGCAGCAAACCAAACAAGCATTCACCAACAATATAAGTAGGTAGGGAATATGTGTTGCAAGTAGAAATTGCTCACATGCTGTTCACTTCCGCAAAACGTTCTCATAATATCTTGCAATAAATTGGCTCTGGTTCTGGTGGAAACCCCACTGACGCGTGTTGACGCAACCATCTTTTGACAAAGTGCAAGCAATTAAAATTTTATTTTTCATAAATAGAAGAATCTTGAGGAACAATGGAAGCTTTTTTGAGAATGAGTAAGAGTGACACGGCTGCAAACGTCAAATAAGACGACTACAAAATGGATGACGGTGACAGCTACCTGTTTTCTGTCAGTCCCAATAGAAAACAAGAAACCCAAGAGCATTACTGTTTTGCCTGTCGTGTGGCGGCCATTTTGATTTTGAAACATCTGTCAGAACATGGCAGCCATTTTGATTTTGAAACGTCTGTCAAAACATGGCAGCCATTTTGATTTTGAAGCATCTGTCAGTATGTGACGGTGATTTTGATTTCAAAACATCTTCCATCACTGAATCAAACCATGATGACACTACAATTCAGACTAGAAAGAAATTAGAGATGAGACTCATTCTGCATATAAACGGCATTTTAATTTCCGGTTTCATGTTACATACATTTTAGGTATTTTGGTTTTCGAAATCCTGTTTGACAAGCCTTGTACTCGTCCAAAAAGGGAATATAACTTTGAAACAAAACCATTTTTGCAGTTAATGTTACTTCCGTCCGAAAATATATATCAATATTTGGCAGCCATTTTGATTTTGAATTATCTGTCATCACTGAATCAAACTATGATGGCAAAATGACTAGAAAGAAATTAGAACTTTATTGGAATCCTGTGATGATACACATTCTGCATATAAACCAAATTGTGGTTTCCGGTTTCCTGTTAAATATATTTTAGGTTTTTGGTTTTTGAAATTCTGTTCTTCAAGTTATGTACCCGTACAAAAAGACTGATCACAAAAACACTTTGAAAAAAAAAAATCAGTAGATGAAATGAATGTTACTTCCGTCCGAAAATATCTAAGTTACTTCTTATCTTGTGTCTAACAAGCCTTCAAAAATATTAAAAAAAAAGCTATAGCATAAAATTACGGAAGGTTTTTCGTCTTATTGTCCAACTTCTAGTCTCCAAAAAGTCTCCATCACAACATTTTCCTCCACCAACTGCAAGATTATTACATTTATTGCTAAATTACTTTTTAATAGCTCACATGAGTCTTATTGCTTTATAAATTGACCAAATTCCAGGAGGTCATTCAATCGCTCAACACAAACCCCCACCCCCAGGTTCAAACAAAATTAGTCTTAAAAATAAATAAACGTGCCAATAATCTTCTTGAACAGAGACAGACTTATCAACCAAAATCAAAAGACAAAATAGTCGACAAAATCGTCTTCATTGTCATCGAGGATGGTCGTCTACTTTTTATTTTCGTTATTTTTGGCATGGGATCAATGGGGGCCAGAGAGCCACCTAATTAAATCGATATTATACGGATTATTCGTAGACGCATCAATTATGTTGTCCTTGGAGTTCTTCCTTTTGCTTTTGCTTTTTGTGTGTGTGCTTTGGTTTTTGTGCTGTTCATACCTACTTAATGCGTCTAGCCAGTCGCTCAAAGGTTTCGATATTTGTCTTTCGGGTTTCGTTTGGGCCATTAGGGGTGTTTTTCATTCTCCTTTGTCTTCTCCTTACACTCTGTTTTTGACTGCATCAAAAGACATCAATGGTGTCTTTGTGTGTAATTTAGTGGTGGTAATTGTTGTCAGTTTAAGATTTTAGTTAAGTTAGTTTTAAACGCAGAAGAGTTTGAACCGACACCTGTCAGATCAAACCTATTTAAACGTACACAGCGATTAGAAATGCCCGCCGAATAATACATTTTTGTAGCAAGAATTAATCGACAGTCGTTTAAGTTAACATCTCACCACCTTCCTTGCTCAAGTAAAAATAGAGTGGTTCAGTTGAACGCTTCAAAACAAAGACAACTAGTTTACTTATCCGACACATTGTCGAATCAATAGCGACAACGTCATCACCATATGAATAGCGGCTGACGCCACTAAATGACAGCTACCACCGCCACTTTAATAGCAGCAGCAGTATACACCAATTAGACAAGATAAAAGTGCGTTTCTGCACCCACCACCGCGCACCGGCCCCACCAGCCAACCTTGAGGTACTCCAAATTCGATGTATATAGACTCCATGTTTCTAAGTAGGTATCAACATAAATTTGGTTGGCACTCGCACCGATCTTCGATGATCCTTTGAAAACATGTACCAGTCGGCAGTTGGTGGACATGCACAGCGCACATGTACTTTTCAGCATTATGCGCCAAAGAGTACTTCGTATGAATTTAGGTGTGTTTCACGGAACACAGTAGCTCCAGTAAACGACTACGATTTCGACCACAATAATCTATACAACTGGCACCGACCAAAGACGGCGGCGACGACAACGACAACGATACGACGCCAAGGCAACATTGGCAGTGGCGGCGACACGCTCATAACACGTCCGTGAGCAAAACATTTTTATGTGCGCAAATCTGGTTTATAGTTGTTGTCGTTATTATTGAACCACCTTAAAGCCTTAAAGGAGGCCTGTATTTCGTGGAAGTTGAGTATTTCTATCTCTATGTTTGTAGCAGTCATATCGATTGGTGTACTTAAATTTTATGATTATGGTGACACAGAGACTAATGAATGACTTTGTTGCTTCGGGGGATTTTTGTTCGCGTTAAAATCTTAAACAAAGAAATGAGAAATTCTGTTGTTGAAGAATTGTTAAAAATTGTGACACTTTGTTTGTGAAAAGAGGAAATCTTTACGGTTTAAAAGGAGGTCTTGAAAAAATATGAATAACATTGGCTTCTTTGACTATTTTATACAGAAACATTTGCTATGTAGTGTCCGTAGCTTAGTGGTTGGGTGCGTTGGCTGCTAAGCACTGCCTCTTGCGAAGAACTGACAAAGCTGCCAAGAGTATCATCTGTAATGAAAAATTGCTTCTCAACTTTGCCGTTCGGAATCGGCGTTAAATTGTAGGCCCCTTCAATTATTCACACGCATCTAGAGAATTGTTGATGAGAGTAATCCACTTAGGCCTTGCCTCTTCAAGAGCTGTCGATTCACTCTATTTATTTATGTATTTACTATGTCTTCTGAGTTGTTGGGCGCCATTTTTAACCTTGATGCCATTAGTTGAACTTTAAAGATAAATCTCTTTGAACTTGAACATGGAGGTGAAAGCAGTTACAAAAATATGGACTGAGATCCAAATCCGTTCAGAAGAGGCTTTGAGGCATGAGTCAGCCAGGGTTCATCACATCCGTAGTACCAACTTTTCAAGTTAAGAGACAAAAATTAATCAAATGGGATCAAATCTGGAAAATCCTTAGCGATCACTGTAGACTGATTACCATCAACAATTTGTTCAAACTGCAATCGTAAATGATGAACTATAGTCAAAGTCGGTCGGATAATAACTTGCACTGTAAAGAAGTGTGGCCTTGAAAAATCGCAGTCTCAGCAGCTTTTGACCTTATTATGTGGCCCAAAAGCATTTATACTTCCAAACATGAATAAAGTATTCACTTTTTGTGTTGACCTTTAACCATTTGATCTGTATTCATTGCTCACAAAAAAAGTTAAAATCATAAAATGCAGTTTCCTCATTAATTTAGCATTCCTTCATTGGAATCTATCGACTTGCTATGCATTTTTCTTAAATTTATTCATATTTCTCACTTGCTGTTTATCTTTACACAATCGTTTCGTCATACATTACAGAGAATAACCATCGTGCATGGTACAAGCAATGCGACTCTCTGTAATGTTTTCTTGAACATTCATCCCTGACCTGGAAATAAAGCTATACCTGCTTTGATAAATTACAAGCATAGATTATGGCAGATTGTTGTATTTTGAATGTTTGCGCTTAAGATTAATGCAAGCTTCGACTATTCCAAGTAACTAGGTACCCATTCTTTTGTAACGTGAGAATATACCGATGCATGTGGTTTTTATGCAGATTAAGGAAAAGCAAGTTGATGAAGACCAAGAAGACATGTTTCTTCCTCAATTTAGATTTGCATTTCGTTGTCTTGTGAGTTATTATTTGGCATGAGGATAAATCAGTTGAACAAAACAACTCCTAGAATCGGGACTGTCTCTTAGTCTTAATAACTTATTCCATTCAATTTTGTTTCATGGCCCTTCTATAATCAAAAATGATTCTGAAAAGAGGAACATTTCCGAGAAAATAAACAAAATTCAAAGAAATCTTCTATTGAGACAGAATCCAGGAAGTTATTTTAATAACCCCTGGGAGCGAGTAGCTTCCACTGAAATGAAATGAATTTTATGTAGGTACACACTCTCGCCAGATGAATTCATGGATAAATAATTTGAGAATCATAACACTTATTCCAGCCAAATCAGACGCAGCAGGCAGCCACCAGACGACAAAAAAAAAAAAAAAACAAAAACGTTTCTCTGAACTTTTTCTAATGTTCATTTAAGCGCATGTCATTTGGAGGGCGAAGAATATTTTTTTTTTTTTCATTTGAAATCAACATAATAGAGAAAATATAAGAGAAATCAACTTAGGGAAACAAAATTTTGTGAAGAGACTTTTTACATTGGAAACTCGATCGATATTACAATATTATGACGTCCCTCCGAAGCCGAACAAGTGCTTGCTTGATATCGAATTCAATATGATGAAACTGACAGGTTAACTGCTTACAGTTGTTCTTGCAGTTACAAACTTTGTAACCATCCGAAAAGCAAGTGATAATATTTGGTGCTTCAGCTTTCAGAGTTATCAAAGTTGAAAGATACAGAACAACTGTTATCGATATTTTCCCAGTGTTCCTTTTCGGTTCGTTCCTTGTGATAAAATTATCGAATGCCCAAGTAACAGAAACCCAACTGTGTGCTTACTTGAAATTCATTTCGATTCCTAACGATTTTCACTTTTTTTAGCGAGTGAAAAGTTACAGAACATGGTCCACCTTGTGGAAAGGATTGTATAACGTTGGACCCCATGAAGGTCCAGCAGTTTCTAGTGTAGATGGGCAATTCTAATGGATGACCCGTTGGTAGTTTTGTAATGACTAATGACAATTACGCTAGACAAATATAGCCCTTTTCATCGCTTACAAAATCATAGCGGCAGTATTTTTTCCATTGAAGGTTTTGCTCTGCTATCGTTGTATACCTACGGTTCGATGTCCTCATTTTTATTATCTCAATTGTTTTCTCTCGATCACGCGATCGGCATGCTTATTTTCTCCCGCAGATCATATTATGTCTTATCAATACTTTTTCGTTCTTAGTGTAAGCAGAACTCCCTGTCTACTCTCAGCTTTGTGAATTGATTGTAATATTGTCATAAGGCCCACACAATTGCCGGACAGTACCCCTCGGCATTTATAGGTTTCTGAACATATGTATATTTTCGCTAGCAGCTTGAAATTTGATTAAAGTGTTTCATCACTTCGAATATTGATGATTAGACCAATTCACAGTAGACGTTTTTAAACTTTTAATCAACGTTTGTTTGCTGTCGAAATTGAGTCACAAATCAAACATGGAGATGATTGTATTCCTTTTGTAGTCAAACAAAATGTTATCAGTTTGATTGCCGTGTTGATGCGGCATTTCAAAACATCAGATTCAAGTGTTATCAGTGGGAAATCCGGTGTCATGAAGTAAGATGACTCTCCTGAGTAGGTGGGTGTTTAAATTTATTTTTATAGATATTTTCAGCTTGATAGAATCAGCATAGCGACAGTGTTGTTAAGGGATGTGATGTTCCATGTTATCAAAGGCTGAGGTATCCTCAGGGCATCTATGGTCTACTATGATTGGAACAGTAAACTTTAGTTTGGTCCAATAGAATGAAAAGATAAATGTTTCTTAATTCAGAGTTTTGATTACTTATATGTAGTTTTATCAGCGATATCAGGCTTGCTTGAGTTCTTCCTGGCGACAGCTTCCTTCCTTCACGGCTCAGAACTTCATGTGTGTCCATTAGGGCTTCCCTAGTGTAACAACTAAGTTTTCAACGGTGATTAACCAGTGTATCAACAAGGTTTCTCTTGGCTTATCAACAGTTCTTCCCCGGCTTTCAATGATCCTTTAATTGTCTTTCATTTCTCTCATTATTAAACACATAAGTCTTAGATTTCAAAGTGATTTTCTTTCACAATAGACTTTAATTAGAATATTTTTCACTTTTTTAACAGTGCATTTTTTCACTTCTTTACTTACTTTTTTATTTAATAAAAATCACTCAGACACTCATTTATAAATAGACCACTGTAATCACATATTTAAACACACCTGGCAATGCCACACTTAACAATTTTTAAGCAAATGCAATAACTGCATTACTTTATTTTTCGGTTGGTTACTTTAGGGACGCTTTCCGTGATAAAAACAGAACACTCTGCTGTATTTCCCCTTTGAACTAAGTTCTCAAAGCTTACAGTTCCTCTTGTTCATATTCTCTCCCTCTCGCATTCTCTCTTTTTGGTAAATTTATACTCTCTGAGTGAAAAATAAGCAGACTCCTGATTCCTGAAGCTGATGTAAAATTTCTATCGATTTATTAAAGAAATCACCAACGCCAAACAGAGACCGCACTATCTGCATCCGTTTCTCCACTTAACATGTGGTTGTCTGGTTGTCGCTGTCGTTGCCACTATGTCTCTGCACCGCAGCAAAATATTCCGTCATCTACTCAGACAGTTTTTTTCCAACAAATGCGAGCAAGTGAGACGCAATACCACTGAGAACGAGACTCAAAATAAAAATAAAAAAAAACACCACCACGAAACAAAAAACTAACAGCTTTAACTTCACTACACCAAGCAGCCACTGTGCGACGACGCTATCACCCGCCATAATTTTTTGTACATCGATTCCTTTTTTTTTGCACTGTTTCTTGTCGTTGCTGTGCTTTTTCTTCTTCGTTGTCGTCGTATGTTGTTTGCTTTTGCTGCCTTTTATATCCCCCCGAACGCCCGGCGCCCAACAATTACCGACCGAGACCGACACAACGACGACGACGCGCTTTTGTCGAAATTGAAAAGAAAAAAAAAATCCAACCACAGCGACACGGCACTCTAAAAGCCGTCTCCGTCTGGCGGTTCAGTTGCTCGGCAGACATCCAAGTGAGCGCATTTTTTCATTTAAACACGGGAGATGACACCGCTTTCCGTTTTGTTTTTGAGTTATTCCTTTTTTATCATTTTGACTACTTCAACAAAAAGAAACATCACACTGCTGCTGACGCCGCCATAACTTTTATGAAACCATTTTTGATTTTATTTTTTGTTTTTTCGTTTTCGTTGTTTCGAATCGAGATTATGAAAAAAATTTGAACACTTAAAGTCACAGTGTATTAAACGATACCGTTAATTGTGTTATTCTACCATAATAGGCACAATGAATTGTCAAAATTTGGATTGATAAATTTCCAACACAAGAAAATATAAAGAGAAAGAAAAAAAAAAATAAAATTCCGTGCGATATTTTTATTCGGCGTCGAAAATAGAAACAGAAAACGCCTCTCATTTGTTGATTAATAATAATTTCAACATATTTTATGTCAAATTCGCCGCCGTCGCCGTTGTCGTCTACGTCTAAGTTGTAGTCGCCGCTATTTCGTCGTCACTTTTGGCTTGGCATTTTTTTAATATTCGGTCGGTTTGAGACAAAAAAAAGATCTATTTACAAGCTAACAAATTTTTGAGTCGCTGAAAACAATTCACAATAGAACGAATGAAAAAAATAATCACTGATCAACAGAAAGAAAAAAGATATTTATTATTTTGCTTACGTTCCTCTGAAAAATAAATCATTCCTAAATAAACACACACACATACGTACGCATGTACCCACAGACACCATAGCATAGCAGCAACGAAAAGCAGCACCATTTTGTAAATGTCACTTGAACTGTCATCAACAATATTCAACAACAGCATCACATCACACGTACAGGAAGCCCCCCTCAACCAAGTTGATTTTTCCGTTTTTTTTTTTTCTTCTAACAACACAAATATTTCACTGATAAGCAAAAAATAATTCACAGTGAAAATTGAAAACTCAACTTCTAAAACAAAAAGAATAGTCGAATACTCTATCGCGTCCTTTTTTGTCCGAGGAGAGATACTCAGTGCATTCATCTGTCATAAATAATTGTTTAAACTCTGTTTACACTGACAGTGTGGATTAAAAGAAATTAAAGCCAAAGATCATCTCATAACTCAGGGCGTTAAAAAAAAAATAAAATAAAATACCAAGCTAGAAAATTAATCAACACGCATTTGTGTATGAGCGAGAAAAATTGTTTGTGATCATAAAAAAAAAAACAAAATTGTCAATATTTTCATTCACAAGAAAGAAAAAATAAAGGAAGAGAAAAACAAGTGGTCTATGAAAATATAATTTGCTTCTATCCTGGAGTAAATCTAGAAAAAAAGAAAAATTAATAGCAAATTTTTTTTTGTGTAAAACTAATTTTTTGTCTAAATAAATTTTTTTTAAAAATAAACAAAGTGCAAGATTAATATAAATATAAAATAATTTTTTATCTGTTTGAGAAAAAAAAAATCGAGAGTGATTAAAGCTTATAATTATTAATTATTAAATAAATAAATAGTTAAATATTCAAACTAAAACAAAAAAAAAAATAATACATAATAGAAAATATTGAATCAAAAAAAAAAAAAACAAATTCGTTGTTATCATCGGAGAGCAGACTATCTCGTCCAAATTGTAAGTGTTTTTTTCGTTTTCTTTTTTAACTGATTAATACACAAGAAAAAAAACATAATCGTATCTCGAGAATAGGTTTTTGCTAATTTGGGAGTTCCTCAGGGTAGTCATCTAGGACCTCTACTTTTAAATTAAGGCCGTGTGTGAATTGGGTTAAAAAGTGGTTAAAACTTGACGTTTGGTTAAATTTTGACACTTCGCATTGAATAAAATGTGTTAAAATTCAGACTAGCTGCTGAGCAGGTTAAAATATGACAGTAGTGGTTAAAAATTCATCCACTTTTAACGACAATTCATCCAATTCGAACACGGCCTTAGTTATAAATGATGCCTCGTTATGTGTAAGTAATAGCAATATTCTCATCTTCGCAGATGATAAAAATAAATAGAGTGGCGCGACAGCTCTTGAAGAGCCAAGGCCTAAGTGGCTTTCTCTCATCAACAATTCTCTAGGTGCGTGTGAAGAATTGAGGGGACCTACAATTTAACGCCGATTCCGAACGTCAAAGTTGAGAAGCACTTTTTCATGGAAGATTGATACTCTCGGAAGTTTTGTCAGTTCTTCGCAAGAGTCAGTGCCCGTGAAAGATGAAATAAAAACTCTGGGCACGGGTGGGCCACCTGAATGAGCAAATTGAAATTTTCGATTTTTTCCTTTGTATGCACCCGAAAATCTACCATTGTACCAAATTTCAAGCTTATGCTAAAAGTGCTTCATAATTTTGATGAGTCAGTGAGTCAGTGAGTCAGTCAGTGAGTCAATTACGGTTTTTGACATTTTTATTGTTCATTATCTCAGGAAGTAGTGGTATGTACTTCAAAAATTATGTTTTTAACGTTATTCAAATTTAAAGCTTCTAACTCTATGGGCTCAAAAGTTATGGGGGGTTAAACATGTGCTTGAGTTCGATCCTGAAAAATGGGAGTAATGCTAGTCCTTGGCTGTGCACTTCCGTGCAATTTGATTTCTCAGAGTTCTGAAAAATAAACAAGTCATAAAAACATTAAATATGATAGAAGTGTCAGAGAAAGATGGTTTGCAAACACCATCTGTCCGTGTACAGGGAATAGGTTGTTAGACTTTAAATTCGGAAAAAAGGTACTCAAGAAATCGGCCTTGGTGTTTTTTTTTTCTTTTTCTAAGCTAAAAGTTAGGGAAGGCACCGTACAATTTCGAAGAAAAAAACGAATTTTCTCACAAAAAGGCTTGTACCATTCCTTAGAATTTTGTCTTAAAATAGCTTTTTTCAATTTTAAAAATATTTTCTTTTTATTTATATTTTGCTTTAAAAGATTATCCCTCCTAAAAGCCTATTTTTGCTGTAAGATTTTGTTAAAAACAAATTTAGGTACCTACCGTTAAATTTTTTTCTGACAGTTGGTTTCAAAATCTATATAATTATGTGGAAATCAATGAAATTTTTGTTTTTTTTTTTTTTTTTATTTTTCTTTAACGCGCACTCAAGGGCTTTATATGCCAAAAGCACAGTGCGAGTATTAGGGAAAGGACAGGGGATGTAAAAGGAGATGTCGGTGAACATTGGTTTTGAATTCTTGAATATTACAATGACTAGGGAAGACAGAGCTCGGAAGAAAGTTCCAAATTCGCGTAGTGCGGCTGAAAAATGATTCTCTGTACAT
>CAKKXW010000001.1:99823172-99843368 GCA_920937365.1 Sphaerophoria rueppellii
GTAAAACTAATTTTTTGTCTAAATAATTTTTTTTTAAAAATAAACAAAGTGCAAGATTAATATAAATATAAAATAATTTTTTATCTGTTTGAGAAAAAAAAATCGAGAGTGATTAAAGCTTATATTATTAAATAAATAAATAGTTAAATATTCAAACTAAAACAAAACAAAAAAAAATAATACATAATAGAAAATATTTAATCAAAAAAAAAAAAACAAATTCGTTGTTATCATCGGAGAGCAGACTATCTCGTCCAAATTGTAAGTGTTTTTTTTCGTTTTCTTTTTTAACTGATTAATACACAAGAAAAAAAACATAATCGTATCTCGAGAATAGGTCTTACCAAGTAAAATTCATGCATTTTATCCCTAAGTCAGTTTTTGCTAATTCGGGAGTTCCTCAGGGTACTCATCTAGGACCTCTACTTTTAAATTAAGGCCGTGTGTGAATTGGGTTAAAAAGTGGTTAAAACTTGACGTTTGGTTAAATTTTGACACTTCGCATTGAATAAAATGTGTTAAAATTCAGACTAGCTGCTGAGCAGGTTAAAATATGACAGTAGTGGTTAAAAATTCATCCATTTTTAACGACAATTCATCCAATTCGCACACGGCCCTGGTTATAAATGATGCCTCGTTATGTGTAAGTAATAGCAATATTCTCATCTTCGCAGATGATAAAAATAAATAGAGTGGCGCGACAGCTCTTGAAGAGCCAAGGCCTAAGTGGCTTACTCTCAACAAATCTCTAGGTGCGTGTGAAGAATTGAGGGGACCTACAATTTAACGCCGATTCCCAACGGCAAAGTTGAGAAGCACTTTTTCATGGAAGATTGATACTCTCGGAAGTTTTGTCAGTTCTTCGCAAGAGGCAGTGCCCGTGAAAGATGAAATTAAAACTCTGGGCACGGGTGGGCCACCTGAATGAGCAAATTGAAATTTTCGATTTTTTCCTTTGTATGCACCCGAAAATCTACCATAGTACCAAATTTCAAGCTTATGCTAGAAGTGCTTCATAATTTTCATGATCAGTGAGTCAGTGAGTCAATCAGTGAGTCAATTACGGTTTTTGACATTTTTATTGTTCATTATCTCAGGAAGTAGTGGTACTACAAAAATTATGTTTTTAACGTAATTCAAATTTAAAGCTTCTAACTCTATGGGCTCAAAAGTTATGGGGGGTTAAACATGTACTTGAGTTCGATCCTGAAAAATGGGAGTAATGCTAGTCCTTGGCTGGGCCTGGGCACTTCCGTGCAATTTGATTTCTCAGAGTTCTGAAAAATAAACAAGTCATAAAAACCATTAAATATGATAGAAGTGTCAGAGAAAGAGGGTTGGCAAACACCATCTGTCCGTGTACAGGGAATAGGTTGTTAGACTTTAAATTCGGAAAAAAGGTACTTAAGAAAAATCGGCCTTGGTGATTTTTTTTTCTTCTTTTTCTAAGCTAAAAGTTAGGGAAGGCACCATACAATTTCGAAGAAAAAAACAAATTTTCTCACAAGAAGGCTTGAGCCATTCCTTAGAATTTTGTCTTAAAATAGCTTTTTTCAATTTTAAAAATATTTTCTTTTTATTTTTATTTTGCTTTAAAAGATTACCCCTCCTAAAAGCCTACTTTTGCTGTAAGATTTTGTTAAAAACAAATTTAGGTACCGTTAAATTTTTTTCTGACAGTTGGTTTCAAAATCTATATAATTATGTGGAAATCAATGAAATTTTTGTTTTTTTTTTTTTATTTTTCTTTAACGCGCACTCAAGGGCTTTATATGCCAAAAGCACAGTGCGAGTATTAGGGAAAGGACAGGGGATTTAAAAGGAGATGTCGGTGAACATTGGTTTTGAATTCTTGAATATTACAATGACTAGGGAAGACAGAGCTCGGAAGAAAGTTCCAAATTCGCGTAGTGCGGCTGAAAAATGATTCTCTGTACATGACAGTACGTTCGAATTTGGGCTCAAGGGTGAAATATTGGAGGAATGCAACTGGCTATTTCACAAGAGCATATACCGTTGAAGTATGAGTAAAATAGGGTGAGACATAAGACATTACGCCGATGTTCTAAAGAAGTAAATGACTCAACGATGATATTGTCACCAATCATTTTTAATTCTCTTTTTTGGATATTGTCCAGAAGACTTAAGTACGTCACTGGAGCACCAGCCCAGACGTGAGAATTGTATTCAAGCTTAGGACGTATGTAAGTTTTGTAAATGATAGCCAGATCAGACGGGGAAAAAATGTCTTGCATCGTCTTGCAGCATTTTTGGCGACCTCGCATATGCGCTCGTTCCACAAGATGTGGTCAGTGATGCACATACCGAGAAACTCGAGATGTTCGTTATCATTGATGCAAGTGCCACTCATGAGCAGTGGCAGGCGGGGGTATATCTCGCTTCAACGGTACAAGACAGCATTGGGTTTTCGAAGCAGTAAACTCTACACGGTTTTTAATTCCCCCATTGTACAATGCTGTGTAAGTCAGAGTTTAATGAGCTTATCATATTTTGCCGTTGCAGTTCTACATCCGAAGAGGAGGGATATGAGTCTGGAAACGAATATGAAAAGCTAAGGGTGCTATCGTCAGCGAAACAATTTATTGGATTAGAAGCTCAAGACAAGAGATCATTGATGAAAATGAGAAAGAAGATCGGAGACAAAACGGAGCCCTGGGGCACACCAGCATTTATGTTGTAGGTTTTAGACTTGAAGCTGTCCAATACAACTTGTATTGAACGGTTCGAAAGAAAGTTTCTAATCCAAAGAAGAAGGAATTTATATCGACACCGAAGGCACGCATTGTTTGGTCAAGTTATTAAAATTGTGTTTTTAAATTGTATTTTCTTTAGAAATGTATATATTTAAAACGAGTTAAAAAGTCTTGCTAACAAATTAAAAAGCAAAACCAAATAATTAAAACAAACAAAAACCACTCCAACGAGTTTAAACACATTTTTTTGTTTGTTTATTATTTTTTTTGTTGCATTTCAAAGGTTAGAAACATCACCGAATTTGTGCTAACAAGTCGGGATAGGATGGTATTTGATAAGAGTAACCAATGCACATTCATTTTTAACTTCTGAGGCTTGTAATGTTAGGGAAATGGGGAAATATAATCAATACATTCGAGTTGTACGGCTAAAGGGCGAATCTCAATGTTCAACTATGCGACCGGAATTGGACTCGAGGTTGTTATTAAAAAAAAAAGCGTTGCCATTTACAGTTTTAGAAAATACCCAATCGAAGTGCACAAATAACAGTTTTCTTTTCAAAACTTAAAACAAAGAAATTAACTTTTATGTAAAATCATTTTTAGTCAGAAATGATATTTGCACCCAATTTCACATAAGAAAAATACGATTACTCTTGTATGAAGGACAATTTAAGAAGGAAGATGTTTTCTATGAAACTTAAGAATGACATTTCATGTATGGTTAAGTACGACTACATCCTGGATCTCATCCAATAAGCTATTCCAGCCATCTCGGTTTCTACTTTCATCTCCAGTTTCTCATGCCGAGTTTGAAGAGTTCCTCTAGTCGTACTGCCATATCGTGTTCCTTTTGAGAATTTCTCTTCTATTTTGAATAGAACTGGACAGAAAGATTCGATTCGCTCGGCAGAACATGATCCAAGATCACAAGTTCACTTGTCTGATTTTTTGCATCCTTAAACCATTAAGTTAAAACTGTTAAATAAATGACTGAATTAACAAAGGGATAAAAGTACACTTCGGCCTATAGTGTCCTCTTTATTAGCTGATGAGCTGGATACTTCAAACTACAGCTCCTCCTCTAACCTGATATCCTTAGAAATTTTAGAATTTGGAGTACCTATAAGTGAAGACTTGTCTACTCGATCTGATAATAACTTAGGTGTCTTAACGTGGATAAGTGCACCACGACTGCCTAGAATATGGTCCGGTGTTTCATCTGCTTCATTACAAGATCTGCATGTTGGACTTCGATTAGTTTGCGAATACTAAGATGAAGCTATAGTTTACAATGACCCGAAAAAAAGCCGTAACTATCCTGAGTTTATTCTAGTCTACGTTGATGCAGGTCAAAATGCGCTTTTGGTTGTAGTCACCCATAAGCATCTTTGCCTGTCTCAGTCCGGGCAGTTGTGCCCAGTTTTTCCTTCTCTGTAAAAGTGTTAGAATTATCGATTATATTTATTTTGAGCATTTAAGTAAATACTGCAGGAATTCCTGTTACAATCTTAAACAAACAATTTTGTTGGTTTCCTGGTATCATATTTTACTAAGACAGCACAAAATACTTGCTAGGGAATCGTTAAAAAAAACTCCTACTTTGCCTTAAGAGTATAGCCAAGCAGTATTTTCCCATTTTCTACTGATCAATTCGATACAGGCAGTTTTCGTCAGTATCAAAAGTCAAACCCATTCCTTAGATACCAATTTTTTTTCGCTGTAGTCGTTCTTCCACCGACATTTCCAATTGTTATCAGGTTTGATCGAAGTAACCAGCCCCGGGGCGCTCCGGTGCTTGTCATACTATGAACGGAGTTGTCAAAAAACTGACAAATTTCTCTGGGTTTGGTTTCACATCGAACGCGTTAGTAATGCTCTGTTTTTTTTCTTTTTGTTGCATAGCAACAGCTGATTCAAACAGCTCTGAAAAAAAATTGGGGCGATTCAGAACGCTCCCGGTACGAGCACTGAATACACATCGAACATGGTGGAAATGCACCGGGCGAAAAAGAGCAACATCTACCAGCTCAGTGCGAAATAAGAGCGCCACAGAGCGACCCAGAGCGCACATCGAATAAATTTATTGTTTTCTTAACCACACCTTTTTTTGAAATTTTAATTTGTTGTTTGAAACAATTTCGATACAGAATACAGGGTTATCCGTTTTGCAGTTTTAATAGTAAACGTAAATAAAACAAATTTCCTTTTTCTTCCTTCCTTTTTCTTTTGACGTAAAATTTCGACTACTTTTTGACACATACTGGGCGGTTTCTCAGCCATTACTTGACGGATGTTGGTTTTTAAGTGCTCAAGAGTTAAAGGTTTATCTGCATAAAGCACGGTCTTTCGCGTAGCCCCACAAACAAAAAAGTCCAGCGTTGTCAAATCGCATGATCTTGGTGGCCTGTTTATTTTGTCACGACGAGATATTACGCGGTCAGGAAATGTCTCTTACAATATAGCCATATTCGCTCGAGTTGTGTAGCATGTGGCACCGTCTTGTTAGATCCCTATATTCTCCAAGTCGTATCTTTCCGTAGAAGGCAAACAAAAGTCGGTTGTCATTATAACCATAACGCTCCAAATTGGCGGTGACAGTCCTTCCATCGTCGTTTTCGAAGAAGTAAGTCCAATCACACCTCCGGACCAAAGAACGCACCAAACAGTGACTTTTTGTGGATGTAATGGCCCCTTTTCAATCACTTGATGATTCTCAGAACCCCTAATACCACAGTTTTGTTTATTAAAACACCCACCGAGTGAGAAATGTGATTCGTCACTGAAGAAAATTTTGTTAGAAAAATCGCCGTCCACCGCCTGTTGTTCAAGCACCCATTCGACATATCTACGATGTTGTGAATGGTCAGCTTCAGGCTTCAGTTTTTGTTTGAACTGAATTTTATATGGATGTAGATGTAGGTGTAGTTCCAAATGCAAAATACGCCATAATGTGCCGTAAGATAGTTCTTATTCCTGAGAACGACGAGGAATCGACACATTTGGGTCTTCAGCAACACTTTCACTTACAACGGCGGTATTTTCAGTGGTACGAGCTAAACGATGATGCACGGACTTTAGTTAGTCCTTCTGAGACTGCAAAATATACTTTAACAATATACCGTTCCTGCACATCTACACAAAAAAGCTTTCGTTTGATGTGTTATTTATGTCCCTTCGGATTTTATAAGCCACGCAAAGTGTAGATATCTCAAAAACAGTGTTTTCATTTTCTTAAAAGCATTCCAAAAGATTTTTCTATTAACTCACCAATATTAAAAAATTTCTAAGAAAGTAATTTTGTAGAATGATTATAAATATTATTTATTCACCTGCATACACATTTTAATTGCTTTTTTTTTTTTTAAATAATAAAATTCAGGCCACATCTCTATAGACGGTGTTTTCCATTCACATTTTAATTAACTCAACGCGATAACAAAGTACAAGTAGACACAACACAGTCTATAAGCACTTATTAAAAATAGTAACGCGATAAAAATATTATACTCGTATTTGTTCGTCGGTGTGAGTAGATTAAAAACAAAAACAATTACAAAAAACGAACTTGATATTCTTTTTGACATGGGTTGCGCTTGTAACCTCTCTCAGTAATGACATTCATGTTACATGCTACACGTTGCTGACCAGACAAAAAATAATTAACTAATTTAATCAACCTGCTCTTGGTGTTTATCATAATGGCGAATTGTAATCGGAATTAATCGAAATGTCTCAAAAACCACTTATCAAATTTTAGCACATCTAATTTCTGCATTTTTCAAAGTTGCAAAGTAATTTCTATTAAGTTTCTTTGAACACAGCATGCTACTTAAAGGCATGCACTGAAACAGTGTTGAATATAAAATTCTTTCGATAAGGATTGTCTGAGATAGTGTACACGACTGGGTCGCACAAACCGCTCCATATTTCTAAAAACCCTGCTTTATTGAAATTATAATTTTTTTTTTTTTAACTGTACAATAAAAGAAGTTTAAAAACTTACCTAAGGTGGCGCTACAGTCCGTTGTAGACTTGGGTCTCCATCAACAGTTTCCGCCAGCTAGCTCGGTCCTTAGTTAGTCGTCTCCAGTTTTGCACTCCAAGTTGATTGAGGTCCTCTTCCACTTGAATGCGCCACCTGAGTCGCGGTCTTCCTCTCCTCCTACATCCCTTGGGAATAGTGTCGAAGGCTTCCCGGGCCGGAGCATTGGTGTCCATCCGCTCTAAATGACCGAGCCATCTGAGTCTCTGGACCTTGACCCTTCTGGCTAATTCCATTTCGTTGTACAACCCGCAAAGTTCGCTGTTGTATCTTCTTCGCCATTCCCCTTCAATGCACACGGGGCCAAAGATGACCCGAAGAACTTTCCTCTCGAAACAGCCTAAGGCACTTTCATCCGATTTTGTCAGGGTCCATGCTTCTGCACCATACAGCAGGACTGGGATGATGAGTGCTCGAGAGAGGGCTTTTCCACTCAATTGCTTTCTTAGCCCAAGGAAACGGCTATTAGCAAGAAATATTCTTCGTCTGATCTCGGCGCTGGTGTTATTGCCCGTGTTTATAGCGGAGCCTAGGTAAACAAACTCCTCTACTACCTCGAAGTTATATGTGTCTATTGTGACGTTCTGCCCGAGCCGTCGGTGTTCGGTGTCCTTCTTCGAAGACAGCATACACTTCGTTTTTCCCTCATCTACCGCTAAACCCATTTTTGCCGCTTCTGTCTCAATTCTCACAAAGGCGCCATTGACATCACGCTGTGTTCTTCGTCTTTCCATTATATCAATATCATCGGCGTACGCGGTGTTGACGGTGGAGTTCTGCACCATCTTCTTAAGAACGATGTTAAAGAAATCGCACGACAGTTCATCGCCTTGTCTGATTTCTTTTTTGACGTCGAAAGATTCCGTAAGCTCGTTGCCAACCTTGATGGAACAGCATGAGTTCTCCATCGTCATTTTGCACAAGCGAACGAGCTTGGCAAGGACACGAAAACTAGACATAGCTTTATACAGTTCGTCTCTGTAGATGCTGTCATACGCGGCCTTAAAATCAATTAAAAGGTGATGGGTATCAATTTGGAGTTCATAGGTCCTTTCCAGGATCAACCGCAACGTGAAAATTTGGTCGATGGTTGACTTTCCTGGCCTGAAGCCACATTGATAAGGACCAATCAGATTGTTGACGAAAGGCTTCAGACGTTCACATATTACGGCAGAGAGGATCTTGTAGGCGATGTTTAGTAGACTTATTCATCTATAGTTGGCGCAGTTTAGAGGATCTCCTTTTTTGAGGAAGTTTTGAAAAAAGATCATTAAAAGTTCTTAGACAACAAATTTTAACAAGTACCGTCTTTTGATATCAACCACGAATTCTCGTAACCCACATTTTTTCCAAATCTTTTTGTTTTCAAGTATAGGGAGTCATTTTTTAGTCGTACTACGCGAATGTGGAACTCGCTTCTACACTCAGTCTTTCCCAGTCATTACTTTTTTCAAGAATTTAAGACCAATGTACACTGACACCACCTTTCCAACCCCTTCTCTTCTTCCTAATGCATAAAAATGGTATAAAAATCCCTTGAGTGGGTGCAAATTATTAAAAAAAAAATCTCGATTTGGAATTTTTGTATGAATACAAAACTTGCCTTTATGTCGCATTTTTATAAACAAAAACAACCATTAAATTTTAGTAAATTGCGATAACGTAGAAATTCCGAGTTGTAGATTGAACTCAATCGATTGTATATTTCTATCTTGAACCTAGACAGCTTAATGGCTAGTCAGAAGCTTTTTCGTTTTTATCAGACGAGACTTTGAACTTTCTAGAAAATGACCGTTCGTTTTCGATTGCGAAGTCAGAACTTAAAGAAAAGCATTATCATTTGGTACAATAAGTTATTGAAAGGCAATTTGAGGAAACCAAAATACAAATTTACCTTAACAACCAAAAAGCCATAGAAAGAGGAAGAGATTGTTTTCTAGCCGCAAACCGCGAACTTCATCTCATGCTCATAAAATTAAACATTAAGATTTATACATTTTTCGTTCATGCCTTTAACTTCCTCCATGGGTTATTTTATTACAATACAATCCGATGTATGAAGTTTATTTTTTTTATTTTCTAACAATTTATTATGCAAACAATACACAAAACAATCCTCTTTTATTCTGTCTTCCTTTTAAGAAGGTGTTCCTATATACCCCTTACCGCACCCAATACCCATACATAAACACTCATTCGTTATAAAAGAAAAAGACCCTAGATTAGATCGAATTGTGTATGGCTGTGCGTGTTTATGCGACCCAATTCTATGACTACAAGAATACAGAAAAAATATTGTAATAGAACTACGTCATCACAACCATTAGAATAAGAAGAAGGAAGAAAATGAAGAAGAACGCAGTTTGTTCACCATCATACCGTGTCCATACCCGAAACACTCACACGTTCAACGTTATGTTGTTATCTATGTAAGCCCATCGAACTAATAAATGTTCAAGTTGTATGTATTTGTTTAGGGAAACAAAGTTTAGCTCTATCGATTTATGTGTTTTCTGGTACTCGTATTCCTTTCGCAAAAAAGAAGAAAATCTTAAAAACCATCCACCGGCTTTTGTGTAGTAAGAATTTGAAGAATGATGCCATATGGTTGCCACTGGGTGGTTGATCGAGTGTAGTTAGGGAAAAGCAATTTTAAAGAGTTAAATCTTCAAATTTTCAAAATCAACTAAAATTTCTTTGAGTTTTATAAGGAATAATGACAAACAGCCAAATTAATTAACACAGAATAAGGAATGATTAACTCTTATTCTGTGGATTAGGTCCAAAATGATAATGATAGAAGCACACAAAATGAGACAAAACGTTTGTTGTGTATTTCCCAGATACAAGTCCATTGCTCTTATGAGGCAACACACACTGAAACCGACACAACACGATAAAAAGTGTTGTCCGCCTGTCGGTTGCAGTAAATTTATGAGTTTGTATAGGCAAAACACACCGAAGGCAACAAAAACTCGGAAACAAAATGTCAGCACCCAGCTGTGTTATGAAGTGACTGTAACTGTTTGTCACAGTTATGAAATATCTGTGCTATGAAGTAACTGTGTTATGAAGTAACACACACAACGTTGAACAAGACAAACAGTTGTATAGGTTGTAAAGGAGCAACACACACTGAAGCCGAAGAAGACAAGACATTTTGTCTTTGTCGGCCTAAGTGTGGGTTGGAATCAGACACAATTTTTTATCGAAAGACACAAAAACGTTTTGTTGGTTGTAAAAGAGCAACAAACACTGAAGCCGACAAAGACAAGACATTTTGTCTTTGTCGGCTTTGGTGTGGGTTGGAATCAGACACGAATTTTTTGTCGAAAGACACAAAGACATTTTGTTAGTTGTAAAAGAGCAACAAACACCGAAGCTGACAAAGACAAGACATTTTGTCTTTGTCGGCCTTGGTGTGGGTTGGAATCAGACACGATTTTTTGTCGAAAGACACAAAGACGTTTTGTTGGTTGTAAAAGAGCAACAAACACTGAAGCCAAAAAAGACAAGATATTTTTATTTGTCGGCCTTGGTATGGGTTGGAATCAGACACGATTTTTTATCGAAAGATTCAAGGACGTTTTGTCGGCTTCGGTCTGTTTTCAGTCTTAACTGACGTTTACTAACTTATACCACCGCTGCCGTGGAGAGCGCTCTAGCGAAGGAATAAAACAAAATAAAAACGGCAGAACTGCTTATCTGTTGGTTAATTATAATTAAGGTTAATTGCACCACAATCGATTGTCACATAGATAGCAAACACAACAACAGAATGAATTTTTGGTGAACGTCACTATTCTGTTCCGGGAACAACTTTAACTCTTATTCTCTGGGTAAGTATTTCTGGCGTTCTTTAATCCCCAAAAATGTACCCAACATTTCACATAAAAATTTTTAATCCTAAAATATATAATTTCCACTGAATAATATTGAATTTTGGTGTTTGAAATACGATTCTCCAAACTTGTTGCAAAAAACTTAAGCTTTATAACCAAAACTTTCAAATAACGGCTGTATGCCAATGAAAAACTGGACTGATTTAAGTGATATTATTGTATGCGTTCGATTGGCGCCCAAAATGATTTAGAACTACATACTTGCTGCCCCGGTAAACTTTGTTTTGCCATATAAATAATTTCTAGGAATGGGTATACTGGTTTAGCTCAAAATTGGTTGATAGGTGGTTAGAAGCAAGAGACGGCCTTACAATAATTTCTTATCCTACTAGTTAACCCGTTAAACGTTGTTTTATCATATAAATAATATCTATGACCTGCAAACAAATATCGATTCAAAAAATATCGATGTTGACGTTATAAACTTTAAAATAAAACATTCACTGCGCAAAGAGATATTGTCTTCATCGATCAACACTGTTACCGAGCCATTTTTACAATCAAAGTAAAACCCTTAGAAATTGAGGACAACTTATACAAAAGTGAGTGCACGATGTGAACTTCAAAATCATTGAATAAACATTTATCAAAGCCAAACGTACAATATACAATTTAAAAACTCACATTACCACAGCAGCGTGTCATCATCATCTGAAGAGAGGCGAGACGAGGTTCGAGGGGTCAGCTAGTGTATGTATATGTATATTTCCCAGTGCGAGTTGAACGGGTGAACACAGATCACCGACTCGGTTTGCCAACTCGGATCGCCCCGAAAAGCAATCAAGAAAACGCTTGAAAAATGGAAAAAATTAGATTTTTAATCCGTCAATATCTTTGCCATCCGCTGATGATATTTGACTGTCAATGGCTAAATGGAGAGATAAGATTCGAGTCAAGGTCGCCACAGGAATATTTCGTTCTAAATGATACCGGATAATCCCAAAAACCACTCTAGGAAACACCGTTTTGGGGAGTTGTTGAAAGAAACCTTAATGAAATGCAAAGGTAACCGAACGATAAAAGTAGAAAAGTGGTAACCACTAAATATCTGCTCCTCAGCGAATTCAAATTATTTAAAAATATACAAAATCACTTCCGTTCAATGAACCCATGCGTAAGCGTACAATTTATTTATTTTTTTTTTCTTCAGCTCATTTTTCTTACCCTCTTGTATTTCTTGCGTTCCTTATTTTCATATTGTTAAGTGTGTGTTTTTAATTCCTTGCACATATATACGAACGACACGACACATCAAGGGGAGTTGTCGGAACGAGCGAGGAACAAAACGGACCAGGCCACAAAATTATGCGAATATAAGGAGAATAGTTCATAGCACGCAAATAATAGATCTGAACATAAATTTCCATACACAGAGCTTCAAACATACAAAACAACAACAACAACAACAACAACAAAACAAATATAAGTTGGTATAGATGCGAACAAAAAGCATAAACAAAGGATAGAACGATGTTAGGAAGACGACCGACGACGATGATGATAAGGAAGACAGAGGTGCTAGAGCCAGCGAAAAAAGAAAAACAGACAAAATAGCTGGTAGAAATGAGCAACCACTTTGTTGGAGCAGAACATAGAATGAGTAACATAATACACACAATGGACATTCCTATCTACATACAAAAATATGTACCAAGAAGAAGCCGCAAAAAAGTTCAAGAGGCATATAACCTGCCTACAGGCCCATCTAACACCCCTCCATCCTTGAAAAATGTAATAATACAAAAAACAGATAGACCCGTGCCATCGCCATTACCATCATAATATGCCTTTGCCATTTATAGCAACCAAGCTTGACCCGGACTCAGGCACATCAGCAAGCACACTTTTCTGTGTGTCCGTGTTTTTTTTTTTTTTTGCTGCTTGCTGGTTCCCTTATATATATTCCTATGTACTTTTCTTTGACGGACTTGTGCTATGCAAGACATAAAATTTGCTACTTTAAGTGTTGTTCAAATTTCATTGCTCGACTCGGACATAGGCCTCCGAAGTAAAAACGAAGAAATTTTTATTCAAACAATTTTTTTTCTTTTTTTTTTTTGAATCTATGAATGACGCGTGAATGGAATTTTGCACATGTCAAACGGTGTACGCTAGTGTCAGTACATAATTTTCTATGAATTCGTGTTCTGAATATTTTAAACAAAGAAATGGATTTGGCATTTTGGCTTGTCGGATTCTTGTGGTGACTTTGATTTTTGATGACAAATTCGCTGTTGGACAAAATGTCTTGGGTCAAAGAATGTGGACTCTCTTGCATATAAACGAAGCCTTCATTGTATTTAACGAGAGTGTAAGGGTGTAAAAATTGAAGAACATAAGAAAATTTTCTTCATTAATTTTGTGTTTTTGATAAATTCGGGGATTTAACATAGGAGCTAATAGTCTCTTCTTTCAACCTTTTTGAGGATTTTTCGTCTTGGGTTTTTGGAGATTTGGATACTTACTGTGTTGAATTTTCACAAACAGAGACAAAAACGTAAGAATTCACTATTAAGTTACTAAAAATATTGTTGTTCAAGACAAATTCTAAACTTGACAGTTCATCCCTAGTTTTTATTTGGGGATTTGACGTTTATTTTTAACGAAAATCGGAATTTTAAAACGTTTATCACAGTAAAACGTATTTTGCCTTGCTTCAAGGCTTTTAATCCCTTAAAAAAACTCTGAATTTATAAATAAAGTCAAACTCCAGCAGTTTGGGGATTAAACAGACTTTTTTAATTAAAACTTGTAGATTTGACCAATATTTTTATGCAAATGAATTCTTTACTAAGAACTTTTCAGATAGTGATACTTAATCCCCAATTTAAATCATTCTGACATGTTTTCAATATGGGTTTTTGGGGACTTGGGGTTCAAAAGTAGTCATTTTTAATTTCTTCCAACTAATTATGTTTGCCTTTTCAATTTCCAACATACTAGGAGAGAAGGAATTATGAAATTAACTTCAACTGTGGTTCTATTTAACAAAAATAAAATCGGCTCTACTTAATCCGTCTGCAACACTTCTAACCTAAAAAAATTTCCAAATGAAAGAAAATAAGAACACAATCCTATTTACTTCCCCCAGATGAAAACAAAGTAATTTATTTCGAAGCAAACACACAACAACAGCAAAAAAAACTAATCATCCTCCGCTTAGCAATTGCAAATTTTTGAAAAACAAAATTGCATCTCGTCATAAATCCCAAATGCAAACTTCAGAAACAAACAAACAAAAAATAAGAAAAATGCAAATAACACACCAAACAACAATGAAATCACCCCAACGAGTAAAAAAGGAGACCCACAAGTTAATTCCAACCAAACAACAGCAAGAAAAAGAAAACAAACAGAAAACAGCAATAAACTAAAAAATAAAAAACAGGACAACCAAATAAAAGTCAAGGATTAACATTTTTTACAATTCATTTCAGTGTGCAGCAAAAATATAGGACTTTCCTATTCGTTTTAATTTATTTCCTCCATCAGAACAGAAAAAAAACAACAACAAAAATATCCCTACTTTTGTGTGTAATTTCGTTTTGTTGCAACCTCTTCTCTCTTGTCAAATTTACTTGTTTCCTATAAATGAACAGGCTCTAATTACCATCTGCATTGAATGTTGGTGGGCTTTCGTGTTGTGCATTGGCATCGCAGCCCTGTCTCCATTTTAAATACAACAAAAAAGGAAAAAAACCCTCGAATTGGATGATTTCCATAAGTAAAGCACACACGTAACAAGACAGCAACAAAACATAAACGACTACAACAGAATGAATACAAATTGAGCTTTAAGCAGGTCAATGAGTCATTGACCGAAAGATAGGTGGTACTTATGATGGCGATAGCAACTGCGACAATGACGACGACAACGATGACTACGTTGGTTCGTTGTGGCGATGATTTCTTTCTCTTCATCCAACTATTTTTTAGGACTTTTCTTGCATGAGGACGCCAGCCATGCCAATGAACATACAACTACAACTATTTTATGTCTATGTAAGATAGAAAAATAATAACTAAGAAGGATAGGAGGATGGCATGACGACGAAAAAGGAAGAACACTCTTTTGGTTCTTTGTTCGAAACTATTTTGTCCTGCGCGAAGCAGAGAGTCTTCCAAGAGGTCTTTTTTTACAACTTAAGGGTTAGTCAAAGTTCCCAAATTTCTTTTCTTTTTTAAAAAAAAGAACATAAAGTTGAGTTTAGTCCAAAATTAAAGTCAAAAACCTTTTCTTTTGTTTTAAGAAAAATGTCAAAAAATAGCACGTATACGCCAGAGTGACCTCAAGGAACATAAAATGCACTTTTAAGCTTTTCTTCTTCTTACTATATTTTGTATGGCTTGATTCTTATAAGGATAGGTAGTTCCTCACTGTATGAGCAAGCTGGAGACCCAGATCTTAAGTTAGACTCAAAAAATAGTCACCCGAAGTCACTGATGACTTCATCTTGTAAAATCTCCTTCTGCGATGTGTCGTTCCGAACACGCAGTTGACGTCAGTGATAGCAGTTGAAAATTCACAAAATGTGAAATTGTTGCAAAAAAAAAAACAAACATAAAACATGGCAACCCTGTTGTTGTCCTCTCAGCTATACAGTGCATTGCAGGTTTATTTTATTTTTCCTGTAAAACATTCTCAATTCTTACTGTTCTGCTACTCAATCAAAACTATAAATCTGGACAGGAAAAAGAATACCAACTAGCAGAAGCTATATCTCTCGCTAAATGTATGCCCGGTGTTTGTGAGTGGTTGTTTCATTGTTCTCAAAGCTTTTTTTCGTCGTTCCTTAGCCACTGCTTATACCTTTGCCTGTAGAAAAAGAGACAAGAGACAAGGAATTGGTTTTGCGAAGTAAAAAGTGTCTACTTTTCCAAGAGGAATACCAAGGAAAGCATTAAATAGGAAAAGAAAGACAAGAGAGACAACTAAAAACACAAACAAAAAAACACTGTCTCCGTTTGTAGTTTTCCTGTAATTACCACATATTCCGGTGCCTTGAGTGGAATTCTATTTTTTCTTCTAAAAATTTTAGAGAAATATGTTCCTTTGAAGAATGCTAGTCAACGTCGAAAACAAATTCCAAGATATGAAGATTTTTTGAGGTCAATGGCTTTGAGGGTTGATACTTAATAGCTACTCTGTTCTCATGCTCTCTTTGTCCTTTTTTCCCTATTTTGCTATTTTCCATGTTTCTCTCTTGCTCTCTTTCAAATCTGCGAAAGAGTTATTAAAATGAAATGTATATTTTTCAATGCTGTTGAAGTGGCAATAAAAGGGTCCAGCAGCAACTAGGTTTTATTCTTGTATTTTTTTTTTGTCAAGCACAGGATTTTAATGACGTAAATGTCTGTAACTGTGTCTTGTTGAAGGATTTCTCCAATTGGTTATTCGAAAGATCGAATTTTCATTGAAAAATTGAACACTAAGTGAATAGATTTCTTCTGCAACAGTTCGACAAAATTTTATTAATAAAAACGCTCATTAAAGATAATATGTCATGATTGAGATACGACAAGCTGACGTCAATAAGCAATTGTTCATTGACCTTTGCACTACCCTCATCTAGTACAATTTTATTTCTATCTTGTATAGAGACTTGTGCGTATTTAAGGGCAGTTTTTGTTCATTTATCATCTGTTTACTTCTCTAAATATGGCATTTCTGCCAAGACAATTCTTCTCATCTAGTACAATCAACAGTTTACGATTTGAAATTTCACAAATGCATGATTCGGTTCAGAAAAATATATAGAAACTATTTATTTTAGTTATAAATCTCACAAAATAGCTCTTCTAGTGTTCTGTTTTTTTGTGTTTATTGTAATTTTTACTTAGTTATACGTGAGGTCCGTCTATTCTCTTTCAACGGAATGAGTCTCAAATTATCCATTCATCTAGTACAATTTTGTTTCTGCCTTGTTTACTTTTGCGTATGTTAGGTCAGTTTCTATTCTTGTCGGATCTGTTTCCTTTCAAAATATAGCATTGACATCGAGACAACTCTTATCATCTAGTACAATCACTAGTATCTGTTCTAAAGGGCCACAAATGCATAAATGTCATCTACTTTTTTTTAACAATTGGGTGGAAAAAAAAGAGAAATTAGTTTCTTTTAACTATGTAATTCTCATAAAAGAGCTCTTACTTACTTACTTATGGGGGCGCTACAGTCCAGGTCGGATCAGGGCCACACCCAAAAAACTTCTCCAGCCAGCTCGGTCCCTGGCCAAGTTGGTTCAGGTCCTCTACCACCTGTGTGCTCCACCGGAGTCGCGGTCTTCCTCTTCTGCGAAGACTCTACGAACCGGAGCATTATTTTCCATTCGCTCAACATGACCCAACCATCTTAGTCGTTGGACCTTTACTTTTCTGGTTAGGTCAGTGCCGCTGTACAGCTCGTACAGTTCTTGGTTGAATCTTCGTCTCCATTCTCCATTAACGCAGACAGGACCAAAAATCACTCAAAGAATTTTTCTCTCAAAGCAGCCCAAAGCGTTTTCATCAGATGTTGTCATAGTCCATGTCTCTGCACCATACATGAGGACCGGGATGATGAGGGTTTTGTAGAGTGTCACTTTACTTGCACGGGAGAGGACTTTACTACCTAACTACTGCCTTCTAAGACGTCAATGTTGGTAGTCCTTTCTTGTTTACAGCATTAACTTGGTTTTGCCCACGTTAACCGCTAGACCCATCTTCCTGGCCTCCGTCTCAAGGCTCACAGACGCTCCACTGACATCACGCTGTGTTCTTCCTATTATGTCAATGTCCTCTGCGTATCCTAGTAGCTGGACGGACCCTTGAAAGATTGTGCCTCTGATGTTGACATTGGAGCTTTGCACAATCTTTTCAAGAATGATGTTGAAGAAATCGCATGACAACGCATCGCCTTGTCTACGGATGAGTTTTTCTGGGATGGCAAAACTAGACATTGCTCTTTATAGTTGGTGTCTATAGACGCTATCATACGCCGCCTTGAAATCGATGAAAAGATGGTAGGGATCGATTGAAATTCCTGGGTCTTCTCCAAGATCTGCCGTAGGGTGAATATTTGATCGATGGATGGACTTTCCGGGTCTGAAGCCACACTGATAAGGACCTACCAGGTTGTTGACAAAGGGCTTCAAACGTTCACACAGCACGGCAGACAAGAAGTTATAGGCGATGCTAAGGAGACTTATGCCTTTGTAGTTGGTGCAGTTCAGCGGATCTCCTTTTTTGAGGATCGGGCATACGATTCTGAGGTTCTATTTATTGGGCATGCTTTCCTCCGACCAAATTTTGCAGATGAGCTGGTGCATGCTCCTTACCAAATCATCTCCAGATGCTTTGTACAGTTCGGTGGCTAGCCCGTCTGCTCCAGCGGCTTTGTTCGGGTGGAATGGGTGGAATTGTTGGCCTTCTGCACCCAACCCCTTCTGCAGCTTGGAAAAGTGGTCTTTCCATATCCTCAGCACTGACTGCGGTTCTACTACGATGTTCCCATGATGGTCTCTGTCTCTACAGGCTTCAGTTCGGGGTGTATAAGCCCTGGAGGTTTGTTTCACCTTTTTGTAGAACTTTCGAACCTCGGTCCTGTTGTGACATCCCTCTATCTCCACGATCGCAAGCTTCTCATGCTCCCTTTTCTTTCTGAGAAGTTTATGCTCCTCTCTCCTTTTCTGCTCATAGAGCTCACGAGCAGCTCGTGTCTTTCTTTGCAGCGCGCGCCGCTTTGTATGCCTCTTGCTTAGCTGCATGTGCTTGCTGGCACTCATCGTCAAACCAGGGGTTTCGTTGTGGTGGCCGTGTAAACCCTAGCACTTCAGAGGTGGCATCTCTGATGGCTGCTTGGCAGTGTTGCCACTGGTTCTCTATATTTTGTGCTGGCAGCAAAGGACTTCTGAGAAGATTTTCGGAGACACGATCGGAAAAGGAGCCAGCAATCTCTTGCGATTGTAGCCGTTTGACGTCGAATTTCCTCCTAGCATTTTCGCATGTTGGCCTTGATCGGGATATCCGCATTCGTACCTTGGCTCATAAAAGAGCTCATCTAGTACAATTCGTTTTTCATTTTTTCTGTGATTGCTGCCTTCTTTGGTGATGGTAATTTTAACTGTGTTCGTCTTATTTCTCGATTCGTTTCAATACATCCACTCATCTAGTACAATTTGGTTTACATGTCAATCAAAGTAATAGCCAAGTCAGAAAAACTCAACAAACCCAGTTGCTGCATAATCTTTTACAAATAAAGTGAGCCAAAGTTGGTTAAGTCAACAGCTAAATTATCTTTGCCAACAATTCCAAAGTGAACTTTGTCCCGAAGCCCCAAATACATACAAATTCACCAATCAATTTTGATAAAAATTCATTAATTTTATTTTCTTCATTGCAATTTTTAATCTTTTTTTCATTTAAACAGTTGACACTCTTGGCAATCTCAAAAAATATCAGCAATTTTGTGCATGCTTAAGATACTGACTTCCTTCAAATTGTCAAGGCTGAATAAATCTGCTTTGGTTCAGGCAGAACTAGTTTTTATAAAATTATTCATTTTTTTTTTTTGTTTAACAATCACCTACTAAACATTGGCCAGTGATTATTAATATTTTTTGTTTTTATTTTGCTTCTTATCAGGTTTACAATAAAATTATTGTTTTCAACCCAAATTTTTACTGACAGAAAAAAAACTAAACCCAGTCAACACTCAGAAAAATAGACATTTCAAATGCGTTCGTCTGCCAAAAAAGTATTAATTCCTAGGTCATGGCATAGATTCTGTTTTTTTTTACACATTTTTATCTTGAGAAAAATAAATATCAAAGCAAAATGCATTTTCATCAAATTTTTTGCGCAAAGTTCTACTTTTGAGTTGGCAACTTGTTCTGTATTTTCTGAGTTGGCCCTTTTTGGGCCGCCTTCCCCTCTCTCTTTTCAACTTGAAGATATCCAAGACACAGCTCACAGGAAATAAATAAAAAAAAAAAAACAAATTCCGTCCAATGGAGAAGAAGATGCAGTCAGTGGCGCGTTCAATACTCTTTTTTTGTTGTTATTGTTGCTGCAGGCGATCGGACGAACGTTAAACCAGTCGTTCTAGAAACCAAACAAAAAAAACTTCAAATTTCATTTCGAGCGAGTGAGTTGGTCGAGACGTCGTTATGTCGAGTCGAGGTCCTTTTTTTTTTTGTATTCTTTTTATATAAATAAATTTTTTTTTGCTGATAATTCGAGGTAAAGAGACTTTTGGCTGCCTCAGGTCTTATTTCCAAGAAATTTGTCTCCGTTTTTATTATGTTTAGTTTATATTTCTTCTTTTTTGTATTCGTTGTCGTCGCCGATGTTGTTGTTGTTACTCTTGTTTTTGTGATATTTTTTGTTGGACCATTGGCACATAATAATAATAATGTGCCTATTTCCTTTGTTGTTGCGAGTTTTTTCGTAAGGACTCTCCTTTTTATACATTTGTTATCTTTTGTGTAGACTTTGTGATGTGTGTTCCTTTTTTGGAATAGATTGTTTGTGTTTTTTTTTTTTTTTTTTGCTTTTT
>CAKKXW010000001.1:99843868-99854589 GCA_920937365.1 Sphaerophoria rueppellii
TAAAGAACTTGTTCGATTACTTATTCGGAATGAAACTCGATACTACACATCAAATGACAGAAACAAAACTTCTGGCTCTGGATAAAAGGAGATGTAGGATCCTGCTCTGGATAAAATTTCTATTCTTCCTCGACCCTTGAATATTACGTTTCTATTCTCGAACACAGCTAAGGGCAAGAGAGATCGAAAAATGACTTACGTTATATATGAAAATGACGGAAACTACTCGCATCTCGCATGATGTGATATTTTGTTGATTTGTTGTTATCCGTCTACCATGGCGCCGAAAACGTGTGGAATATTACATATATTTGAAAGTAGCTTACTTCATTTAAAATCCAGAGGATGATGGTAAGAACTAGGGTATAAAACGAAAGTCAGTTTCCGATCTACTTCTTTCTCTAATTTCTGGTCAGTAGTATCAACTTAAAGTTGAAAGATTGCAACACTTTGGATTGGATAGGATGGGTTTTTTTTTGGAAAATCATAATTATTGTGGATATAATTGACTTTTGCACCGACTTTGGTAATTTTATGAAAATCCTTAAAAGGACCCCGCACAATTTGTATGGGAAGTGGCCCTCGGCGAAATTGTCTGAAATTTTAGTATGTTGTTCTCCTGAAGCTCCTGATCAAAAGTCAATATGGGCAAAAATTTAAAAAATGGACAGTTTTTGAGATATCGGGGTTTTTCTGATGACTATCTCAAACCTTTTATTACGGGAAAGTTACTCTCTGTATTGTGTTTTAAGCTGTTTTTAAGTGGAATCTATAGGTTTTTGGGGTCGCTGATTCCGAATCTGATGTCAAAAATGACCATTGACAGACGAAAACTAACAGTTACCAAAATACTGAAAAAACCCTGTCCTGGACGGGTTTCAAGTCTATTAGATGGTTTGTTGGCTCCGTACACAATCTTAAATCCCACTTTTAGTTAATGTTTGATAGTCCGTCTAATCTTTATACAAAATCCAGTGAATTTTTTTTAGAAGTAGGACTAGCAATCGAATTTTTTTCCCGATTTTTTTTCCTTCTTCGCTTATTTTGTTAATTCGCTTATTTCGCCATATTTCGTTTATTTTCTACTGCGAATAACTATAAAAATAAAAGGAAGAGGGAAGAAAACTCATAACAATTTTTCGATTGGGAATCCTTTTTCCAAAAACATTTCCCCCCGGTTTTTTAATTCAGAACAAGGCTTTATATCTTAAATACTAAACTAGTGCCAAAGTCCGGGTACTGTTTTTCATGGTTGCTCACTGCTCGCGTTATTTATTTTTTTTTTTCACCAAAATCTTTACTTCTTTTGAAATCATCATTTAATATTCTAAAATGTCTTTTCGACGAAGGCCACGTTGTTATACGTGTGATGTTCAAGGCCAACCCCAACAGATGGCCCGGATAGAAGAGGATGAAGCAAAACAACAACTTGCGATAGTTAGACGCGCTGCCCTTGATTTACCAAATCTTTTGGTCGACAATAATACCCGAGTTTGTCTCAATTGTAATAGAGATCTCATGACAGAGCTTGCCGCAAGTGGAGAGAATCATGCAAGACTCAATATAATTTTCCAAAGAATGAATAGAGCGTGTTCTATTTGCAATTCGAACGACAATGTTAACCGAGTATCTCCTCAATGTCGTGCTCATACTTTTATTCATTTTGACTTATTTATTCCCGAGAATGTGAGAATTTGCCAACGCCATTTAGACAACAATGGCCATATCATCCCCATACTCAAGAGGGGAATTCGGTATGTTAATAGACCCCATCAATTCTAGAGGCCAGCTTTGCAATCTTTTTTACGGGGTTTGCAACAGGTAGCTGAACCTCACCCGAGACTTGATAGAGCAGTAGATGACTTTGATGATGAGGAATTCGAATGTTTGTTCCCGATCAACAAACATCAATTCCAGGATCTATATGCCTATTGTAACCCTATCTATGAAGGGGATATTCTACGTCGTGTAAGTAGGAAAGATCTCATGGCATTTTTATGCAAGTTGCGTCAAGGGCTTTCAGATGAGTTTTTGAAAGTGAAATCCAAGATGATGAAGACGCAATAACGGGTTACTATTGTACTTGTCAATCGGGAGCCAGAACTCTTGGAACTTGTGCCCACGTTGCCAGTATTCTTTGGTACTTAGGATACGCACGTCACCAAGCAAGGGTAAAATGGCCACAGCAGAGAGGCAAGGGGACTCACGTTAATCAAGCACCCCAAAGGGCACAGAAAACTACTACGTCCACGTAGTTGTTCCCGGGTAAAGCTAAAAGTAGTATTCAGTAATGCACCTGACGCAAATGTTTAAAGAAAAAATGTATTTTGGTCGTTTAGTTTTCCGAAAACGCTGCTGGGGCGATAATTGATAGTTTTCGTCTGTCAATGGTCATTTTTGACATCAGATTCGGAATCAGCGACCCCAAAAACCTATAGATTCCACTTAAAAACAGCTTAAAACACAATACAGAGAGTAACTTTCCCGTGATAAAAGGTTTGAGATAGTCATCAGAAAAACCCCGATATCTCAAAAACTGTCCATTTTTTAACTTTTTGCCCATATTGACTTTTGATCAATAGCTTCAGGAGAACAACATACTAAAATTTCAGACAATTTCGCCGAGGGCCACTTCCCATACAAATTGTGCGGGGTCCTTTCAGACAATTTCGCCGAGGGCCACTTCCCATACAAATTGTGCGGGGTCCTTTCCAACTCTTCTAACAGAACCTGATATCTCGAGGTTATGCGGTTTCATCGCAAACAGCTATATCGATTTTGCTATTTTGAATGTCCCTCTCGCAAGGAGTCTATGTATTTTAACAATCACCATAGGATTGCTTGATATAATGGGAAGAACACAGCGTGATGTCAATGGCGCCTTTGTGAGAACTGAGACAGAAGCAGCAAAAATGGGTTTAGCGGTAAATGAGGGAAAAACGAGTATATGCTGTGTTCGAGGAAATACACCCAACACCGACACGGCTCGAAGAGAGCGTCACAATAGACGCATACAACTTCGAGGTAGTATAGAGGAGTTTGTCTACCTAGGCTATAAACACGCACAATAACACCAGCGCCGAGATCAGACGAAGAATAACTCTTGCTAATAGCTGTTTCTTTGGGCTAAGAAAGGTATTGAGTGGAAAAGCACTCTCTCGAGCAACTACGGTTAAATTGTACAACACACTCATCATCCCAGTCCTGCTGTATGGTGCAGAAGCATGGACCTTGACAAAATCGGATGAAAGTGCCTTAGGCTGTTTCGAGAGGAAAGTTCTTCGGGTCATCTTTGGCCCCGTGTGCATTGAAGGGGAATGGCGATGAAGATATAGCAGCGAATTTTACGGGTTGTACAACGACATGGACCTAGCCAGAAGGGTTAAGGTCCAGAGACTGGTGCATTGAAGTGGAAGAGGACCTCAATCAACTTGGAGACTGTTGATTGAGGCCCAAGTCCACAACGGACTGTAGCACCACATTAAATAAGTAAGTATAATAATTTAGTTCTTCATTGTAAGGCCGGTTAGAGATTTTTAACTGACTCAAAAACTGTCTTTCTGGCTCCAGACTTTCCTAAATTCAAAATTGTTTTCCAAAACTAAAAGTCTCCATAATTTATTCATTAAATGATTTTTATTTTATCAGTTTTTCTTGCCTTTTTTTCATACTTTTTTTTCAATAATTTTCTTTTGTTTAAATTTTTATTACAACAACAATATCTTGTTTTAAAAAAATTTCACTAATTTGTTTATACATCAATATTTTTTATTTTGCATTTTGCTTAATGTAGGTTTTTTTATTTATAATTATTTATATATATATATAGATTTATTTATATTTATTTTGTGTTTATATATATACTGTAGTCCCCCATTTATTTACTTTATTCTCCTCAATGTCCTTATTTTTTTTTTGTTTTAATTTACAAATAAATAATTAATTTTTCTTGGTTTGTCTTTTCAAACACATAAAAAGACAAAAATAAATGTTTTTTTTCAATTTTTTTTTAAATAAATTGCATTTATCAATTAAATAATTTTATTTTCATTTCAAGTAAATAATTTTAATTTACAAAATTTGATTTTATTTGAATTAATATGTTTGTTTTAAACTAATAAGCAACTAATTTTAAATTAAACATAATTTTTAAATATAAGTGATTTTTGTTATAAATCTATATTTATTTTAATATTGTTTATTTCTCCATACACACCTATTCTTAATTGGTAATACTTTTCACATAGCTTGTTTATTTTTTTTTTCAATTCGTTTGTTTTTCTTTATGGGAATTGAAATTTTAGATATTTTTTTTTAATTTAAATGATTAATTTATACTGATAAATATAGTTTTTTGTGGTTTTTAATATTTAAATTGTGTTATATTTTTTTTTCTTCAGTACCTATTCTTTGTCTTGCTTAAACGTTGTTTCGGAATTATTAACATTTCATTAAAATATCAGTCGACGGCGTGGATTTTTGTTGTTGTTGATGTATTTTATTTTTTAACTTTAAATTAGTTTTATATTTTAGAGAAAAAGAAATTATATAAAAAGAAATTTTGAAAATCTAAAAAGTTAAGCAGTTTTTTATTTATTATAATAATTGTATGCAGTTATTTTTTTTTTAATATTTAGGAGGTAGTTCGGCTAATTTTCTGATGTGATTTTCTGTAAAAAAAATTCTTTTCTATGCAGTTATTGAATAAATATACAGAGAGATTAATGATAATTATAGCAAAAATGTAATAGAACAAAAACAAAATAATGTAATATACTATAGTATCTTATGCACCTCCTTATTAGTTTAAATGTAGTTTATGTATTGAATTTTGCTGTCTTTTATTTAAGTTTAGGTTTGTTTTAAATGTATTTTATTTTTAAGGAAAACTGTACATATTAAATAAAAAATAAAAAAAAACCTTGGAAATGATAAAAAGATATATATTTTCTGATTTATTTTTATTTTGATTTTTAATTGCCTACTTCGTGTTTAAGTTTTATAATTATGATGTTAAATATGTGTGAATATAATTATACTTCCAAAAATTGCGTTTCTATCGTATCGTCTATGCTTTCTAACTTGCGCAAAAGTTTTCGGGGTGGGTAACTTTCAAACAGGCTTGAACCCTTTTCTATAGAAGTAATCGTTATTTTTTCTTTAGCAGTTTATTGTAATTTTATTATTTACAATTTCTGAGGTTTTTTTTTTTAATTTCTAATTTTTGTGGCATTGAATTTTGTATTTCGGCGTATGTAGGGTTGGAGTAGTAGGAAACATTTATATGCAGTTTATGATTATTTATGTAATTTTGCAGAATTTGATTTTTAGTTTAATTTATTGTTTAAGATTTTTGTCGAGGGATAAAATGTATGGATTTTTAAGTTAAAAGGCTTTTACATTGTTACGTGTTTTTTGAAAAGAAAAATTAATCAAAAAATTAGCTCTAAGAAGGATGAAACCTTAAGTTAGTAAATTTTTGGTATTAAATGAATTTAAATTTAGGAAAAAATTTTGATTTAAATATTTGTTTAATAAAAAAAACTTGCAATAATTAAAGATTGTAATAAGTCGAAGCTAAATTGGTAAATTTTTGAAAAACAAACAATTTCAGAGCACAAAATGGAATGTTTCGAAGCCACTTTTCTTGAAAATTAAGATGGCTGAACTGTTTCTGAGTCTTGCAAGGATATGGCAATGCTTTTGAGCTTATTCAGCTCATTTGAAGTGTATTCAGCCAGCAAAACCATCTATTTTTCTATGAAAACAACATATTTACTGATCAAGCAGCTATTTTTGTGGCAAATTTCATTGCCTCTACAAAGATTTGTGTCTTTTTGATAACCACTCTGATTGTTTGTGAGTTTGAAGCATACATTACTAATTCAGCGGGGTTTTCACTAATTCAGCAACCAAAAATAACAATTTTCCAGACCACCAAACCACATATATCATAAAATTACCAATTCAGCTCCTGTTTAGAGGCCAATCATCGTACATTTTCTAAAGGAACACAATAAATCATCACTAAACAAATTTATTTAAAACATTGGATTTTGTTCTTTAACATTTAAAATAATTTTCAATTTCAAATTAAAGCTGAATTAAGACTCGTTTACTCTAGATTCTAGACAATATGAATAGTTTTCGAAGAAAATGAAAAATTTAAACATCCTGCTACACTTTGTCTGACATTTCTCAAAAAGTGCATACAGCAGCGGCAGCACTGGTATTACTATTGTTACTATTCTTTTGCTGGTGGTTATTGGAAAAACTACTACAATAATTACTAGATTTAGTATTTCAGCTAATTTTAACTACAGGCTCATGTTGTCAAATATGATGCTGAAAGTTTCTCGAACTTGACATACTATTATTACTACTTATGCTACTACTGCTGCTATTATTGCTATTAACACAGTTGTCGATTGATTGTTGTTGTTGTTTTTGTTGTTGATGCAATTGAGATGAAGAAGAAGTAGAAGAAGATGATGAAGAAGAATGTGATCGTTGGATATTGGTCGATGTTGCTTGGGCATAGCAACAATCAATAGATGTTGCAGCAACATCTGATATACCAGCTACTGTGGACGATGTTGGTGATAAGTTACAACTACTACTGTTCTTTAATAAGTGCAACGAGGTCGATGATAAATTACTGGAATTTGTACTATCAACAAGCAACTGATGTTGTTGTATTTGGAATTTTTGTTGCTGCAACATATTGCTGGAACACAATGGTACACCGCCGCCAGTGGCGACGGGCACTGATACCGCCAGCGGTGGTGATGGTGAAACTCGTTGGTGTGCTGTTGCACCGATTGTCGTTAGGTTGCTACTGCTTGACGGCATTAGATTACTGTGAAAAGGTGCTGCTGCACCCAAGCTACATGTTGTTGCTGTTAGTGTGGCAGCAATTGATATTGGAAGTGCTTGTGCTGAGCATAGTGATGATGATGACGACGAAGTTGATACAGACGACGATGTTGATGGTGATGATGACGAGGACGCGGAGGAGGATAATGATGCTGATAACGACGAAGAAGACGCTGATGACGAAGAGGACGATAGCGATGCACTTGACGAAATTGATGAATTCGACGAAATTGATGATGACGAACAGAGTGCTGTTGGTGATTTGGGGCTACTTTTGCGCGAGAAGAGTTTTGTTATAACACTAGGTTTGGATTTTTGATGTTGTTGCTGCGTTAATATTGCTGATTGTTGGGCGCCACTTGAGCAGGATATCTGATGATGCTGCTGCAGGTGGTAGTTAGAATGTTGATTAGTTAGATTTGCTTTTGAATTGCACGAAACACCCGAATTGGTCGCTGATGTTGCCATCGATGATAGCGTTGTTGATGAGTAAAAATTATAGGATTGCTCTGGAACGTCTAAGACTGTTTTGTTAGGAGGTGGCTTAATATACGAACGGGTTATCTCGGATTGCTGTTAAGAGGAGGCAATGAAAAAATGTCAGAAAAAACAATACGCTACTGTAAAAACGTTCAACGAACTAACCTGATACTGTGCTCGTATCTGCAAGTCACGATCTTGACCCCATTCACTATCTGGTAATGGAATATGATGTGGACATCGTATTTGTGTTTGTTGTGGCTGGTGCTGCGACTTATCGTCAATTGGTTTAAGTTTAGCGGCGACTGCTTGTTGTTGTTGTTTAGCAGTCATTATCGTCGCTGCATCAATTCCACTTCGAATATTGCTACTATAGCTACTACTGCTACTGCCGCCACATCCAACTCGATGATACTGATGTAAATGATTATTATTTCTAATTTGCCTATCACTAAGTAGTGTTGTGTCGCGTACAAGTAGATCACGAGCTTGTATTGTATCAACACGCATTCTTCGACTTATGTGGCCTCTACGAAGAAAATAGGAAACTTAAATTACTTCGAAATGAAAACATAGTGAATGAGGGAATATTTTACCTGTCGTCAGGAGGTGTGTTTAACGATGTGCGGGCCGGAACGCCGAGCCGCTCCATTCCCGCGCAGCCGGCAGACTGTACCGATAGCATCTGAAAGATGAAATTTATTAGAAATCGTTTATGAAAAGTGTCAAAACTTTAATTTTTGACAGCGCTTACAAAATTTAATCTTGTTTATTTAATAAATAGATGTAGTTGGATATGAACCTACAAAGAACATCCTCAAAATGTATGTGCTTACAAGTTTTAATTTTGTCAAATCAATAAATAGATCAATTTGTATATGAATCTACAAAGAATACGTTTGACGTTATGTGCTTACAAGTTTTTATGAGCACGAAAGTCTTGTTTCGATTTTGAAAGAAATTTCATTGCCTCGTTTTTGCTCTACATATTGTGCTTACAATTTTTTTCGAACATTTTTCGTGTTGAATGGTTTGCGCAAGGCTAAGATGTGCACGTCAGCATTTGTAACTGTCATTTTGAGAATACCTCTCTGTAAATGAGGGATTTATTATTTATGAGTGTAATAAACAACCTGATGACTTGTGCATATTTTATCTCCAACTGCTATACACTCCCTCACACACATTTGAAAACGTAGCCTTTTAGCTACATTACACGTGTTTATACAGACAAATGAGCTTTCCTCAATTCTGCTTACTCCGTTTGCCATGTGCCAAGCAAAATTGTCCGTGGTTTGAATGTTAGCATGTGGTTGTGAATGAAAATTGCCAGACAACAAGACATAACCTATCCCCATAAACGGCGAAAAATCCCTCCAAATACCACAATATCATCAAACAGACTGACGCACTTGAGCGAAGAAAACTGATACCGACCGAAAATAAAATCTACCTTCCCTGAATGCCAGGAACTGTTGTGTCGTATCTCGGGGTACGGGTCTTTTCCAGGTTTTCTTTTGGGACATTTTCTCTATGTCAAATTTTGTGGATTAAACTTCCTAAAGATGATTCAATCAAACATTCTACGTAAGCTTGACTCGTGGTGAAAATTATTTTACATAATGAGCAAAGTAGGAGGATGTCTGTCTCGTGTATTTATAAGAAAATGTTTTGATTAAATTAGGGCTTTTGGGTTTCATTCAGAATTGCAAAGTTATTTCTTGCTTAAATGCTCAGACACAAGAGAAACACGATTGATTATCATTCTTTGCAACACGTATGAATTAATTTGAAAAAAAGTCTGATGCCTTGAGGTGTTAGCACAGAAAAACCCGATAACAAGCCACAAAATTTGCCAGACAGAAAGTTGCATGAGTATTTTAACAAGTTTATGAATGAATGAGAATTTTATGAGTTTTTTTTTGCAGTGAGTTAATGTATATTCAGCTGATTAAAAGTTAGTGCTTACAAACTTAAAGTTAGGAGCTATAAAAAAAAACATGACACGATTAAATTGTTTTTTCATTTAGGTACATACAATTAGGAGGATTCGTGTAAACACTTCTTGAAATAATGAAAGTTTATCATGCGATAAAAAGTATGGCTAAGAAAAAACATTTCAGAGTCAGGCCGATGTTGTACTTAAGACTTTGATGAAACTTAGCAAGCATAGTGTTAAATGGGCTTATGTTATGAACAGAACAAAATTCAAATGTAAGGTTCGATTTGTGCAAACTTTAAATTTGTAAGCGCGCCAATTCCTTGATTATCGACATAGTATTTATTCATTCTAAATGAAGGTTCATTCAAAAATTTGATGGCTTTCAAGTTTTCTAGACTGAAACGTGCCAATTTCCTATATAAATCAAACTTTTTCACAATATGACATTTTTCCATGATTTAAATTTGTAAGCACACCATTTTTGTTGATTAGAAAATGATTTTTACTGAAAACAACCCAACGTGGGTTTAAAAATTTTAGTGCTTACAACTTTTACAGCAATAAGTGTGCTTTTTTATAGCAAGACTCATTTACAACTCAGACAAACCATCTTAATTTAATAACAATCAGCCACATTCAATCATCAAAGAGAAATTACACTTTTTATATTTACGTTATTTCTTTACAACAGCGCACAATATTTTTATCATGTCTGGAGTGCAACAGACTGCGTTGTGGTCAGCAGACATAAATTGGGGTAAAGAGCCTCTGTTAAATGCACTTGTGCATGAGTGTGTTATTTTAATCATTTCAACCAGACATTCAACTAAACAACCGACCGACCGACGTCGACGACGAAAGCACGCACAAACAAAACAACGAACGCAATCTTTATTGCAAATTCAAACAATTTTCCCAAAAGATTAACATAAAAACTGCACTCTTCGAGGGTAATTTAAGTTCGATTATGTGTCTGGTTTTGCAGTTTTACTGTGTTTGTTGCTATGCGCAGCCATTCGGCAACGACACATTGGCATATCCATATCCATATCTATACAAAACTAAAATAAAAAAAGTTTCCATTTCTTGTTGCCTCGTTTTTTATTTTTGTTGGTACTGAAAAATATATACGACCCAAATTATGCAGTCTCTTTATTGTTGTTGTTGTTCTCTTTTATGTAGTCATAAAATAAAGCGACACATCGCAACTCCTCCACTTAAAGCAGCAGCACATAAAAGCAGAGAACCCAATGCATACGATGTTGATCTTAAAATAAATTTCCTCGTTATTTGAACTTGAAAACAACAATTTATATTTGTCGCAGAGGCAAGCTGGCATGTATGTGGCTAATTTTAAGTAAATGGTGCGTTGGTAAATAGTTTAATGGGTTTGTCTTGCAAAAAAAAGCAAATCAGGGTTTTT
>CAKKXW010000001.1:99860868-99891023 GCA_920937365.1 Sphaerophoria rueppellii
AGCTGGCGGTTCGGGTGTCACTTCAAGCAGTTGGACTCGTTTTGACAGGTCATCTAATGTTTGGTCGACCATTTCGAAACGTCGTACAAAATCACTGACAATTTTATCCAGTTTCACGGTCAAATTACGATTTTCTTTCACAATAAGATCTCTCAATTCCTTGATTTGTTGTTCAATCTTCAAATCAGATTGTATTAAACATTCTTTGCTTTGCACATTTTCAGATGTTACTGTTTGTTTTTGTAATGCACTTCGTGTAGAATGTTTTTTATCAACAGGTGGTATGTGTGACATTTTATAAAGAATTGATTAAGAAGACTATGAAAAGACTTTTAATAACAACAGCTTGTGACGGTTTTTAATACACTTTTTATAATTTTTTGATTCTTAATTAAAGGAAAAAACTCAAAAAATAAATTTCACTGTGAAATTTCGTGTGTCTAGTTTGTCATATTTTTTTTTTGAGTATCAATGGCTGATTTCAATAGTTGAACAAAATGGATCATTGTTGTTGTTAACTTGGAATTTCACATTTTTTTATTTGTTTTAAGATTACGCAAATCCAAAGACGTTGATGATCTTATTTAAAAGAATCACCAATAGAAGGAATATAATTCAGGACGCCAGAACCAGAATCTATATGTGGCGTAGGTGAAGCCTACGATTTCATCGACCAAGCCGACGGACGTTAATAATGGTTAAAATTTCCGAACCCAGAATTTGCGATTTCTCTTTCATCGGTAAGTTTTGGTGCCGTGTAATAACGCAAAGCGAAATTAGGCCGACTATTTTAAGTTGACCCTATGTCGCTTTCTGAAAGTGAAATAAAGCTAAGTTTTGTTGAGAAATAAAACCAAAGTTAAACTATAGGCCAACTAATGATTTTAGACAAAAATATTTTTTCAAGACTTCTAACACAACAGTTGGCTTGCTCAAAACAAAAAAAACCTTATTATGCACCATACTTTGCAATCATAGCTTGCTGGTGTCTGATTTTTAACGTCCAGGTGTGATGGTTAAACGTTATACCGTTCAACGATCTTGGAAGTTGTTTTTTTGTAAGCAATTTTTAGTTCTCCCAAATAACTTCCTTAGTAAATCAAGTATATCCGACATTGCCCAATGTCAGTTTCTTACTGACAGAATTGTAATGTAAGCGTAGTTCCCGCATGTTATTTCAAGCAATTCCTGATCTTTCTCTCTTTTTTTAAGAATATGTAAGGAAAATTGGTTCAAGACATGTACAATTACATTAGTATTTTTTTTTTGCAAAGCTAAAGGTTGAAACAATGTTGAAAACTTTTTTTCGGAGATAGATAAAAATTTCGTGCGAAATTGCGGTTTCTTTTAATTTGGAAAAGCTACCACTAGGCTTCTCGTAATGCATTTCAATGATTCATTTTGAGGATGATGCCGATTCGGAACATTCAAAAATCAATTTGGTTTGATTGGGAGCTAAGAGCGCAGGAAACATGCTGCCCAAAAGAGAATCAATTTGGGGTGTTAAAATAAAAAAATTCACGCTAATTTTTTCATTTTCACACCCCAAATTGATTCTCTTTTGTGCAAAATTTTTTCCGCTTGCTTCCCTCGCTACCTAATATCATAACTAATAAATTATACTTACGAAATTTTTAAATTTTCGCTATCTTAATCCGAAAAAAAGTTTTCAGGGTTTCTTTTTTTTATACTCAAACATATAATTGGAATGTTTTTAAATGTTTCTTACAAAATGCTTCTTACATCAGATGACCAAAAACACAAATAAAACGTTTATTGACGAAATGTCCTTTTAAGAGAGAATAGAATGAGGATTAAAACGATTTTAGTAACGATATAAGCATATTATGTGTTATCTGGAAACGAATATGAGAAACTAAGGGTACTATCGTCAGCGAAACAATGTATTGGAGATCATTAATAAAAATGATAAAGAGGGTCGGAGACAAAACGGAGCCCTTGGGCACACCAGCATTTATATTGTGGGTTTCAGACTTGAATCCGTCCAATACAACTTGTATTGAACGGTCCGAAAGAAAGTTTCTAATCCAACGAAGAAGGGATTCATCGATACCGAAGGCACGCATTTTCGATAAAAGAGCAAGATGCCAGACTTTATCAAATGCCTTTGAAATATCAAGTGCAACAATCTTGCTTTCTCCAAAACGATATAAAGATTTGTTCCACTTTTCGATGAGATAGACCATCAAATCACCAGTGGACCTGTTGCTGCGAAAGCCGTATTGCCGGTCATTAAGAAGCTTTCGGTCTTCGAGATATTTCTTGAGCGGAACGAGCCCAGAAGAATAGGATTGATTTAAAAGCTTACGCAAGGGTTTTGCCAGCGTGGAAGAACACCTCTTCAGATATAATTTTTAGGTATTTTAATGGCAAGTTTTGAATTCTTATAATTTACCGATTAGCTCGAGATTTTCAACGACAATAAATTAGAGATAGACAAGTTGAAAAAAGGCCGAGTTCGTAATTGCAGGCTTTGTTGCCCATGCCCTGCCTTAAATATGCTCAAAGACTTTTATGAACTCAATTACAACTGCATGTTTGCGGTCATAATACTTTATTTAAAATGAGTTCACAAAAGCAAACGTTGACAAAATGAGGAAAAAAAAAGAAAACTGAAAAGTTAAGAAAGAGGAAAACCCTTGGGTCAGTCGCAGCTTAAAATGTTCTCACTTCAGAAACATTACGATCAAAAGAAAACTAAAACTAGCTATGCCCGCGGTGTTACTCGCGAAAAACGGGTTAAAAAGTAGCCTTTGTCATTTTTTGACCCCTTAACTACCACTACCTATGCAGAAAATCATGTCAATCACATATACGCCCTTTGTAAACTTAAAATAAATTTTCCCACGTCCACCATAGATTTTTACTTTATATAAGTAACCTATGTGATATTCTAGACTATAATCTATCTGTGTGCTAAATTTCATCCAGATCCATATAGTACTTCTGGAGTTATTGACCAACAAACATCACATTTGCTTCCTGCCATTTTCCTGCAAATTCAGCAACAAAATAAAAACAAATGCTGACTTGACCGCAATATGACAGTTGTAATACTTTTATGAACACAAATGTTGCCATGCTCATGCAGAAATAATGCTGTTTGTTTACATTTACGAACACAATTTTGGCAGTATTGCGGAAGTTTTACATTTACGAACTCAGCCAAAGTCTTAAATGTTCGTCTGTCTTTCCTTACTCCTTACTCGTGCCAGCAATCTTCAAATTTTACTAAGGTTTGACAAAACTGGGTGGTAATAAAAATTCAAATTTTTTTTTAGATAAATGTAACTTTCGAATAGACCTTAAGATCGTCGAGTTCTAAGCCTCAGACTTTGACAAGTGGACAACGGACAGCTCCGCTGTCAGATGGGGACTTATTGTGTAATTTGAAGAATTATATTCTTCCTTGCACGTCTAACTCAACCAGCTTTTAATCTGTCTAGCGTAAGGTTGCTCCCTATCCAGATTGACATGGGGCTGCAATGAGTGGCACGATTTCTGAAAAAAAAATATTCGGTTTCAGTAGCTAATAAGCAAAATTTTGGGTAATATCGAAATTGAGGAAAAATGTTTGCGAAAATTTTATGCGATACCATGATAACGGGTTATTAATTTTGCGGTTTCGGAAGTAAAGGGCTGCAATTCGACCTCTGTCAAATTATGTTGTCATACCACTGGATTGGTTACAGATATTGTAAGGCCTGTGCATTACCGTTTCGCTCGTAGCACTGAAAATATCGTAAGTGAATGTGAAAGTGTTGCCGAGGACCCGAATATGTCGATTCCTCGTCGTTTTCAGGAATTAGGACTGTCTTAGGGCACATTATGGCGTATTTTCTATTTGGGTTCAATACAAAGTCCAGCTCACACAACAACTGAAGCCTGAAGCTAACCACAACATCGTAGATACGTCGAATGGGTGCTTGAACAAGAGGCGGTGGACGGCGATTTTTCGAACAAAACTTTCTTCGGCGACGAAGCACATTTCTCACTCGGTGGGTATGTTAATCAACAAAACTATCGTATTAGGGGTTCTGAGAATCCTCAAGCAATTGAAGGGAGGCCATTAAATCTACAAAAAGTCACCGTTTGGTGCGCTCTTTGGTCCAAAGGTGTGTTTGGACATTAAAAAATATATAAATAAAATAAATAGAGTGGCACACAGCTCTTAAAGAGCCAAGGCTCTAGTGTGAAGATTTGAAGTGACCTACAATTTAGCGCCTATTCCGAATGGCAAAGTTGAGAAAAACTTTTTCATGACAGATGATTCTCTTGGAAGTTTTGTCATTTCTTCGCCTCTTGCCGTTCCGTTTTTATGACCACCCGCATTTTAAAGTATACATAGTAAAAAAACATTTACTTACTTACTTAAGGTGTCGCTACAGTCCGGGATGGACTTGGGCCTTAACCAACAAACCTATCCAGCCAGCTCGGTCCCTAGCTAGCTGTCTCCAGTTTCGCACGCCAAGTTGGTTGAGGTCGTCTTCAGTTTTCGAACCTCACCTGAGCCTTGATCTTCCTCTACTGCGCCTTTCCACTGGAGTGGATTCGAAGACCTTACGGGTCGGAGTATTGGTGTCCATCCTCTCCACGTGACCAAGCCATCTGATTCTTTGGTCTTTCACTCTTTTAGCTAGGTCAGTGTCACTGTACAGCCCGTACAGTTCGTCGTTAAATCTTCTCCTCCATTCAACGTTTATGCTCCTGTCTGCAGATCTTCTAGATCTTCCGTGGAACTTTTCTCTCGAACCGGCCTTGGGAGCCTTCATCCATTTTTGACAGGGTCCATGCTTCTGTACCGTATAGCAGGACGGGATGATGAGGGTCTTATAGAGCGGCCCTAAGTTGTTCGGGAGTGGGCTTAACTACTCAATTTCTCTCTTATCCTGAAGAAACAGCGATTAGCAAGAGTTATTCTTCGTCTGATCTTGGCGCTAATGTCATCGTCCGTTTTGATAGCGGAGCCAGGGTATACAAAGTCAGTAACTACCTCTAAGATATATGCGTCTAGCGTAACGTTTTGTCCAAGACGTCGGTGTTGAGTGTCCTTTCTCGATGACAGCATATACCTTGTTTTGCCCTCATCGACAGCTAAACCCATTTTTTCAGCCTCTGACTGTTTACTCACAAAATCACTGTTGGCATCACGCTGCGTTCTCCCAATGATATCAATGTCATCACCGTACGTGAGTTGTTGCACAGACTTCTGGAAGATAGTGCCACTAGTGTTGACGTGGAAGTTCTGCACTGATTTTATTGGAGTAGCTTGAGTTCTCCATTGTCATCCTGCTGTCATACGCGGCCTTAAAATCGATGAAAAGATGGTAAGTGTCGATTTGGAGTTCTTGAGCTTTTCCAGGGTCTACTTTAATACGAATATTTGATCGCTGGTGGACTTTCCTGGTTTAAGTCACACTGATATGGACCCATCAGTTGGTTGATAAAAGGTTTCAGGTGTTGACATAGTAAAAAAAATGTTTATGAAAAAATTACCGTCTTTCTTGAAATTCCCCTTAATCAGACAAAAACTTGCAGTTTGTTGTTAAAATGCTTTATTAAATTTATAAGACATAGTCAAAAATTAAATTTTAGTTGTCAACTCAAAACAAAGAAAAATGACTAAAAACCAGCTTTTCCAAAATCTTTAATGATTGCCATTTAAAACAAACTGTAACATAATTGTAATAAAGGGTTTTCCAATAAGAGGTGTTATTTTGAATAGCCCACTATTTCGGTAGCTGTCGCTATTTACGCTGTCATTTTTTGACATTTGACAAGTAGAAACTACGCCATTAATAAAAACAAAACGATTAACGCTTCAACAACGCATTGAAATTATTAAAATTCAATATAAAAGTGGTGAAAATTTGGCGGAGACGGTTCGTAAAACTATTACATTTTTGTGTCGTCGTGAAGCACCTTGTCGGACCGCAATACAGAAATTGGTGGACAAATTCAAGCTTTTGGGACAAGTTAGTGATGTGAAGAATAAAACCCGTGCACGTCGCTCAAGAAAAACGGTTTTATGGTCCGGCGGGGTCATTAGACCTTACTCTTTCGAAAATAAGGCTGGAGCAACAGTTACGGTCAATGGATTGTGCTATCGAGAGATGATTAAGATTTTTCATGGCCGGAACGGGATGGTATTGATCTGGACAACGTTAACTTACAATAAGACAGCGCCACGTGCCACACAAGCAATGAAACCATCAATCTTTTACGGGAAAAGTTTCCGGACCGTGTTATCTCTCGAAGAGGTGATCACAATTGGCCACCGAGATCTTGTGATTTAACACCATGCGACTTCTTCCTTTGGGGTCACGTGAAAGATAAGAGTTAAGCCAACAAGCCAGCGTCGATTCAAGACCTTGTGAGGCTATTGAGGACTTAGGGCAGCCACTGTGCGATTTGGTAATGGAAAATTTCATGGTCCTGTAATCGTGGTCGTGGCGGCCACTTGGCAGATGTTGTTCCATTATTAACGGCATACCTTCCTCTTTATAATGAAATAAACATTTGATCATTTATCTCAAAACAAGCCATTTTGCTTTGAATATCAAAATAACACCTCTTATTGGAAAACCCTTTACAATACACATGGTCCTAGTTATAAGCTCAAATATTTAAAAAAAAGTTTATAGATTTTAGCGCTGAAACTTAGAAACTCTTCTTTAAACAAAATTTTACTGAAAGCCAAACTCAATTCCGAGCTCTGAATTATGAATCTGCTTCTAATTATTGACACAACGACTTCTTGGAAATAAAATGAACGTTATGAACGTCTTCGTCGTGAAGTGTGTTTTGTTATAGCAACTCAACATTCAGTTGCTAAGTAAAATTATAAAACAGTTTTCCACTTTAGTTTTCCTTGGATATGAATTCAGTTTTTATATTGAATTCAAACTATATACATACATACATAGCTGTCAAATGGACCCTAGCAAAAGAATCGGAAAAATGTAAGTTTCTCAAAATAATTCCATATCCAAGAATATAATGAACAGCTTCATAAGTGTTGAAGTGTTTGTTTGTGAACTATGTTTTCATCTTGTACATTTAACATTTTTAAGACATCTGCCCTTCTCTTGCTTCGAAGGAAACCTTCCTATAGCAAAAAGAAAGCAAGTATACGCCATAGAATTCCTCATATGTACGCATGTAGATATATAGATGCATAAACATCTAAAAGTCTATTGAAAACTGCAGAAGTTCTTAAACAAGTTAGACATATGTAAATACATACCTACAAACATGCATTACATAAATACTATATCTGTCTGATATTAATCAATTTTTGGGCTAGTTACAGAAAAGAACAAGTGGAATTAGAGAATATTTCCCGACGCCGCTATCCAGCCAAATGGGGTAAGCTAACCGACCTAGATGTCAACCGTTTCTACAGTCAAGCCGAAGTCAGTAAGATCCTTCAAGCAATCAACAAAGACGATGACAAAAATAATAAAGGTGAGAGACGAGATCAAATCAAAAACAACACGATACAGGATGTCCCCCTTGTAAAATTTGTCAATCAATGTTAATCATTATTTCTATCTGTCTACGCTTACAGACATTTGGCCATTCGCTTACACAGGACATGGTGATTCGTATTTTCTACCAAAGTATATGTTTGAACCGCTTGTAGCCAAATGCCGTTGCGGTCGCCCTCGCACCGAAGGCCATCCAATTAAATGTCTGCAAAAAGTGCAAAGCAAATACGACGATGACTATGGCGAGGATGCCGCCAATGGCGATGACATAGGAAAAGGGCTTACATCGTCGTCATCTACAATTGCTTCAGGTGATGATGGTTCTGGCAAAAGTGAAACAGAACTCAAACAAGATGGTGGTAATGGTCGCAAACCTATCCCGCAGACGACGAATGGTAATTAATTTTGCAAAGTTTTTCGTTTGTTTTTCTTTGGCGTATGAATTTTAGTTTTGAATAATTTTGATGATGATGATGGGGTGTTATCTTTCTTTGATAGGAATGATTGGATGGCCGAAAAGTAGATACACAGAGTGGGAAAAATCCACAAAATACATATCTCCACAGACAAAGCTGTGTGGACCCAAGGTTACTGCAAATCCTTACAATGTTATTTTTATTGGGTAAACGGTTGACTGTCGTGACATTCAGCACAGTTAAATGAATTAACTTGTCAAATACTTTGAATCAATAAATATTGATACATTTCTATAATCTTTGTTTTGCTTTTATAAACGACGATGGTGGGTGATTCCAGTATAAATAATGCTTCGTATTCCAGTGGCAGACGAAACCTTAATGTAACTAAAGCGATGTTGAAGGTATTTGGCAGTGTAAGTCATGTTTTTGAGGTTTGTCATTTAAACACTCAGAGTCTGTTCGGTAAGATTGACGAGTTTAGGGATTTGTTTGAAAGTTCTGATGTGGACGCAATTGCAGTGTCTGAAACTTGGTTCAAAAGTGACATTAACAATGCTGTCTACTCTTTGAAGGGATACTCACTTTTTAGGGCTGACAGATTTGATCGCACTGGAGGTAGAGTTGCTTTATATACAAGGAATTCACTTAAATGTAGGGTTGCACATACTTCTCTCTCTACTGATGCTGTTCAAAGTCTTTTCGTTGAAGTTAGCAGCAGAAATGATAAACTTTTGTTGGGAGTCGTATACAACAGGCCTTACTCCTATCTGGACTTATCATCTGTTTATACCTTTTTTCAGGAAAATTGTACACAGTTCCCAAACATTATTCTTTGTGGGGACTTAAATAGTAACCTTCTAGTTGATAATAGCTTAATATGTAGCATGAGAACATATAACCTTCATCCCGTGAATATAAGTAATCCGACGCATTTTTCACTTAACTCTAGTACCCTTCTCGACGTATTTTTTGTTACCGAAGCCAGTGAAATCCTTTTTTATGACCAGCTGTCTGCTCCTGGATTTTCTAGACATGACCTTTTTTCCCTTTCATTTGACTTTTCATTTACGAGACCTGAGATAACTTTCCAATACCGTGACTGTAGTAATATAAACTCATATGCTCTTGAATCCGATATTAGACAAATTCGTTGGCAGGACGTCTACTATATAGAATCCACCTCTGATCAAATTGAATTTATTGAAAATAACCTTTACAGACTCTTTGACACCCATGTTCCTCTGCGGACAAAGACTATTAAACACAAAAACAACCATTGGTTTACAGACGAAATTCGCTGCTGCATTAACCAAAGAAACCGCGTGTATCAAAATTGGAAACGTTTCAAAATAGCTGAGGGCCATCAATTATATCGCCAATTGCGAAACAAATGTGTAAGTCTCATCAACACAGCTAAAACCAAGTGGTTCTCTAATCAAAAACTTTGGAAGAACCTGCGCGAAGTTGGAATAGGGAAGCAAAAATCTGCTAGCCTTGATATTGACTGCAATGAATTGAACAACTTATTTGTCTCGTCCGTTCCACAACCTTCTTCATCTATGAGTCTACTTAAAAATAATATTTTTTCTTCCAATCTTCTAAATGGGTTCAACTTTGCTAATGTGTCTGCCGAAGAAGTGGTGGAGAATCTTATTTCTATCAAGAGCAACTGTGTGGGATTTGATGGCTTACATCCTACTATAACATTTGCCATCAACTCAGTGTTGACTAAAAGTGAGTTTCCATCGAAATGGAAATTTTCCAAAATTATCCCTGTTCCTAAGAATAGCATTGGGACTGAATTTCGTCCCATTTCCATCCTTTTTTGTCCAAGTTGATGGAGAGATTGATTCATAGGCAAATTAATCAGCACTTTGAGCAGTCTGGTTTTCGGTCTCATCACAGTAGTACCACTGCACTCCTAGATGTGGTTGAGCGGATAAGGAAAGCCATTGACGATGATAAGGTCACATTCTTGATTCTTATTGACTACTCCAAAGCATTTGACACGATTGACCATAACACATTATGTAACAAATTAGCCACAGATTTCGGGTTTGCTCCGGAAGCAATTAAATTGATTCATTCTTACTTTCCTCCCTGACTCCTGTCAGGCAGTTGTTTTTGGGAATAAGGTTTCCGACTATATCTCAGTGTCGCGTGGCGTTTCCCAAGGTTCTATCCTTGGACCGCTTTTGTTCTCGGCATACGTTAATGACATTCCCAGAATAATTAAATATGGGAATGTGCAAATGTTTGCTGATGACATCCAATACCTCCAGAGTTCATCTCTGGGTCTCATAGAAAACTGTGTTAGCAACATCAATGACGACCTGTCTTCTATTCACAAATGGTCTAAGGAATGTGGTCTAGTTCTTAATCCCCTTAAAACGAAATGTTTAGTTAAAATAAAAAAAAATAAATAGAGTGGCGCGACAGCTCTTGAAGAGCCAAGGCCTAAGTGGCTTACTCTCATCAACAATTCTCTAGGTGCGGGTGAAGAATTGAGGGGACCTACAATTTTACGCCGATTCCGAACGGCAAAGTTGAGAAGCACTTTTTCATGACAGATGATACTCTTGGAAGTTTTGTCACTTCTTCGCAAGAGGCAGTGTCCGTGAAAGATGAAATAAAAACTTTGTTTAGTTATCTCGCGGAATAAGGTTGACCTCTCCTATTTTCCCACAGTGCTCCTAAATAATGTTCCAGTTGAATACGTGCAGACGGCCAAGAGCTTGGGAATCTGCTTTAATTGGACTTTGACTTGGAATGACCATATAAACGCTGCGGTTGAAAAGACATATGGAGCTCTCAGGACTCTAACAATCTCAAAAAAAATGTACGCCATATGAAACTAGAAAGATGTTAGGCAAGACCCTTGTTGTTCCAATCCTGACGTACGGATGTGAAATTCCCTTCAACTTGGATTCTGTGTGTTTAAGAAAGATGACAGTTGTATTCAACAATATTATTCGTTATGTATTTGGGTTACGTCCTTATGACCATATCTCTAACTACTCCTTAGAATTGTACGGTATAAGTTTCATCAACTTTTTAAACCAAAAGACTCTTACTATGTTATTTAAAATCATCCAGACTAAACAGCCACCTGACTTGTTCAATCATATCCAGTTTTTATCATCTAACAGAATTCAACTTATTTCAATTCCTAGATTTACCTGTCTCATATCTGAGCGACAGTTCTTCATTAGTGGGATTCGTCTCTGGAATACGCTGCTCCGTGAATTGAGAAGAATAGAGGAACTTAAATTATTCAAAAAGAACCTTTTCGAATATCTATCCACCTTGTAGATACCTTTTATGTGTCAAATCATTAAAATTGAATCTTTTATGTTCTCAAACCATTAAAATTGATATAATGGCGATATTGGGGATAATTCTATAATTGTTACTTTTTTTCCTATCTATCTCTTTCTCTTTCTCATCTCATCTCATCTCATCTTTTATCTAATTCCCGTACAATCTATCTTCTACCTATCTATCGACGTCTTTATTTTTATTTATGTTTCTTACTTTCTTCATTTTTAATATTAACTTTTAATTTTAGATATTTAATTTGCTTATTTTTTTAAATATAATTTATTAAATGTTTTATAATACGAATGTCCTTTTATTACCATCCTAATCAAGGCTTAATTATCTAAAAGATGTACATATATCTTAATATTAAGTTCTTTTAAAAATAAATAAATAAATAAATAAATTTGTTTCTTAAAGCTGTCTAGTTCAGTTTAGTTCAATATTTTTCGGAAATTAAAAAAGGTACGTATACACCATAGTGTACTTTTTCATTTTAAAGGACAATAACTGCATTTCCACCCACTCTGAATTAAGCAAACTACGTTCGTCTATTCTTTATTTAAGCCTCGAAATGTCATTAAAAGTATTACCAACTGTTAGGAGACTTCTGCTACACTTGAATCCTCCCCAAACTCTCAATTCTGCAATCAACAACTTCTGAGCCGAAGTCCATTGTAATTCACTTAGCATTTGACCATTTAATCCTTTGTTCATTGTTCAAAACATAAAACATAACTTGTGTTTTAAAAAAACTCTCCATATTGGATCTCCATTCATCGCCTTTGGTATTACGTAATTACAAAACGAAAACAAAGCACACATTTCCCTGCACTTCGTCGTAGCTGTTACTGCTGCTCCTACCAATCGAAATTCACACCAGACAGGACATAAAACCAACCAACAAAGACCACCCATGAAGCCGCCGAGCTCTGTGTACACTCAAACACGATCCTCAAACACACCAAATCCAGCCATACTCAATGTTAGTGTACATGAAAATGAGGAAAAATCATGGAAAAACAAGGATGCAACTGTGTTTCCGTTTTCACCGCTACCACGCCAACTGTTGTCATCGTAAATTATATCGGTAAATCATTATCATTTTGCCATTTTTATGATATCTCACATTTCGGTTTTTTCATCCTTTTTGTTGGGCTTACCGACTAGTGTGAGTGTATTCATTTTATTGTTGTTCCCTGAATTGTTTCTGTTTACCATAATTTATTGTTTATAAGCAAATCCTTTTGTCCTGAAGAGTTAGGGAAAGGGATATGTCCTTGACTGGGCGTTAAATACCACAGCCTGTTTTGAGAGATTATTTTTTATTTTCAATTTACCGCATTTTCCAATCCATTTATTCACCACCAACGACGGGCAGAAAGATAATCTTTGGGATTCAATGTAAAAAAAAAGAAAAGAAAACCCAAATCAGAAAGCTAAGTGAGAATATTATTTCAAGGATAATCGTAGACCTTAATTTGATTTATTTAACAGTCGAAGAAAAAACAAGATAAAGCCATTTCAGTTCAAATTTGAAAAATATTCGAAACAAATTTTTTGAAAGTCTTTGTGTTCTATTCGGAACCTCTTGTGACTGGGAAGTTTATTCCATAGTCTACCAGCATAAACGAAAAACTGCCTCCGTGATGTCAAACACGTAAATGTGGGAGAACGGAATAAGGTTAAACGATTTGAAAAACCGAAATTCAGTCTGTGAAATAGGTAGTTTGGAGTCTTATTAACAGTTAGTTTGGAGAGAAAAACACAACATCGGTATTCCAAGTAAGCCTTTAAGTTACAGCCCATGAGTTGCCTAGTATGAAACGAAACGTGATCGAATCTTCCTACATTAAAAACAAATCGGGCGATGGCATTGAACGCAACATTAAGTTTGTGTAGTGATTGGGAATCCAGGTCTGACGTGTCTTTAATTTGACGTGAGTGGGTAGTATCGATCTAGCTAACGATAATCCTCTTAGTGAAGCGTAAATTTTACTAACAACTGTATCAATATGGGTATCCCAGGATAGCCTGTTGTTAAATATAATCTGCCCTATCGAGGTATTTTTCGGAGCGTAATTTTTTCCGATTTCGTACGTTTCGGACAAGTTTTGCTTCGAGGTATTCTTCCGACTTACAATTCGGAGCAATGTGGTGCGATGACTAGCTTTATTTTCCTTAATTTTTGATATGGAAATCACAGTTGTAAAATTATTGTCTAAGGCTACTCTTACATCGTCTGGCAAATTAAGCAAAGCTGTGACGCAGCTTTGTCAAGATTGGAATCCTGACTGCAAAGGGTTAAGAAGTTGGTTATATTTAATGTAAATTTTTATTTGGTAACTTGAAATCGTTTCTTTAGATAGAAAAGCAAGAATGGCTGTATTCCTTTTTCTCTCATGGTTTTGGAACTGGAATTATTTTTGAAATTCTCAAGGAAATAGGGTATGTACTAGTCTTTATAATTGTGTTATAAATAAATAAAAGAAATAAATAGAGTGGCGCGACAGCTCTTGAAGAGCCAAGGCCTACTCTTACCAATAATTCTCTATGTGCGTGTGAAAAATTGTGGGGACCTACAATTTAACACTGTCTGAACGGCAAAGTTGAGAAGCACTTTTTTATGACAGATGGTAGTCTTGGAAGTTTTGCCAGTTCTTCGCAAGAGTCAGTGCCCGTGAAAGATGAAATAAAAACTATGGGCACGAGTAGGACTCGAACCTCGAACCCACGACGTTCTGCTTAGCAGCCAGTTCTATCGTTGGCTAGAAACGTATGAGTAGTATTGTGGAATTGAACTGGCGGGGTAGAAAACTTAAGGTTCAGACTATCAAGATTAATATCTTCGTCAGACAACAATATTTTTTTTTTTAAACCAAGACTTTTGACTTCTTTCCAAAAATGCTTCGGAGAACGGTCTTGTTGAAACTTATAACTATAATAGTTATACTTTGCATTCTTTATCAAGTTTGTGAGAAGATTACGTGATGTTTTAAATTCACGAAGCATTTCTGGGCAACAAAAACGCCTCCAACGACGATATGAAATATCTCTTGCCTTTATTGCATTCAAAATATCAAAAGAAGGCCAGGGACAAGGTATGATTTCATGTACCTGGTTTTTAACGGAACGTGTTTGTTAAAAAGATAAACAATTGCTGAAGTCAAGTTTTCAATTTAGTGGTCAACATTAGATGTAGCGAATATAAAATCCAAGTCAATAGATGAACATTCATTAAATAAAGAAAAAAAAATAGAGTGGTACGACAGCTCTTGAAGAGCCAAGGCCTAAGTGGCTTACTCTCATCAACAATTCTCTAGGTGCATGTGAAGAATTGAGAGGACCTACAATTTTACGCCGTTTCTGAACAGCAAAGTTGAGAAGCACTTTTTCATGACAGATGATACTCTTGGAAATTTTGTCAGTTCTTCGCAAGACGCAGTGTCCGTGAAAGATGAAATTAAAACTTTGGGCCCGAGTATGATTCGAACCCACGACGTTCTGCTTAGCAGCCAACGCACCTTACCACTAAGCTATGGATACACTACCATTAAATAAATAGTCAACATTAATATTTACGAAAGTCTCGAAATTGAAATGAAAAATAGTCTCCTTTTAAAGTTCCACACTTGTTAACTGGCAACCGATTTTCTTGGAATCACATCACCGTTAACACTTATAAATCTGGCGATCCGACACTAAATAGATTAGATAAGTTTTGAAAGTAAATTAATTTCAATAAATTCACAGATCGTTAATTTTTTTTGTAAAACACGTTCGCATGATATCGAGAAAATGTTCAAAATTTGAAGAGGAAAAATAAAGAAGAAGAATAATGTAGCCTTCCTTGAGAGTACAAGGTAAAGACTTTTGGAAAATAATATCCAAAGACAAACCAAAGTCGATGTCTAGCCTGAGCCGGAGGTTTTTTTTTTGCTATTAGATCCTTGTTTCGCTTCTGACGCACCCTTTCCATGTTGACGGTGTTCCAAGGAATCTCCTTTTTTAATAGGGTATGCTTGTAATGTCTTATTTGAAATGCATAAAATTTGATTTTTTCGAAAATCGGGAAGACTTCTCTTTCAAACAGAATTTTGATAAAGTTTCCTGGTTAAATTGTAGTGCCCGTGGCTAAGTGGTTAGGTGCATTGGCTACCAAAAAGAAAGTCGTAGGTTTAAGTGCTACTCATGCCCATAGTTTTTATTTCATCTTTCACGGGCACTGCCTCTTGCGAAGAACTGACAAAACTTTCAAGAGTATCCATCTGTCATGAAAAAGTGCTTCTCAACTTTGCCGTTCGGAATCGGCGTTAAATTGTAGGTCACCTCAATTCTTCACACGCACCTAGAGAATTGTTGAAGAGAGTAAGCCACTTAGGCCTTGGCTCTTCTGTAGTGCCACTCTATTTTTATTTATTTGTGTCTACTCGCAAGAGCACTGTTAACATCATGCTGCGTTCTCCCAATAATATCAATGTCATCAGCGTACGCCAGTAGTTGCACAGACTTCTGGAAGAAAGCGACTCTAGTTTTGACGTATGAGTTCTGCACTACTCCCCCCAGTATGATATTAGAGAAGTAATGTAAGACCTTACATTAACCTTTTTGAGAAAACTTTTGCTTTCTCTGTCAAGCTCTTGTAAGGCTTTATAAAAGTTTCATATGAGTTGCTATTGCTTGTTTAAACAAATTGATGTAAGGCCTAATTTACATACCTTTTGAGAAGCTTTTATTTCCATAAAACAATTGCTGTAAGGCCTTGTCAATATTGATTATAAGATTTAATAGTTTGCATTACTTGCGCCAAACGTATTTGTATAAAGTTTCTTGCAAGCATAATGCAAATCAAGAAATAGCTGTTGTAAGGCCTTATTCGTAATTCTTGAAAGAAGCTATTGCTTCTTTAAATTAACTGTTATAAGGCCTTGTAGAGATTTTATCCGAGAAGCTATAACTTCTTTTAATAAATTGATAAAAGGCCTTGTCATAATTGATTGTAAGCATCAATGGCTTGCGGAACTTGCGCCAAACGTATTTGTATAAGGTTTCATACAAGCAAGATACAAATCAAGAAATAGCTTCGCTAAAGCCTTATAAAAAAAAATATACTTGGGAACTACTCTATCCTCTGAACCATGGCCACCTGGGAAACAAATTACATTGTTCGTGGTTGACGTGTGTCATTTTAGAGCTTCTGGTATGACATTGCTGGCTGTGGCAGTACAACCTAATAATGTGTGTAAGTTTTCTATACTGGGCAACGTACTATCTAACGACATTTTTCAGTCGCCAAACCTAGCGCTTTGGCATCCGCAATAACTTGGTCCTTGTACCGAAGATTCAGTCTTCCTCATCGTCTCCAATTTGGAGGCAGCATAGAGAAGTCTTTTTTGGCTGGAACGTTGTCGTCGATTTGTTCGATGTAGCCGAGACAATGAATCATCTTTTCTTGGCTTTCTTTACTACATTCCCATCTTGATATAGCTTGTACAGTTCATGATTGTACCTTCTTTTTTACTTATAGTCCAGCACTTGACGCCGTAGAGTAAGACTGGTAAAACCAAAGTCTTTGTCTCTTGAGCTCGAGGGTTAACTGATGGGCATTCCTAGAAGCGCGAGTATTACTGGCGAATTGTTTGAGGGGAGAAATGCAACTGGCTATTTCACTAGAGCAATTACCGTAGAAGTAGCGATAGAACAAGGAGAGACACGCTACTTTGCGACGGTGGTCTAAAGGAGTGAATGCGTCAGTGATCTCTCTATCACCAATCATTCTAACAGCTCTTTTTTGTATTACATCCAAGACGCTTAACCAAGAAGTTGGAGCACCAGCCTAGAGATGTGAATTGTTGCGGCATTTTTGGCGACATCACGTATGTGTTCGGTCCACAAGAGGTGATCAGTGATACACACCGAGAATCTCGAAATGTTCGGTCTCATTATTGCAAGTTCCACTCATGGACAATCGCCAGGGGAGTATATTTCGCTTTAACGATACAAGACAGCATTGAGTTTTCGAAGCATTAAACTCTACGCAATTTTTAAATCCCCATTGTACAATGCTGTTTAAGTCAGAGTTTAATGAGCTTATCATTTTTTGCCGTTCCAGTTCCACATCCGAAGTGGAAGGATGTGAATCTGGGAACGAATATGAGAAGCTAAAGGTACTATCGTCAGCGAAACAATTTATTGGATTAGAAGTAACAGACAAGAGATCATTAATAAAATGATAAAGAGGGTCGGAGACAAGACGGAGCCCTGGGGCACACCACCATTTATATTGTGGGTTTCAGACTTGAATCCGTCCAATACAACTTGTATTGAACAGTTCGAAAGAAAGTTTCTAATCCAACGAAGAAGGGATTCATCGATACCGAAGGCACGCATTTTCGATAAAAGAGCAAGATGCCAGACTTTTTCAAATGCCTTTGAAATATCAAGTGCAACAATCTTACTTTCTTGCTGTGAAAGCCGTACTGCCAGTCATTAAGAAGCACTCGGTTTTCGAGATATTTCTTGACCTGATGGTATATCAGCGTTTCCATGACCTAAAAAAGAAGGGACGTAAGTGCAATCGGACGATGATTGGAGGGAGAAGACGATTCGCCTTTTTTTGGGATTCGCTTGACAAATGCTGTCGAAGTCTTTCGTCACATCGCCTTCCTCCTGGTCGGTTCTTGACGGGAGCAAGTCTCTAAACTTCTTTGAAGTTATTAAAGTAGGGATGCAGTAATCGGTGGTTGTAGAAAGAATGCCTGATGGTATCAGGCTTGTTTGATTGCAGTATCCAAAGGATTTGGTTTTCCAGCAACCTGTTTCCTTGAGTCCCAAGATACAGCAGGACACCTGATGAAGACATCAATCGGAAGAAGGTCCATAATGACGTTAAGTGCATCTGTTAGACAGGACCTAATTGCCCCTGATATCCCTACACAATCATTTCTCTGCATCTTTGTAAGCTTGTTTACTATGTATGCTCGCTCGACGTTTTGCGCATTCAGTAGCTGTAGGAAGTTAAAAGACATCTACAATTCTTTATGCTTTGTTGCCTAGGTTCCCTTCACTGTTTCGAAGAGCCTCTGTTCCGTTTCTGAACCCAGAAGCTTATTGCTTCGAGCTTTTATAGAAACGTCAAGTGTTCTTCATGACACCTGATTCTTCGAGATTTTGAGCTGAAAAGCTACGGATGCTATGCTACGTTTCCATTTTCAAAAACTTGCAAAGGAAGGTGGTCAAAATATGTAAATCTATGCTTATCCGAGTGCTTATCCGAGTTCATTCGTGCCTGGATATATATAGGGTGAGCTTACAACAATTTGAAACAATAAGCAGCTCCATTGTATGAATTCACCATAGTCACTGCAGCCAGAACAACTACAATACTTAACTGAAGAAGGAAGTCTCCTAACTTTTGTAAAACTTTTTCTCAAGCACGCAGACGAGAAAAAAAGATGAACAAAAATATTAAAACAAAAAGCATCAAGAACTTAAAAACAAAAAATATTTAATGATAGATAACAGACGAGCGCGTGGTGAAGCGTCTAAGGATGTACAAGGCCAAAAGGGTTTAAGTGAAGTAAGTTGACTGGCAATAAGAATAATTATAGAACGAGAGCTCTCCAAACTTATCCTATATCTTCAGCTCTTCTTCACACAACACAATATACATCTATCTCATATCAAAGCCTTTATAAAAGTTAGATGTAGGCGCTGGAAGTAGGAACGATGGCGCATTAATGGGTTCTTTTAAAAGTTTTATCCTGTTTCCGCTGCGGGAGAGGTATAGAAAGAAAGTTTTCGCGGTCGATAGCTTAGGTTTTATAGTTTTGATTTTTGGTATGAAACACAAAGAATATGAAAATGAATTTGCTTCTTGAGTGAGTTTTTTCATCGCAGTACGATGGTAGCGATTTTGTAACCACAACTTATTTGCATTTTTCCCTTCACTCCGAATTCAATTTTCAAGAACACACAATTTTGTTTGTTTATTTATTTTCAATTTTATCAGAATCTTGAATCTAAAGTTCACCTAGAATGTTAATTCACAACCACAAAGACTAATTTACATCTTATTGAGCCTTTATCCTCTCATCATTTGGAACAGACCTGCACATGAGCCACGCCTCCAAATTTCAACCTCTGCAAATAAATTTGATTGTTAAAACCGTACCCTCAACTCTTCTTAAGTAATTTTTTAACTTACTGGCTCCGCATCGCAACGCACAATCGTACTTTTGTTGATTAAAATACAACTGGCGATTGGTGCCGCAAATCGGATTGTATTCGGAAGTTGTTGGACAGTTGGCCATGCAGGCGAGAAAAGCTGGCGATGGTGTTGTTAACATTGGCATCGGAGTTGTAGTTGACATAGGTCGAATAGTTAGCTGTTGCTGCGGACGAGCTTGTTGTTGTGGACGTACTTGTTGCTGTCGCTGCTGAAAACCTTGCTGCTGCGGGAAACCCTGCTGCTGTTGGAAACCCTGTTGTTGTGGAAAGCCTTGTTGTGGAAAGCCTTGTTGTGGAACAGCTTGTTGTGGAAATCTTTGTTGCACTGGCGCTATAGGCACTCGTGGAATATCAAATGGAGAAGGATAATCTGGATCCGGAAAGTCATACGGATCCGGTCCTAGTTCTCCTCGATTTTGGAGATCTTTAAATTCATCAGGGAAAAGAAAATCACTTTGACGTTGTTTTCTCACACCAGCATTAACACTAAGGCACGTGCATAAAAATATTCCAATACCTCAAAATAGAATTAAAAAACAAAACAAAGGAAATTTAACAAGTTTGTTTGCAACAACAGAAAAATAAAAATTTAAATTTTTACCGATCAGAAAGTACTGTCGTTTTGATATCATCTCGAGTCTGAAGATAGCCACTTTGTTTGGAAACGATTTAACTAATGACAAGGTCCAAGTCTTGACCACAGATTCAATGCTTGAACAACAATAAAAACACTGAAACCGAAAGCTTCATGTTCCATGTGAAAAACCAGATTCGATTGTGAATACATAAACAAATAAAGCTAGTCGCATCTCACCAGTGAGTCATTTTTTTGGTATGGTATTTACAGAAGTCGTTTATCAATTTTAAGAAGATTTTTTTGGAGTGAGGTTGATTCTTCTTAAAGAATAAAACAATGCTTAACACTTTGCTTGGACTTCATTAAGCTTTGGGACTTTTTGCCAATTAACATTTTACTATGGAAAATTTACAAGTCGCGAAGCAAGCTTAATAGTTTTCATAGATTTCGTTTAAGATCTTAAGACCATTTGGTCATTTGTAGGGGAAAATGATGCACGTAGAACAGATTTTATAGGGAACTCGAGATGCTGAAAATCATGGAGAACGTGGTGGTAAATGTCATTTGTATTGTATTGTCACACAAACACGCTTTGGCTTCGTCTTCGTCTACGTTACGGTGCAGCGGCTACGAGTTTGTTTGGAATGACGTTTCTCCCAATAAGTGAACAAACAAATTTATTTTGTTTGTTCACTTCTTTTTACTGATGTCAGACAAAACAAATGTTCAGCACATTGTATTTCTATCTAGCTAGTATCTGCGACCTGGCAATCGATTGTGGTGCCATCTTGAGACCTGGCACAGTGCTGTTTTTTTTACATAAGTCTTGTATAGGGTTTTTTTTTTTAGTTTGATGTAGCACAAAATATCGGAAACACCATTCTTGATTATACTAGCTGATTCCATATACAATGGTTCAGCATATTTGAACTAGCACTTCCGTTACGTAACCTTACGTACGAAACGTGACGTCGAAGCTTGATTGTGATAGCATGGATTGAATTGCTATAGCTGAACTCGTAAACGTCAGGCGAAACGAAAGCTTAAAGATTGGATCACAAAGGCGCTTCAGCTTCAGCTTCGCTTGCGTTAAGATGTACTCGCTTTGAATTTGCTTTGATAATTTTATGCCTACAGTTTATATTGAAAAATGGCATGACTTCACCATACATCTCCTTTTTCAGCAGGATAATAGATAAGTGACATCTGCAATAAAGTTTCTATCTTTATACGCGAACAATAAGCTTACACAGTTTACAAACATGAAATGTCAACCCATACAAATACGCAAAGTATGAGTTCCGTATTTGCATTGAATTGTTTAATATTTCCGACCGCGTAGGACTTGAGCTAAAACGTTGGTTGAATTTAACCACTAGTGTCATATTTTAGCCTGCTAGTTAATATTTGACACATTTTATCCACCATGTAGTGTCAAAATTAAATCGAACATTTTAACACAATTCGGACACAATTCTATATGAATTTTTGATAATAACTGTTTGTCCCTCTGTGCGTCAATGTAATCAAGGCCAATATAATATACAGTACACATTTTAAATCTAATTTGCTTTTTCTTAATCTGTTCTATTCCCATATCTACTTCGATTCCTTTTTTTTTCAAGTGGTAACGCTGCTCCAAACAGCTGTCGAGCTGTCAGACAAAGCAAAGTTCGGCATATTTGAACTACAGCTTCCGTTTGGAGTCACGTTACATACGAAACATAAGGTCGAAGCGACATTGTGATAGCAAGCATTGAATTCCTATAGCTGAACTCGTAAACGTTAGGCGAAGCTGAAGCTGAAGCGTCAGCAATAAAGTTCAAACACATATTTAGTTTTGTGCAGTGTTTATGTTTGTTTTCCGCCTTTTGCTCTCAGCTCTGGTTGCCCCATGCGCCGCTATATTTGAATTAACGTTACGTTTTATTCTAATATTTTGTCAAAGACAAAACATAAGGGGACTTTGTTTACCATTTTAAGCAGATGCTTTGAATAAGAAAAAAAGTAAAAAATAATCTAATGGAAATAACCCGTTTCATAACAATGACACTTTTTATTCAAATTTCGTTTCGAATATCAGAGGAAACTAAAAAGAGATAGCAAAATTGAATGTCTGCAAATTAGCATAATTTTAAATTAAAAATTATTAGACAATGGTAGGCAATAAGATGGGGCAATAAGTGGCGCTTAAAAAATTAAGGGGGCCTTCAATTTTATGCATTTCGAGCGGCTGAGCTGCGACAAAGGGCACGAGAGGACTAGCCCACGTCTTCTATGTTACAGGTCAATGCACTTAGCCCATAGATACTACGGGAACTTCTCAATCTATATTTAAACAAAAATTCGTGCAAATCCGTCGAGGATTCACTGCTTTAGTATGAAGTGTTTGGCACCAAATTGAGAGAATATTCGGCCAGTAGTGTAGGTAGGTGAGTCTTCAGCATTTTGAACAAAATCGACTAAGCCGTTCCGCTATACAATTCTAAACTAACCAGTTCGAGTTCACCGATGTGATGATCTTTAGCAAAGTTTTTTCGCATAAGTCCGCGAATGTTTCTGAGTTGGTACAACCTCACTAGCTGACCCAGCAAACGTTTTTTTACGATATTAAAAATAGTCTGAATTATAAATAAGGCTTTAAGATAAATTAACAAAATCTTACCACTTTTCGTCTTACGAATCTTCCTCTGGACTTCTAGATTAATATTTGTTTTCCCCTGGAAAAATAAAATCGTAATATATTACGTTCTTTCATGATTTGATGTTTGATCTACAATTCATTGGTTAAAATTCACGCAAGTTGCAAGGAGTTTGCCAGAAGTGTGTTGAAATAATGAGTGAATGTTCGAGCAGTGGTGTAGATGGGTTTTAAGAATTCTGTTCAAAATCGACCAAGCCATTCATAAGAGACATTCAGGATAACGGGTAACGGGGTAGCGGGAAGAAGTAGAGGGTAGTGCGGCATCGGATCGAGGGACAGTGGGAAGCGGGTAGAAGTAGGGGTAGGGGGACAGTGGGTATCGGGGCCGATGGCAAGGGAGCAGCGGGTAGCGCAGTAGCGGGTAGAAGTAGAAAGTAGCGGAGCAGCGAATAGCGGGTAGTGTGGAAGTGGGTGTTAGTTTTTTGGTTAAACGATTTGAAAAGTATTTACTATTTTCAATATTTATTTCTCAATTTATTGAAATTGAATCAATATGAAAATTGAACAAAAATTTGAAACAAAATTCCTTAATAATATTTTGATATACAAAGTATCATAGTCAGTGTTTTAAAAACAAAGTATACATACATAAAAAATATCATAAATCGGATATATAGTCGGTAGCTTGATACAAAAGTTAAGTTCTTTTATTAAGACAAGGTCATCGAATTTCTTCATGAGGTTATTAAAACAAACACAATTGGAAATGTCATCGTCTACAAGATCCTCTCTGCCGTAATATGTGAACGTCTAAAGCCTTTCGTCAACAATCTGATTGGTGCTTATCAATGTGACTTCAGACCAGGAAAGCCGACCAAATTTTCACGTTGCAACAGATCCTGGAAAAGACCTATGAATTCCAAATCGATACCCACCACCTTTTCATCGTTTTCAAGGCCGCGAATGACAGCATCTACAGAGAGGAAGTGTATAAAGCTATGTCTAGTTTTGGCATCCCTGTCAAACTCGTTCGCCTGTCCACAATGACGATGGAGAACTCACGCTGCTCCATCAAGGTTGGCAACGAGCTGACGGAATCTTTCAACGTCAAGAAAGGATTCAGACAAGGCGATGCACTGTCGTGCGATTTCCTTAACATCGTTAATGAGAAGATAGTGCAGAACTCCCACGTCAACACTAGCGGCACTATCTTCCAGAAGTCATTGCAACTACTCGCGTACGCTGATGACATTGATATCATTGGGAGAACGCAGCGTGATGTCAACAGTGCTTTTGCGAGTATACAGTCAGGGGCTGAAAAAATGGGTTAAGCGAATGATGAGGGCAAAATAAAGTATATGCTCTCTTCGAGGAAGGACACCCAACACCCTCAGCTCGGACAGAACGTCACAATAAACGCATACAACTTCGAGGTAGTAGAGGAGTTTGTTTACCTAGGCTCCGCTAAAAATACGATCAATAACACCAGCGCCGAGATCAGACGAAGAATAACTCTTGCTAGTTGCTAAACGCTGTTTTTTTTGGGCTAAGAAAGCAATTGTGTGGAAACCCCCTCTCATCATCCCAGTCCTGCTGTATGGTGCAGAAGCATGGATCTTGACAAAATTGGATGAAAGTACCTCAGGCTGCTTCGAGAAGAAAGTTCTTCGGGTCATCTTTGGCCCCGTGTGCATTGAAGGGGAATGGGGAAGAAGATATAACAGCGAACCTTACAGGTTGTACAACGAGATGGACCTAGCCAGAAGGGTCAAGGTCCAGAGACTCAGATGGCTCGGTCATTTAGAGCGGTTCGACACCAATGTTCCGGCCCGTAAATTTTTCGACACTATTCCCGAGGGACGTATTAGGAGAGGAAGACCGCGACTCAAGTGGCGCACTCAAGTGGAAGAGGACCTCAATCGAGCGGGCTGGCGAAGACTGTTGATTGGGGCCCAAGTCCACAACGGACTGTAGCGCAACCTATAGTAAGTAATTGGAAAGTAAGTAAGTAAGTAATTAGAAATGTCAAATCATAGTGGTGTCAAACAGTGAGTGTGTTCACGAAGAAATTAAGGCAGAAGTTGATAAGCATGTTGTTGTTAAATGAAGAATCAACTCACTTGAATTTCGAGAGCTGGGTCGACTAGTATGATTAAATCGTCAGAGGACAGAGTTCATTCATAGAGCTTGACTATTAATTGACAATTGTTCCTAGGTTTGGACGACACTGCTTTGATTGGAAGTCTAAGAATCTGTTAAGAATGGGACATTTTGACAAGAAATCTGCCCCTATTCCAAAGTACATTTTTACAATATCCGTTAATGGTAGATACAATCGGCAATCTGATGTGATTAACAGGCAAGGTATCAGATAGTGTAAGTAGTGATTTGCTTCCATGTCTTCTCACGAAATTGGGACAGTCAAATCAAAATAGTTTCTCACCACATACAGATGTCCCAGAGTCACGCATTGCTTTGATGAGTCATGACATTAGTCAACCAACAGAGTTGACAATCTTAAAGTCTTTAAACATAGCATGTTGGGATGTCAAATTCTAAACGTTTTTCCCTTGTCTGCCTTAGAGTTAATATCTGATCAATAATCGATTTTCCAGGTCTGAAACCACAGTGATATTTGTCGATTATGGCATTCGCGTAGGAGGATATCCTATCTGGTAGGATGGTCCTTGGTCCCTTCTGAACTTAAAATAGTGGAGCTTTGAATCCGATATAACTACTGAAATTCTCCTTCTCTTTATACGTCAAAGTTTTCCGTTGAAATTAGATTAATCTTGGATTTAATACTCAAGCGTCAAGAAACTGGCCCTAACTCACGCAACAATATTTATTTGACTCGCTCGAGTCAAAATAAATACGATCGCGATTGAGTGAAAATAAAAGCCATCTCAAGCCACTCCTTAAATATGTACGAATAAGCAAATCATCAACAAAAATAATATTTTCCGTTTAGCATTCTCAAGTGTTTCTATTGTTTACCCTTGATTTGGTTTGTTGTTCGACAGTCAAACGCAAAGCTAAGTCAACCGCTCAAAAGCTTAGTCCGAAATTAAAAAATCAACTAAGAAAAAAAGAAATAAGAAAAAAAAAGCGCGATAATTCTTAAATGAGCGATAACCGCTTAAAAGATCATCTCTCTGTTATTTAAGAAACCGACACTAGTCCAATTAAAATTGATTACTCTGCTGCGTCAACCTTCACGGAAAAAACGAAGCAAAACAGTCGCAATCTAGAGCTGAACACATTTTGACGATTTTTATTTTCAAGTCTGAAGTATTTTGTTTCTCAAGAAATCAATGAGATGAGATCAACACTTTTGATTGGTGAGTCAAATTGAATGAAAAATTCATTTCATAAAAATATTGAACTTGACTTTGTACAGGATGTCTCCTCTGGGCATTGGTATGTGTTCAATCCCTGAGAATCGAACGTTTTATCCAGAAACGAGCTGCTTCGCCCCAAATTTACCAAGGCGTTCAAGGTGGTAGCCTGAATCAAACCCAACAATTCCAATGGGTCAAGGTAAACAATCAGTGGGTTAGACGAGATGGCTCCAACAAGTTGCCAGGATACTCTGACCCTAACGTTCCATACAACCAAGCTGGCAAGCAGCCCAACACACCAACTCCTGCGTCAAGTCGTCCAGCATCGCCAGTTCAGTCGTCAGGTGGAAACCAACCGAAACGTCAGGACTCGACTGGATCAGTCGGTTGGAATCCCAGCGCCGATCGTGCCCTCACCGAAGACCTGCCAAAAACAACTCCCCGAACTACAACCACATCAACTACAACAACCACGACTACTCGGATGCCTCAACGCCAAACTCCACCAACTGTCAAACCACCGTTTGGTTCAGGAATGGGCGGTCAGCAGAAACAACAAAACCGCTACAATCCCGATGCTAGTTTGACCTACGGAGGTCTTCCTCCTCCAACTAACAAAGCAAACGTTAAACCAACCCCGGCCAAGGGCTCGAACCCATGGGGTAACCTTTCACGTTAAACCAAACAAATTCAGCATGATTCAATTTAAAATAAATAAAAAGTCTTAATGACAACAAAAAGTGACAGAACGTTTATTTTTCGTCTATGGAATGAAAGACTGTGTTAGCCATTTGTCGTTGCTTTGGCTCCAGAGCAAGGTTCCCTCCTTGACTTCATCGGTCGGCTTGATGACTGTCCATCGCTGAGTTATGGGGTCGTAAGCTAAAGTTTTGTTTTGATTCGATGTTGGGGCGAATTCTGTGGCTGTAGGTTTCTTTGGTTGCGGCAGAGATTGTGGGTTTATGATTTCATATTCCAGGGATGGATCTCTCGCATTGATGGGGATGTCGCGAGATGACACAAGTCCCGCCAAAATTACTTAAAGAAGTGAAACCAAAATTTGTTTAACTAATTGTTTTGCTGAGGAGAATATTGTCAAATGTACGTACCAGTGAAAACAGCAAAAACCAACAGAGTGATCTTCATAGCGACTGTTAAGCTTAGTGACAAAGTAAACAGACGGTAGTCTCAAGAAAGTTTACTTAAGACTGATTTCATAATAAGCTTGGGTTTGAATGAACTGTCAAGATGTGTTGAAAGCTTTTTTTTCTCTTAATCAACGTTGACTTTTAATTATTGCATTTAGATGGAGTGGGAAGATTAACGCTGGGCAAGTTACGATTGTACTTCAAAATGCTTTATCAATGAATGCACGAGGGAGGTAGTTACATGGAAGCTCAGCTTTACATTGCAAGTAATTGTATCACTTTCACAGATAATTGAGTAATATGCTTTGTGGGATTCCAGAGTTGCCATGCTGAAAGAAGAAGGGAACCCCAATCGTCTTTTGTATTTTTGTCTCTTTCAAAAAGAAAAAGAGGAAGGATGAGTTTAACCACAATCAGTGCTGAGAATATGGAAAGACCACTTTCAAAGCTGTATAAAGGCGATAACGTACCAAATTCCACCAGATATACAGAACCATTGAATTTGGATCGATCAGATCACCCACCCTACATTGACGAAGTGAAGATAGCCGTCCAGCTACTAAGACACGCAGACGACATTGACACATATGTGTTTGGAAGAACACAACTTGATGTCAGTGGAGCGTTTGTTAGCCTTGAGACGGAGGCCAGGAAGATGATAGATTCTTTGGACTTAGATGCTTTTGAGAGCAAGGTCTTCTTTCGAGGAATTAAAGTGCCACAATATAAAACCCCAGTCTTCAAGTATGGTGCAGAGACCCTGACAACATCGGATGAAAACGCTTTGGGCCGCTTTGAGACAAAAATGTTTTGAGTGATTTTTGTTCCATTCTGCATAAATGGAGAATGGAAACGAAGATTCAATCAAGAACTGTACGAGCTGTTCTGTCGCTAAACAGCTCGTACAGAACAGAAAATAATACTCCGGCCCGTAGAGTCTTCGTACCCAGAAGGATGTCGCAGAAGAGGAAGACCGCGTCTCAGGTGGAGTACACAGGTGGTCCAGAAGCTGAGCCAACTTGGCATGCGAAACTGAAGACAGGTAGCTAGGGACCTAGTTGGCTGGAGACGCTTGTTAGATGATGCCCTGGTAAGACCTGGACCTCCTCTTTAAGTGAGTAAGTATGTCGGACCCTCATATTTTTTTCGCTAAGGCACTTACGATTGTAAGACTTCAGCGAGATTTTCTAAGAATTCTGTTTCCGAATACTATAAAGTTTTAAGGCTGAACTACATCGGAACACAAAGTGCCAAAAAGTAAAAAACAGTGGAGAGAGAGAGCCCAAAGAAACAGCGATTAGCAAGAGTTATTCTTCGTCTGTTCTCGGCGCTGGTGTTATTGCCCGTGTTTATAGCGGAGCCTAGGTAGATAAACTCCTCTACTACCTCGAAGTTATATGCGTCTATTGTGACGTTCTGCCCGAGCCGTCGCTCGGTGTTGGGTGTCCTTCCTCGAAGACAGCATATACTTCGTTTTTCCCTCATTTACCGCTAAACCCATTTTTGCCGCTTCTGTCTCAATTCTCACAAAGGCGCCATTGACATCACGCTGTGTTCTTCCCATTATATCAATATCATCGGCGTACGCGAGAAGTTGAACAGATTTTTGGAAGATTTTGGCTCTGGTGTTGACGTTGGAGTTCTGCACTGTCAAACGCGGCCTTAAAATCGATGAAAGGTGGTGGGTATCGATTTGGAGTTCATAGGTATTTTCCAGGATCTGCCGCAAGGTGAAAATTTTGTCGATGGTTGACTTTCCTGGCCTGAAGCCACATTAATAAGGACCAATCAGATTGTTGAAGAAAGGCTTCAGACGTTCACATATTACGGCAGAGAGGATCTTGTACGTGATGTTAAGTAGACTGATTCATCTGTAGTTGGCGCAGTTTAGAGGATGTCCCTTTTTCAGGATCGGGCAAACAATGCAGAGGTTCCATTCATCGGGCATGCATTCCTCTGACCATATCTTGCAGATGATTTGGTGCATGCTCCTAGCTAGCGCGTCGCTTGCTGCTTTGAACAGCTCAGCAGCTCAGCAGCTTTGTTGAATTTCAGCTGTGATATTGCGGTTTTCACTTGTTCTAGGTCGGAATTGTTGGCTTTATCATCGCGTCCGATGAAAGGCTCCTGTCTGACAGCGGTGTTTTGGTCGTCGTCGCCGTTATACAGTCTACAGAAGTGGTCTTTCCAAATACCCAGCATTGACTGCGATTCTACTATGATGTCCCTTGTTTATCGCTGCTCGATGACCTTGAGCCAGCTGTTTAACCTAACGATAAAACCTCCGAACTTCATTCCTGCTGTTGGCTCTCTCAATATCCTCTCAATATCCTCCATCATCCTGACACTCGACCAGAGAAGGATCTAGCGATCTCTTGCGATTGTAGCCGTCCGACGCCCAATCTTCTTGCAGTATTTCCTTGTTTTGGCCGTTGTCGGTATATTTGTAGCACTACCTTGGCTACGACCGACGCACGAGGTAGTGGCCCGAGTCGATGTTTGCTCCTCGGAGAGTAATGCTGGAAAAGTGCCTTCCGTCGATCGCAACATGATCAATCTGGTTGACGGTTGATTGATTAGGAGATCTCCATATACGTTTATGGATGTGTAGAGATGTAGGAACCAGGCGGTGCAGGTGGGAAAGTGTTGTCGTAATGTCGTGCAGGCTGTGTTTTTCGAATGTTCCACCAAAGATGTCCTCTTTTTGCAGCTTTGCGTTAAAATCTCCGAGGACAATGTTGATGTCATAGTTAGGACATTGCTTATTCATTTTGTCGAGGAGCTCGTACAACTCGTCTTTGGTGTCGTTCTTTTTCTCTTCTGTAGGGGCATGCGCGCATATTAGGCTAATGTTGCCGAATTTAGCCTTCATTCGGATCGTCGTGATGAGTTCGCTTACACATATGAAGCTCAAGACTTTTTGCCTGAGTCTGCTTCGCTCGACGAATCCACATCCAAAGACTCGCTG
>CAKKXW010000001.1:99891523-99902801 GCA_920937365.1 Sphaerophoria rueppellii
CGTCAGGACTCGACTGGATCAGTCGGTTGGAATCCCAGCGCCGATCGTGCCCTCACCGAAGACCTGCCAAAAACAACTCCCCGAACTACAACCACATCAACTACAACAACCACGACTACTCGGGTGCCTCAACGCCAAACTCCAACAACTGTCAAACCACCGTTTGGTTCAGGAATGGGCGGTCAACAGAAACCACAAAACCGCTACAATCCCGATGCTAGTTTGACATACGGAGGTCTTCCTCCTCCAACTAACAAAGCAAACGTTAAACCAACTCCGGCCAAGGGCTCGAACCCATGGGGTAACCTTTCACGTTAAACCAAATAAATTCAGCATGAATCAATTTAAAATAAATAAAAAGTCTTAATGACAACAAAAAGTGACAGAACGTTTATTTTTCGTCTATGGAATGAAAGACTGCGTTAGCCATTTGTCGTTGCTCTGACTCCAAAGCAAGGTTCCCTCCTTGACTTCATCGGTCGGCTTGATGACTGTCCATCGCTGAGTTATAGGGTCGTAGGCTAAAGTTTTGTTTTGATTCAATGTTGGGGCGATTTCTGCGGCTGTAGGTTTCTTTGGTTGCGGCAGAGATTGTGGGTTTATGATTTCATATTCCAGGGATGGATCTCTCGCATTGATGGGGATGTCGCGAGATGACACAAGTCCCGCCAAAAATACTTAAAGAAGTGAAACCAAAATTTGTTTAACTAATTATTTTGCTGAGAAGAATATTGTCAAATGAACGTACCAGTGAAAACAGCAAAAAGCAACAGAGTGATCTTCATAGCGACTGTTAAGCTTAGTGACAAAGTAAACAGACGGTAGTCTCAAGAAAGTTTACTTAAGACTGATTTCATAGTAAGCTTGGGTCTGAATGAACTGTCAAGATGTGTTGAAAGCTTTTTTTTCTCTTAATCAGCGTTGACTTTTAATTATTGCATTTAGATGGAGTGGGAAGATTAACGCTGGGCAAGTTACGATTGTACTTCAAAATGCTTTATCAATGAATGCACGAGGGAGGTAGTTACATGGAAGTTCAGCTTTACATTGCAAGTAATTGTATCACTTTCACAGATAATTGAGTAAAATGCTTTGTGGGATTCCAGAGTTGCCATGCTGAAAGAAGAAGGGAACCACAATCATCTTTTGGTTTTTGTCTCTTTCAGAAAGAAAAAGGGGAAGCATGAGTGGAACCACATTCAGTGCTGAGAACATGGAAAGACCACTTTTCGGAGCTGTATAAAGGCGTACAAAATTCCACCAGCTATACAGAACCATTGAATTTGGATGGAGCAGATCACCCACCCGACATTGACGAAGTGAAGATAGCGATATCTTAACTTAAGTCGAACAAAGCCGCTTGAGCAGATGGCCTAGCCGTCCAGCTACTAAGACACGCAGACGACATTGACGTTTGTTAGCCTTGAGACGGAGGTCAGGAAGATGATAGATTCTTTGGACTTAGAAGAATTTTGAGAGCAAGGTCCTCTTTCGACGAATTAAAGTGCCACAATATAAAACCCTTGTCAATCTAGTCTTCAAGTATGGTGCAGAGACCCTGAGAACATCGGATGAAAACGCTTTGGGCCACTTCGAGAGAAAACTGTTTTGAGTGACTTTTGGTCCAGTTTGCATAAATGGAGACGCTTGTTTGATAATGCCCAGGTTAGACCTGGACCTCCTCTTTAAGTGAATAAGTAAGTCGGACCCCCATATTTTTTTCGCTAAGGCATTTACGATTGTAAGAATTCAGCGAGATTTTCTAAGAATTCAAATTCCGGAAATTTTTTTCAGTACTTTTTTATAAAGTTTTAACGCTGAGCAACATCGGAACCCAAAGTGCCAACGCTACAGTCCGTTGTGGACTTGGGCCTCAATCAATAGTCTCCACCATCCAACGCGGTCTCTAGGTCCTCTTCCACTTGAGTACGCCACCTGAGTCGCGGTCTTCCTTTCCTCCTACGTCCCTCGGGAATAGTGTCGGGCCGGAGCATTGGTGTCCATCCACTCTAGATGACCGAGCCATCTGAGTCTCTGAACCTTGACCCTTCTGGATAGGTCCATGTTTCGTTGTACAACCCGTAAAGTTCGCTGTTATATCTTCTTCGCCATTCCCCTTCAATGCACACGGGACCAAAGAAGGCCCGAAGAACTTCCCTCTCAAACAGCCCAAGGCACATTAATCCGACTATGTCAAGGTCCATGCTTCTGCACCATACAGCAGGACTGGGATGATGAGTGTGTTGCACAATTTTGCCTTAGTTGCTTGAGAAAGCTTTTCCACTCAATTGCTTTCTTAGCCCAAAGAAACAGCGATTAGCAAGAGTTATTCTTCGTCTGATCTCGTCGCTGGTGTTATTGCCCGTGACAATAGCGGAGCCTATGTAGACAAACTCCTCTACTACCTCAAAGTTGCATGCGTCTATTGTGACGTTCTGCCCAAGCCGTGTCGTCGGTGTGGGATGTCCTTATTCGAAGACAGCATATACTTCGTTTTTCCTCATTTACCCCATTTTTGCCGCTTCTGTCTCAACTCCCACAAAGGCGCCATTGACATTACACTGTGTTCTTCCCGTTATATCAATATCATCGGCGTACGCGAGAAGTTGAACAGATTTTTGGAAGATAGTGCCTCTGGTATTGACGGTGGAGCTTTGCACTATCTTCTCAAGAATGATGTTAAAGAATTCGCACGACAGTGCATCGCCTTGTCTGAGTCATTTTTTGACGTCGAAAGATTCCGTAAGCTCGTTGCCAACCTTAATGGAGCAGCGTGAGTTCTCCATCGTCATTTTTCACAAGCGAACGAGCTTGGCAGGGACGCCAAAACTAGACAAAGCTTTATACAGTTCTCTCTGTAGATGCTGTCATACGCGGCCTTAAAATCGATGAAAGGTGGTGGGTACCGATTTTCCAGGATCTGCCGCAACGTGAAAATGTTGCCACATTGATAAGGACCAATCAGATTGTTGATGAAAGGCTTCAGACGTTCACATATTACGGCAGAGAGGATCTGTAGTTGGCGTAGTTTAGAGGATCTCCCTTTTTCAGGATCGGGCAAACAATGCTCAGGTTCCATTCATCGGGCATGCATTCCTCTGACCATATCTTACAGATGATTTGGTGCATGCTTCTATCCAGCTCGTCACCTGCTGCATTTGAATAGCTCAGCAGCTATAACATCTGCTCCAGCAGCTTTGTTGGATTTCTGTCGTAATATTGCCGTTTTTACTTCTTCTAGGTCGGGTTCACGGAATTGTCACCGTTATACAGTCTTCAGAAGTTCTCTTTCCAAATCCCCAGCATTGACTACGATTCTATTATGATGTTCCCCAGTTTATCTCTGCTCGATGACCTTGAGCCATCTGCTTAACATTTCGATAAAACCTCCGAACTTCATTCGTCCTGTTAGCTCTCTCAACATCGTCGATCTGACGCTTCTCATGTTTCTTTTTTTCTCCTGAGAAGCCGGCGCTCCTCTCTCCCTTTTTGCTCGTAGAGCTCACGAGCTGCTCTTGTCCTTCTATGAAGTACCACTTTGTATGCATCCTACTTGGCTGCATGGGCTTGTTTGCATTCTTTGTGAAACCAGGGGTCTCGTTTTGGTGGCTGTATGAAACCCAGCACATTTGAGGCGGGATCTCTAACTGTTTCCCGGCAATGTTGCCACTGGTCTTCGATACTTGATGTTCGCGGTATAGGACTCCTTAACAGGTTTTTTGACACTCGATCAGAGAAGGATCTAGCGATCTCTTGCGATTGTTGCCGTCCGACGTCGAATATTCTTGCAGCATTTCCTTGTTTTGGCTGTTGTCGGTATATTCGTAGCACTAGCTTGGTTACGAGCGACGAGGTAGTGGTCCAAGTCGATATTGGCTCCTCGGAGAGTTTGAACATCTTCAATGCTGGAAAAGTGCCTTCCGTCGATTGCAATGTGATTGATCTGGTTGACGGTTGATTGATCAGGAGATCCCCATGTACCTTTATGGATGTTGAGATGTGGGAACCAGGTGCTTGTTACAACATCGTTTCGCCCTGCAGCAAAATCGATCAGCCTGAATCCGTTATCGAAAGTGGTGTCGTGCAGGCTGTGCTTTCCGAATTTTCCACCAAAGATGTCCTCTTTTTGCAGCTTTGCGTTAAAATCTCCGAGGACAATTTTGATATCATAGTTAGGACATTGCTCATTCGTTTTTCGAGGAGCTCGTACATCTCGTCTTTGGTGTCGTCCTTTTTCGCTTCTGTAGGGGCATACGCGCATATTAGGCTAATGTTGCCGAATTTAGCCTTCATTCGGATCGTCGTGATGAGTTCGCTTACACATATGAAGCTCAAGACTTTTTGCCTGAGTCTGCTTCGCTCGACGAATCCACATCCAAAGACTCGCTGCGTTCGGAAACAATTACTATAGTAAATGTAGCGGTTTCGTATCCTCCTTTTGCCCGGTCCATCCCATCGCGTTTGCTGGATAGCGGTAATGTCTGCTTTGTAGCAGTTGGAGGGTCTCCGATAATTGTTTGGCAGCACGCTGTCTATTAAGGGACCAAACATTCAACATGCATATCCGAAATTCGTTGTCCTTTAAGCATTTGCTTGGGTCGTCATCAGTGTATTCGTCCGTTTCCGATTTTCTCAAAAATTTTCGTAAAATATCATGAGTTCCCTTGCCAAAATTTTGGCCCAAAAAAATATTCTTCCAAAACCCATCGAATGATACGTCAAATGAAAGGTCTCCTCAAACTCTATTCCACTAAATGGGCAACAACTTTTTTGTGCGCCTGTAAGCCGAGATATTTGCAAAAATGCTAAAAATTCGAAAATATTTTTCCCCAACTTCAAAGCGAACACATATCTCTCAATTTTCTTTGATAGCCGTTATAAAATGATACATCAAAATTTAATGACAAGAACTTTGCTATTAGTCCTTATCTTGCTTTTTGGGTACACATGTATTTCTAGGAATTGCTTATCCTTAAAAAAAATCTCTGCTACGCCAATGAATTCGAAAATAATCACAAGAAAGTGATGTCCTTGTCAACAACAAAATTCTATTCAACCAAAGATTACGGTAGAAGGTTTTTCCCCAGAGTATAGGTAATTATCTCTTCCGGTTTATACTTAGTACACGGTTTGAAATAACTGATAACTCAATATGTCAACATAACTTCAAGATTACTAAGCACAAGTCTTGCGGAGTCTGCTTTAAGAAGGCAATTAGCATGCATGTAGGTAGGTACAATGTTTGTAAAAATAGAAAACAAGTTTATTTAGCTCGTTTTTATAATTAGCGCGTGTTTAATATAAAAATAATTTAAGTTTAATGACTTGCAAGAACTTAGAAAATCCTATCCCGAAGCCGTGCATGCTCCCGCTCGAACCATCGTCACAGCTAGAACGAGAAGAAATTTGCAAAACAAAATCAGAAAACTGTACCTACAGCAAATATTATGTTTGATCAAACTTACACATTCCACATCGGTTTGCACAGTTTAATCTACCGATGTTGTGGTAGTTCACTGAATCACTGCCACAGATCGGATTGTATTCGGAAGTCGTTAGACACCCGGCCATACAGGCATAGTACGCCCTGGACGGTGTCGTCGCTGGAACTGGGACTGCAGTTGTAGTCGAAGATGCCTCTTGAGGTGCCTCAGTCGGATCGGATGCCGAGCGTGTTGGTGGTGGGGGGTTAAAGCCGATATTCCAGACTTGAGGACGCGCATTTACTGTTGCCGCAAGCAAGAATACTAAGAACACAAAATTTGGTTAGCAAAACATTTTTTTTTCTCACAATTGAATCTCACCACAGAGTAGAACAATTTGAAACTGATAAGCCATGTTCGGGATTCGGAAAATTAAAATCAGTCAATCGGAACTCGAACGTCTGCTTTTCTGTCTGTGATTAGACTCACTGCTAGCTGCCATTCGATTTCTTTTTATTTTATATTCCAATCAGGAGATTGAATCGATTCTGATTTCTATCTCCAATGAAGAGAAGAGATCTTTCAGAACGCTCTTCTGGTCATTTTGTTTTTCTCTTCAACTCAAAAGTGTTTTGGTTCTGGTCAACAAATCTTATAAAGTGATTAAGATTAACAAAAAAGGCATATCGAATTGTCAGTGTTTTCCAGTGAATGTACAAAACCAGTCTTTGATGAAATAAGAGACGACAACTTTACTTGGAAGACTTACTTGGTAATTGAGGTTTTTTGATTCACATACGATTTGATCTTGGACTGTAAGGAATTGGAAGTTTGAGGCTGGTTTGAGGTATGACACATCCTCCTACAATCTACACAGTAAACAACAATGAATGGATGACAGCAGGTTGAACAAGTTTAAGTAAATGGAAAAGGATGATGGTAAGTAATTTTATTTGTCTTTTGACATCACGTTGCGATCTCAGCTTAAACTTGTTCCATAAATTGGGACAGTACCATTGTCACTTTATCCGTTTAATATCTACAGACGAGACTGTTCGGTTTGTCATTGAAGAATAAGAGATTAGGTATACCGCATCAGGTTTGGTCTTAAAAATTACCTTGCAATGTAGACTTGTGCATTCTTGTTCGAAAACCATGACCGTAGTTTGAGTGAGTTCCTCATGGGAATTAAGGGTCATGCTCTTATTTGCTTACTTATGGTGGCGCTATAGTCCAGGTCGGACCAGGGCCTCACCCAACAAACTTCTCCAGCCAGTTCGGTCCCTAGCTAGCTGTCTCCAGTTTCGCACGCCAAGTTGGTTCAGGTCCTCTACCACCTGTGTGCTCCACCTGAGTCGCGGTCTTTCTTTTCTGCGACGTCCTTCCAGTTTGGATTCGAAGACTCTGCTAGCCGGAGCATTATCCGTGCACTCAACATGACCCAACCATCTAAGTCGTTGGACCTTCACTTTTCTGGCTAGGTCAGCGTCGCTGTTTAGCTCGTACAGTTCTTGGTTGAATCTTCGTCTCCATTCTCCATTAACGCAGACAGGACCAAAAATCACTCCATTGTTCTGCACCATACATGAGGACCGGGATGATGAGAGTTTTGTATAGTGTCACTTTAGTTGCTCGGGAGAGGACTTTACTACTCAATTGCCTTCACACCCAAAAAAGCAGCCATTGGCAAGAGTGATTCTTCATTTGATTTCAGCGCTGGTGTTGTTGTCTGAGCTAATAGCGGATCCTAGGTAGACGAAGTCCTTAACTACCTCGAAGTTAAATCTGTCTACTATGCTCCAAGACGTCGATGTTGGTTGTCCTTTATTGTTGACAGCGTTAACTTTGTCTTGCCCTCGTTAACCGGTAGACCCATCTTCATGGCTTCCGTCTCAAGACTCACGAACGCTCCATTGACATCACGCCGTGTTCTTCCAATTATGTCAATGTTGTCTGCGTATCCTAGTAGCTGGACGGACTTTTGAGAGATTGTGCCTCTAGTGTTAACGTTGGAGCTTTGTACAATCAATATGCGCATCGCCTTTTCTAAAACCTTTTTTGACATCAACTGCATCCGTGATGTTTTTTCAGACCATGTTGGAACAGCGTGAGTTTTCCATTGTTATGTCACACAGACGGACGAGTTTCTCTAAGATGCCAAGACTAGACACTGCTCTATATAGTTGGTCTCTATAGACGCTGTCATATGCGGCCTTGAAATCGATGAAGAGGTGGTAGGTATCGATTTGAAGTTCCTGGATATTCTCCAAGATCTTTCGTAGGGTGATCGATGGTGGACTTTCCGGGTCTGAAACCACACTGATAAGGACCTACCAGGTTGTTGACGAAGGGCTTCAAAGGTTCACACAGCGCGGCAGACAAGATCTTATAGGCGATGCTAAGAAGACTTATGCCTATGTAGTTGGTGCAGTGCAGGGGATCTCCTTTTTTGAGGATCGGGCACACGATTCTGGGGTTCCATTCATCGGGCAAGCTTTCCTCCGACCAAATTTTGCAGATGAGCTGTTGCATGCTCCTTACCAAATCTGCTCCAGCTGCTTTGTACAGTTCGGCGGCTGGCCCGTCTGCTCCAGCGGCTTTGTTCGACTTAAGTTTAGATATCGCTATCTTCACTTCGTCCATGTCGCTTGGGTGGAATTCTTGGCCTTTTGCACCCAAATTGAATGGTTCTGTATTGCTGACGGAGTTTTGCTCGTCATCACCATTATACAGCTTGGAAAAGAAGTCTTTCCATATCCTCAGCACTGACTGCGGTTCTACTACGATGTTCCCATGATAGTCACTACAGGCTTCAGTTCGGGGTGTATAAGCCCTGGAGGTTTGTTTCACGTTTTTGTAGAACTTTCGATCCTCGTTCCTGTTGTGACATCCCTCTAGGGTCATGCTCATGAGATTTAAATCGGTTATGAAATGAAGCAATTAGCTTCTGATTCCAGGTTAACAAAATCTCTGTATGTTTCCTCAGTCCGACCATATCTTGAATATGCATGCCAAGTTTGCTCCCCTTTTTATGAATTTTCGGATTAAAAATGTTCAAAAACGTTTAATTCGAGGTAGCCTTGCGGGTATCGGGAGGCAGGTAGGGGGTAGTTAGTAGGGGGTAGCGGGTAGAGGGGTGAGGGTTGCGGGTAGAGATGATTTGGTAGAGGGGAGAAGGTAGAAGTTAAAGGGTAGATTTAAGCGCAAGCTTTTCCATCAATCCTATTCTTCTGAGCTCGTTCCGAGCAGTTGGAAAACAGCATTTGTTCAGCCTATTCCAAAAAAAAAAAGCGAATCCTCCTCTCCCTCCAATTATCGTCCGATTGCACTTAAGTCTTTTCTTTCTAAGGTCACGGAAGCGCTGATAAACTATCAGCTCAAGAAATATCTCGAAGAATGAAAGCTTCTTAGTGACCGGCAGTACGGCTTTTGCGGCAACAGGTCCACTCGTGATCTGATGGTCTATCTCACCGAACAGTGGAACAAATCTTTACATCGTTTTGGAGAAAGTAAGATTATTGCACTTGATATTTCAAAGGCATTTGATAAAGTCTGGCATCTTGCTCATTTATCGAAAATGCGTGCCTTCGGAATAGATGAATCGCTTCTTCGTTGGATTAGAAACTTTCTTTCAAAGCGTTCAATACAAGTTGTATTGGACGGATTCAAGTCTGAAACCCACAATATAAATGCTGGTGTGCCCCAGGGCTCTGTCTTGTCTCCGACCCTCTTTATCATTTTTATTAATGATCTCTTGTCTGTTACTTCTAATTCAATAAATTGTTTCGCTGACGATAGTACCCCTAGCTTCTCATAAACGTTTCCAGATTCACATTCCTCCTCCTCGGATGTGGAACTGCAACGGTAAAATATGATAAGCTCATTAATCTCTGACTTAAACAGCATTGTACAATGGGGAATTAAAAACCGTGTAGAGTTTAATGCTTCGAAAACTCAATGCTGTCCGGTATCGTTGAAGCGAGATATACCCCCCTTGCCACTGTCCATGAGTGGCACTTGCATCAACCAGACCGAACATCTCGAGATTCTCGGTATGTGCAATATGCATCACTGACCACCTTTTAGCCAAAAATGCCACAAAATGTTTGGGTTTCTTAAGACGGTGCAAGAAATTTTTCTCCCCTTCTGATCTGTCTGTTATCTATAAAACCTAAATCCGTGCAAAGCTTGAGTACAATTCCCATCTTTGGGCTGGTGCTCCAGTAACTTACTTAAGCCTCTTAGATAGTATACAAAGAAGAGCCGTGAGAATGATCGGTGATAGAGACATCACTGATTCATTCACTCCTTTAGACCACCGTCGTAACGTTTCGTATCTCTCTCTGTTTTATCGTTACTTCTACTATAAGTGCTCTAGAGAAATAGCCAGTTGCATTCCACGCCTTAAACAATTCAACCGTAATTACCGCGCTTCCAGGAATGCCCATCAGTTTACACTCGAGCTCAACTTCGGTTGCACGCTCAAGTATAGAGAATCGTTCTTTAGCCGTACTACGCGAATGTGGAACTCTCTTCCACACTCTGTTTTTCCTAATCATTGCAATGTTCAGGAATTTAAGTCCAATGTACACCGGCGCCCCCTCCCTAACCCCTTCCTTCCATCCTAAAGCACTCACTGTGTCTATGGCATACAAAGGGTATAAAAACCCCTTGAGTTTGTGCTTATTATAAAAAAAAGAGGTGAGTAGGTAGGTAGAGGGTAGCTGGGTAGCGGGTAGAAGATAGAAGGTAGAAGGTAGAATGTAAAGGGTAGATGGAAGTGGGTAGTGGGTAGAGGGGATAGTGAAGAAGGTAGTGGCTAAAAGGGAGATAGTAAAAGATAGTGGGGATGGGGTAGAGGGGGAGGTGAGAGGGTATCCGCTTAAACTCATTTTCGATTGTCCCACTCCTCCCTATTAGTTAAGTTAGCTGGTATGGGTTCTTGTTCAATAAAGAACTCTTATACAGATTAAGCCTGGATGAAGCTAAATGAAATAAAGCCTGGTTCCAGAACCGGGAGACAAGCTGTTCAAAACAGTGAAGGAAACCTAGTCACCCAAGCACAAGGCATTGTAGATGTATTCAAGCAGCACTTTCAGTCGAGTGAGCGAAGAGGTAGAAAGAGCCATCCAAAGCTATAACAAGTTCGTCGGGTCGGATGGCATTCCTGCGGAGCTCTTTAAATACGGAGCAGGTGTTTTGATGAAGTTGATGGCACCAGGTCATCAACAAAGTGTGAGAGGAAGAATGCATACCCGCTGACTGATCTATAGATTCCATATACCCCATCTACAAAAAAGACGATCCAATATCGCTGCTTCATAATGCAAAAAAAGTCCCATCCAACGTGAGCGTCTTAAACCGTTCTACAAGATTGCGATTGCGAGTGTCGATTTTCTAATCGATGATCGACTTTTTTCGATCATCGATCGTCGAATACATTATTTCGATTGTGATCCAAACTCTTTGATTAGGTACCCAATCGATTTTCTTCGATCGCTTTTTGATCCAATCATGAGGTAACCAGTTGGAATTTAAATTTCGCGACCAACTGGTTTTTTCTTTTATAATTTACTAGCTTACCCGTGCCCTCTTTGATGGGCAAAATAAAGTTTCTTTTATATTTAATTATATTAAATACAATTTTTTTTACTTATAAAATACAAAATTTATTCTAAGGCTTTAACGCTAGCTTCTTTTAGCTAACCCATGGATTAGTTTCTCAAACCTAGTGTTAGCTTTATTACATAAGCTGCTAGCTACTAGCTTTTTTCAGCTAGTAGCTAATCTTTTAGCTGTGAGCGTTAGCGTTAGAACATCTTGCCAAATTCTGCGAGTGCAACCTACCCTGAAAA
>CAKKXW010000001.1:99912723-99933556 GCA_920937365.1 Sphaerophoria rueppellii
TAATTTATATTCGGCAAAATAATTTTTTATACAAATCTTGCAACAAACTCCATTCGTTTTGAATATTAAAAAATATCTCGTTGTATGTGTTAAAATACGTGTGAGAATATGTGTAAATCTGTCTCCAAAAAGAGATTTTAGAGAAATCAATTCTTCAAGTAAAAAATTCAATACTTTTTCCAATGTAATTCATTTAAGGGGAAAAAAATTGCCACAGATCCGTGAAGAATCAATTTCTTGGCCCAATGTAAAATCCCATTAAATTTTAGATATGTATAGGTTTTTAGACTATTTCTACTCACGTATTTTAAACCCAAAATTTAGCAAAGTAGATGTATCTATTATTTAATGTCAAATTGTATCATTATATTTACTATAAAAAACCTACCCTAAACCTACCTACTGAATTAAGCCTTGATACGGATTGTAGTGATGCGCTCATAATGAGTTGAAACTCAAGACCGTCCTCCTGAGTCGAGTCCCAACTACAAATCCACATCCAATTTCCCCGTAGCAGTAGCCGTAGTAAATATCGCAGTTTTTAATTTTACGTAGGCCCGGATCATCCCATCGCATTTCTTGGATGGCAGTTATATCTGCTTTATAGCAGTCAAGGGCTTCCGCTAGGCTTGTTGGTGTTTCGGAACTATCACTTCTTTATGTGGCCGTGCAGTCACCCCGACGCATGACCCCCAACCTGGAGGGCCAGGTCTTTAGTTTAACTCTAAAGCGAGAAACAGATTGAAAAAGCACCAGCAACGTCAACAGCGTCGTTTGGTCAAAGTCCTAAATTTGCTGTTGCTGGTCCATTGCTGACAACTTTCCATGTACGAAAATCAGAGGCGCCAAACAACAAAAAATAAAAAAAACATGAAATGACTGTCATTGATTGGTTATTATTCGTAGACGTTGCTGGTGGTAATGTGCAGTGATCACTTTATAACAAGATTGGAAACCTACCTACGTTTTAACCTCCAAATACCGCAAAAGTTGTTTTTTTTTCATACACACATACTCTTGCAGCAAACTTTCTTTATTATGTAGGCAATTGTATCATTATAATATATATTACAATAAAACGCATACTCTTACAGCTAACCTGTGTCCTTAAGTTTGTATTACACGCTTACTCTTACAGCTAACCCATATTGTTATAACTGATCAGTGGTAATGTGTTTGGAAAATATTTGTTGGCCAGCGTGCTGTTTGCTTTTGACGGCGCTGGTGCTGTTGCTGGTTTAATCTGTTTCACGCATAAGACGAAGAGCCGGCCAAATCGCTTCTTATAGGCCTGGGCTGCGAATATGTCGTAGTAGCCCTATAAGGTCTTCACAAAGTTGTTCATCCTGACTGGAACTGTAGACGCCACCGTTGATTCCATGTTGGGAGTTCTTCCGCTGCAGCAGAAGGTAGAAACACGCATGCTCTTACAGTAAACTTGAACCATAGCTTGAAGTTATTGCCATTTTGACAGCTGGGTTTCCCATCTCCTTTTTAAACTCATCCGTGCGCCACCGGAAATGTCAAATTCGTCACGCGGCAAAGCTATAAAAAGCTCAACTTCGTCACGCGAATCCATACAAATACAGCATCAATTTTCGTTACATTCTGTTCAGCTCTTAAAATACGTAACAATCTTCCTGTTTGAAAAGAAAATGACTTGACAATGAAAATTTAACCTCTATACAAAAATGGAATGATCTTTGTATCACCCTCTTCTATAGAGGAAATTTTAACTTTATCTCTCACTGAACGCACTTGAGCCGTCAATCTGGCAGCAATTTTCGCGCCATTTTTAACTTTTTTTATTTATTCTTTTTGACAAGCGTTCGATTTGGAAATGATAAATCGGGGCTAAAGAAATCTTGTTAACCAATTAATTAAATTTTCGTTTTTCTCCGAAAAAAATCAGATTTTCATCTCGAAATAAACTGCAATGTACAAGCACTCCATATGAAATTTTCTAAATCATGAAAACAATCTCATTTTGTGCTCCAAATTTCCAAAACTAACTTTTAAAAAACCTTGAACTAAAAAGACGAAAAGAAAAAAAAAAAAACAATGCCAGTGAAGTGTGCTTTGCTCTGCTTGCCTTAAAAAGTTCTTCGTTTGTCGTGTCGAACCTCGTCGTCGTTGTCGTTGATTCACTTTCGAAGATTTTTTTTATCGTCCAAATTGCGGAGTCATCAGAAACTTTGTCATTCTAGCAATTTGAAAAACATTTCCACGGGGTCGGGGGTATAGAATGAAAAATAATGCGCCAAGTCGATATTGAAGATTTTGCCAAAAATTCAACATTTCCATCTTTAATTTGCTGAATAATTTAAGAACAACAAAAACTTATACTCGATGATTACTCCGAAGAAATGAGCGAAGCATCGCAGACTTGTGACGACAGCGAGAAACCCAATTTACTTGGAGTTGTTGAAGCTACAACAACTCAATTTGACTCGATATCAACTACCACAATCATCAACGATCAAAATAGTCCCGAACGGGATCCACCAAACATATCCTTATTACCTTATGTGGTAAAGACTCCACGTGCCGATAGCAAGCTAATTCTACAAAACATGGAAGAGGTCCTTAATTCGGTTAAGCGCAAACACAAACAGAAGCATCGACGAAAAAAAGAGCTGAAAAAAATTGCTCTGCAGGAGGCCGAAGCTGCTGCGGCAGCTGAAAACGAAGCCAATGCTGACGACTCGACTAAGATCAATGCGAAGAGTCCGAAACATCCATTGCAAGAGAGTAAAAAGAATGTCGATGGAGTTGGTGGCGTTGGTGCTGCCGCCGGTGAGTTGAAGAGTCCTATGAAAAATGCAACGATCTTGGATCATTTTGCGAGAACGCCCAAAAAGCGTTATATGGAGAGTATCCAGTCGGTTGATGAGGGGGTTGCTGAAGTCGGCAAAAAGAACTCAAAAGGAAAAGAAGTTGCAGCTACAGCCACACCAAAGGAGGCAGCACCCAAAATAGCCAATGCCTTCGAGGTGATGATGAATGCACGCAACAAGACCATTGGGTCGAATACGCCCGGCAGAGATCCGGCAACGACATCGCCTGCTGATACGCCGGATAGCTGCACTAAAATTGTACATATCAAGAGGAAAATTCTTCTGCAGGAGTGGGCGGATAAAAAGGGCGGAGTCAAGAGACGGCTGGACGAGGAAGCAACTGAGGCTTATATCGAATCGGCAATGCAGCAGCGAGCAAAGAGGTAAGCAGTTGGTTTAGCTAAGAAAACATTAATTTTGAATGAGCTGTTTGTTTTGCTTAAGAAAGGGTTGATCACGGTTCTCGAAAAGGGAGTACCTATGTAGGTTTAGAAAAGGAACATTTAAACGAAAAGTAGTCACTTTGATAGTATTTGAATGCCGACGGATTTTGTGTCAAGAGCCAAGGCATATCATGTTGATCACAAAACAGTCGTAACGCCGTCGGTCAAAATACCAACTGTTACTTTATTCAATGGTGTTTTATGTATCTGGTGTGGATTCTCCGTTCCTAAAATGTGGTTTATTCGCTAAATATTATTGCGAAGATTTAATTATGAACAAATTTTAAAACACGGATGTAGTCAAAAGAGTCAAAGTCCATAAGACTATGTCTGTATCACTTGTGCGATTGGATAGCAGTCAGCAGTGTAAACTCAGTGTATCTATAGGATGCAGCTAGCTAGGTACTGATCTATTTGAAGAAGCTTTTTAACTCTCTTTATTCTTCTTGTTCGAATTAAATTCAGCACGTAAGATACGGCGTCAGGCTAGGTGTCAGTTGTCAATACTTGCTGCAGGTTCCCTGGCAGTTTTACTGGAATACTGAAATGACATTAGAAGTCAAGGTTCTTGCGATTGTAGCCTTACAATTTACGTCGTAAGGATTAAATAGTAGAAATGCGAGTACGGTGAAGGAATCCTCCTTACTTTTATTCCTTTACTACGCCTGCTTGCCATCGTGTTCGGTTTCCAGAGACATGTTTCAGCTCCCCCTAGGTCTTGACTAGTGACGCTGATTCTTCCTCGACTGTCGTCCGCCATGTATTTATCGGTGGCCCAGCTCTTCTTCCTTCTTGTTTGAACGAGTGACTCACAATGCAATCGTTACCTTATCGAAGCGTATGTCTAATCCATTGCCACTTACTTACTTACTTAAGGTCCGTTGTGGATTTGGGCCTCAATCAACAGTCTCCGCCAGCCAGCTCGGTCCCTAGCTAGCTGTCTCTAGTTTTGCACTCCCAAGTTGATTGAGGCAATCTACTTCTCCTTCTACGTCCCTCGGGAATAGTGTTGAAGGTTTTCCGGGCCGGAGCATTGGTGTCCATCCGCTATAAATGACCGAGCCATCTGGCTAGGTTCATGTCGTTGTACAGCCCGTAAAGTTCGCTGTTATATCTTCTTCGCTATTTCCCTTCAATGCACCCGGGGGAAAGATGACCCGAAGAGCTTTCCTCTCGATACAGACTAAGGCACATTCATCCGTTTTTGTCAAGGTCCATGCTTCTGCACCATACAGCAGGACTGGGATGATGAGGGTGTTGTACAGTTTTATTTAGTTGCTCGCGAGCGGGTTTTTCCACTCAATTGCTTTCATAGCCCAAAGAAATTGCGATTAGCAAAAGTTATTCATCGTCTGATCTCGGCGCTGGTGTTATTGCCCATGTTTATAGCGGAGCCTAGGTAGAAAAACTCCTCTACTACCTCGAAGTTGTATGCCTCTATTGTGACGTTCTGTCCGAGCCGTCGGTATTGGATATCCTCGAAGACAGCATATACTTCGTTTATCCCTCGTTTACCGCTAAACCCGCCGTATCTGTCTCAATTCTCAAAAAGCCGCCATTGACACCACGCTGTAATCTTCCCATTATATCAATATCATCGGCGCACGCAAGAAGTTGAACAGATTTGTGGAAGATAGTGCCTCTAGTGTTGACAGTGGAGTTTTTCCCGATCCAGAAATCGCACGACATTGCATCGCCTTGTCTGAGTCCTTTTTTGACGCCGAAAGATTCCGTTAGCTCGTTGCCAACCTTGATGGAGCAGCGTGAGTTCTCCATCGTCATTTTGCACAAGCGAACGAGTTTGGCAGGGATGCCAAAACTAGACATAGCTTTATACAGTTTATCTCTGTAGATGCTGTCATACGCCGCCCTAAAATCGATGAAAAGGTGGTGGGTATCGATTTGGAGTTCAAAGGTTTTTTCCAGGATGTGCCGCAACGTAAAAATTTGGAAACTCCACTTTCTCCACAGAATGAGAGGAAATATTGATTATAGAGAATGGTCGGGTTTCGAGGCTGATAATAATTCAAATTGATTTTCAGCCCTACGATATTTGCTTCACCCTCCACCCTAGTTGTCAGTTGTTTGAGATCAATGATCCTATGAGAGAGTACGCAAACGTCGTCCGCCTAATCTAGATGTCAAAGTCCATTGAATAGAGAATACAGCCTTGCCTGAGTCCGCTCTGGATTTCAAAATCGTCCGACAGCTTACCATCATGCAGAACGTGCCACTTGGATCCTTCGTATGTTGCTTTCATGATAGCAATTCGTTTTTCTGGGATGCCTCTCCCCAGTAAAACAAACCAGATGTAGTCCCTAACGATGTCTTTTCGAAGTCGATGAATAGCAAGTGTAGTGGTGTAATGGTGTTAGTGGTGATCGATATTCAATGCACACATCCGCTAGGTGTTAATGTGATCAATACAGGATGATCCAGCACAGAATCCTGTTTGTTCGGCACGGAGTGCGGCCTCCAGTATGATTTTTGCTACTATTTTCGCAACAGCAGGAAAAAACGCAAATCCTTCCCCAGTTTTCGCACTTTGTGAGATCTCCTTTTTTCGGCAGCTTGACTATTATTCCCTTCTTCCACTCTTCGGGGAAGCTTTCGGTGGCCTAGGCTTCGTTTATGAGCGGATGAAACAGTTCGCTCGAAGACTATGGCGCCGTGTTTGTAAAACCTATGCTGTGCGGATTCGGGGATTGGCTTGTTCCGGTAATTCAGAAGGTATCGGCTGAACGCTGTTATCAATCACTCGGTTTCAGACCGAGGAAAAGTGTTCTTTCCACTGACTTGTTCATCCTTCAAATATACCGAAGTACCGCCTACTTCAATTCCAAGAGTTGTTTTTAACTGTGTGCACCACTCAGTTCCTTAGTTATTTTGTAAATGATCCTGCTGTCGCACCTGTTTGCAGTATCTTTCGCCTTCTGATTTTCTTGAACTTGCGGGCTTGTACTAATCCATATGATCTTCAACCAGAAGCTGTACGCATTTAGTGATGGACACGGACATGTTCCATGTCGGCCAGTGTTCTGTTCCGGGCATCCAAGAGACTGCTTTTAAAACGTCGACTTATCGTGAAGTGATCAATTTGGTTGGAAGACGGTAGCCTGTCCGTCGACACCAAGCTAATATTATGACAAAGTTTGTGTTCAAACATTGTGCCACCAATCACAAGGCCATTGGCGTTGCAGCAGTCAATTAACCTCTCAATATTGTCGCAACTGCCAGCTTCATGAACACACATCACATGGCTTAGCCCATCCCATCGTTGTTACTGCCAATCTTAACTTTGAAGCCTCCCATACCCAAAATAATATCCCAACGGGTGTGTTGTTGTAGGTGGCACCTAGTCGACTGTCGAAGCATTCTTTCTTTTCACCAGACGCAAACTCCATTGAGGCCTAACACTGTGTAACGGTGACAGGCCGTATTCTACTTTGAAATCTGGATTTTATGATTCATTATCTAAGAGGCTCTCATGAAAAAAACGCTCTTCATTGCCGTTTTCTTTAGGAATAACTCAACTCTAGTTTCTCGAGTGCTTCAGGAAGTGTGCCCAGAGTTGAGCAGGACAGTGTTTCGTGTGCGTCGCTGACTTGTATTTGCCCCATTCCGAACATCGCTCTTAGCTTAAACCTTAGATATCAATCCCATACTGCATAAATTCTCTCTAATTGGAAGAATCTAGCATTGTGTGGACCTTCACTCCCTGCTTCCAGAAGCGTCCTCACATTCCACAAACCAATTTTTGTCGGTGTACAAGAGCGAAAAGTTGTCAACGAGTTATCGTTAATTATCCGAGGGAAGTGTGGATTTCTACAGCGATAGAGATTCAATTAGGAGGTAAAGCAACCACTTCGACATGGCAAGAAAGTTGCAGGTGCCTAAACCAAGTTTTAGACATTCACCAACTACCTGATCTGCGAACCCGATGTCCGACCATCAGCAACAAAATAGTGATTCGAGTTTTTGTTAGCACCACGTAGTGACGGCGTCTTGTCGTCAGCAGTAGCAGTGCGAGTAGTCAGTTACAAGGAATACAGTTCACGCATTTGTTCTCATTAGTTATAGTTTTATCAAATTGCATTTATGAACGATTTGCCACAAACTAATCGTGAATTATTCTTTTCAGATTCAAAGCGATGCTAACAAACGGCCACGATTCGAAATCAGAGTCGAAGTCTGCTTCATCGCCTGTCGTCGACAAATCCATTAAAACACCCGAAGTCAAATCATCCCAACCCCTCAAATCCAGAGCCGGTCGTAAATTAAAACGCAATGCAAGATACTCCCATCGCTTGTCATCAGCCGATTCTGTAGAATCAATAGAAAATACAAGCCAAGATTCCAGTGGCTTTCTAGCCAAACTGTCGTCGCCTATAAAAAAACGCGACAATTTGTTGGGTTACTTTCCCAAAAAGCCATCGCCCTCGGTGGAAAATGCTCGACAAGCCAAAACGGTGCCCGTACAAACTCTTATCAGTGAAAACAATCCACCAAAGCGAGGAAAGGGTCGCCCCAGAAAGGATAAAGCCAGCACGCCAGTTGTTCAAAAAGACAAACAAATCGAAGTCTCAATTGTCGATATCGAGGAAGAAACCATAGAAACTGCCGATCCATCCACCACAAGTTCTGGACGTCGCCCGAAAAGACAGTGTTCAAGAAAATCCCGATACGATCAAGACCTAAGTCCGGTCTCATCAAAGCCCGATGACTCCGAAAAGCCTCTGGATCGGTCGGTTAAAAAACCTTCAGCACTCAAACTCGACGGCGACGAATCTGAAATCATAGATTTGGATGATAGTCCGACAAAGCAAACTCCAAAGAAACTAGCACCGCTTTTCATAAAAGCTGTGCCCAAGCCAAGCATAGACCCAGAAACGTTGCGCGCTAAACAAGAATTCCTGATGTCCGGTGTACCGGAGAAAATGCGTCTCGAAATGGCCAAACAAAAGCAATACGAACAATCGTACGAAGAGGCTAACTACGAGTTTCCCAGTGTAAGTCATGTCGAGCAATTGACGCCCGAGAAAAATTCCAATCTCCCAACGACTCGGGAAAAAGTCGCGTGTACGTTTAAATTGAGACCTTTTTTCGACGATGACGAAGATAGCCAAAAAACTCCGACGCGCAAGCTGAAGAAACGCATCATTGGAACCTTCACGACGTGCACTCAAAAAGACTTTCGAAATGTGGCCAGGAACATGCTGATCGGTCCGAATCCTTTGACACAAATAGAGAACAAACGACAAATCATTAAAGAATGGAAAGTTGTCTACGATAAATTCCCCACATTTAGATGCTACAATCAGTTGCGGGAGAAATACCGACATTTTTGTGCGATAGATGCTGAACAGGAAGCGGAACAGTTTACAGACTCGTTCGTTGTCACACGAAGTAGTAGTAGACGTTCGCTGCAAAAAGAGAAGTTCGATCCGAATGCCGAGGAGGAAAAGCCACCGCCATCGGCACCGAACGGCGAGCTCCTTTTCACGGAGAAATACAAGGCCACGTCATCGGATCAGGTGCTGGTTAATGTCGCACCGGTCAATCAACTCAAAGAGTTCCTCTCCTCGTGGCGTGGACTCAATCGAGCCAACGATTCGAATGTCTTTGCTGATATGAACGATTCCAGCAACAGCAGCAGTGTGAGCTGCAATTCAGTAGTTCTCCTCGGACCGAATTCGAGTGGGAAAACAAACGCAGTGTTCGCGTTGGCCAATGAAATGAATTTCGCTGTGCTGGAAGTCAATGCTGGCATGAAGCGTACCGGCAAGAAGATCTTGCAAGAGCTGCAAGAAGCCACCCAATCCCATCAAGTCCGCAAGAATGCCAAAGCCACAAAAAAGAACCTCCTCAAAACCAGCCTCAATGGTGGCAATAAAAAACGACAATCTGGTGAAAATACAGACGAACATCAACCCAGTCTCGTCGAAGAAATCGAACAGACTCGAAAGTCTCTGATTCTAATCGAAGACGCCGATGTTATATTCGAGCAACACGACGCTGGATTCGTTGATGCACTCCACACACTCGCTTCGACGTCCAAGCGTCCGGTCATTATCATGGCCACAAATCCAAACTGCCAACACCTGCAACGTTTAATCAATCAGAATGCAATTTATTTCGCTCCACCGAATGTCCTTAATATATCGAAGTTCCTCTCTGTGCTTTCGTTGATCGAAAATTGTCCGGTCGAACTGAATGATCTCGTTAGCTTGTACCTGTTGAATCGGAAGCATCTTCGAAAGACTATTCTGGAGATGCAGTTTTACATTCAAAGCGGCGGTGATCGCCTGGTCGTGAAATCGATCAAACAAAAACCCTACGACGAGAAGGGCAACACATCGTCGTCAGAGTTTTTCGCCTCACCTAGTAAACGGCGATTCTCCGAGGAACCCAACCAAGTCACCGAAACTGCAGTCGAAGAATTTGCCGAAAAAAACAAGAAGAAATTGTCAGTCGGCACAGATGTCCACTACCATACGGGACTCTTTGAATTCTTTACCTTGTGTCAGAATACGAAATGTCGAATACCGTTTCCGGTGGATTTTCATTTGCTGCGAACCAATTTGACGGAGATATTTAAAGTGTCTCGAAATTTGGTTGAGACGACAACGCGTCGGAAGTCGCGAAGTCCCAAAAAGGCATGGCTGAGTGCACTAAATCGGACGTCGGTGTCGCGGGCGTTGAGTGATTTCTATGAGAATCTTTCGACAGCGGTTATGATTGCTGGAGTGCAGGAATGCGAGGATCGCTTGACGAACAATTTGAGCGAGGACATGGCTCATTGTCTGGTCGAAAGGGCGATTGAGAAGAATCTGGCTGCCGGACATTATGCTTATAATTTATTTGACTCGCCGCAAGACGGGTAAGTTCGATAATTCATTCCTAAATACATTTTTTAAACTATGTAGTCAATGGGCACGTAGTTGTATGTTGTTTGATTCTTGTTGATGGAATCAAGTAATAAATTGTAGTACATCAAAGTACCAGCCACTTTGTTACAAACTCAGTCACTTCTACTCTGTTTGTGTTTGCATTCTCCAGTCGCCAAAACCAAGCGCTCTGGCATCCGCAGTCATTTGGTCCTTGTACCGTAGGTTCGGTCTTCCTTGGAGTCTTGAACCTGGGGGCTGGGATGAGAAGACAGCTTGTACAGTTCGCGGTTGAACCTTCTTCTCCATTCTCCATCGTCGCATACGGGACCGAAAATCCGCCGTCAAAGAATTTTTCTTTCCAAAGTGCCCAGTATCAATAGCCCTTTTCCACTTATTGTCCAGCACTCGGCGCCATAGGGTAGGACTGGTAAAATCCAAGAATTGTGTAGTAGACACTTTGTCCTTCGAGTGAGGAGTTTTGAACCCAGTTGTTTGGTCAACAGTTCGCTAGGGTAATTCTTTGTGGGATCGCCTCTAAGATATCGTTTGTGGGAATGATTTGTTCCTAGGTAGGTGAACTCCTTATTTACTTACTTAAGGTGGCGCTACAGTCCGTTGTGGACTTGGGCCTCAATCAACAGTCACCACCAGCTAGCTCGGTCCTTAGCTGTTGATTGAGGTTCTCTTCCACTTGAATGCGCCACCTGAGTCGCTGTCTTCTTCTCCTCCTACGTCCTTCGGGAATAGTGTCGAAGGCTTTCCGGGCCGGAGCATTGGTGTCCATCCGTTCTCAATCACCAAGCCATCTGAGTCTCTGGACCTTGACCCGTCTGGCTAGGTCCATGTCGTTGTACAACCCGTAAAGTTTGCTTTTATATCTTCTTCCCCATTCGCCTTCAATGCACACGGGGCCAATGATGACCCGAAGAACTTTCCTCTCGAAACAGCCTAAGGCACTTTCATCCAATATTGTCAAGGTCCATGCTTCTGCGCCATACAGCAAGAGTGGGATGATGAGTGTGTTGTACAATTTTACCTTAGTTGCTCGAGAGAGGGCTTTTCCACTCAATTGCTTTCTTAGCCCAAAGAAACAGCGATTAGCAAGAGTTATTCATCGTCTGATCTCGGCGCTGGTGTTATTGTCCGTGTTAACAGCGGAGCCTAGGTAGACAAACTCCTCTACTACCTCGAAGTTGTAGGCGTCTATTGTGACGTTCTGTCCGAGCCGTCAGTGTTGGGTGTCCATCCTCGAAGACAGCATATACTTCGTTTTTCCCTCATTTACCGCTCAACCCATTTTTGCCGCTTCTGTCTCAATTCTCACAAAGGCGCCATTGTGAACTCCTTAACTACCTCGAAATTGCTGCTACCAACAGTTTTGCTTGTTGAATGTTGATAGCATGTACCTTGTTTTGTCCTCATTCTTTTCAAGAGTTCCGCCTGTTTTTTAATCGCTGTGAAGGCCAGGAGCGATCGATGATGTTTATGTCGTCCGCATAGCCTTAGTAAGGGTCATGCGACACAGCTGGATCAGTTTGTTCGGTGGATGCTATCATGAGCAGCTTTGATGAAAAGGTGGGTTCCGACTTGAAATTCGTTTGTCTTTTCCAGAATTCGCCTCAGTGTGAATATTTGGTCTGTCGTTGTTCCGCCTGGCCTAAAGCCACACTGGTACCTGCCGATTTTTGTGTTGCAGGACGGTTTAAGACGCATACACAGTACGTTGGATAGGATTTTGTATGCAACATTGAGCAGGGATATGCCTCTGTAGATTTTGCATGAAATAGGATCGCCTTTTTTGTTGATGAGGCATATGGAGCTTATAGACCAGTCAGTGGACATGCATTCATCCTCCCACACTTTGTTGATGACCAGATGCATGCGGGTCATCAAAACACCTCCTCCATATTTAAAGAGTTCCGCAGGTATGCCATCCGACCCGGTGGACTTGTTATTTTTTAGCTTTTGGATGGCTCTTTCTACCTCTTCTGTGCTTGGGGTTGGGACTGGGGGTTCATTGACTGGTCTTGCTTTTCTTTCGTAATTAGCTCGCTCGACATTTTGCACATTCAGCAGCTGTTGGAAGTGCGGCTAAAAAACATCTGCAATTCCCTATGCTTCGGCGACTAGGTTTCCTTCACTGTTTCGAAGAGTCTGTGTCCCGGTTCTGAAACCAGAAGCTAATTTCTTCGAAATGTCGGGTGTTGTTCTTGGTCCATGACTCATCGAGATTTTTAAGCTGAGAAGGTGTTGATGCTCTTTTCTAAAGGGTTTTTCAATAGGGACGCTACAAAAGTTTTCTTAAATAAAACAAAAACGGTTTTGGATATCAATGAAATTCTTTATTATGTATGGAACTCGATTTCTTTTGCATGGCCACCACGGGCACGCTTGCAGAAGTCCAGACGCTGAACCCAATTTTCGACGGTTTTCAAGCATTAATCGGCCGATACTGCTGCAATTTCACGTTCGATATTCGTACGAAGTTCTTCAATCGTCGCTGGCTTGTTGGCATAAACCATAGATTTGACGTAGCCCCACAGGAAATAGTCTAACGGCGTTGAATCGGCATGAACCTTTATACCTTTCCATGATGAAATGGCAAACCTTACTGAAGAAAGCGGGAAAAAATATGGCGTCGTTTGCTGTCCCTATCGGTCTACTTTTGTAGCGTCCCTATTGAAAAACCCTTTACCTTCGCAGAGCCTTTTTCTCATTTCTTTTCATATGATTTTGCACTCATCCGTAATTAAAACATTACCCCTTATCTCTAGAGAGGAGTTGAATGCTTACTTTTAAGCATTTTGTCAGCAAATAGTTCGCAGAACCGCTTACAATGCATATTCTTTGTTACACTCATAAGACTCATTGGAATTTCCGTATTCTAATCAGAATCGTACTCTGGGGGTTTTTCTTTTGACATAATTATCAGCTCATTGTCATTCAGTGGTGTATGTACAATTTTTGCTTCTTTTTTTTCCAGCATCACCTTAACTTCATTTTCGCCGGTCACTCCGCTGCGATCATCGCGATCAATGGCCCTCGACTATGAACCATCGCTGCGCTCCATCTGTCGCAGTGAACAAAATCGAGTAAATAGCGAACAACGACGTGGATCCCGCTTCTATCACTATCTCCGCAACAGCTGTGTCAATCTGGGTTCGTTTTCATTGGACAATTTCGAAAAAGCATGCGACATCCTGCACGATCCATCTGACATTGAAGTAATACTCTCGCAAACATCGTCGTCGCAAAAATCGCTATAAAAACCAATAAAATAACGAAAAACAAATATAATTTACTTAATTTATGTTTTATTAATCGTACCAACAACAACAAACTTTGTAAGTGTTCTTTTTATATTTTTTTTTTAGGTTACAGTCGAGATATTTTCCGTCACGAAATATCTTCTATAATCGAGGTAGAAATAATGAACTCGTGTTTTTTTTGTATGTTTGTTTCAATAATATTAATATTTCTTTATTTGTTTTTATAAAAATTAAAATTAATGAAAAGAAGAAAACATTGAATATGTACATAAAACTATGGATTTCTAAAATGAATGAAAAATGAAAACAACAAAATCTATAACTAAGAGGTCTTAAGTTAATCGATGAAATGAAATAAAATACATATTTTCAAACACAGAACAGGAACTTTATTCGCCGACGCTTCTCCGATTTGGCACTGGGTGTGAGTGAGATCTCTGATTGGGTGCTGTAGCGATTTTCAGCTGGCGCTTGTATTTTCTACAAAAAAAAAAAATAAACAGCAAATGTTAGATTTATTTTGTTTTGGTTTTTGCGGTTAGATTGACTTACCTCTGCTACACAACCGATTCGGTATTTTTTGAGATCGGCTGACGCATCTGATGAATGACCGGCTTGATTGAATGCCTTTGTTGCATCTTTGCCAGCGTATTCGCTGATCAGTTCACCACCGCCGGGATGTTTGTCAAGAAAGTCTGTTACATCGTAAACGCCTCCTTTGATAATGATCCAGACACGGTTTCCGTCTTCGCCATTGTTGGCTGCCACTTCGGCTAAAGTGTAGGTTTTTTCAAGCATTTCTTATTTTGATTGTTTACAAAAAGCTCTGGTTAACGGTATACTCTCGAGATTCGCACTTGAGTGAATGAATAATTGTTGAATTGTGGATGAACTTTTATATCGTGGCCGGTCTTTGAGACTGTGGCAGAGATAAGAGGAATTCCCATGTTGTGCTCATGCGCATTTGGCTTTGCAAAATTCTATTCCGCTCTCTGACTTACTTTCGCTCTCGTTTTGAGAACACTTGAGATAAGACACATTTTTTTAGATTCAATAAAAAAGCAAACATCAGATTTTGCTGTGTTTACTTTGGCTCAGACTGTGGGGATTCATGAACCTCAGAGATAAGGTTTACGTGACTCTGATAAGTCCAATAAATACCATCTTGATTTGGCAATCCACCAATATGAATTTTTTTTTTATTCATGAACATTTGATCGTCCAAGTGGGCACTTGAAAATGTTACTGCCGTTGGTGACACATTCTGTCACGTCTTAAGGGTGTCAAATTAATGACACGATTAGGATTTGTTTGTAAATGTTCAGAAATTGGAGGCGATGTTCATGTTTACGATATAATCTTTCAGAAACGGAACTCGATGTTTTTTTTCCTGAATATCAAGCTTATTTTTGCGATTGAAATTCTTATCAAATCCCATTTGTCGTTTATTGCTGATCATTGGGGAACTTTTTTGAAGTGGATTTTGTCTGTAATTATGTAGTTTATTCAGTTGTCGTTTTTTTGTTTTGTTTTATTGGCAAATTAACTTAAGTGTAGGTACTTAAGGAAAATTCTAATAAGAAAAAAAGAATAAAGATTAAGGAATGGTTATGTTTGTTCCTGGTAAACTGTTAGATCGTAGACATGATTGTGGAAATACCAAATCATAGGTTATTAATATTGAAAATAATTGCAAAATAATCAGAATCTCATATCTGAATCTCAATCAAATACTTGGTGATTGCATGCTCTTATGCCGTGTTGTACCTACGTACTTTTGTCAGAAAGATGTAAATTTGATAAAATTCTTGAACTTGTTTCAACTTGACATACAAAAGACTTCGAGAAGTTAGTTCCTTTTTTCGAAGCAGAAAATCTTGAGTGTGTCTCTGAGAGATAAGATACTTTAAGATAGAATCGAACAAAGCACAATGATAATGCGAAATTTTGTTTTGTTGGGGACTAAAAATATAAAACAATTACATCTCGAAATTTCGATCAAAATCAAAAGCAAATAGAAGGCGGTCTTTTGTTATTTCTATCTGTTCGACATCTTCTACTTCATTTTATGGATCAATTAAAATTGGTTGCTTTCGAGTTCATATGAGTAATAAACACTGTCTCACAAGTTTTTGATTCAGCCCCATCGTCGTATCCAATCGAAAGAAAATTATATCCGATTTGTACGAAACATACGAATTTGGTTCGCAGGGAAGACAAGTGCATTCAAGAGGACACAAGCGTCCAAAGAAACCTCTGTCTATCAATTCCTACTCTCCACCTCCCCGTGGTGAACATCGGTTGCCGAGTACCTTCAACCGAAGATTAGGTTCCAATCCCAGTGGGAAGTTGTTGGCGGCAGCAAAGAGAGAGAGAGGGGGAGGAGGTATGCCCCACTAAGGCATGCCTCCTTTTCAACAGGCGGCAGCGGAAGAACTCCCAAGATGGAATCAACGGTGGCGTTTACAGTTCCAGTCAGGATGAACTACTTAGTGAATACCTTATAGGGCTACTACGATATATTCGCAGCCCAGGCCTATATGGAGCGGTATGGCCGGCTCTTCGTCTTACAGTTAAACTAAAGACCTAACCCTCCAGGTTGGTTGCCACATAAAGAAACTACAGTTCCGAACCACCAACAAGCCTTGGATACGGACGGAATTAATGATGACGACCCACGCAAACGATTTAAGGACAACGAAGTTCGGTTTTGCACTTGGAACGTTAGGTCCCTCAACAGACCACGTGCAGCCGAACATCTAGCGGATGCCCTGGACTACTATAAAGTAGATCTCTGCTTCAGAAAATTTCCAGCTATTTCAAATCGCCATATCTCTCATTTTACCCAGAAAGCCTATATCAAATGTTGCACGAGAAAAAAGGGTCTGCTTGTCCTTTATCAGTTTCTGAAAACCAAAACTATCTGTGAGGACTTCTAACGGAGTTATGGTCAAACAAAATTTTTTGTTTGGTTTTGGTCCTTAGCTTACCGTAATCCCATAGAAAGAATATCTTCTGATGCAAATATCTCGGCAACCAGAGCTCGGAATTGAGATTTGCTTTCAGTAGTGTGCTTCAGATAAGGAGAACTCTAATATGTGCAAAAATGATTCTTAAAAATTTTCAAAAAATATCATGGGTCTGGCACATGAGACATGAAATCCTCGATTCAAACCCTCCAAGGATGCCGGGCTGTAATGATCACTCCAGTTGTCCTCTGTGCGTTCACCGGGACGGTGGTCAGCTAAGGCCAGGTTGCATATAGGCGGGTGTTTCTCTACTCTTCATTAATTAAAAATGCAGAAGTTTCATCTGACCATACATTCGGGGTTCCTAATTTCAGTGGTGGTGTGAGCCTTAGAAGTGTGCCCAAGAATGAAAAGCTGGGGGAAAACCAGCTATTAATGAGCTCTTTCCGATGCCTCGACAGGGCCCGTCATACCTGTTGCTCGTGGGAACAAAAATGAACAAAGCAAATGAAGTCAAAATAAAATGGCAACCGATCAAAACTTATCACTGAGACCAAATTTCCTTGGCTTCTGGTCGGAAGATGAGTTGATTGCCTCAAGCAAAGAGAAAAAGCAAAGTGAAAAAGGAGCCGATGCTAGCAACAGCAAGGCGATACCACCACCTGCTGGCGACGGCGACGCAGAAAGGCAATTTGGACGGTAACGCAGGGAGCAGCGACTGCAAACCTAAGCGTAAAATAAAAGTGGTACGGTGAGAAAAAAGCGGTACAAAAGTGCCCTGTTCGTTTTCAGCAAGATTGCTAAAAATGATCTGGAAGGCACTACAACCGATAAAGACTGGGAGGATAAGGTTAAATACACCAAAATCGTAGAAGACTACGAGAAATCTCTGGTGACCACAACCAATTGCGAAGGTGGGCAAGTTGCTAAGCCCAAAAGGTCTCAAGATGAGACTGCTCATTCAGGCAAAAACTGGGACTCCCAGAGAAAAAAGGTGAACAAAAACCAGACAGGAGAAATCTATCACTGGTGGCAAGGCGGCGCACACCTTGAGTCAGGGACGATCTCCAGTCCAGGTAGCAATAGCTGACCAGCTGTTTGCGAACGGGAAGTCAGTTGCAACCAACTGGCCAGCTATTGAAGCCAAATTGCAGAATCTGGTGATTGAACATATTCTCGAAGGGCACGGGGGGCCTCTACATCATTCAACCCCGCCGAGACAGTGAGAGGTTCCTGGATTATCAAATGTGATAGGTTTTCGAAGGACTTCCTGGTGCTCGGGCGGACATGAAGCTCAAGCTCAACCAGGCCAAGGACATCCCTAGAAAACCAAAAGCAATTGTTTGGTTACCCAAATTGGAGACCAAGTTAAATGGGGAGTCTTCTAAAAGTACTCAAAAGTCAAAATCCCGAGGTCGATATGGAGGACTGGTCGGTCATCAAGATTAATGGCGAAGAAAAGTCTCAGTTCTCAGATGGCAGTCTTACTCCAAATCACCAAAAATGGCAAAAAAGCATTTATGGTGAAGAACCGTCTTAACTTTGGCATCAGAGAAGTCAAAGTTAAGGTACTGACCGACTCTGATAAAGGTGTTAGCGACAAGACGTCGGACCCGGTAAGCAAGCCAGTTCCATCTGCACCAAAATGCAAATCAATCTGAAGCATTTGAGAATTGCTTCTGATAATCCTCAAATTCTTCTGCGACAGAAGGATATTGACATTGACATTGTCCAAGAGCCATGGGTCAACAATCTAAGAGTCCAGGGACTCAAGGATAAGAAGGATAAGAACTATGACCTCTTCTAAAATACTAAAAATCCAGACCAATTAAGCTCTCGGACTGGCATTTTCGTTGAAAAACATTTAAAGACATTTCTATGTTCTTATTTAAGCTCTTCAGATCTGACGGTGGTGAAAATCGAGGACGCGAACGGAGGAGTCTTTGTAGGCTCATTATACATGGTCCACACGAGCTAATGCCAGGCTGCGATGCCAATGCCCGCACACAATACGGGGCAGTTCGTGCACTATTGAAAAAGGTGAGTCTTTATTTGACTTTTTTATGTAACAAATAATGAAAACAAGGTTAAAGTAGAAGTTGGAAAGTATCACTCGAGAACTCTTTTTTAGATCACAGATGCATACTTTTCAATCTAGGTCTCATAGTAGAGCCCTCGACATATTTAAGAATTTCCAAAAAGACCTGGACCAAATTTGGTCGTATAGTCAAGCCCAAATTAAAAAAGGTTACGGATGCCTATAGTTTCACAAATCAAATGTCCACTGTGGCGTATGTGTGCTATTTATTTTTCTTCTATTTTCTACGTATGTGTTGTATTCATGTTCCGAGGGAATCTCACAATTTGTTTTACAATTCTTCCCATTAGGAATTCGGTTTTATTGATGTCTTTTGATTCACTAATATCGTCATCCTTACTTACTTAAGGCTGCGCTATACTACGTTGTGGGCTTGGGCTTCAATCAACAGTCTCCGCCAGCCTGCTCGGTCCCTAGCTATCTGTCTCCAGTTTTGCACTCCAAGTTGATTGAGATCCTCTTCCACTTGAGAGCGCCAACTGAGTAGTGGTCTTCCTCTCCTTCTTCGTCCCTTGGGAATAGTGTCGAAGGCTTTCCGGGCCGGAGCATTGGTGTCCATCCGCTCTAAATGACTGAGCCATGTTGTTGTGCAACCCGTAAAGTTTGCTGTTATATCTTCTTTGCCATTCCCCTTTAATGCACACGGGGCCAAAGATGACCCCAAGAACTTTCCTCTCGAAACAGCCTAAGGTACTTTCATCCGATTTTGTCAGGGTCCATGCTTCTGCACCATACAGCAAGACTGGGATGATGAGGGTGTTGTACAGTTTTACCTTAGTTGCTCGAGAGAGGCCTTTTCTACTCAACTGCTTTCTTAGCCCAAAGAAACAGCGATTAGCAAAAGATATTCTTCGTCTGATCTCGGCGTTTGTGTTATTGCCCGTGTTTATAGCGGAGCCTAGGTAGACAAACTCCTCTACTACCTCGAAGTTGTATGCGTCTATTGTGACGTTCTGTCCGAGCCGTTCTGTTGCCGCTTCTGTCTCATTTCTCACAAAGGCGCCATTGACATCACGCTGTGTTCTTCCCATTATATCAATATCATCGGCGTACGCGAGAAGTTGAACAGATTTTTGGAAGATAGTGCCTCTGGTGTTGACGGTGGAGTTCTGCACTATCTTCTCAAAAACGATGTCAAAGAAATAGCGTGACAGTGCATCGCCTTGTCTGAATCCTTTTTTGCATCAAAAAATGCCGTAAGCTCGTTGCCAACCTTGATGGAGCATCGTGAGTTCTCCATTGTCACTTTGCACAACCGAACGAGCATTGTAGGGATGCCAAGACTAGACATGTAGCTTTATACAGTTTGTCTCTGTAGATGCTGTCATACGTGGCCTTAAAATCGATGAAAATATGGTGGGTATCGATTTGGAGTTCAAAGGTCTTTTCCAGGATTTGCGTCAACGTGAAAATTAGATCGATGATTGACTTTCCTGGCCTGAAGCCACATTGATAAGGACCAATCAGATTGTTGACGAAAGGCTTCAGACGCTCACATATTATATTCCCGCAGAGAGGATCTTGTAAGCGATGTTAAGTAGACTGATTCCTCTGTAGTTAGCGCAGTTTAGATGATCTCCCTTTCTCAGGATCGGGCAAACAATTCTGAGGTTCCCTTCATCGGGCTCTGACCATATCTTACAAATGATCCGTAAGTTTTTTGCAATCTGCAAAATTTTGAAACGAAATTAATATCCCTCATGTTCTGTAGCGTGTTCTCTATGTATGTCTACTTATAGAGTGAGTTAGATAATAATTTATTAACTTGAGATCGATACATAAGATATCACAAATTTTTGTACATTCCAAATTAATAACTGTTCATTCATGACTTCGTAGAATCATTTTTTGGGTCAGGTATTTTCATTCCACTTAAAAGTGTAAAACGTTAAAATAGTTTTGTGCCTATCAGCAATTTGTTTAGTTTTTGCAGACATTTAATCAGTCACGTTCAAGAACTATCGATTTTGGATTGATAGCAATTGGTCTATAACTAAATCGTGATTCCACATAATTAAGTACATGATAGTAATTTTACATTAGGTTCCAGATTATCTGATAAATGACAGCCGAATTCGAAATCTGGAATTTATATTTATCAAATTCTTCAGAGTTCTTCTGTCGATTGGTCATCGACAATATATTTCTTCGTCGTTTATTTTCAGTTGATTACATTTAACCAAAATGTTGAACACTCATCCAACGGGGTTCGAAAGAAAACGTTGAAATACACACATTTATCGAATAAACATTAGAGATAGATTTCTTATGATATTTAACTGCGACTTTGTGTACCTATTTGGAATGGCTATGGCTAAATTTTTGCT
>CAKKXW010000001.1:99938293-99967743 GCA_920937365.1 Sphaerophoria rueppellii
TAGAAGGCGGTCTTTTGTTATTTCTATCTGTTCGACATCTTCTACTTCATTTTATGGATCAATTAAAATTAGTTGCTTTCGAGTTCATATAAGTAATAAACACTGTCTCACAAGTTTTTGATTCAGCCCCATCGTCGTATCCAATCGAAAGAAAATTATATCCGATTTGTACGAAACATACGAATTTGGTTCGCAGGGAAGACAAGTGCATTCAAGAGGACACAAGCGTCCAAAGAAACCTCTGTCTATCAATTCCTACTCTCCACCTCCCCGTGGTGAACATCGGTTGCCGACTACCTTCAACCGAAGATTAGGTTCCAATCCCAGTGGGAAGTTGTTTTCGGCAGCAAAGAGAGAGAGGGGGAGGAGGTATGCGCCCACTAAGGCATGCCTCCTTTTCAACAGGCGGCAGCGGAAGAACTCCCAAGATGGAATCAACGGTGGCGTTTACAGTTCCAGTCAGGATGAACTACTTAGTGAATACCTTATAGGGCTACTGCGATATATTCGCAGCCCAGGCCTATATGGAGCGGTATGGCCGGCTCTTCGTCTTACAGTTAAACTAAAGACCTAACCCTCCAGGTTGGTTGCCACATAAAGTAACTACAGTTCCAAACCACCAACAAGCCTCGGATACGGACGGAATTAATGATGACGACCCACGCAAACGATTTCAGGGCAACGTATTTCGGTTTTGCACTTGGAATGTTTGGTCTCTCAACAGACCACGTGTAGCCGAACATCTAGCGGAAGCCCTTGATTGCTATAAAGCAGATCCGGTTAAAGGAATGTTCGAAAGATTTCTGCCTTCAGAAAATTTCCATTTTCCAAATTCAAATGTTGCACGAGAAAAAAGGGTCTGCTTGTCCTCTATCAGTTTCTGAAAACCAAAACTATCTGTGAGCACTTCTAACCGGGTAATGGTCAAAAAAACCTTTTTTATTTAGTTTTTTGTCTTTAGCTTACCGTAATCCCATGAAAAGAATATGTTCTCATGCAAATATCTCGGCAACCAGAGCTCGGACTTGAGTTTTGCTTTTAGTAGTGGGCTTGAGATAGGGCGAACTCTAAAATGTACAAAAATGATTCTTAAAAATTTTCGAAAAATATCATGGGCCTGGCACATGAGACATGAAATCTTCGATTCAAACCCTCCAAGGGTGCCGGGCTCTAATGATCACTCCAGTTGTCCCCTGTGCGTTTCACCTACTACTACTCTACTACTACTCTTCATTAATTAAAAAATCGGAATTGTAATCTGACCATACATTCGGGGTTTCTTATTTCAGTGGTGGTGTGAGCCTTAGAACCGTGCCCAAGAATGAAAAGCTGGGGGAAAAGCCAGCTGTTAACGAGCTCTTTCGGATGTCTTGGCAGGTTCCGTCATACCTCTTGCTCGTGGAAACAAAAATGAACAAAGCAAATGAAATTAAAATGAAATGGAAACCGATCAAAACTTATCACTGAGATCAAATTTCCTTGGCTTCTGGTCGGAAGATGAGTTACTCAAGCAAAGAGACAGTGAAAAAGGAGCTGATGCTGGCAATAGCAAGGCGATGCCATCACCTGCTGGCGTTAGTAGTGTGGGCAAGTTGGACGTTAACGCAGGGAGCAGCGACTCAAACCTAAGCATACAAATAATTCTAGTGGTACGGTTAGAAAAAATCGGTACAAAAGTGCCCTGTTCGTTTTAAGCAAGATTGCTAAAAATGTTCAGAAATGCATTACAACCGATAAAGACCGGTTAAATACACCAAAATCATAGAAGACTACGAGAAATCTCTGGTGAGCACAACCACGCGCGAAGGTGGGCAAGTTGCTAAGCGCAAAAGGGTCTCAAGATGAGACTGCTCACTCTTTAGGCTCAAATTGTGGGGCACGGAGAGCCCTCTCCATCATTCAATTCGCCAAGACAGTGAGAGGTTTCCGGGTTATCAAATGTAGCGATAGGTTTTCGAAGAACTTCCTGGCTAAATACGTTGCGAGGATTACGGATGGGTGGACATGAAGTTCGTGCTCAACCAGGCCAAGGATATCCTTAGAGGACCAAAAGCAATCATTTGGTTACCCAAATTGAAGACCAAGTTGAATGGGGAGTCTTCTAAAATTAAGTCAAAATCCCCAGGTCGATATGGAGGACTGGTCGGTCATCAAGATTAATGGCGAAGAAAAGTCTCAGGTGGCAGTCTTACTCCAAATCACCAAAAATGGAAAAAAGCATTTATGGTGAAGAAACGTCTTAACTTTGGCATCAGAGAAGTCAAAGTTAAAAGGTAATGGCCGACTCTTATAAAGGTGTGACCGACAAGACGTCGGACCCCGTGAGCAAGTTCCATATGCACCAAAATACGAATTAATCTGAAGCATTTGAGGATTGCTTCGGATAATCTTCTGAATCAGAAGGATTTTGACATTGATATTGTCCAAGAGCCACGGATCAACAATCTAAGAGTCCAGGGACTCAAGGGTAAGAATACTATAACCTCAAGACCAATTAAGCTCTCGGACCTGCATTTTAGTTGAAAAACATTTAAAGACATTTCTATTTCCTTATTTAAGCTCTTCAGATCTGACGGTGGTGAAAATCGAGGACATCGAACGAAGGAGTCCTTGTAGCCTCATTATACATGGTCCCCACAAGCTGCTGCCAGGTTGCGACGACAATGCCCGGCACACAATATGAGGCAGTTCGTGCACTAATGAAAGAGGTGAGTCTTTGTTTGACTTTATTATGGAACTTAACTTAGCAATCCTTTATTAAGGCAATATCCCAACATTCGTCTTTCCAAGCTCTGACAACTTTGAGGGGTGGAAAGAAGTGTTAGACATAACTCTAACAAATAATGAAAACAAGGTTAGAGTAGTTGGAAAGTATGACTCGAGAACTCTTTTTTAGATCACAGATGCATACTTTTCAATCTAGGTCTCATAGTAGAGCCCTTGACACCTTTAAGAAATTCAAAAAGAACTGGACCAAATTTGGTTGGTTCCTAGACTAGAACTCAACTATATGACAGAGTTAAACTCTGCAGTTGATACCTTCTGAAAGGCATTAAACACGGATTAAAAAGCATCTTGCCCCAATAGCCGCAGTAAGTAATCAGTCCCACCATGGTGGAACCAACAATTTTCGAATCTCACGAGAATCATCATCTGCAGACAGATTGCGAGAAACTCCTGACCTTCATTCTTTAAGAAGGGAGATGGTACTTGGACAGTGAATTCAACAGAGACCTTAAAATTTCTCACAATTTTCTCTGACTTAAGTTCGAAAATTATACCTACATCAAAATGAGGTCCTAAGAATATGCTACGGATGCCTATAGTTTCACAAATCAAATGTCTACTGTGACGTATGTGTGCTATTTATTTGTCTTCTATTTTCTACGTATGTGTTGTATTCATGTTCCGAGTGAATCTCACATCTTGTTTAACAATTCATCCCATTAGGAAATCGGTTTTATTGACGTCGTTTGATTCAGCAATATCGTCATCCTTACTTACTTAAGGTTGCGCTACAGTCCGTTGTGGACTTGGGCCTCAATCAACAGTCACCGCCAGCCAACTCGGTCCCTAGCTAGCTGTCTCCGGTTTTGCACTCCAAGTTGATTGAGGTCCTCTTTCACTTGAATGCGCCAACTGAGTCGCGGTCTTCCTCTCCTCCTACACCCCTCGGGAAAAGTGTCGAAGGCTTTCCGGACCGGAGCATTGGTGTCCATTCGCTCTAAATGACCGAGCCATCCGAGTCACTGGACCTTGACCCTTCTGGGTAGGTCCATGTTATATCTTCTTCGTTACCTTAGTTGCTCGAGAGAGGGCTTTTCCACTCATTTGCTTTCTTAGCCCAAAGAAACAGCGATTAGCAAGAGTTATTCTTCGTCTGATCTCGGCGCTGGTGTTATTGCCCGTGTTTATAGCAGAGCCTAGGTAGACAAAATCCTCTACTACCTCGAAGTTGTATGCGTCTATTGTGAAGTTTAGTCCGAGTCGTTGGTGTTGGGTGTGCTTCCTCGAAGACAGCATATACTTCGATTTTCCCTCATTTACCGCTAAACCAATTTTTGCCGCTTCTGTCTCAATTCTCACAAAGGCGCAGTTGACATCACGCTGTGTTCTTCCCATTATATCAATATCATCGGCGTACGCGAGAAGTTGAACAGATTTTTGGAAGAAAGTTTCTCTGGTGTTGACGTTGGAGTTCTGCACTATCTTCTCAAGAACGATGTTAAAGAAATCGCATGACAGTGCATCGCCTTGTCTGAATCCGTTTTTGACTTCGAAAGATTGCGTAAGCTCGTTGCCAACCTTGATGAAGCTGCGTGAGTTCTCGTTCGTCATTTTGCACAAGCGAACGAGCTTGGCAAAGATGCCAAAACAAGACATAGCTTTAAACAGTTCGTCTCTGTAGATGCTGTCATACGCGGCCTTAAAATCGATGAAAAGATGGTGGGTATCGATTTGGAGTTCAAAGGTCTTTTACAGGTTTTGCCTCAACGTGAAAATAAGGTCGATAATTGACTTTCCTGGCCTGAAGCCACATTGATAAGAACCAATCAGATTGTTGACGAAAGGCTTCAGACGTTCACATATTACGGCAGAGAGGATGTTGTAGGCGATATTAAGTAGACTGATTCCTCTGTAGTTGGTGCAGTTTGGAGGATCTCCTTTTTCCAGGATCGGGCAAACAATGCTGAGGTTTCATTCATCGGGCATGCATTTCTCTGACCATATCTTACAGATGATCCGTAAGTTTTTATTTTGTAATCTGCTGCAAAATGAACTATTTTTAATCCGACACAAAATTTTGAAACGAAATTAATGTCCCACATGTTCTATAGCGTGTTCTCTATGTATGTCTACTTATAAAGTGAGTTAGATAATAATTTATTAACTCGAGATCGATACATAAGATATCACAAATTTTTGTACATTCCAAATTAATAACTGTTCATTCATGACTTCGTAGAATCATTTTTTGGGTCAGCTAATTTCATACCACTTAAAAGTGTAAAACGTTAAAATAGTTTTGTGCCTATCAGCAATTTGTTTAGTTTTTGCAGACATTTAATCAGTCACGTTCAAGAACTATCGATTTTGGATTGATAGCAATTGGTTTATAACTAAATCGTGATTCAACATAATTAAGTACATGATAGTAATTTTACATTAGGTTCCAGATTATCTGATAAATGACAGCCAAATTCGAAATCTGGAATTTATATTTATCAAATTCTTCAGAGTTCTTCGCACGATTGGTCATCGACAGTATATTTCTTCGTCGTTTATTTTCAGTTGATTACATTTAACCAAAATGTTGAACACTCATCCAACGGGGTTCGAAAGAAAACGTTGAAATACACACATTTATCGAATAAACATTAGAGATAGATTTCTTATGATATTTAACTGCGACTTTGTGTACCTATTTGGAATGGCTATGGCTAAATTTTTGCTTAAAAATTTTCTTATCTAAATAGCAATTCTGACTCCAGTCAAAATAAACAAAAAAGTTCAAAGTTCAAATGGTCCGTAGGATTAGATCAAGAGTAAGTTAATAAGTTAACCTCTAAACTCAGCTCCAAAAAAAATAGTTAGTACAGGGATTTGTTCTACAAGACAAAATAAAAACACATAATATCTTTAAGTAGAACGCTTATAGCGTTTTTTTTTGTGATCCGTAATTGTTACACAAAATTATCCGATTCTTCTGGTTTGACGAAGAATGCAAGCAGGCCCATGCAGCCAAGCAGGAGGCATAGAAAGCGGCGCTGCATACAACGACAAGAGGTGCTCGTGAGCTCTACGAGCGAAAGAGGAGAGAGGAACGCCGGCTTCTCAGAAGAAAAAAGAGAGAGTATGAGAAGCGTCATGGGGGAGCCAACAGCAGGAATGAAGTTCGGAGGTTTTATCGAAAGGTTAAACAGCTGGCTCAAGGTCATCGAGCATGAACCGATGCCTGCAGAGATGAACAAGGGGCCACTATAGTAGAATCGCAGTCAATGCTGGGGATTTGAAAAGAACACTTCTGTAGATTGTATAACGGCGACGACGAACAAAACCCGGCCGTTAGACAGGAGCCTTTCATCGGACACGATGATAGCCAACAATTCCGTGAACCCGACCTAGAAGAAGCAAAAACGGCAATATCACTGCTGAAATTCAACAAAGCCGTTGGAGCAGATGGTCTAGCTGCGGAGCTGTTCGAAGCAGCAGGCGACGAGCTAGATAGGAACATGCAACAAATCATCTGTAAGATATGCCCAGAGGAATGCATGTCCGATGAATGGAACCTCAGCATTGTTTGCCCGATCCTGAAAAAGGGAGATCCTCTTAACTGCGCCAATTATAGAGGAATAAGTCTACTAAACATCGCCTACAAGATCCTCTTTGCCGTAATATGTGAACGTCTGAAGCCTTTCGTCAACAATCTTATTGGTCCTTATTAATGTGGCTTCAGGCCAGGAAAGTCAACCATCGCCCAAACATTCACGTTGACCTATGAACTCCAAATCGATACCCACCATCTTTTCATCGATTTTAAGGCAGCGTATGACAGCATCTACAGAGACGAACTGTACAAAGCTACGTCTAGTTTTGGCATCTCTGCGAAGCTCGTTCGCTTGTGCAAAATGACGAACGAGAACTCACTCAGCTTCATCAAGGTTGGCAACGAGCTTACGCAATCTTTCGAAGTCAAAAAAGGATTCAGACAAAGCGATGCCCTGTCGTGCGATTTCTTTAACATCGTTCTTGAGAAGATAGTGCAGAACTCCACCGTCAACACCAGAGGCAGTATCTTCCAAAAATCAGTTCAACTTCTCGCGTACGCCGGTGATATTGATATAATGGGAAGAACACAGCGTGATGTCAATGACGCCTTTGTGAGAATTGAGACAGAAGCGGAAAAATGGGTTTAGCGGTAAATGAGGGAAAAACGAAGTATATGCTGTCTTCGAGGAAGGACACCCATCACCGACAGCGACACGGCTCGGACAGAACGTCACAATAGTATAGTAGAGGAGTTTGTCTACCTAGGCTCCGCTATAAATACAAGCAACAACACCAGCGCCGAGATCAGACGTAGAATAACTCTTGTTAGTCGCTGTTTCCTTGGGCTAAAAAAGCAATTGAGGGGAAAAGTCCTCTCTGGAGCAGCTAAAGTAAAATTGTGCATTAGGCTGTTTCGAGAGGAAAGTTCTTCGAGTCATCTTTGACCCCGTGTGCATTGAAGGGGAATGGCGTAGAAGATATAACAGCGAACTTTACGGGTTGTACAATGACATGGACCTACCCAGAAGAGTCAAGGTCCAGAGACTCAGATAGCTCGGTCATTTAAAGCCCGGGAAGCCTTCGACGCTATTCCCGAGGGACGTAGGAGGAGAGGAAGACCGCGACTCAGTTGGCGCACTAAGTAGAAGAGGACCTCAATCAACTTGGAGTGCAAAACTGGAGACAACTAGCTAAGGACCGAGCTGGCTGGCGGAGACTGTTGAATGAGGCCCAAGTCCACAACGGACTGTAACGCCACCTTTAGTAAGTAAGTGAGCATATGAGAAATATCGAATGCAGATGCATGACAGAATCGATTTTCTGTTCTTGTCGGAACACGAACTGTCATCTTGTGCCAAGTGAACGAATTCAGAATCGCTTGGAATGGTTCCGAATGACAAAAAAAAAAACACTAATAAATTCACAACAAATGTCAGATTCTTCAGAAATCAGAATCAAGTACTACCAATAGTGCTAATTAGTACTTCGATGCGAAAAGAAAAGTTAGTAATTTTTTAGGTTATCTTAAGTGTATTTTTGAAGTGAGCGGAATTGATGAGAGACCTTTGAGCAGAAATAATTTGTGTTGTATCAATTTGTGTTTATTTTCAAAAACCAAACAGCGATAAGAAAATCTTATGAATGAACTATCGAACAAAGTTTTTAAGAGGAAATAAGTGGTAAAATTGACACTCCTTTTGAAGCCTCTACATCATTTTTCTTTTTTTAATTGGAATTGGAACAGAGCAAAATGCAGCCGTTCGTGGTCCCCGAGTTGCTATCTTGAATTAACCGAACTCATCGAAAAAAGTTAATAACGAAAACGTGCTCAAGTTGTACTTGGTCGATATCACACTATGACAATGACCTGAAGTTATCGATTTCAGTAATTGAATAGCAAGCCTAGTGGTTTATATAATTTTTAAAGCGAAATTAAGCATTTTTAGGTCGCTAGGGTGGTCCGTGATTATTGTAAGAGTCAGAAATAAATGGATACCCTAGTCGGTTGACATTTTGTCAGAGATTTTGTTGAAGGGATTTTATCATTTTGCTTTCGTTGTTTCATGGAAAACTAGAGACTACGATTCTTTGGAGGAAGGCCTTCCACTCCACAGATCCGCTAATCCTTCATTTGTTGTTCTAATCTTTTTGCTAGTCAATCGTCTACAGTCAATCGTCTAGTTAAAGACAAATAGCATGCTTCTCCTTCATACAACAATACTTCTTGCAGTATCAGAAATGAGTTGGAGAAAGACAGAAAAGCCAAGATCTTCTTTGGAGGAAGGGCTTCATCTCGATATTCCGCTAATCCTTTACTTCATTGTTTCAATGTTTTTGCTAATGGAAGGTAGATTGCTAATTTTGCTGGGTGCTTAGTGCTTCTAAGAAATTTTAATAGCAAAATTAAGCATTTTTAGACCGTTAGGGTGGTCAGTGATTATTGTTAAGGTCAGAAATAAATGGATACCTTATTCGGTTGCCTTTTTTTATGTATGCGGATTTCGTAAAGTAGTTTCGTCCTTTTGGTTTTGTTGTTTCATGGACACCTGAAGAGATTATGATTCCTTGGAGGAAGACCTTCCACTCCACAGATCCACTAGTCTTTCATTTTGTTGTTGCATTAAGAGATTTCCTTCCTGAACCAATTTAAAGTATGATGAGGCCCAGTCCATCGCTTGAACAACCTGACTATTGTTAAAAAATTGCCTTACATATTTCGAATTTGATTTGGATCTTGTTTTAGTATTCTACATGCTTCCCTAGTTTAGGTTAGAGTGGAGAGTGGACAGCTAGGCTGTTTCCTCTTCCTCCTCGTCCAGGCAGCTACTCCAGGAGTCGTTTGCGTAGACCAAAGCCTCAAAGCATGTCTACCTATATGAGGCAGTGTCCTGCCTGCTCAGGGAAATCAATCCTTTTGACCGTTTAAGGTCTTTAAAAAAAAAAAATAGAATGGCGCGACAGCTTTTGAAGAGCTTAGGCCTAAGTGGTTTACTCTTCTTAAAAATTTTCTGGGTGCGTGTGAAGAATTGAGGGGACCTACAATTTAACGCCGATTCAGAACGACAAAGTTCAGATGCACTTTGTCATGACAGATTGGTACTATTGGGAGTTTTGACAGATCTTCGCAAGAGGCAGTGTCCGTGAAAGATGAAATAAAAACTATAGGCATGAGTAGGACTCGAACCCACGACGTTCTGTTTAGCAACCAACGAATCTGGCAAGCTCATCGGCTTTGCAATTTCTCGGAATGTTTCTGTGGTCCGGCACCCAAATGAGTTGAATGTTAAACTGTTCCGTCATCTTATTCAGAGATGATTGACGGTCGTGAACTATTAGTTTGATTTTTTTTTTTTTTTTTTTGACAACCCGAGTCTTGCAAGATATAACGTTCTCTTTGAGCCAGGGTAGTGCCTCTTTAATCATCATTTCTTCTGCCTGAAACACACTACATTGATTGGAAAGTCTATATGATGGACTGAGATTCAGTTGTTTCGTGTAGATACCACTTGCAAGGCCGTAGTCGGTCTTTGAACCGTCTGTATAGAAGTGTATGGTGTTTTCTTCCAGAAGGATCTTGGGGGGATAGAAATTCGGAAATTATTATATTGAATACCATTTGGGGTGGTATAGTCTAATCGATCTGGGATAGATAGATTGTAACTGATTGAGAAGTGGCTCTAGGCCTTACGCATGAGTTGGCTGCCACCATTTAGAGGAAGACGTCGAGAGGTGTTAGGTTTCGAAGTACTTCTAAAGCTGCTGTTGCAGCGAAGTGCTCCCGTGATTCACATACCTGCTGACCGCTTGGCTTTAACGAGTATATTCAAATTTACCATTTTGTGCATTGCGGTCCACCATACGACGACAACTCCATATATGTCTGTCTGATTACCGAGGTATATAGCCAGTGGGTTATTTTTGGGGAAGAGCCCCATTTTGAGCTTATGTCCTTTTTACAAGCAAAGAGTGCTACAGTTGTCTTTTTTAACTCTTTCATCATCCTTTTTTGTCTAAAATAAGCCCTAAATATTTGGCTTGGTCGGAGAATGTTAGTTAGGTGAATTTTGTACCTTCTCATATGGAGTACTACTTCCGTTTTATTTGGGTTGACATCCTAGCCAAAATCTTTTGCCGAATTGATGAGTCTGTTTAAGGCCCCGATTGCGAGTGTTAATTTTCTAATCGATCATCGATCGTCGTTTTAATTATTTCATATTGCACAGGTTGAATGTGATCGAAGCCCTTCAGTAAAACATATGAAGGGGAACCTTGACATCGCCAAGGTTGTTTGTGGAAATCCCAGACTTGGCAAAGCAAATAACTATTCAAATTTACGTCGAGTTAATAAAAGACAGAACAAAAAAATTATGATTTCAAGAATAAACACAATAAAGAACTGTCAAATGTTAAATATTCACAATAAAGACAATTGGTTTGTTCGATGTGCGATCTGGGTCGCTCTGATTTCGCACTGAGCTGTTCAATGTCGCTCTTTTTTTTTTTGCCCCGGTGCATTTCCACCGTGTTCGTTGTGCATTCAGTGCTCGCACCGGGAGCGCCCTAAATCACCCCAATTTTTTTTTTCTGACGAGAATTTCGGAGCTGTCCGAATCAGCTGTTGCTATACAACAAAGAGAAAAAACAGAACACTACTAACGCGTTGGATGTGAAACCAAACGCAGAGAAATTTTCCATTTTTTTTGATAGCTCCGTTCACAGTATGACAAGCACCGGAGCGCCCCGGGCCTGGTTACATCGAACAAACCTAATATTTTGTGAGTTACAGCCCGATTCTCCCCATCATCACTGATACCTCACAAGTCATAAGAAGAGGTGAAATTGATTTTGTGACTTTTTCGTATTCTCCCCCAAAGTCACAACCTGTGAGAGTCACAAAAACAATCGAAATTGTGATATCCTTCAGAGCATCGATTGCGTTACATAATACCAAACATGACAACCGATCGAAACTCTTCGATTCGATTAATGATCGACAACGGATTTCCGGGAGAATTTGTAGGCAATCACTGCTTCCAGTGACGTTAAGAGGTCGTTTACAACCATGTTCCATAAAAGAGGAGAAAAGATCCTATCTTTAAAAAAAAAAAATAGAGTGGCGCCGACAGCTCTTGAATGCGTGTGACTAATTGAGGGGACCTACAATAATTTTAACGCCGATTCCGAACGGCAAAGTTGAGAAGCACTTTTTCATCACAGATTATACCTTTGTATAAATAGATGGGGAGTAGTCTCAAGATGAAAAACGATGGTGGTGTCTTCTTTAAAATTGTTCACAGCAGTTTTTTTTACATAAGTTTGTATTGTATGTTCTCTGCCTGGTTTGACAGAAGATCTGTCAAACCAAGCAGAAAACCAATCTTGGTAGTACTAGCTGTTCCATATACAAAGGATTATACTCTTGGAAGTTTTGTCAGTTCTTCGCAAGAGGCAGTGCCCGTGAAAGATGAAATAAAAACTATGGGCACGAGTAGGACTCGATCCCACCTAACCACTAAGCCTAACCTAAGCACTAAGCTACGGACACTACTGGATCCTATCTTTGGGGGTTCCTCGTATGGTAAAGCTGCTTCAGTAAGAATTAAGAAAAATAAAACAACCTTTTTATTTGTATATAATTTTTTCTTATTTCGTTTTTATTATTAATATGTATAGTATTTATCATTTAAAATAAAATTTTCAAAAAAAAAAAAATCACTTAAACCAAAATTATTTCTTAAATCTAATTTACAAATTAAAAGAAAACATAAATTCTCTTTGTTTTTTTTTTTTGCATAAATAATTTTTGTTTTCATATATAAATATCGAAACGTGGCTTAGTTAAGAGATTTATCCTAAATATCAACCTCACTTAACACTATCTCCCGGGATACTCATAGTATATAATTTTTAATTTTAGACGTGTTTCTTTTTTTTCATCATTTTTTAGTCAGTCGATATTTTATAAGTCAGTGAAATAATTAGAAAAAAAAATATGTTTATGAATAAAATATTTTTAATAATAGCTAGCCAAACTTTTTATTGTTAATGTAAATGTTTTTTACTTTTTTTTTTTAAAGGGAGTAGTTTTAAGGAAATTTAAATCATTTATTATTTTTTTAATTTGCATAGTTTTATTTTTTATTTAAGAAACAAAAAATTATGATTAAATTCACACTAAAATCTGTTTTATTTATTTATTTTGAATTTTAAAGGCGTGTTATTTTCTGTGTTTCGGGATATTTGTATTTATAAATTAATTTACGGTATGTTAAAAGTTTAAATATTTTTAATGTAAACTCTTATAACTGGGGTGTTGCTTTGTTAAAAAAAATCCTCTTTTGTATACAAAAATTTAATTTCTTTTTTCAATAAGGAAACTAAATCAAGATTACATTTTAGTTTTCGAATTTTAATTTAATTTATACATTTGGCAATGAGTGGATTTCCCTCTTATGAATACTTTTTATATTTTTTTTTCTGTCCAAAACACTCATAAGTATTCAAAATTTAAAAATTACAATGTTTTATTTTTTTTTATTCCATGGAATTATTTGATTTGAATTCAAAAAATTTGTTTTATTTTTTAAGATTTTTAACAATATTTTATAAATGTGTGTTTTTTACATTTTGTATATATATTTATATATTTTTAATATTTTAATCGCCGTAATGTATTGATTTATAAATATTTTGCAAACATTAATTTTTCTTACTTTTTCACAGAAAAAATAGAGTTTTAAAATTTAATTTCATGTTTAATTTATATTCAATCGATTTTATTAATTTTTTCTTTTCAATTTCGGTTGGTTAATAAATTTCTTGAAGATGACTACTACACAGCAAGACAAAAGGGTTCATCGGAAAAAAATTACATCGAATGGAAAATCGTTTTAAATAATTTTTGTTTTTCTTTTTTTATATATAAAACGCCTGTCCCACAGTCAAAATGAATCAGATTTATTTATTAAATATGGAAGAAGACACTAACTACAATTTGTTTATTTTCTTTTAACTATTTATTAAATATTTGTTTATAATTTGAATAAGAAACAGCACATAAAAAATCGTTTAATAGAAGTTTATTTAATATTTTGTTATATAGACAATTATTATAAATTTTTAAAAACAGACAAAACTGCAAAGCTACTTGGAGTAAGTTTTATTTTTAGAACATTCACACATTTGCATTTTTTAAGCGCATCCTCACTTAGCATTTTTATTTTTATTTTGTAGAAAAGAGGAATCGGATCATACACGCGAGAGATTGCATTTTTATATAAATTTGCTTTATTTTTTTTTATATATATATTTAACGCGTGTTGTGTTCATTCAATTATCGTAGTTAATTTATTTTACAATTTTATATTACAAAAACTCACAAATACTCTCACACATGCTTCACTTGCTCTTTCACTTACATTTTTATGGTATTTTATGATTCAAGAGCGAAAGGGAGAGAGAGAAAAAAATGCACTTACAGTTACGAACTTTATAGAAAAAAAAGTGGAATTTTTGTCTTATTAAATTTATATTTTAATTGAAAACCTTTCTCACAATATTCCATTCGTATAATATTGATATCCATCGTAGAGTTTCGTTGATAGACTCTTGAGTGAGTCTTGAACAAGCTGTTCGACTTTGCGTTCCATTTCTTGTTCGGTTAGATTCATGTGGAAACGTTTTCGGAGATTCTGTACGGTGCCGGAGCATCCGTTTTTGAAGCACGGCAATTGGGCATCTAGAAGGGGGAAAACATCTTTGAATAAATGAATTTTTTTATTAATTTTGTCTCGTGAGTGATTTTGTTTTTTTTTTCTTTTTAGAATGATGAAATGATTGTCAACTTACTGCTTCGCATTATTTCGACAAAATTAATAATTCTGTCCATGTGTTTGCGGGCTGACATCATACCGACAAGGAGTAAGCGATTAAATTCAGTCCATAATTCGGAAGATGTGCCATCCATGACGTCGACAAATTCTGGTGTTAGTTTGAATGGCGATTGTTCGAATCCTGGAAAATAAATAAATTTAAAATTAGTATATAGAACATGTTTATGATTTGAGAATTTGTTGAGCTTACCCAAGTTCTTTGGTGATATGCTGAGGATAAAACCAAAATCAATGTGTATCAGATGGCCATCGGAATGGAGGAGAATGTTTCCATTGTGTCTGAAATGAAATGTAAAAGGGAATCAATTTGGCTACATAATATAAAGTCATCAAATCTGAAATTGTTAAAGTAGTAGATTGCTAGATCCTTCCCGTTTGTGTCTCCGATTACCTCCTTAAAAGTCCTTCACTGCTAGCACAAAATGAAGAGAACCGGTGGCAACACTGCCAAGCAGCTATTAGAAATGCCGCCTCTGAAGTGCTAGGGTTTACCCGGCATTAGTGCTGATTTGGCTAGGGGCATGCACTAGCTCATCTATAAGATTTGGTCGGAGGAAAGCATGGCCGACGAATGGAACGTCAGCATCATATCAAGAAGGGGATCCCCTGAACTGCTCCAACTACCATCGTAAGTCCCCTAAACATCGCCTCCAGTCTAGTTTTGACATCCCAGAAAATCTCGACCGTCTGTGTAAGATGACAATCATGGTCGGAAAAACCTCACGAATGCATTTGAAGTCAAAAAAGGTTTTACACAAGGCGATGCGCTGTCATGCGATTTCTTTAACATAATTCGCCATCACCAAAGGCAGACAACATTGACATAGTTGGAAGAACACAGCGTGATGTCAGTGGAGCATTCGTGGAGCCTTACGGAGGCCATGAAATTGGTGTAGCGTTTAACGAGGTCAAAACCAAATTAATGCTGTCAACAAGAAAATACACCCAAAATCGACGCCTTGGAGCCAACAGTAGTGCAGACAGATTTAACTTCGAAGTAGTTAATGATTTCGTCTACCTAGGGTCCGCTATAAGCTTAGACAACAACACGAGCATTGCTGCTTCTTGGACTTAGGAGGCAATTGAGTAGTAAAGTCCTCTCTTGAGCAGCTTTGGGCTTTTTCGAGTGATTTTTGGTCCAGTGTGCATAAATGGAGACGAAGATTCAACTCAGAACTGTACGAATTCTGTTCAGCGATACTGACCTAGCCACAAAAGTTTAGGTCTTAAGACTTAGATGGTTGGGTCACGTAGAGTCTTCGAATCCAACCCTGAAAACGTCGCCGAAGAGGAAGTCCGCGACTTAGTTGGAGCACACAGGTGATAGAGGCTCTCAAGCAACTTGGCGTGCGAAACTGGAGATAGCTGGCTAAGGATCGAGCTGGGTGAAGAAGCTTGTTGGATGAAGCCCTAGCCAGACCTGGACTGTAGCGCCAACTTAAGTCTGTACGTAAGGTTGAACAACCGCTTGTCACCTTAACCGTTCGGAGTCGACATAGTAGGTCGCCTCAATTCCCAAGTAATAATCGTTGAAGATTGGAAGCTACTCAGGAATCAGGAATCGGCATTTCGGAACTCAAAGTTCTTTTGTTCCAAAAGAATCGACAAAAGTGTATGAAATTATAATAAAATGGCCCCACACCGAAATTTTAATCCAAAATAAAAACAATAGCAGAAAACACTCACCTATCCTTCACTTGCAACAAATACGAAATCAAACAATAGGCTGCACAACTCTGCACAAAATTCTTTTGTGCCGCTCGGAATTTCTCCCCTTCAGCCGTGCCATATTCGTCGATGAAATAATCTCTCAAACTTTTACTTGAGTTCTTCTTGATTTGATGCAAAGAGACGGTATTTAAAATCGGTTCAATCAAACCGCTATCGTTGGACAGACACACAATTTTGTATGGCCTGACCCACAGTTCGACGTTTTCTTCGTCCCAAATGATTTTAAACATCTGTTGAGGAAAAAAAACACCGTTATACCGTTATTCTGACATGTCTTCTTAATGCAAAGAGAAATACTTACTTGAAGTAGTTGCGTAGCCATGAGCTCCTGTCGCAAGTCATCTCCGCATTTCACAATCGCCGAGAGAAGACGCCAGTTGGACAAGTGACCATAGGGCGACGAATCACGGATTTGTTTCTCCTTCTCGTGCCATGGTTCCTTTAAAAACAATTTTTTTGTAGTCACATAAGTAAAAAGTCACGGTCAACCCAATCGTAATACAAACCTTTAGAGCAGCAGCTGAAGGATCCTCCGGATCATTGCTGAACGACTTGGTGTTCTCACAATTCAAATTGTTGCAATGTCGTGTCCGGACATCGCCGATATTGAAAAGTGCTGGAATTCCTTAAAAATACAAATAAAATGAGCACACACAGAATTTGATTGAGGATTTCAAAAGTATTTACCATTACCTTGATCCCTGGAGTCACATGAATCCAATGACATCTGAGACACAGAATCACGTTCGCACAGCTGTTTTCGCATATTCAAATACTGCGCCGTTATCTCGTCATCCTCCTGCGACCACACATCGTCCAAGCACGAGTGCACCAAAGAATCCAGCCCTGTGTGTGATTCAGCCGAAGATTCTGATGTTTTCGCAGTTCCGGTCGCAAGATTGCCTGCACTATTGCAACAATCCTTGGACTCTAAATGCTCCTCACTCTTTGTATGCCTCAGACTAGGCATCATTTTCAGAATCACCGGTGATGAGTAGATATCATTCACCTCGACAACTTCAACATAAATGATGTATGGCGTTTTGTCCTTGGAATTGAGAACAGCAGTCTTTTCCTCAGTGATGCGAACTACATGATGCGGTATATCCGAATACAATGGCAACCAGACTCGAGCGGGAAGATTTTTGTTGATTAAATTCAAGAACATTCGTAGCGCACTGGTTTTTTCGGCTTTTGATGGCAGGGAGGTGAGATTCTTGCCCACGTTGATGAGGGCTTTCATGAATTCCTTTTGCGGTGATGATTTGGGCGCACCACACATACACACTGTCTTATGGCCGAGCAGATCGTTGACAGTTCCGCGGACTGATTCGAAACAAGTGCAGCCATTGTCGAAGGCTCGGCCGGATGTAAGGTCGCCCAGGCACAGTTTGGCCGGAGTCGAGGGGAATGGCAATGATGGCATCTTGGCTGCTGAGAGGCGTGAACCACTCAGAAGTACTGTCGCATCGGATTGTGAGCGATGGTGAGTTTTCTTGACTGGTGAGGCGACAATTTGCTGGATTTTCAGCTGCTTGCGCTCCTTTTTCGAGAAGATCTCCTTCATCAGTGCCAATTGGGTCTTCTTGCTCGATGGAGAATTCGAATCCACTTGGTAGTTGTACGCCTCGAGCAGCCAGAGACACTTCAGTGAAAAATCAACCGACTTCCGGCAACGAATCGTCAAATAGGGATCGAGAACTTCAGCAAGTTCGTCCATTTGTATGTACATCACAATCAATTGCGGAATGTACAAGTCGACCTCCTGGTCGGGGAAACTAAATATCTTATTGCCAATGAAACTCAGCACTCCCGGTTCCTTGGAATAGAACAAATAATGGATGGCAAAGTGTATATTGAAGACGGGCGATTCGAAGAAACGCAATAGCCCGTTTGGACCCTTCTCAGTCTTAGTTGGTTCGCGTGGTGGTTCCTTTTCACGGACAAAACACTTGACCACACCGGGAACGGCTTTCAACCGATTCAATGACGATATCGATCCCGATTTAATGAGAGATGGTTTCGTGATGTTGTCGCTGCTTTCTGTGGTCGGTGTTGTTGTTGCTAGTGCTACTGAGGTGACTGTGACAATTGGCAACGGTTGGGGGGCTTCAGATTCTGTGGGTGAATTGATTTTGATGGCAGCCGCTGCAGCGGCTTTTTTGCTTGCATTGGACGATATCAATCGCAGGAATTCTTTTTTCTTTGAAATTTCTGTTGGCGATTTGATGTCTGGTGTTGGAAGGGTGGTGTAGTCTTCGCCACTGCCAGCCTTTAGTTTAGCTGCGTTTTTCTTTTCGTGATTCTCGATTATGCTCTGCGCTGTGCGGAAGATGGCGTTTTTGGTGGCACCAAAGAAATTCTTGAAGAGCACTTCGTTGCGAATGTGCTCGGATTTGTTGGCTCCAGATTCGAGAGTCTCGCTTGGTTTTTGTGCTGCTGTTTTGTTGCCAGTCGCTGGGGTGTTGCTTTCCTCGGGCAATGACGATGTTGGAGTTGCAGCGAGATCGCTTCCACTATCGCTGGACACCACCACCGTTGATGAGGGACTGGGAATTGGCAAATGTTGTGAAGACGTTCTGTTTTCATTTGTTGCCATTGACTCAGAAGTTGGCGTTGTTCGTTCTTCGTGTCTTTTTCGGGGTCTCAAGGTCTGACAATCGATATCGGCTGATTGGTAGAAACACAAGTCCGATTGCAACATGCCGTATTCCTCGTCCATTGACGTTGTATCGAGGATTTCGATGCACTCCTCTTCGGCGTCCATTTCTCCAGAATCCAGGCTTTCGTGTGATTGACGAATGCGATTCAGTGACACTTGATCCGACTCGGAACCGCAAATTATTCCTAAAAACAAGAAAATACATGAGTGACATGGCTTTACATACAAATCAAGTTCAAGGCGTCATCATAGTCACATTAGCAATTGATTAGACTTGCACGTGATAGATAATTATTAAAGTGGCTCACCTGAATCGTCAGAGCCTAAACTCGTGAGATCTTCACGCTTTTTACTGTTGTTGTTGTTGTTATTGTTGCTATTATTCTCTGCGATAGCAACTTTTGATAACGGTAGAACTATGGGAGGTGGTTTATTGATGCAATTGGAATTCTCACTCAATTTCGTTCGGGAACAGGGTTCAACTGCAAAAGCAAAACAGAATGTTAGGTCTTTGAGATTTGTTTGGGGTAAGAGATGAGGTCTTACCAATAACACTTGAATTACGACTGGAAGCCGACGACGATAGTGCTGATGATGATGTTAGTGAAGATAATTTGCATTGCTGTTGGGATTGATCGACAATGCAGGTTGAGGATATTGGACTATTGCTGCTCACTGTTGATGTGACAATTTTCGAGCACATCGTTGAGCCGAGAATGGAATTTGTGCAGAATGTATTTTCACTTTCGGCATTTGGTGACGATACTTCGACCTGGAAAAGAAAATTGAAAAAGACTCGATAATTTGGAATCACACATTTTTCGGAATTCGGAAGTTGAAAGTTATGTCTCTTTTGAGTGATTGTTAGGAGGCTTTAATGTACGACTCATTGTTGGGCTTCACGTAATTTCTTCAGCGAAACTGAGAGTTTTGCTAATGGGTTACTTATTGGGAAGAAGAACCTTTCATAGAAACGGGTTGAAGTGAAGTAGTTTTGTCACCTATAATATCCTACAACGACGGAGCGTTCCCACCAAGTCACTTGAAAGTTTTCAAGCTGATCTTCGACGGATACCTCTGCGAACTTGGTTAACGATATTCTACGTAGTTAACTAAGGATAGAGCTGGATGAAGAGTGCTCAAGGATGCGGCCTAAATCTACAATGGGACAAGACGGGCCTTGGATTTGCGGTCGACATTGAAATTATCGATTTGCCAGAGAGCTATGATGATTTCAGCGCCATTTAAGAACATCAGGCAGAAATCATTTGACAAAGCATCATCTGTCCACCGTCTAGGTCTAATACTGAAACTGTTGGAAGCATCAGTTTCGAGGTAGTTAACCCCTTGCGAAACAAATATGCACTCCACGAAGTGCAAATTTAGCCTTGAGATTCCCAAGCGAACCAATATAATTTGGCTATGCCAAGATTATGGATTCGAGACTAGGGTGCTTAGCCAAAGGCACTTTGAGCTCTAAGCCGCATTCGAGAGAAAAGTCTTACGGAGAATAGTTGGTCTCGTTTGTTAGGAAAGACGATTCCGGAGACGATGTAACCACGGGCTAATCACCGCGAAGCAGACCTGGCAAAAATTAAGCTTGGTAGACTCCAGCAGGCTAAACACCTAGCTCGTTTGAGCTAAGAGGATCCGGTCTGGAAAGTCCGTTGCGGTACAATTCAGACCAAATCTGTGCTGGAAGGATGGCGAAGACCAGAACGCCCAAAGCCTTGATGGCCTTGATGGGCCGAAAATCGGGAGACATGAAAGAACTTGCTGAAAGAGGCCCAGATCGGATCTCGGGTGTGGCGCAGATGAAGGGAGAAATTTCATTGGCCAGGCTGACGAGTTGCCCTGCGAAGAGTGGGTGAGGAATTAAGAAAAGGTTTATAAACTTTAGTACATATTCCTTGCTCCACGAATGGTGCTGGGTGGAAACCAGACTTCGGTCTGGGCGAATGAACATACGCTTCATTGTACAGGCATCATGATCATAAAGCGAATTGATAAATATAATGATTAATGAGACTGTACTTAATATTGAAATGATAGAAAAGGCACAGAATGAATATTGGTCCTTTCAATGATGGTGGTGCATGGCAATGAATCATGCAGTCTGTCAGCTTTGCTCGTCGCGGCTGTAGCTGGTAATAGACTGCATGACAATGGACACCAGTGTTCCTGTTGAAAAAATGTACGTACATTTATTCATTAGAGTACATATAATCAATAGAAAGACCACCATATCTATTGAATAAACTGGTGCTCTGGAGTTTTTGCAAGCCAAATCTATAGGACCTATGGATGGCAACTGCAGTCGCGGTAGGCCCCTTTGTGGGAGTTTCAGAGTGGCTGTGGTTGTCGAGAGATTAGTTCTCGGTAACTGAGTTAATCGCTTCTGGGCTCAGTTATATAGATAGAAAAACATCAACCAGCATGGGAATCTTATGGGTGTCCAAACTGGTACTTGTGTTAATGATTGAGATTGAATGAAAATCATAAGCGACAGTGGCGGGTCGCAATAATTGAAATTTATTAAAACTTACAAATTAACAAAAGGCAAAAACTGTTCCAAAGACAGTGTGGATTTAATCTACCGTGAAATAAGGGCTCCACTAGGGTTTTCGGTCCCGGGTTCCCGGGACGGGAATTCCCGGGAATTTAGGCGTTTTTGTTCCCGGGAATACATTTTAGAAATACCCGGGTACCCGGGAACATTCAAAACTTATTTTTTGCTTTGTGATTAAAGATTTTAAAGGTAGAGCAAATAATTTTGAAATCATTTTAACGAACTTTAAAGACATAATCACAGTAGAAAAATATGCACATGTAATGTGCTGACGCTGCTGTATTTTCAAAGTATTTTCGTTTTTATGTTAATTGTGTTATATTTTTCTTTCTACTTTCAAGTGATTGATAAGTTCATATATACCTATATTTTTCGTATTTTTTTTTTAATACAGCGAAATATAAGACTTAAGAGATGTTTGTCAGTTCTCAAATTGGTAGAGTCTTTGGTTTATTTATTTTATGTGTATGCAATGACATTTTGTCTAGCTTTATATTTGTGGCGATCTTTTGCAGTGTATCTATTTAATAATTATGGGTTAACAATCTTCCAAAGCCTGGAATTATTTTTAAAAAGATTTAAAAAAATAATGAGTTGGTAAGGTTTACCATGTGTCCAAAAATGTTGTCCTGTAGAGGATCGTCCCACCACCAACTTAAATATACCTTGCCTAGCCATAAGAACTGTTACAACTGTTAAAAGCTCTTACATAGGCTTTAAATAGTTGTGGCCATTGTTTCTTAGCGGCACGTACAGTTTTGATGGGAATCAACGACGCCGCTCTTATCTAAACTGCCTTTAGGCTGTCTAAATTTCGGTGGAAAGACCTGCAGGCCATGCCCTCCAGCCCTGACCACAAGCTGTAATCCAGCGGATTAATATCTGGACTTCCCGATGGCTAATCCTCAGCAGCAATCAGTTCCGGAATATTTCACCTTACCAACTCTTGTGTCGTTTAAGACTTGTATGCCGGAGCAGTGTTGTAAGACCAATCTTTCACCGAGAATGTGTTAAACCTGTAACAAAACCTTCGAGAAGACTTTCCTCATGGACTTTTTATCCTGTTTAAACACCTTTTTCGTAAAAACGCGGTGATGTGACACCTTGATGAGATATCCCCACCAATCCATTACAGAAGCATGGTCGTGAACTTCTTTTTGACCTTTTAGGTGATGTTGCATTACACTTTATCATATTGTTTGTTAAAAATCCTCTCTATCCTAAACATTTTTTTCATCAGTAAACTAAATTTTTTCGTGCTCAATTACCGCGTGCCACAATAGAACAATGGCCAACGTTTAAAACGTTTAAAAGCCTGTGTAAAATCTTAAGGCGGTCATTTTGAATAAAACTTTTTTTCTAGTGTGAGGAATAAATTTTGTAGTAAAGGATGTAGATATGAAACATTTTTTTATTCAACTTTTAACAAGTAACAGAACATGTGACTTGACTGGGTACATGTACATATATCAATTTAAAACTTTGAATTTAATCTACGGTTCCTTTGATTTCATTCATAATAATACAAAAATAAGTATTTATTCTTGAAAACTGGAACTTTATTTGTACATAAAACTAGTTCCCGGGTACCCGGGAATTCCCGGGAATCAAAATTATTCATTCCCGATTCCCGGGAACAAAAAAGTACCGGGAACGCGAAAACCCTAGGCTCCACGCCAGGTGTTCACGTAAAATTGTTGCTATTCCTGGCCAGGCTGACGACGCTGATGATGAAGCAAAGAAGAAACAAGGCATAAGTGGCTTACAATCATGCGTGTGAAGAATTGAGGGAACCTACATTTTAACGCCAATTCCTAACGGTAAACTTGAGAAGTACTTTTTTCATAACAGACTGATACGTTCTGCGTGACACCCAATACACATAACCACTACGCCACGGGCACTACGGTTTAAACATAAAGGTTTTTGATTAAGATTGACACGGCAAAAAAGTTTTAACTGGACGACGTCTGAAGGGTCAGCTAGTAAAACTGTATATGCTTCATGCAAACACAGAATTCAAGTGTTTTTTGAGTCGGTTGTAAAATCTCCGTTTTCCGAATTTTGTAAATAAACACAGTGTGTGTTTCGGAAACAGGTAAACCCACGCCAATTTGATAAGCATATTTATGGACACCAATTCGAAGTGTTCAAATAATTGAACAAAAATCAATAAAACCAAAATTAAATGAATATCACGTTTCGTCCTTGCCAATACGCCACGAAAGCACTTCAAACCGAAAAAAGCTCAAAACAGAAAAAAAAACTCAAAGCAAAACATATTGCGTTTCCGAAGACTTAATGCACTGGTATTGGATATTCTGCCAACCACTTATCAAAACACAAGCCTTTCGATAAAGTCACAATCCAAATGAATTACTTTTTCAACAACAAACATTTTTTGTTTTTTTTTTTGTATCAACATGAGTCTCTTTGCACCTGACATAATATGACAGCAAATTTATTAAATTATCTGGATTAATTTACATTGCACCAAAAGTGCAAAGGTTAACTTTTCTTAAACTCACCTCAGGTATCCGCTGTAGGGCGCTATCTAAACTACGATTTCGATGATGTTGCGTAAGATTGATGCGTGTATTTGTCACTTGAGACACGGGAGGTAACAATATTCCCATCGATCTGCAAAAACAAAAAAACAAAAGTTAACAAACAATTTTGATACATTTAAAAAAATAAATAGAAAAGAAAATGTTTGATTACTCAGAGTGAACAAGGCGAACACAGCAAAATGTCAGCAACAACAGCAGTTGAAAATTCGTATGTTTGTATTTGTTCTGTCAATTGTTGATAGCTGCTGCTTCTCTAAGTAAGTGAAGAGCTGGCAGTGGCAGCTGAATGTAATACACCGATCAAATTGTGTGCTTTTTTCGTTCGCCCAACTCAAAATAACAACAATAACAATATTAATCATCTGACTGGCTATTTATTACTGGGATTTGTCATAACTTTTGCAGTTTGTTTTGTTGTTCTTTTTTGTGTTTGGTGGACTTGAATTTTATCAATTGAACCTGTATTATCTTTTTAAGAGAAAGTATTTAAAGAGAGAATGAGCTTTTAATTGACATTTCACACGACACGAATAAAGTAAAGCACAATGATCAGCTGATTGAATCACAGAGCGAATGATAAAAGTACTTGTTTTTGACAAACACAAGAGAATATTTTTCTCTTCGTATTTATTTTTTAGGAAATACATTTAGCTCTCTTAAATTAAAATGTTTATCATCACGACTGAAAGAGAAATATATATAACGAAAAAGCTGGTCATTGGGGGCGTATACGTAACACATTTTTTATAAATATAATTAAATAGAGTGGCGCGACAGCTATTGAAGAGCCAAGGCCTAAGTGGCTTACTGTCATCAACAATTCTCTAGATGCGAGTGAAGAATTGAGCGGACTTTCAATTTAACGCTGATTCCGAACGTCAAAGTTTTTTTTTATAATTTGCACTCACTCAAGGGATTTTTATACCCTTTTTATGCTAGAGACACAGTAAGTGCATTAAGAAAAAGAGAAGGAGTTGAAAAGGAGGTGTCGGTGTACATTGGTCTTAAATTCTTGAACATTGTAATGACTGGGAAAGACAGAGTGTGGAAGAGAGTTCCACATTCGCGTAGTACGGCTAAAAATGATTCTCTATACTTAAGAGTACATTCAAAGTTGGGCTCGAGGGTAAACTGATGGACATACCTAGAAGCGCGAGTATTATGGGCGAATTGTTTGAGGGGAGGAATGCAACTGGCTATTTCACTGGAGAAATTACCGTAAAAGTAACGATAGAACAGACAGAGACACGAAACGTTACGACGGTGGTCTAACGATGTGAATGAGTTGGTTATGTCTCTATCACCAATTATTCTAACAGCTCTTTTTTGTATTCCATCCAAGAGGCTTAAGCAAGTAGCTGGAGCACCAGCCTAGAGATGTGAATTGTACTCAAGCTTTGGGCGGTTATAGGTTTTATAGGTAATAGCCAGATCAGACGGTGAGAAAAATGTCTTGCACCGTCTTAAGAAACCCAAACATCTTGCGGCATTTTTGGCGACATCGCGTGTGTGCTCGGCCCACAAGAGGTGGTCAGTGATGCACATACTGAAAATCTCGAGATGTTCGGTCTCATTGATGCAAGTGCCACTCATGGACAGTGGCAAGGGGGGTATATCTCGCTTTAACGATACCAGACAGCATCGAGTTTTCGAAGCATTAAACTCTACACGGTTCTTAATTCCCCATTGTACAATGCTGTTTAATCAGAGTTTAATGAGCTTATCATATTTTGCCGTTGCAGTTCCACATCCGAAGAGGAGGGATGTTAATCTGGGAACGAATATGAGAAGCTAAGGGTACTATCGTCAGCGAAACAATTTATTGGATTAGAAGTAACCAGACAAGAGATCACTGATAAAAATGATAAAGAGGGTCGGAGACAAAACGGAGCCCTGGGGCACACCAGCATTTATGTTGTGGGTTTCGGACTCGAATCCTTCCAATACAACTTGTATTGAACGGTTCGAAAGAAAGTTTCTAATCCAACGAAGAAGGGACTCATCAATACCGAAGGCACGCATTTTCGATAAAAGAGCAAGATGCCAGACTTTATCAAATGCCTCTGAAATATCAAGTGCAACAATCTTACTTTCTCCAAAACGATGTAAAGATTTGTTCCACTGTTCGGTGATATAAACCATCAAATCACCAGTGGACCTGTTGCTGCGAAAGCCGTACTCCCGGTCATTAAGAAGCTTTCGGTCTTCGAGATATTTTTTGAGCTGATAATTTATCAGCGTTTCCATGACCTTAGAAAGAAGGGACGTAAGTGCAATCGGACGATAAGTGGAGGGAGAAGGCGATTCGCCTTTTTTTGGGATTGGCTGGACAAATGCTGTTTTCCAACTGCTCGGAACGAGCCCAGAAGAGTAGGATAAATGGAAAAGCTTACGCAGGGGTTTTGCCAGGGTGGAAGAACACCTCTTCAGAGCTATAGCGGGGATTCCATTCGGACCAGCGGTTTTATATATGTTGAGATCCTTTAGGACTCTCGCCCCAGCACGAGTGCGGAAGAAGATTTGTCCCATGGAATCATTGACACGCTCAAGAACAGGTGGAGTCATGACACTCTCAGGCAGCGAAGAGTTGGCGGCGAATTGCCTAGCAAAAAGATTAGCTTTCGCGAGAGAGCTAACAACTGGAGTGTCATTGTCAACGAGCGTAGGGACCGAGGAAGAAAAAGAATTCTTCATATTTTTTACAAATGACCAAAAATTCTTACTGACTTTGGGACATTGCAGTATTTTTTGCCTTAATTTCTGGTCATTTAAAAATTTGGTACGCCGAATATGGGCATTGCGGGCCTTCTTGGCTTGTTTAAACTTGTTCCGGTTTTCCTCAGTTGGGTTGGCTTTAAGACACCGGAACTTTACTTCTTTTTCCCTGATAACTTCTTTACAGCTTGAATCGAACCATGACTTTTCCTTGGGTTTAATGCTTTTAACCTTATTCGGGATAAAAGTTTTCATTCCCAAAATAATCATATTAGTAATCATATCTGCGATGGAGCCAACGTCACTATCGAAGAAGCATAGTGACCAGTTAAAGATCCGGAAGAAGTTATTGAGACCGTCCCAGTTGGCTTTCTCGTATTGCCATACGGTTTGCTGGTTAAATTCAGCAAAGATCTCAGCACACATTCCTTCAGGTGTTGTCTGGTCCGAATGGAGAAGCCACGAAAGATTGTGTACATTGAAATCGCTTGTAATAACGATTTCAGTGTGAGGATACAGGGATACAATTCTTTGAATGGAGTCAGACAGAGCTTCAAATTCACGAGAAGTAGAAGCCCTGTCCAAATTTGGGCTTCGATAAAGAAAACAATAGTGAATGATGTGTTTATTTATGGTGAACTAAAACCACATAAAATTGAAAAAAAGGGTTGGAGCAGCGTCCATATTGTGGTAAGAATTGATGAGCAACATCATTCCTAATGCAGACGACGAGACCATGGTGGGAGAAGAATAAAGGCACTAAGCAATTCCCATGCATAAAAAATTCAGTAGGGTCGGAATTCTCACCTACTTGGGTTTCACTCAGTGCCAATACAGCTGGCCTGTTCGAAACAGTGTGAATATACGCAGCAAGAAAATTAATTCTTAGCCCACGTCATTACAAGTAAAAACAATAAAAAGGCCAAAACAGACGAGATCTAAAAGAGTAACTGAATTAAAGCAAAGTTAAGAAGCACTTTTTCATGACAATTGATGCTATTGGAAGGGCAGTGCCCGTGAAAGATGAAATAAAAACGATGGGCGCGAGTAGAGCTCGAAGCCACGACATTCTGTTTAGCAGCACCTAACCACTAAGCTACAGACACTATCACAATTTTCGGTATGTTTTTTCTTTCGCGAAAATCAAACGTAGCTGGAATTCAGAGACGAAAATTTGGTTACCTAAACTTCAAAGTTGTCAATCAGAGCCATTTAAATTTTGTATTAAGTCTTTTCGGAACACCCTATCTATCTAATGTACACTTCCTTTCCACTGCTTAGCCCATCTTTAAATTGCACTTTACTTGGACAATCTATCCACCCATTTTAATGCAGCAAATGTATTCGGCTTCCTGTAAAAAATTACATGCCCTTCCTTTGAAGGGAACTTAAACGATCCAGAGGGCGTTATGTTTATGGAAGTAAAATTATAGACCGACCATCAAACAATCAAAGGAGGTGCAGCACCTATAGAAGGCTTAACAAAAAAATTAAATGGAAATAACATGCGAATGAATTGCCGACTGAAACGACGACAGACGCCTGTCCAACTTATTGTTAACGACTTCGACAGTAACCAAACCTTTCTAGACTTCAAATTCGTTTCATTCTGTATTCGAGCCCAACCTAAGGCCAAACATAAATAAACAAGGGAAACGCGCAAAAGGATTCACTGAAAATTTCGTTCTTTTATCGTACTGTGGTGATGGTGAGTGTTGCACCTGTCATCACAATGTCCGATACTGCAGTCCTGTGAAACGCAAAACAAAAACACACACACACATCTGCGCCTGCTGTTGGGGGAATTGGGGAGGTCAGGCAAATGGCAAAAGTGGCGACACGACACGTGGTGGTTTATAGATGTCTATCTAAATCCTGGTTCTAACGTGCTCTCGCTTGTTGTTGGCGTCGTGTTCGACGGTGAGGTTGTGGCGTCAACGTTCGTTGCTGTTCGTGAGTGGGGGGGTTCTGGCAAAGCGAAAGTTAATTGTCATGTAAAACTTGGCTAAGAGCATTTTTATTATCCGTTTTTGTTTGTTTGTTGCTTATTCTTGTGCCGGCTTTGCAGGTGTGGCGGAACAGAATCGACAGACGACGCACGATTCGACTGTTGCTTAGCAATTTTGATTTTTTTTTTTTCATTTTCAATTTTGTGGTGCCACAGTCAGTTCAAATTTAAACGGATAGAGAATAAGAGAGGGTAAGAGAGTCAGGAAATCCATTCGCTTCCAGTGGTGGAATATATCGCCACTTGCAATCAACACAATCCACTTTGTCGATATTTTTTTGTTTGCTCTTTTTTGTTTGTTTTGCGGCCAACAAGGGCTAAACGCCTTGTCAAGGTTTCTTCGTTCTATTTTATTTTTACTTATTTTTTTGTTGTGTCCACTTTTGTCTCCGTTTTGTGTATGCAGCAGAAATCCTTTCACTAGATTTTGTTCTTGCTCAAGAATATGGCGACTTTCGAAAAATTCAATGGAAGAAAAATGAAATAAAAGCAAGAAACTTGAGGGTAAGAGTTTTGTGATGAAAGTGCAAGCGAAAATTGTATCCTTTGTATTGATTTGTTCGATTTAATGCAGTTCAATGTTAAATGCATTTTGTGTTCTAGTTAAAGAGCCATTAGGAAGGTTAAAGTAGAAAAGGACGATAATGACAAAACCTACATTCGTGTTGTACGGTTAGGAAAAGATGTCTGTACTTGCACAGTGGTAAATTCTGTTCTTAAACACTAAATATTCTCTTTTAATCCTCATCAAGCAGCGCAGGTCCTTCAAACTAGGATTATGGTCTCAATAAGAATAGGATTGTTCTCATAATCCACAATGATGCAATATTCATTGATGTAAAAAGTGTATGTTGGACTGAAACTCATTAAGAAAAAGTATAGGACCTAGAACTGAACCTTGTGGTACACCACCAGTTTTAACAAAATTTGTTGATATTTCTGATATCAGCTCGTAAAGTTGGAACTGTTCACTATGAACCACATGGTGTTCCAAGTCAAGATCCAGGATATGAAAAAGAATTACTCAAAGTCA
>CAKKXW010000001.1:99986386-100024266 GCA_920937365.1 Sphaerophoria rueppellii
TTTCGCTAAGTTCACATGAAACTTAGCGAAACATCATCTTTTTTGTTGATAAACATTAGCGACAATTTTTTTTTTTCACAACTAATTAGCGGCAAATTAGCGGCAAATTATAAGCGTATTTTCGCAGGATTCTGCCCACCTGATCAAAAGTTGTTTCGCTAAGTTCACATGAAACTTAGCGAAACATCATCTTTTTTGTTGATAAACATTAGCGACAAATTTTTTTTTTCACAACTAATAAGCGGCAAATTAGCGGCAAATTATGATGTTATTACCTAATTAATACGTTGATGTTGTTTCGCTAAGTTCATGGACATGAAAATAATGCTCTGGCCCGTAAATTCTACGTATCAAACCCGGAATAACGTCGCAGAAGAGGAAGTTTTCGACTTTGGTGGAGCACACAGGTGGTAGAGGACCTCAACCAACTTGCATGCGAGACTGGAGACAACTAGCAAGGACCAACCTGGCTAGAGTGGAGAAGCTTGGGCCTGGACTGTAGTGCCGTAAGAAATACAATTTTCATGAAGCCAAACTGTGTGGGTTCCTCACGAGCATTGTTTTTCTACAAAATTCAATCTCTCCATAAGGATCGTCCTCGTTGTAGGACTCGCTTTCCGTGTTAATGCTTCCATCAAATTCAATTAAATCAAACGGTGGTGAGATATCAACTCTCTGAAAAAACACTCTCAAGCGTAATTACATTCGTGACGAGAATTCAAATGAAAAAAAAAAAAAATAAGGCACCTCTTGCTTTTTTTTCCAAACCCCTTACCGAGAGTTTCCCTTCATGAGTAAAATCATATTTACACAGAAGTTTACTCATAAATCAAACACGAAGGCGTGTGGCAGAAGCAGTCCACATAAAGACAAACTAACACGACACTACCATCCAAGTTTGATATTCGCCCACTCTGTAATCTCTCCCACTATATACCAAACGTCATGCCTCATCCCTTTTTTGCCCGGATGCACAATACCTGAATAATTGGTTAGCTGCCGTATCATCACAGAAGCAAAAGGGCAACGCCAAATAACTAAAAAAAAAAAGTTCCCAAGTTCAATGGCATTTGAAGTGAAGTACCTTCAACTTGGGTGCTCCATCAATTGCACTACTTCTGATTCATCTAACCATGAGGAAAGCACCGCGCGGGGCACTTTCTATCTTTCTCAAATTTTTTTTCTGTCTCCCCGATGATACGTAGATTTGCTAGTGCAGCTACTTTTCATCCATGTCTGTCGTTTGCTTTTGTCCTACGTATTGATGTTGTAGTTTCCCAGGGAAGGATTTAATTTTAGAGTTCTAAATTGCATTGAGATGATATTTTAGCTTTCGAGGGAACTAAGCCGATATTTCCAGTTAGGACAACAGGAAGGCCTCAAGCCAAATCCAGCCCTGTAACTGAACTATCGTATCCATATCCCCATACCGTCTCGTCGTAACTTTTCTCTTACTTCCTTTGTGTACTCTGTTGCCAGTCTCTCTGTCATAACGGCTTGAAAGCTTGAAGTGTGGTAATAGAGTTTTTCGTCTCTTGTTTCGAATTTCGCTGAAGTCAAATGGAAGACTGACTCTGTTGGTATTTTAGCTTTTTCTTTTGGTGTTTGTTAGCTTAGTCATAAATCAATAAACTAGACTCCTTTCCATTCCTCACACGAATCCCGACGAACTCTTTCAGAAAAGGTTAAATGTTTTTCCTTCCGAGTTTGAAGATTAAATCACCGAAAGTTGACTAGAAACAAAAACCGCTTACTCATGGAATTTACCAAAAGTAACGAAAAAAAGCAAGCTCGCTGACAAGAATGCAATACCGAGAAATGGTGACAGGAGGTACCCAACCTACATCATACTTTCACCAGAATAGCCGCACACAACGAGTAGTGCCGCGCCGGGACTGACCGAGTCTGACAAGTTAATAGCAAAAAATGTTTTGTTTGCATTTGGCAAACGCCACCATAGACAACTACTAACTGGTTTTTGTTTTTGCTGTTGATGTTGTTAGAGATTGTCAATTTTGTCGAACTGCTCGTTGCAGCAGCCGTCTCGAACCGTCTCGTTGTGGCATAAAATATGTTACATCTCTGATTTCATTTCCGTAAATGGTAGAGGAGTTTGAACAAGCTTATAGTCGCAGGGGAGATAAATTGTAATTGCATTTCTTTTTTTTTTCTAGATTTAGTTTTTGCCTAGTCTGGATGTTGTCAATTTCACAAATTGAGTTAGATTTGGTTGAAATATTTGGTTTTATTTATCTTTATTCATTTGGGATTAATTAGTTGATACAGCGTTTTTGGGGTTAATAGATTTTTAACCTCGAGAAGTAAGATGAACAGATCACCCGTTGGGAGTTCAACTGACCACTTTTTGGAAAGGAAGAATTGGTGGAATTTGCAATATTTATTTTAAAAAAATCAGGATTTTGCATGAAAATAATATCACACAAATATCATGATATATCATGATATATCACACAAATATCATTTTCAAATTATTTTGTTTTTATCATGAATGTTATATGATAAAAATTGTCATGATTTTTTGCTAAAAATTTCATGATAAAAACACGAGTTTTCTATCGATAATTCGAGAGGATAGTGGTGTTTAATAGAAAAAAGTTGTGATATCACACGACACATCATCAATTTTTCGAAATGGCTACAATCGGTTTTGTGATAGAAAATATCATGAGTTTTAATGAAAGACCTTGAAGATTTCTTGGGATAAATAAATTACAAGAACTATAATCAAAAAATCTAGATCAGTTTCTATGATAAGACGATGACAGAAAATTTAATGCTTTTTTGTGATAAGAAAATAATCTTTTATGAAAATACCAAACTAATTTTTTTCTTGAAAGATATCGGACAATTTATCATAATGTGAAATTTTCAGTGATGATTTTTTAGAGTAAATTATATCACAGGTTCTTAGTTTTTATATTCTGTAAGTGCAAAATATATCATGATTTTTTTTCAAAAAAATTTAATGATAAAAAAAGAAACACAAGTTTTCTGTTGAGGCTATTGTTATTTACCATGGCAAAAAGTTGGGATATCACACGAAAAATAAATCATCAATTTTGTGAAATGGTTCCAAGAGTTTTTGTGATACAGAATATAATGAGTTTTGATGATAGTACTTGATGATTTCTTATAATAAGAAAATGATGATACGAGTTATCATAAGAAATATCATGACTCGCGTAATCGAATTTTCACGGAAACCTAGCCTTTTTAGTTAATTTTAGTAATTTTAGTGAACGAGTTGAAAAGAGGCTGTGTTATGGGTAATGGAGGTTTGATTTTTAATGGCTCAAACTTTAAGTTAGAAAGAGTTCAACCTAGAGAACCTACTGAAAATCAAGATCCTTTTCTATTGTAAAGTGATTATGTTTTTTGTAATAAGAAAATAATATTTTATGGGAAGAACAACTTTATTCTTTCGTTTAAAATATATCATACAATTGGGTGATATAAAATATCATTGAATGTTAAAAATGCCATGATTTTCGATACTAAATTATATCACAGGATGACGATTTTTCATGATTAAGTATATCATGTTCTGTTTGTGATAAAAATATCATGGTACATATTTGTATTAAATAATCCAGACTTTGTTTGTATTAAGCAAGTCATGGTGATCATGATCAATTAATATCATAATTTATCACAAAAACGTCATGATTTCAAAAACATAATTTTCATGGCGAAAACACTGATCACTCACAGTTTTCAACTCAATCTGGAATAGTTCACTTAATTAAGTGTTCGCTTTTCACAGCTGTCAAGCAAGCTCCAGCTACATACTTAAGCCTCTTGGATAGTATACAAAAAAGAGCTGTAAGAATGATTGGTGATAGAGAGATCAATAATTCATTCACCTCATTGGAACACCGTCGTAACGTTTCGTGTGTCTCTTTGTTTTACCGTTACTTCTACGGTTATTGCTCTAGTGAAATAGCCACTTGCATTCCACCCCTTAAACAATTCAACCGTAATACCCGCGCTTCCAGGAATGCCCATCATTTTACCATCGAGCCCAATTTCGGTCGTACGCCCAAGTATAGAGAATCGTTCTTTAGCCGTACTACGCGAATGTGGAACTCTCTTCCACACTTTGTCTTTCCCGATCATTGCAGTGTTCAGAAATTTAAGACCAATATACACCGGCACCTGCTCTTCAACTCTTCCCTCTTTCCTAAAGAACTCACTGTGTCTATGGTATAATAAGGGTATAAAGAAACCACTTGAGTGTATGTTTATTATAAAAAAAAGCCTTTTTTATGAAAACAAGTTGTGATATCTTACGTCAAAAATCATTATTTTTGCTAGCAACAAGATTAGGTTTGTCGTTCGATTACAAGAACAAACACACCGAACTTTTTGAACGTCTTAATGTGAAAATCACTGTGCAGCTTTCTTAACACTATGGGCACAAGTCCAACTGCTCGGATACAACGACGACAGAATTGAAAGAACTCAGCGTGCTGCCAGGGATGGGTGCATTATGAGCCTTGAGTTGGAAGAAGATTAATTTATCTGTTAATGAGAAAAAATAACCTTTTTCTTGAGATTATAAGGTTTGAGACAGCTTTGACAGGAAATTTTTTCTCGGCTCCTTCAAAGAGCATCAATCGTCATGAAAATGTGCTTCTCAACTTTGCCGTTCGGAATCGGCGTTAAATTGTAGGTCCCTTCAATTCTTCACACGCACCCAGAGAATTGTTGATGAGAGTAAGCCACTTAGGCCTTGGCTCTTCAAGAGCTGTCGCGCCACTCTATTTATTTATTTTTATTTGAAGGAAAGAATATAAAATTAATTCTTCGTCCAATAAGTGACAAAAGTACAACGCTTGGTCAAAACTGTCATTTAAGTTCTTTCAAGAACAACAAAGAGGAATGCTCATATGGTCGTCACTTGACCTGCAGCGCTCGAAATACTTGTCTCAAAGCAGACTTCATATTAGCTCCCTAATAGGTGTCCTTACGGGCCACTGTCTTATAGGAGCTGCGCAACACGACTTGGTGTAGCCTCAAATGACTTCTGAAGGAGCTGTATGGACGAGGAAGTAGAGGAAACAATCTTTCACCTTCTCTGCATATGCCCTCCTCTTTCACTAAGTCGCAAACTTTATCTGGGAGAATACTTTTATGACTATCCCAGTGAACTAACTAATAAGGATATCAAATATCTTCCTCGCTTTATAAAAAGCTCAAAATGGTTCGACTAGTAAGCAGTAATTCTCTAGATTCATGTGGTATCACAATGGGCCTTTTCTTATGGCCTAAGTGTGCGGATTCTGTATCGGCAGCCACTTTAACCTAACCTAACCTTACTAAGAGTTTAAAGTTTATTTTTCTTTTTCCAGTAACAACCTTTTTAAAAGAGTCTTTGACACTTTTTAATGTCCACCCACCAAAACCTATCACCGCTGTCAATATTCCTAATAAATTGAATGAGTCATTTCATTTTATTTATTTATTTTTCTCTCGCTTCTTCTTAATATCCAATAAAAAAGCAATACATATCGTTTGACTTTCAGGACAATCAAATATTAAACATGCCTCTGTACTCTGTAGATTGCAGCTTTATATCTTCACCTTGTCCCCGTTTATACCCCCATTTTAACATTCATATACCTATTCAAATATTTTTTACGGAATTTCCTTTCAATTTTGTTTGAATTTTATGTATTTTTGCTTTTCGTCAACAAAAAAAACGAAAACAAAAAAATAATAAAAGTAAAATATGAGAGAATATTGGAAATATGCGCGTGCACATTTTTTTTAAATTTTTTTCGGATGAACGTGACGAAAAATTTCATATCAATGAACCTTTTAATTTTTTTTTTATTTTAATCTTTTTAATGGAGTTCGAGTACTTTTATTTTACACAAAACATGAAAACATTTCGTATTAAAAATCATTTTAATATCAAGTGAAAGATTGAATGATTTATTGAATTTTGCTGGAGAACACTTTGATTCATGGCAATATTGATATTTTGTATTTTTGATTGATTGATTTTTGAGTGAGTTCACAGCACTACTCAAACAATTAACTCACCGAAATGAGTACAACTTTCCATTGGCTTTGGCATAGTACTCCACTTAAGGTTTTGTAGGTGTGTTCATTCAAACAAAAACAATTCAGTTCACATCATAAGGGGCCCCTTTGTTTTACAAAAAAAAAAAAAAAAACAAGCAATCCATATCTTAACTCAAATAAAACTCTCACTGTTTGTTTAGGCTTCAGTGATTTTCTCACATCAAATTTTACAACTCTACGAAAGTTTAAACCAAACCATGTGGAACCTCATCGACACAAACACTCGGTTGATATTTGTGAACATGAACAATGTGTACCACTCCAACACGAATACAATAATTTTGTTTAGGGTTTTTTTTTTTACTGTTTTGTTCCAAATAAACAATAAAAACAAATTTTTCAAGTTCACTCTTACATGCCAAAAAGAAAACAAAGATGTTAACTTTCGTTTTCAATTAATTTACGTGCAAACAAGAAAAAAAACACGATTCTTGAATAAGCTCTTAACCAAAGATCTGGCTCCATTTAATTTTGAATACTTTGGTCTTTTCGGTGGTTGCTTTTTTGATGGTAACTCCACTGATTCAACAAAAATGAAAACAAAATTATTTAATTAAACGTGTTCATTCTCAGTTAGAATGCTTGGCATTACTTTGGGGAATATTAATAGCCACAATTAAAACATCAAGAAATGGAAAGTTAAATTCAACAGATGCGATGTTGATGGTGATTTCGCTGCTGAGTTGCAATTATCATTTGCCATTAATCGCTGACTAAGAAGAAGATTTTTAATGCTAAGGAAGGTATAGAAATATCTGGAGAGGTGTAGTTTAGTTTCGATATTTCTTTTTTTGGTCGACCGATGCACGATTGCTTAAAGTAAGTTAACAGCGTTGCCATTGATGCTAACTATAAGTGTTTTTTTACTTACTAACAATTCTATAGGCCTTAATAGTGGGTTCACATTTCGGCCTCATTTGGGCCAACAAGCATCTCCAACCAGCTCGTTCTATAGCTGTATTTATAGAGCTTCTATCGGTATGTTCCACCTGAGTTGCCGTCTTTCTTTATTATTAAGTCATTCGGGGTTTGAATTCAAACACTTTCCAAGTTTGAGCATTGCTACTGTGCAGTTTGTGCAGTTCTTTATTGAATCCTAGCGTGCATACTCTATTTACGCAGACGAGAACAACGTTTCTTTCAAACTTTCTGCAGCGTTATCATCCACTTGTGTCAAACTCTATACTAGGTTGATGAGTGTCTTGAAACGTGAAACGTGGCACTGTTGTTGGTAGAAAACATTTTGTGTTCATTTAGATCTCTAAGCCCATTTTCTTCTTCTAACTCAATGGTAAAAAAGCACCTCTTACTGACAGCACGCTCAGTTATTTCAATTGTGATATCGGCACGATCAAGAATTTGGAAAGACTTGTGCGCTTGTTGCCCTTATTTTAAGAAAGCTTCGCATAGCGATCTTTACGTTCAGACAATCAATAAGGTATTGATATTGATAAGATTTTGTTGTCAATCCACATTTAGGTAAAATAGGATCTTACAATATAAAATAATGATTTTATGACGTAAGATATCACAACTTTTTTTCATGAAATAGTGTTACGTGACAACTGCACAAAGAGAAGTCTTAACCAGATTACGTACCGAACGATTCCAGAGCGAGTTGAAAACTATGAGCAATTCCTGTTTCCGCCATGAAAATTGTGTTTTTGGAATCATGAAGTTGTTGTGATACAAAATTGTGATATTAATTGATCACGGACTTTAGATTTTTCTCATCATGATTTGTTATTATTGGATTTGTTTATACGACAATTATGATATTTTTTAGCACAAACAGAACATGATATATTTGAGCATGAAAAATGTATAAACAGTGTTTTATCGAAAATCATGATATTTTCAGATATTAAGGGGTTTTCAATTGGCGTGGGTAGATTTTGGCGCCCTGTGGAGGCCATTTTGTTTTGGTGACAGCTGTCAAATCTTTTCTTTTTTATTAAGTTGTTAATGCCATATCACCATGGCAAGTAACAGGATTGAACAGCACGTTCAAATGATAAGACTTTATTATCAAAATGAGCGTAGTTAACGCAAACGTTGCGCGCATTGAGCTCATTTTACCTTTATAGACTCTTCAACGTTCGGTGGCCAAATTTGAGACGACCGGTTCAGTAAACAACAAGCCGAGAACATCGAATCGGTCCGTGAAAGTGTACAGCAGAAAACGAGGCAGTCTATTCCTTGCCGTGCACAGGATTTCGGCTTTTCGCAGACTTCAACTTGGCGAATATTGCGTCGGTACTTGGGTCTAAACCCGTTCAAGACCCAACTGACCTAGGAGCTCAAAGTTCATGACTATATAGACAACGCTGTTTGCTCGCCGGACTGGGCTTCGAATCACATCTACCTGCCCTTATTGAAAACCCCAAAGAAAGGTATAAAAAGGCGTCGATCGCTTTTTGCTCATGTAATAGAATTTTTGGGAAAACCTGGGGACAAAACCCTAAAATTATCAGATGAATGCATTCGGCAGTAATTAGACCAATGCTAACCTATGGTAATCTGGTTTGGCGTAATGCTTAAGAAAAGAATACGAATCTCAAGGCTTTGACAAAAGTACAAAGACTTGCGTGCACAAACATTACATGGGCAATGAGATACACCGCAACTGCGGGGTTGGAAGTTATCCTAAATTTATAACCCCTTGATCTCTCTATTTGAAGTGTCTGTGGCTAAGTGGTTAGGTGCGTTAGTTGCTAGAACGTCGTGTGTTCGAGTATTTCTCGTACCCATAGTTTTTATTTCATCTTTCACGGGCACTAATTCTTGCGAAGAACTGACAAAACTTTCAAGAGTATCAATCTGTCATGAAAAAGTGCTTCTCAACTTTGCCGTTGGGTATCGGCCTTAAATTGTAGATCCCATCAATTCTTCACACAATGAGAATTGTTGATGAGAGTAAGCGAGTTAGGCCTTGGCTTTTCAAGAGCTGTCGCGCCATTCAATCTCTCAAGAATCTCTCAAGTTAACTGACTCGCTTAAACTTCCTTACTACAGTAGTTTCTTCAAAGCGGAGGTCCTAGCAGTGACAACAGGTATTCATGATGGCGACACCACAGGCTGATATCACCTTTAACATTGATAGCCGTAAGCGGCAGTAAAAACGATTACTGAAACTGAGGTAAAATCAAAGCTTGTTTCATGCTGCCGCGAAGAGCTTAAGATTCCTACCGTACAGAATAACATTAGACTCTGCTGGATCCCAGGCCACAGCGGTATACCAGGCAATGAGAAAGCCGATGAGTTAGTAAGATTGGGTTCAATGCTTGAACTTGGCTCAGCTTGTCAGCACTCCACCCTGTCATTTAAAGTAGGAAATCTCAAATAGAATAACTGTTACGGCCGATGAAAGGTGGAATTTTTTGACACCTGCAGCACTACAAGAAAGATCTGGCCCTGTTTTAACAAAGAAAGGACGGAAAAAAGAGATCACTTCGATCTATTGTAGGTATAATCACCGGACCGAGGAGGTGCATTAACACACTTCAACACTCTCAATTTCCACTGCCCCGCTATTTTCCACCAAAGGCAGAAATGGCTCGGCAATTATTTCTTTGGGGACTTAGAAGAACTCTCTAGTACTCCAATACTCTAGTACTAACATTTTGAACTTCATCAATGCCTCCAAATGGCTTGATTAACTGAACACATAGGTTTTTATTAGCTTGATTAGCAATACTCACGGATATCACAATGGATCTAAGTGTGACGGTAACCACATCAACTGTCAACACCTCAACCTAACCTAACCTATCATGATATTTTCTATCACAAAAACTCTTGGAGTAATTTTACAAAATTGATGATTTGTTTGTCGTGTGATATCACAACTTTTTGATAGGGAATATCACAATTCTCTCATCAGGAAACTCATAACTTTTTCTTTTTAATCATGAAATATTTAGCATAAGAAGCCTTGTTAGTTCTTATTATGAAACATTAATAATAAAAACTTGTGATATTTTTCATCGCAAATACCTTAAAAAATGAAATTTGTATATGTGGTACTTCACTCAAAATCTGTGATCATGCCTCGTTGGTCGTTATCAACAGTGCATCTACAATCAGAATTCTGTATATCCTGAAACTTAAAGTTCCATACAGAAAGTTTAAAGAATTGCAGACATACGCATTAGAAGGATGATGAACATTAAAACGTAGGATGACCAATGAATCCAATCACAAAAAGCTGACGAAATTTATCACTACAACCCTCTTCTCTTGTTCATTTTAGTCATTAAAAGTTATTTTGAAAGGAAATATTAAGTTCGGAAGTTTTTAATTGCCCCCAAATGAATTAAAAGTCAAATTTAATTTGTATATTGATTCGTTTACACTCTTCCAATCATTTCAGTTCTGAGTGACATCCTTTCGGATGCCACTGACGATGAACTTAATGAAATTATTAAAAGCTGTTAAAGGCCATTTCGTGCATAAATTTGTTAACGAAAAAACAGAGCAAGAGCAGTGCCGTTACAATCATTCATCATATTTTAATTTAAATGCTTCTCTATCTTTAAGCGGTACTCATGGAATAGAGAATAGGGAACTTGAGGAAAAAACATTAATTAATCATTTTTTGCAAATTAATTCAACTCCTACGACTGGAGCATGATTTTCATTGAGAAAAAATTTGTATTATTGTGAATTCATGTCTTAGATGGGTCTTTATGTTTTCCAATCAATCAATGGCAAATAAAATAAATTAAATCGTTTAAACTTACTCCCACATTAAAACAAAAATCCATTTGTTGCACGGATGAAAATTCTGTAATTCAAGGTCGTATTTTTGTTTTGCTTTTAAAACTAGAAGAATCAGTTGAGAATAAAAATAATTGAACTTATGGCAGATACAGAGCGTGGTTGTCAAAATTAACGGCATTTAATGAGATTGGAGTTAAGTGTTAATTTTGCATAAGACTACTAGTTTAACCGGCAAGCTTCATTCTGCCTCATGTTTAATTTAATTTTTAATAATCAATAAAACCAAAGTAGGCATTCTTTTCTTTTTGAATTCAAGAAATGCTATTTAGTGGCTCTTTAAAAACTCAGCCAGTCCCAAGGAAAGTAATCTAGAGACGTTATACCGTACAAACGAGGTGACCAATCGACTGGCCTATTTCTTGAGAACTCAACAAACTTACTCTTAAATAAATCGACTGTAGATTTGCTGTGTGGTTTGTCATCATGAATTCCGTCGTATAAAAGGCTTGGTGTGATTCGGAACTACATATATTTTCTTTATATGGCAGTCACCCCGACGCACGACCCTCAACCTTGAGGGGCAGGTCTTTAGTTTAACTTATTGATTTCCTGATCAATCAACCGTCAACCAACACATTGCGATCGACGAGCGACACTTCTCTAGCAAGCAAGATGTCCGCACATTCCGAGGTGACAACATCGACTCGGACCACTACCTTGTTGTAGCCGAGGCCAACACCTTTGAAAATGCTAAGAGAAAATTTTACGTTAAATGGCTACAATCGACAGAGATTTCTAGATCCTTTTCCGATCATGTCTCCGAAAATCTCCTCAGAAGTACTTTGCTGCCAGCACAAAATATAGAGAATCAGTAGCAACACTGCCAGCAGCCACCACAACGAAAGCCCTGGTTTGACGATGAGTGCCGGCGAGCGCATGCAGCTATACAAGAGGCATACAAAACAGCGCTGCAAAAAAGGACACGAGCAGCTCGTGAGCTCTACGAGCAGAAAAGGAGAGAGGAGAATAAACTTCTCAGAAAGAAAAAAGGGAGCATGAGAAGCGCGCGATCGAGGAGATAGAGGGATGTCACAACAGAAACAAGTTTCGAAAGTATTACAAACAGGTAAAATAAACCACAAGGGCTTATACAGATACACCCCGAACCGAAGCCTGTAGAGACCATCATGGGAACATCACAGTGGAACCACAGTTATGTGCTGTGATGTGGAAAGGCCACTTTTTCAAGCGATGACGAGCAAACCCTGCCAGCAATACAGAACCATTCAATTTGGGTGCAGAAGGCCAACAATTCCACCCACCCGACATTGACGAAGTGAAGAAAGCGATATCTAAACTTAGGTCGAACAAAGCCGCTGGAACAGACGAGCTAGCCGCCGAACTGTTCAAAGCTGCTGGAGATAATTTGGTTAGGAGCATACCAATTATGTGCAAAATTTGGTCGGAAGAAAGCATGCTCGACGAATGGAACTCTTGCATTGTATGCCCGACATGGCGATGGAAAACTCACGCTGTTCCATCATGGTCGGAAAAAAGCTCACGGATGCATTTGATGTCAAAAAAGGTTTTAGGCAAGGCAAGTCATGCGATTTGTTCAACATCATTCTTAAAAAGCTTTGCAAGACTCCAACCACAACACCAGAGGCACAATCTTTCAAAAGTCCGTCCAGCTGCTAGGATACACACATGACATTGACATTATTGAAAGAACACAGCGTGATGTCAGTGGAGCGTTCGTGAACCTTGAAGCGGAGGCTAGGAAGATGAGTATAGCACTTAACGAGTGCAAGACCATGTTAATGCTGTCAAAAGAAAGGACACCCAACATCGACGTCTTGCAGCAAACATCGACATAGACAGATTTAACTTCGAGGTAGTTAAGGACTTTGTCTACCTAGGATCCGCTATCAACTCAGACAACAACACCAGCGCTGAAATCAAACGAAGGATCACTCTTGCCAATCGCTGTTTCTTTGGACTTAGAAGGCAATTGAGTAGTAAATTCCTCTCCCGAGCAACTAAAGTGACACTCTATAGAAAACCCTAATCATCCCGGTCCTCATGTATGGTGCAAAGACATGGACCATTCGATGAAAACGCTTTGGGCTGCTTCTAGAGCAAAATTCTTCGAGTGATTTTTGGTCCTGTCTTCATAAATGGAGAATGCAGACTAAGATTCAATCAAGAACTGTACTAGCTGTTCAGCAACACTGACCTAGCCAGAAAAGTTAAGGTCCAACGACTTAGATGGTTGGGTCGTGCAGAGCGAATGGAAAATAATGCTCCAACCGTAGAGTCTTCGAATCCAACCCAGAAGAACATCGCAGAAGATAAAAGCGCGACTCAGGTGGAGCACACAGGTGGTAGAGGACCTGAACTAACTTGGCATGAGAAATTGGAAGCAGCTAGCTAGGACCGAGCTGGCTGGAGACGTTTGTTGGATGAGGCCCAAGCCTACCCCGGACTGTAGCGCCACCTTAAGTAAGTAAGTAAGATTTGCTGTGTGGCATCATCCTTTTGAAACCTTGTGTCGTCCAAATCATATATCTTTCAAATCGGGCAAACAATAATTTTCGGTAATTATGGGGTGATAATGCCATTCACAGTAATTGACCGAACGGAAGCGATGTTTTTGACACTTCGACCAATTCGTTGTCGACAATATCGCACGACGAAAATTAAGACTCAAATGTTTGCACTAAACTTTCAAAAACGTCATAAAGTGGTAGTCGGAAATTTCAACTTTTTAATAAATTGTTATTGCTAAAAGATATCAGCATTTCAAAGCGTTCCATCACGAGATAGAAAATTAACGTTTTAAACCAAAAGGAAGAAAAAAACTAGTAGTTGGCTACCAGAATGACCCGCCACTTCAAAGCCTTATCTAAATTGCCTCATAACCTCAACAGAAAATCTTTAAAACAAGATAAATCGACACACAACCATGGAAACAATCTCAATTGAACCCGTTCACAATAAATACACCACCAAAAGTACCAAGCAAGTTAACCTCCTGTCAAAGCCAATTAATCTTACCCGCGTTATTATTTTCGTTTTTTCTTCTCCTAAATTAAAAGTTTCTCCACACCAAAAGTCGAGAGTCTATGATGGAAATAACTTTGGTAGGTTATTCTCAAAGTAGATCGCCTTTTCCATCTCAAGAGCTGGCCCCAACATCGTATAATGCTGCTTAAACCCAACTTAAGCTTACTTTATGGTTATGTCGACCAAAACATTGGCACATAACAGCTAAGTGAAACTAAAACCAAAACCACATATCTCCAATATTTCTTGTAAGCCAACGTTGCCGTCATAACGTTGTCTCACTGTTTGTCGTCGTGGTCGGTGTCTAACATGTAAAGTTAGACTTGGGACAACACCAACCTGCATATTGGAATTCAACCAATATCATGACTTTACAGCTTATGAGCAAAAAGGCAATGTATGCAGAGGCAGACAGAGAAAAACAAAACTTGCATACTGCCAATTCCACTTGAGTTGCTTTTTGTGGCACTTAGCTGTTGGCTTAGTTCAACTCGATAGATTTTTTTCCACTTTGTCTAGGTGAGAAAGACATATGGGGAGATTGGAAAATGTTGGCATGCTTGCATGCTTAAATTCAAAGTAAACCTGTCGACCTTCCAAAGTTAAAAAAAAGGTACAATCACGATTGTTAAAGCTTTAAACCTTAAAACAAAGAGAGAGAGAGAGAGAGACAGGTGTGAATGAACTCTAAAGAATGTACTAGATTTTTATTTCTTCTTATGTCAAATTTGTGCCTAATTCCATTGACATTCCAAACCCAGACGATATATGTATGTTTCGATTAATATAAAACTGTCAATGACAGTTACATTTTATGTTTTGTTTTGAAAAAGAAGAATGACATTAATTTAATTAGTGTTAAGTGACAGTTCAATGAGCATTTGTGTACGAACTGTCAAACATCGATGATGGATGATGACAAAAGCTTCAACAACAACCAAATTTAATTAAACGGAAAAAAAACGGCAGCCATTATAATTCACCTGTCATGTCCTTAAAACATGCTTCAACACGAGCTAATGGAAAGTTTACAAGTCTACTTCCACACCTGTAAATGTGATTCCTCCAACTACCAAAGACGGGGAAGGCTTATAATGTCAATTGTAAATAAAATATGGCACAATAAGAAACGCACATATTCTTTTGAAAATCATTTTCTTTTAAGGCGAATTTAACGCAATGACATTTTGAACTTTTGAAAATCTGCTTTCTTACACTCAAATGACAAAAGCATAAACCACTTTGGGGAAGTGAAATTGTCAAATTTAAATAAAAGCATTTGTTGTTGAAATCGAAGTGACAAAAAATGTGACAGATGAATGCGTTCAGTGATGGATGATGAAAGGTAGATTTATGAGAGGGTGGAAGGCGGTTTGGAAACTGAGTTTGATTATGCTAAACACGAGAATTTATTCCCACTGTGATTATTTGATATCTGTAATTTTTTTAATGGAAGGATTTAATAAAAAGTTATTGCTGCTTTTGACATTTATTCACTGACACTTCACTCAGTTTGAATATTTGAGTTAAACAAAAAAAATTATGACTCACCGAAAATCCAAGCTTAGATTTCTCTGATGCGTCGACAAGCGCTTCGGCTGTCCACCATTTGTCGTTGTACCGTTAGCACCTGTTCCATTGCCATTCATTCCGTTTGCATTTGGCCTGCCATGTACCGATGGCATTGAGTGATTTATAAATCGACTCAAACTCAGTCGCGGTTTCGAATAGCGGGCACTTTTCGGTGTTGTTGTCGCTGAATTTGACGACCCTTGAGTACCGTTACACGATCCCAAACTACTATTCTCATTCGGCATAATTATTGGCAATGTAATGTTGTTAATTGTCGTCGCTGGCTGATTTGCCGTCGCATCAACAACAGCAACACTCGACGAACTGTCACCATCTTCACTCGAATTACACTCATTATTACTGCCATTTTGAGTGTAATTTGACGTAGCTGTTGTTTCAGTATTTGTCGATGGAGTATCTACAATGGTCGTTATGTCACAACTACTACTGCTATTACTACAACTACTATAACTAATGCTACCACTCAGACTTTTCGCAGGACTACTCATTTGAGTTTGAGTCGTTTGAGTTTGTGTAATTGATGTTGATGGTATAACTGTACTCTGGCTATGTTCACTCGAACTGCTCGTGCATGCAGCTGATGCTGATGACTCATCGTCGTCTTCTGCTGTTACCGTTGTACTCGTTGTACAACTGCTGCCCGTTCGATGTGGACTACTTGTGCTAACAGTATCACAATTATTTAGCTGTTGGCCCAAATTACAATTATCAATAATGAGTGATAGTGTTGGCGATTCAATAGCTGAAGCATGATCGACCACATCGACACACATTCGGGGAGGACGGAAATTGAGTTTGTCACTAGCGCCCTCTAGCAAATCATCGGGTGTAAGTGCGACGGCTGAGAGCATTTTAGTCGCTGTATCGATTTCGCGAATATGCCTAAGGTACTGGTAACCATTTTCTTGTGAACTCAAATTGAGTTTTTTACCATTTGGTGTTGAGTGATTTGAGTTATTATTGCTAGATCGATGGTTTTTCTCGTTATTGCATGTGGTTATGTTGGGCGATGTTGCTGCTGTCGTTGTTGGGGAGAGTGTTACAGTTTGTCCTCCACCTCCTCCGCCTACGCCGCCGCCTCCTCCACCACCGCTTGAGGATGAGGATTTTTTTGTTTTAAATGCCGAAATGACTGAATTCATTTTGAGTGAGTTTCTATTATTATTTTTTTTTTGTGGAGTGGGAGTTTTTTTTTTTTTTACTTGCACTTTGAGTGAGACATTAAAAATTGAGTGAGTTTTTCTTATGAGTGATTTTTTTCATTTTATTCTATTGTCTGATAGAAGAGTGCTTCACAACCGTTATTCATGTTTTTATTGAGTCTTTTACTCTACTCATTTGTTCCCATTAAGAGTCAACATCATTTGGCTAAGTTGATTCCTTCCATGTTGCTCAGAGTCGCCTGAAAAATGCAATCAGCAAAAACAAAGAGAAAAATACAAATTAGAGAATGGAATGAAATGGTGATATTTTGCTTTGATAATGTGGAAAGAGAGTAAAAAGAATAAGATTCATGCGAATCGCTCGTTATGATTTAATTAGCAAAAAAAGCTCAATTAGAACCCGTCCTTGAATATAACAAAAAGGTAGCCATATATGATAATATTGCCACACTAACTAGCATTTGCATTTGTAGTGTCAAATTTTGTCATTATTAGGCACGTGTTTATTTCTTTGACAGTCCGCTGTTTTTTGTTTAATGTTCCATAAAACTACGACAACAATAACAAAGAGGGTGTGTAACAATGACATTTGTCGTGGGGGAAGGAACACTGAAATTCGTGTCGTCAGTTTGGCCGGAATATGAATGTCATAAGTAGAATTGAGGTCACATAAATAAACAAAATATACAAACGAGGCTATATCTACGAGTTTGAAGGAATGTTGTTTGCTTTTATGTAGCAACACCTAAGTAGAACACCGCACAAGTTTGAGTGCGGTATAGGCTGACTTAGGGGTTGTAAGGGATAGAGAATACTCGTTGCCTCTATTAAATACACTTTTTACGCTTCAAGACCTACAAACTGAGATATTGTTTTAATTTTGTATTTTATTTAGAGAGCTTTGAATAATATTGCCCTTGGATGACTTAGCAGAATGACGTTAGCGACTACATCATGACGACGAAAACGCATGCCAAGGTGAAGGAAAAATAGGTCTCTATATAGAAGAAGGATATCAGCCACACGCAATGTTATTTGCGAAGTACTATTCAATTAATCGATGATATCTTCAAATAAGGGAAGAGAATGTCCTTGGACATCCTCACAACTAAATTGATTTTTGAAGGGGATACCTGTTGTTGAGAGGCCGTAGCCTTAATTGAGTAGTTTATTAATAGCTTTTGGGTCAGTGCCAAATGTCTTTCAAGTTAACAAATCATTCTTGTTTTTGGATTTTTTAAAAAACCTGTTGTTTTTAATCTGAGGTCAAAGGTCACGAAGTTAGTTTTTTGGGTATATCTCTTAAACAGTTAGTTCTGCTGGAAACTGTTTCAGGGAACGTTTCAAGAGCTTGAAAATGCCTACAAAATTGGTCTTTATACATTTTTCGATAAGAAGCTTCATTCTCCTGTTTTTCTACTGTCTTTTGAAAAAAAAACCTTAAAGATAATAAATTGTGCCAGAACTGCCTTTTCTCAAACGTCACAAACCTTGTCAAAACAATTAACTCAATCTAAATTAGTTGAGTGACAACTATTAGTTCAACCTTCTATCTAAATGTCTGCAATTTTTCAAATCAAACAATCATCAACAAATATCATCACTTTGGTTTCCAAATAAATTGTTGATAGAAATAACAAATTAAATTAATTGAAAGAGATACCATACCAAAACCATGTTGTGTGTGTTTTCCTTTCCTTACAAAAACAGAAAAAAAAATATGTCTGGCCCAAGTAATTGCTCACGCAATTCCAGAATTCTTAATCCAATTTCTTTTCTGCTTAAAATTCCAAAGACATGATGACCTCATGAACCATTTCGATTGATTTTCTCACTCAAAACACAAAACAGAAACAAAAAAAAGTCATAATAAAAGCAAAAAAAAGAAAAAATAATAATATACTTTTGCTACTTGTTAACCTTGGATACAAGCATTTTTCTCAGACTTTTCTTGTGTTTCTTTTTTTTCTGCCTGTTACTGTGGGGCTTTTTTTCACTTTTTTTGGGGCACGTGTTTGTGATTTTTCAGCAGCAAATCACAAACTAGACGGAAACTACACATTTTAGCAATAAGGGCTAAGTAATAGTGAGTTGATTTTATTATTTTGGCTTTTTATTGGAGGGGTGTAAGGGGGATGTATAATAAATTAAGGAGAAATCAACGTCAGACTTCGTGCCACGTACAAGCACATGGTTAGAATCAATGAACTGTAATAAACCAAATTAAGGACTGACATTTAACTTAATGAAGTTATGCTTTAATGTGTATATACTCGGTTGTTTAAACAAACTATTAAATACAAATTTACTTAACTCCAAAAAATTCATGAATCAACACAAACAAAAAATAGAGATATCTAAACTGACGAAATACTGACTTATTTTTTTTTTAATTTTTAAATAAACTTGTCAGTTTTTTATTGGACGGAAGTAACGTTTTCAAACGGAAGTGAATGAATAATAATATAAAGTACGGTGAGTCGGAGGTAAGCGAGTTGATTGTCTGTTCGAGCTAGCTAGATGTGGCACGCTGCGATCAAAGAAAAGTCATTATTGATTTTAGAAGATTTTTCAAAAATTTTAATTAAATTTAACATTTTTTTAAATTACTCTAAGATGATTCAAATCGATGTTTATACCAAACTAGTTGTACCTACCCTGCGCGCGTTGCTAAATTTAGATAAGATATTACACAAGTATTCAAATCTTTTCGATTCGTTTTATTTTTATGACAAAGCAGCGTTTGCTGGGTCAGCTAGTAATAAAATACAGCTTATATGACTCCTGATTATTTTCTGTTCTTATAAAAAAACAGCTGGAGATGATCTGGTTGGGAGTATGCACCAACTCATCTGCAAGATTTGATAGATAGAAAGCATGTCCGACGAATGGAATGTCGGCCGTGCTGTGTGAACGTTTGAAGCCCTTCGTCAACAATCTGGTAGGTCCTTATCAGTGTGGCTTCAGACCCGGAAAGTCCACCATCGGTCAAATATTCACCCTACGGCAGATCTTGGAGAAACCCCGGAAATTCAAATCGATACCAACTACTTTTAATCAATTTTAAAGCCGCTCATGGCAGCGTCTATAGAAACCAATTATATAGAGTAATGTCTCGTCCGCCTGTGTAAGATGACGATGGAAAACTCACGCTGTTCCATCATGGTCGGAAAACAGCTCACGGATGCATTTTATGTCAAAAAAGGTTTAAGGCAAGGCGATGGGGTGTCATACGATTTCTTCAATATCATTCTTGAAGAGATTGTGCAAGACTCCAAAGACAACACCAGAGGCACTGTCTTTCAAAAGTCCAACCAGCTAATAAAATACGCAGAAGACATTGACATAATTGGAAGAACACAACGTGATGTCAGGCGGAGCCCCGGAAGATGGATATAGCGGTTAACGAGGGCAAGACCATGTTAATGCCGTCAGCAAGAAAGAACACCCACATCGACGTCTTGGAGTCAACATCAGCAAAGACAGATTTAACTTCGAGGTAGTTAAGGACTACCTAGGGTCCGCTTTTAGCTCAGACAATGAAACTAGCGTTGAAATCAAACGAAGAACCACTCTTGACAATCGCTGCTTCTTTGGACTAAAAATTAGAAGGCAATTGAGTAGTCAAGTCCTCTCTCGAGAAACAAAAGGGTTACTATACGAGACCCTTACATGGACCGTGGCCACATCGGATGAAAACATTTTGGGTTGCTTCAAGGTAGAAGTGATTTTTGGTCCAGTCTGAATAAATGGAGAATTGACATTGACATTGATATTTCACAGTACTTCGCACATGAATGTGCGACACAAAATAATGCTCCGGTCCGTAGAATCTTTTTTATCTTAACCCGGACTCCACGACTCAGGTGGAGCACACATGTGAGAACCTCAAGCAACTTGGCGTGGAAAACTGAATACAGCTAGCTAGGGGCCGAGCTGGCTGGAGACGCTTGTTGGATGAAGCCTTGGTCCGATCTGGACTGTAGTGCCACACTAAGTAAGAAAATTAGTGTACGGATTTTTCTAATGGGATAATAATTTCCGAAGATCAAAATTCATATGACAAAACAACGTTTGCTGGGTCAGCTATAAGAGTCGTTCTTAATCAGAAATCTCCGTGGGCTAATGCAAAACAACTTTATTCAAGATCATCATGGTCAAATGCATAGTATACGATTCCCATTTTTTTTTTTGTAATAAGCACCCACTCAAGGGGTTTTTTGTACCCTGTTTATGCGAGGGACGCAGTGAGTGCTTTAGCAAGATGGAAAGGGATAGGAAAGGAGGTGCCGGTGTACATTGGTTTTAAATTCCTGAACATTGCTATAATTTGGAAAGACAGGGTGTGGAAGGGAGTTCCACATTCGCATAGTACGTCTAATGAACGATTCTCTATACTTAAAGGTACGTCTGCGGTTGGGCTCGAGGGTAAACTGATGGGCATTCCTTGAATGGCGAGTATTACGGTTGAATTGTTTAAGGGAAGGAATGCAACTGGCTATTTCACTAGAGCAATTACCGTAGAAGTAACAATAAAACAAGGAGAGACAAGAAACGTTACGACGACGGTGTTCCAAAGAAGTGAATGAGTTAGTGATGTCTCTGTCACAAATCATTCTCACTGCTCTTTTTTGTATTCTATCCAAGAGGCTTAAGTATGTAGCTGGAGCACCAGCCCAAAGATGGGCATTGTACTCAAGCTTTGGATGGATATAAGTCTTGTAGATAATAGCCAGATCAGACGGGGAGAAAAATTTCTTGCACCGTCTTAAGAAACCCAAACATCCTGCGGCATTTTTGGCGACATCGCGTATGTGCTCAGTCCACAAGAGGTGGTCAGTGATGCACATACCGAGAATCTCGAGATGTTCGGTCTCATTGGTGCAAGTGCCACTCATGGACAGTGGCAAGGGGGGTATATGTCCCTTCAACGATACAAGACAGCATTGAGTTTTCGAAGCATTAAACTCCACGCGGTTTTTTATTCCCCAATGTACAATGCTGTTTAAATCAGAGTTTAATGAGCTTATCTTATTTTGCCGTTGCAGTTCCACATCCGAAGAGGAGGGATGTGAGTCTGGAAACGAATATGAGAAGCTAAGGGTACTATCGTCAGCGAAACAATGAATTGGATTAGAAGTTTCAGACAAGAGGTCATTTATGAAAATGAGAAAGAGGGTCGGAGACAAAACGGAGCCCTGGGGCACACCAGCATTTATATGTGGGTTTCAGACTTGAACCCGTCCAATACAAATTGTATTGAACGGTTCGAAAGAAAGTTTCCAATCCAGCGAAGTAGGGATTCATCGATACCGAAAGCACGCATTTTCGATAAAAGAGCAAGATGCCAGACTTTATCAAATGCCTTTGAAATATCAAGTTCAACAATCTTACTTTCTCCAAAACGATGTAAAGATTTGTTCCACTGTTCGGTGAGATAAACCCTCAAATCACCAGTGGACCTGTTGCTGCGAAAGCCGTACTGCCGGTCATTAAGAAGCTTTCGGTATTCGAGATATTTCTTGAGCTGATAGTTTATCAGCGTTTCCATGACCTTAGAAAGAAGGGCAATCGGACGATAATTGGAGGGAGAAGGCGATTCGCCTTTTTTTGGGATTGGCTGGACAAATGCTGTTTTCCAACTGCTCGGAACGAGCCCAGAAGAGTAGGATATATGGAAAAGCTTACGCAGGGGTTTTGCCAGCGTGAAAGAACACCTCTTCAGAACAATGGCGGGGATTCCATACGGACCAGCGGATTTATATATGTTGAGATCCTTTAAGACTTGTCCCATGGAATCATTGACGCGCTCAAGAAAAGGTGGAGTCATGACACTCTCAGGCAGCGAAGAGTTGGCGGCGAATTGCCTAGCAAAAAGGTTAGCTTTCGCGAGAGAGCTAACAACTGGAGTGTCATTGTCAACGAACGTAGGGACGGACCGAAGAAGAAGAAGAATTCTTCATATTTTTTACAAATGACCAAAAATTCTTACTGACTTTGGAACATTGCAGTATTTTTTGCCTTAATTTCTGGTCATGTAAAAATTTGGGCTTCCGAATATGGGCATTGCAGGCCTTCCTGACTTGTTTTAACTTTTTCCGGTTTTCCTCAGTTGGGTTGGCTTTAAGACACCGGAATTTTACTTCTTTTTCCCTGATAACCTCTTTACAGCTTGAATCAAACCATGCCTTTTCCTTGGGTTTGTTCTTTTAACCCTGTACGGGACAAAAGTTTTCATTCCCAAGGTAATCATATCTGCGCTGGGCTCTATGTCACTATCGAGGAAGCCTAGTGGCCAGTTAAAGATCCGGAAGAAGTTATTGTGACCGTTCTCTTCGGAGCTCTTTCATGAGCGGCTTTGCTGGTTTTGTTAAAACAGCTTAAAACTTACCCACACTACAAACTGAACATACTCTTTGGGGTCAAACAATCTACTTGTAAAGTCTTCATCGGATTTGATTGAGATGTTTATGTATATACTAGCTGACCCGACAAACATTGTTTCGTCGCAAAAAAAAAAATGGTTTGTGAATCTTCAATGTCTTCTATTTTTTGTACAGAAAAATTCTGGCTCTCAATTTGTTTAGTAAATATTTTGAGCCAAATCGGTTTACCATTTCGTTATATTGCAAAACAATGTAAACCGGGTCAGCTAGTATGCCATATTAGTGAGTCTTAACCATTCAGGGCGTAAACAAATCGCATGCAAAAAAAGTTCAAATGTCTAAATTGTGAAAGGAAATAATTGTGACTTTCTTGTCAGTTTTCTGGATGATAGAATTTCAAAGTTAAGGTCGTGACAGATAGACGATAAGTCAAATAATGACGTAGGTTTTATTTCGTACCGAAAAAAGCATTGAAAACCAGTAAAATCTTCAACATAATTATGCAATCGCCTATCAAAATTGAGGAAGAAATAATTCAATATTAATGTCAATAAATTCATAACCAATAAAAAAATGCGTACTTATTTTCCAATTGCATCGTTAAGAAAAATATCAACAAGGAGATAGGAGTGTCTTTTAATATTTCAATACAATTTACAATCTCACAAAAAATAAATGACAATATTTTTTAACGATTTACACAATAAACATTTCAATGGGGCATTTCGTTGGCTTCCCATTTCGAACGAAGAAGGTAGGAAAATAAAGCAAACAGCAAGAGAATACTGTTGTGATGTCTAAAAGTCCCTCGTAGATGAAGAAATTTACTGGTTTATGCGCTGTCGTTTCGTTTAAGCTTCATTGGGTTTAACCTTTATTTCCAGTATTGATTTCATTTAAGTGACACAATTTCTTAGCCGATCGATTTTTATGTTAGATGAGACTTTTGTGCTTGCGACATATTGATACTCAGTTCTATCTTTGGGATTTGCAAATTTCAAGCAGAGATTTGATGGCAGTAATCAAGACAACAACATGTCAGAATCTATACACGCAAAGCAAACACCATGAATTGCGTCTAAATTGCACGGCACTCTCCGATGGCAACAAACAAAATCAATTAGTCACACACATTTGTGACCTTTCACTCATTACTTCTAGAAAGAAATACAAAAAACACTTAAAATCTTACCCCATCAAAATTTATTAGCTAAACGACTTCCTCACCTGAAACCAAAAAAAAAGAAGAAACAAATTTTACTAAATAATTCAAAACGCAGAAAAAATATAAATTACTCAAATTTAAATAAAAGAAGTCGTAAAAAACTCAAAAATAAATCAAGAATTTAATGACGATATCCCCACCTTTCAAGACAATATCAAAAGTCTGCGACACACAAGGCAAACAAACAACATTCCATTCCCATAAAAACAACAGAGACTCACTGCATTTCAAAATTATTAACATAAGTTTTTTGACAGCTAGCTGTCATCTAAATAGTTCGTTTGTTTCACGATTTATTGGCGCGTAGATTGCGAATATGGAAACACCGACAAATTACTCAATTCAACACATAATTCTATTCAAATAGACACGCCATTTCTGTGAAATGAAGTGATGTGTTGCAACCATGTTTAGGAAGCAAAACAAAAACATTGTCGGAGAAGGCGAATCGATAATTTGCGACCTCCACTAGTTTGTTGATGATAGTGTCATTGGCATTCGGCCCCAATTTCAAAGCGCACAAAAGCACACACACACACCAGCTCAAGAAAATATTACGTGAAAATAATGAGAAATCCAATAAAGAGATTCCAGGTGAAGAGGAGTAATCACAAAAAGTCGAAAATCTCACAACAAGGTTCATTTGTGTCTTCTTCAGTCCAGTGACCGAGTCAATTGGCATAACTCATGAAAAAAGTCGTAGCGTAAGGTACGCGAAATGCATGTCAATCGATATAAAATCAATAAATTGCAAATTTCTTCTTTGGAAGACAGGATTGCCATCCTTTGAAATAAGAAACGTTACAAAAAAAAAATCAAAGAAACTTTTTGCTAACAATATTCTTTAGGTTGATTTAACGAAGGTTTTACATAAAAAAAAAAATTATGACTTCGCTTAAAGGAATCAGGTGGCAACACTATTCAAGAACTCATATATTGACTTTTGTGGAAAAAAACGCTGATTCTGTTTATTAAATGTCAAACAGTACAAATACACTGACTGTGATTATTTACATTAAAACCAAAGCTGAGGGTATATCGTCCTTCCCCTCACCCCCACTAGAGTTCACCCTTTGAGATTGGACTACATTTATTATGAGGGCGAACATAAAAAACAAAACAAAATATACAAAAATCAAACCATCTTGTTTACGTTCGAATGGAATTCAAAGAATTTCTAATTGATTTCGCAGTACAGGGTGGGATGTTCTATGAATAGAAAAAAAAGAAAAATTAAAAAAAAGGATTGCGTACTTGATGTGAATACAAATTTCTGTGTACATTTGAATATGCTGGCGAACAAATAAAAACAACAACGCAAAATATACCATTTAAAAGTGAATAAAATTAATATCTGTCAGATGATGACAGGTTAGTGCATTCCAGAGGAATACCCGCGAACTATTCGTGGGCGTTGTCATCTTTATTTTAACTGCTGAGAAGTTTTGAGGAAAATGTTCGTTTGGCAGTGTTTTTATGGAAGCAAGTGATATCAACAATTTTGAATTTTGAAATATTTAAATGAAACATTTTTTGTTAATTTTTTTGTATTTATATAACAAAATACACTTTCAGAAGTGGGATTTAACTTTCAATTTAAGTGTAATTTTAATTTGAAAAAAAAAGTTGAGATGATTTAAAAGTGCTGGCTTATGTTTGTAAGTTTTGAAGTGTGTAAGTAAGTAACCTTCGAGTTTATGTATTTTTCAGACAAAACAGGTTTAACAATTCCAGATTAAAAGTTGTTACTCGAAAGCTTTATGAGCAACAGTGAAAATGTGAGTACTGGCTTTTGAGAAGGAAACTACGACAGCATGAGAAACGTATGATCGAAGAAATATCGGTTTTCACAGCATGATGGCGAATCTCGGTTTGTTAGGAGACCCTTAGGTTAGGTTAGGTGATAAGGGTTGTGCACAGCGTGAACTGTTGCATACACGGGCGCCTACTGGTCCATTGTGATCCCCTTTAAAAATAAAAGTTAGCATCGATGCTATTTAAAGTTGCCGATTAAAGTAGTCTGGCTCCTTAACGAACCAGCCTGTGCTATCTATAAACTTCCTCATGTTTGCCATTGAGAACTATGCCAGATCATCCAGTTTCCCAACAAACCTATTCCAGAAATGACGGAATTGGTTAGTTTGGAGGTTCAGACAGTCACAGAGCAGTGCAGTGTTTAATGGTTTCTATTTCCTTCACATCCTGACAGCTCCTACAGAAATTGGGTGCAAAAGCGCCTATCTTGTTGGCCATTGTTCTAATGGCGCAATACCCCGTTAGTACACCAGGATTTTAATGTTCCTTTTACTCAGCGAAAAAATATACCGAGTTTCTTTTTCATTAATGTTAGGCCATAAACTTCTAGAGATTGAGCAATCGTCTTGGATTTCCAGGAGTTATTGATTATCTCTTTTGATTTAATGTCTATCTTCCTCTTGAGTACCCCAATCGCGACGATTGGTCCCCTATCTGAATGGTCGCTACTACTTGTATTTGCTTCTGACCCTTTCCTGGCTAGTTTATCTACTATTTCGTTCCCTTCTATATTGCTGTGTCTAGGAACCCAGCAGAGCTTAACCTGGTTAGTGTGGTAGATTCTATTTAATTCCTTCCTACAGTTTAAAACTGCCTTTGATCTTATGGCCTCACTGGCTAAGGCATTGATAGCAGCCTGGCTGTCCACGAAAAAAGTAATCTCCGAGGAGCTTAGCTTTTCATGATGTGCCATTTCAGCTGCTTTTTCAATGGCATAGATCTCGGCCTGAAAGACACTACAGTCAGCTTGGAGATTATACGTCTCTTTGATGTTGAGATATTGGCAAAACACTCCAGCACCTGTTCCTGATTCCATTTTTGAACCGTCAGTGTAGAAAAGGATACCCTGTTTACTTATAAGAGAACTAGCAAAACCCCTGCCCGCTTCGCAGAGCTTTGGCCCACAACGGTTCGGAAGGATGAAGAATACGGTAATCGATGGATAGGCAGAAATGAACAATATTCTTAGAAAAATCATGCCTGTATTTGCTAATCTGATGAATAATCTATTCGTTTTCAATTCTTTTACAACATTTTTTTAGTTAATTTACCCATTAAACATATCTTCCCCAAATTTAGCTCCCTGAGAAGAGATAAGGTAATTAGAATTTTGACAGCAAGCTTGGTATTGGCAAAAGTATGCTTTTAACCCCCTTCATGATTGCACAGTGCTATAAATTTTCATAAAACTAACTTATTGGGATATTATAAATTGCTGCAATAAAAGTATTGACAAAACAAAACCTTAATTCGATGTTCTAAGCTGTTTTAGATTTTCCCAAGTATTATAAAGTGTATGGGTTTTTGTTTATCAATGAGATTTTATTTGCTAATTTATTTTGTTCATAAGGTAAAAATAAGAAAACTTTATGTTCTTCACGCATTATTTGAAAAAAAAAAATCTTAAGGTCAACACTTTGCTCGGACAAGAAAAATTGAACACCACTTAAATACAAAGTTAGCCTTTTTTTTTAATCGTGAAAAAGTGACGAAAAAGTAACTTTGTCTTAGAAGGATTAATTTCTAAGAATATGACCAAGAATCACATCCCAAAGTATATGGCAGACAAATTACAGGATACCCTGCATAGTTGACCATTGGGAAAAACAGAAATTTCTAAATCAAAACCACATATGTTTAAAGCTTGGCCTTGCGTCTTATTTATTTTTCAGTGAATTCAAGTCGAACAGGAAACTAAAGACGTATGCCATTTACTTCTTCACGGCTAGTCTTGTAGTACTGTAAAGTTTAAGTTGATTGATGTCCCGAAACATAGTAATGCTCATATCATCAGAGTTAAAAAATGTGGAGGCAGTCCTGGTACATAAATGCATAAATGCAAAAAATTCAAAAACTCCGTCTCGTTGTAAAATTTACTACATCGTTTTCATTTTTAATTGAATTGTGTCAAACCACTCAAACGACTTGTGTTCAAAAAATTATGCATTTATTTTCAAAATAAATTGTTGCGTCGCTTTTAGAAAGACTTTAATCTGTACCAGCCATTATTGCACTTCAACTCAATGCTTCAATGCTTGGAGAGACATCTTGAATCAACTCATTCCGTGGATTTGCATAAGAATAAAAATTGTTTGGAAGTGAAATTGGGCCTTCAGAATCAATTGAAACCATTCCATTTCCAATGTCCAATAGTGTCCGTGACTTAGTGGTTAGGTGCGTTGGCTGCTAAGTAGAACGTCGTGGGTTCGAGACCTACTCGTACCCAAAGTTTTTTATTTCATCTTTCTGGGCATTGCCTCTTGCGAAGAACTGACAAAACTTCCAAGGGTATCAAGAGTATGAGAAAGTGCTTCTCAGCTTTGCCGTTCGGAATCGGCGTTAAAATGTAGGTGCCCTAAATTCTTCACACGCACTCAGAGAATTATTGATGATAGTAAACCACTTAGGTCTTGGCTCTTCAAGATCTGTCGCGCCACACTTAATGTACAATAATTGGCCAATGTAAGTTTCCTGAAATAGAAGTTTTTAAATGACTCCATTCGTCTGCAGCAGTTGACCGTGGTATAATCGACAAAGTTTGTCCTCAGCAACAAAAAAGATTCAGAGCTCCAAATTCTTCAAGTTGCGGTTAAAGGCTTCAAGTAAATTTTTGTGCGCCATTGTGCTCTCCCACACAAATATTCGGCCATTACCAATTTTTTTGAAATATTGTAATGTCAGTTTTATGTCTAATAATATGCTCACAACTCCTGAAGAAGAAAGAACTAACTCTTTTTATAATTTCAGATCGTATCGATGCTAAAATTATCAGACTGATCACACCTTGCGTATCTAATGATGTCATACACATAGGTACTTTTGTTGATCGTTAAACTTCGGCTCAATAGTTTGCGCAAATATTCTGAATCCAATGCAATTTTATTATTGTCTTTAACGTAGTATTGTTGTCGAGCAACCAATGCAATTGTGGCAATGCTTTATTCGCAAAACGTTTTTTTTCGTAAGCAACTGGCATATTTGAATGTAAAAGCATTCAATTCCCCATCAGATTAGCATTTGCAATGACTATTGACTGATAACTAAATAATGTCTGTTTGTGACTTAAATTTGAGCACACCATGTTTTTCATTCAGACAATAATTATACGTGGAATACCGTCAGTTCGTTGTGTTGATTTAATTTTATTAATGACACATTCCATCAACATTCAAAACGTTATAAATAACAAATAACAATATAATTAACAAATACGTATCCAATAAAAATAAATAAGATATACATACATATTTTCATACTCTCGAAATTTCATATATCAAAACAACGTTTACCGGGTCAGCTAGTTCACATATAATTTCCTAGGTTCACTGAGATTTTTTTTTGTCGAAGAAAAATTATATTTGTCAAATATTTTTTTTTCTTCACTGAAATTTTTTTTTTATTTTTTTACTGAAAAAAAAAATATTTGACAAAATTTTCAAACTATATTGAGTGTTCGTATATTGATCAGTTTTTTTTGTAGTGCGAAATACAAAATGTTTAACATTTTTTAATAATTGAACCATTTGTGATTTGAAAAGTATACATTTTATTTTTGCTAAACCTTCTACCCTAAAACCTCTTGCATTGAGAGAAAAAAATTAATAAAATTGGTCAACCAGTGTGCCCGGTTAGCGAACGAACACAAAAATTAGGCTGTTCTTTTATATATATAGATTAGGATCCCAACCTTGTCTTTCTGGTATGCAAATAGAAAATTTCCTACTAAAATCTAGTAAAGGGGGAATGTAATCCGTGGTCTCCATCAGTCCTGGAATCATGTCATATCTTTGTAAGATTGGCCCATGTCCATAAGTCATAAGTGTTGTGCTTTCAAAAACTCAGTTCTTTTGGTTTTAGGTTCGAATGGGTGTGACAATCGCTGTACCACAGTGTACCAAATCTTTACTTTTCTACTTTATGCATTTTTCGTTGATTTTAAAGCAGCCTTCGATATCGGTTTATAAACAAAATTTATAAAAATGTATGAGCAACTTCTCTCAAATACAACTGCTGTGGTTAAAAATAGAATGAACACGTCAAAACAATTTAGGTCAGAAACAGGTGTCCCTCAGGGTTGCATTTTGAGCCCCGTGGTTTTCCCGCTTTTTATCAATGACATTGAAGATAATATACCTGGTGGCGTTGTTTTTGGTGATGTACTTATTAAGGTGCTCCTTTATGAGGATGACCTTGTTATTTTAACTGATAATCCTGTGACACTGCAACTCCATATTAACAAAAAAATAGAGTGGCGCGACAGCTCTTGAAGAGCCAAGGCCTAAGTGGCTTACTCTCATTAACAATTCTCTAGGTGCGTGTGAAGAATTGAGGGGACCTACAATTTAACGCCGACTCCGAACGGCGCAGTTGAGAAGCACTTTTCCATGACAGATGATACTCTTGGAAGTTTTGTCAGTTCTTCGCAAGAGGCAGTGTCCGTGAAAGATGAAATAAAAACTATAGGCCCAGGTAGGACTCGAACCCACGACGTTCTGGTTAGCAGCCAACGCACCTAACCACTAAGCTACGGACACTACACATCCATATTAACAAGTTGAAACAATATTGTGATTTGTGGGACCTTAAAATAAATACTGAGAAGTCTAAGGTCATGATATTTACACACCAGAATCGTAGTGCACGTAATGACCGTTCTTGGAACTAGCCTGGTTCAAATATAGAAGAAGTGAAGGACTTTAAATATCTAATCCGAATTTCGAAGTCATGAAAGAGATATCCCCGATCCTCAAAAAAGGAGATCCCCTGAACTGCACCTACAATAGAGGTATAAGTCTCCTTAACATCGCCTATATGGTCTTGTCTGCCGTGCTGTGTGAAGGTTTAAAGCCCTTCGTCAACAACCTGGTAGGTCCTTATCAGTGTGGCTTCAGACCCGGAAAGTCCACCATCGATCAAATATTCATTCTACGACAGATCTTGGAGAAGACCCAGGAACTTCAAATCGATACCTACCACCTTTTCATCGATTTCAAGGCCGCATATGACAGCGTCTATAGAGACGAACTATATAGAGCAATGCCTAGTTCTGGCATCCCAAAAAAACTCATCCGTCTGTGTAAGATGACAACGGAAGATTCACGCTGTTCCATCATGGTCGGAAAAAACCTAACGGACGCTTTTGATGTCAAAAACGGTTTTAGACAAGGCGATGCGTTGTCATGCGATCTCTTCAACATCATTCTTGAAAAGATTGTGCAAAGCTCCTATGTCAACACCAGAGGCACAATTGGAAGAACATAGCGTGATGTCAGTGGAGCGTTTGTGAGCCTTGAGACGGAGGCCAGGAAGATGGGTCTAGCAGTTAACGAGGGCAAGACCAAGTTAATGCTGTCGACAAGAAAGGACTACCAACATCGACGTCTTCGAGCAAATGTCAACATTCAACACTGACAGATTTCACTTCGAGGTAGTTAAGGACTTTGTCTACCTGGGATCCGCTATCAGCTCAGACAACAACACCAGCGCTGAAATCAAACGAAGAATCACTATTACAAATCGCTTCGTCTTTGGACTTAGAAGGCAATTGAGTAGTAAAATCCTCTCCCGAGCAACTTAAGTGACACTCTACAAAACCCTCATCATCCTCATGTATGGTGCAGAGAACATGGACTATGACAACATCTGATGAAAACGCTTTGGGCTGCTTTGAGAGAAAAATTCTTCGAGTGATTTTTGGTCCTGTCTGCATTAATGGAGAATGGAGACGAAAATTCAACCAAGAACTGTACGAGCTGTACAGCGACACTGACCTGGCCAGAAAAGTTAAGGTCCAACGACTTAGATGGTTGGGTCATGTTGAGCGAATGGAAAATAATGCTCCGGCTCGGAGGGTCTTCGAATCCATCCCGGAAGCACGTCGCAGAAGAGGAAGACTGCGACTCCGGTGGAGCAAACAGGTGGTAGAGGACCTGAACCAACTCGGCGTACGAAACTGGAGACAGCTAGCCAGGGACTGAGCTGGCTGGAGAAGTTTGTTGGGTGAGGCCCTAGCCCGACCTGGACTGTAGCGCCAACATAAGTAAGTAAGTATGTAAGAGATATATTGACCGCAGCAAAAGAAGGTATTAACTGTATGTAGTCAAATTTCTTCGATAACAAAGATATAGACGCGGTTTCGAAGTTCAAAGTGTTTGATGCAACCGTCAAATGCTGCCTATGTCATGGAAATGAAGTATAGGGCTACATGCAACTAGACGAAATTGAAATTATCCAAAGATAATTCTTCAAGTGTATCTTTAGACTCCCATCTAATATACCCAATTATGCCATACAAGTTGAGTCAGGACTACCACCAATTTTTGTAAAGAATCTGAAGGCGAATGCAGACTTTATGAAAAGGTGTAACAACAATTTGCAGAAAATCATTCTCTTAACAGCGTTACGCTGCAGATATACACCTTTTAAAGATTGGATTCAGTTGGCTTCAGAACATAACTTTCCTTTGACGTTTTGTTTGGATAATTAAGATACGTGGAGGAATGAACTTTACGACTGTATTTTTGTTATTGATGACAATATGTTTCCGACATTTCTCAATCGGGCAAGGGAGTCCGAATCTAGATCTTTATACAACAAACTTAACTTTTCTTTGGGGGAAGCAAATTATTTTCTAACCGAATTCACTTCTAGGGAGATAAGTCTGGTATTTAAAGTTCGCACGGAGATGTTTGAACTTAACTACAGACCTCACAGAAGTGATATGAATTCTAATTGCACACTATGCAACCTCAATCAAATTGAAAATGTTTTTCTCATCCTAGCGTTATGTCCAATCTTACAAGAGATCCGGCGTTTCTACTTCCTTTCGTTTGAGGATTGTCTTGGAGTTTCGAATGGTGAGAGGAAGAGTTGGAAACTGGTTATCCGGTTTTTCTCTGAAGCTGTCGCATATAGAAATTCATTCGTTGACATGTAATGTTATGCTCAATTTAATATAATTTTGTTTAAAGCGATTCAATAGTTAATTTCTAACGCAAACCACAAACTATTAAAGTTTTTCAAATTCTATTTATTAATGAGTCATTTGCCTCACACTCACACTCAAGACGCATAACTCAAAAGTTCAACCAAAAATAATCTAATAGGGTAGAAGTTGCGGTTAGTTAGAAAAAAGGCAATAAATAATTCAATTCGCTTCCAGCCAGCAGCCAGTGTCTAGACTTTGCACGCGATAAAGGATAGTTCCGTCTAGTCACGAATCTTTATCAAAAGGAAGCAATCAGGATATTGTTTTCTGTTTGTTTCTTTAGTCAGCTTAATAGCGACCAGGAAATTAACCCTAACCCCCAAAAGAGTGAATTTAAGGAAGTTTTTCGATTTCGATACAATTCTTGTGAAGTGAACATACAATTTCTTATTTGCTTTCTGCTTCGAACTAGAAATGTTACCTCATTGTTGTGGGCGAGTTCATTTATAACATTACCCTTGGGATCGAACATTACTTAAATTTATGTACGAACCCTTTTTAATCTGATCCAATTCAATGTTTATTTTTAGCTTTCTCAAATTAACCGTGACGAAAATACAACCTCTTTCTTTCCTCAGTATTAATGTCAATTTGCTTCAAGCTATGTCGGTACAAAATTCAAACTTATTCTTGATAAGGAGGGAAACGCATATAATTGTCTTTCTTGTTCTAAAAATAAGAGTTGCAAACTTTGAACCTACGCAAATAATAAGGAAGTCAAAATTGTATAACTTGTTAAAACGATGTTCAAGTTTTTTCTTTTTCTTTTAGGTTTCTTCTATTTTCAAGTTGGTCCTTGCCTTTGTAAGTTGTAGAAAACTGATTTAATGTGACAAACGTTGGTAAAGCGATGGTTCTTCATATTTGATTAGCTTGACTGTTTTGCCGTTTTCCCCTAAAGCCAGGGCAAAAAATACCCCACCCGGACTACCCATTGTCAAATGCCGTTTGAAGCCACCAAAACTTGTTTTCCTGCTTCACCCCATCAATGCGGTCCTGTTCGGACATAGTCCTACTGAACCGAAGCAGCTCCGCTTCATCACGAGCGTGCCGCACTGATCTAAATAGAGGAATGCCTCTGGTGGGATGAAGCCGTTCGTTCTTATAGAAGGAACCGAAAATCAAATTGTTGGTCGGAGTAACAGCTTTCGGTATATGGCCCCGAACAAGTTTTATCACGAAATTGTCAATTCTATGGATTCGAGCCCCGTTGTATAGAATTTCGTTTGAATAATAATGCAGATAAGAAGATTCCGGTGTCCGATACCGAGATAGCGCCGGTGACACTGCCACTTCAACACTCAAAACTTCTCCATTTGGGAAGGGGCAATGTTGAACCACACTGGCCAATGATCGTTTATGGTTACATAAACGATCATTGGCCGTATGAGGGCCATGTAGCAAATTAACTTCACTTTGGTGGTCAAGCCAACTGCTGTAAAACGGCCGTTTCGTCGGAGCGAAATACAAATACTGGTCAAATCAGATACCGAGGTACTTCACTACACTTTTTCTGGTCAATGCCTGTGAGGATCAACAATGACCATCTTGCGCCAATTTTAACACATATCTCGCTAAGCCTTAGCCAACGGTGTCCGGAACAAAATTGTCTCCGACTTTTGGACATTTATCTTCAGTTTCGAGATGTCGCAGTATTGCTGAATCTTCTAGAAGTCACTCTGCAAGAGAATTCTTATAACTTCAACCTTTCGGCCGTTCTGTACGCAATCAGGTCATCGGCAAAGACAATTACCTGGATAAGGCTACCTATCAGATCGCTGGTGTAAATGCTGAAGAGGATCAGCGAATTGTCCGCTCCCTGTTGAGCACCGTTTCTTAATTTCAAAGGTAGTGGTAGAAGTAACATTGCCACTTTTGACAACAAACTTTCTACCGTTGAGCATTATCATCAACGGTCATAGTTTACTGATGCCTAGTCTGGTGAGTTTTAGGCACAACACTTTTACGCATACGGTGTCGAAGGCCTTCTCTAAATCATCCAGAACAGCAATCGTACATTGTTTCTTGGACCGCAGGTGGCCATGTTTCAGAAGATAGAGTAGTTGATTGCTTCTAGAAAAATCGCCAGCTTATCGGGGGTCACCTGTGCGATGATATGAGACACTTGAAATCTGTGTCTCCATCTGTGCCACGTAAGTTTATGTTATGTGTTCTTTCTTTCTATGTGTCTATGTCTAGGTTAGGTTAGATTGGAGTGGCTGTCCGGATGTCATTGACTAACTTAGACCTCAAGGGTCCATTGTGTTACCACTAATGAGGTTACTCATGGGAGAGTAATGAAATTAAACAAACCATTTTGTACTTTTAATGAAGTTAGAGAGACATTTTGTGTCGATCGTTGCCAGCTCACTGGTATTATCGAAGAAGGGATTACCGAGATAGTTATGTCTTCTATTGGAGAGCGCCGGACATGTACGCAGAAGGTCTTGGACTGTTTCCTCTTCCTCCTCGTCCATGTAGCTTGTACAGAAGTCGTTTGCGTAGACCCCTAGCCTCAAATCATGTCTACCTATGAGGCAGTATCCTGTTATGACTCCAATTGTAGAGCTTATATTTTGTCTGCTCAGGAATATCAAGCCTTTTGATCATTTCAGCTCTATGCTTGGCCATATTTGCTTGGTTGCTAGGCAGGTGGTACCCTGTGACCATATAGCATTTGCTGATTCTAGAGCATATTGTTTGAGAAGATATTTGCATGTAGCAAGTGGTGTTCCTACGTTAAATCTTTGTCTAACGGTAGACAGAAGTGTTCCGTTTTTGGCGAGCTCATCGGCTTTGCAATTTCCCGGAATGTCTCTGCGGCCCGGCACCCAAATGAGGTGAATATTAAATTGTTCCGTCATCTCATTCAGAGATGATCGACAATCGTGGACTATTTGAGAGTTTGTGGAGACAGACGCGAGAGATTTGAGAGCGGCTTGGCTGTCCGAGAAGATTCGTATATCCTTGCAAGATATAACGTTTTCTTTGAGCCAGGATAGTGCCTCTTTAATCGCCATTACTCCTGCCTGGAAAACACTACATTGATTGGGAAGTATATATGATAGACTGAGATTCAGTTGTTCCGAATAGATACCTGTTCCAACTCCGTAATGGGTCTTTGAACCGTCTGTATAGAAGTGTAACGCATTGTCTTCCATGGGTCTCTATTCTTCCCAGGAAAATCTTGAAGGGATGGAGACATGGAAGCTTTTATCGAATACCTTTTTTGGGGTGGTATAGTCTAGGCGATCTGGGATAGATCTGAAATTGTCTAGAATAGTAGTATGACCAGTATTGTTACTGTTCCATTGAGAGGTGGCTCTAAGCCTCACACATGCGTTGGCCACCATTTTGGAGAAGATGTCAAGAGGTGTTAGGTTTAAAAGCACTTCCAGGGCTGTGGTTGGTGTTGAGCGAAGTGCTCCTGTGATGCACATACCTGCTGACCGCTGGACTTTGATGAGCTTATTTAGATTTACCATTTTGTCCAGTACGATCCACCATACGACAACTCCATAAATGAGTATCGGTCTGATTACCGAAGTGTATAGCCAGTGGGTTATTTTTGGGAAGAAGCCCAACGGTAGCTTTTTTTACTCTTTCATCAATATTAGCCTTCCAATTTAGTTGTTTGTCTAAAATGAGGCCTAAATATTTAGCTTGGTCGGAAAAGCTTAATGGTATTCCTTTATTCTTGGGTGGGCTAATCTGAGGAAAATCTATGTGTCTATCCGTCTCTCTCTGTTGTATTAGTGTCTTGTTCTGTCACAGCCGATTGCCCCAATCGCCAGGGCTCCTATGTGTCTGTAGTTCGTAACATTCATGTGCGAAGTACTGTGAAATGCCAATGTAAATGTTTCTTGGACTTATTCCATTTTATGTCAGAAACGAGCTTAGACGTGGCATGAATCGTGTCATGTCCTGCCTTGAACCCGAACTGATTACCCGAAATTATTGTGTCGTTCGCAGCCCACTTAATCAGTGTTCTATTGATGATATTTTCGAATACCTTGCTGATGCTTAGAAGAAGCTGATTGACCCAAGACTGGAAGGATCGGAGTAGTCCTTTTCCTTCCAACACACTGGATAATATGCATTACTCAGCACGCTCTTGAACAGTGTGGTATAAATGTCGCTCAATTACGGCTTTTATTGAACAAATTAAACGCCATTTCCAGCCGACTTTAATTTGATTAAGTTAAGTTAATCCACTGAAGCAAAAATTCTTCCATAAAAGAAAAGTATCCGAAAATTAAACACGCCGCGTCGATGTTGTCATTGTCCAACAAGGATTAGGTTGAATGAAAAAAAAAAAAAAAAAAGCAAAAATAAATAAACAAAAAGCAAGAATAAATAAAACGACAAAACATCTTTAGTCTGCGAGACGATCCAAAGTAACTTCCATAACAAGAGAAAAGTTAACATTTGGAAAACACAGACACCACCTTCGAATAACGGAAACCGGTACACAGCCGTCGTTTTCGTTTTTCTTCTGGGTATTGGCGAACGTCTAACCCACCGGACTAACAAAAACAGCTAACGCGAAAAACAAATAAATAAAAACGAAAAAAAAAGTAAAAAAAAAGTAA
>CAKKXW010000001.1:100024276-100040920 GCA_920937365.1 Sphaerophoria rueppellii
AATAAAAAAAAAAAAAAAAAAAAAAAAAAACAACAAAAATATATAAACAAAAAGCGCAATCGACAATCAGGCCACCCAATCTGCAAGCGGTTATGGGTCTTCTTTTTTGCTTTTGCTGCCGACACATGGCCAAAGGCAATAAGCTTCCACCACAGACACAAAAGGTTTACAATTGAAAAGAGAACAATACCTTCAATGAAACCTAGCAGAGCGTCTGATTTCTACAAAACAGCAAAATAAATAAGAAGAAGAAAGAAGAAAAAAATAGACCACCCTAATGGCTAATTGGGTCTTGATTTGTTTCTTCTTTTTTTTTTTGCTTTTCCTGGAGCAACGTTTGAGCCGAAGGAATTCTCTGGTGTTGCTTTTTTCGGTTCAAAAATTCTTTTCACCCTATGGCCTGACCAATATTCATACCGTTATGGTCGGTCTTTTTGTGTGAAAAACCGATGAGCGGTTTCGTATTAAGCCTCCCTTCATTTGGTTATAGGCGTAAGGGCTAGCAGTTGCAACAGTATAATTGTTGCTTCGTGTTATTGAGTCAACACGTAACATCGTTAAATCAATCAATATATGCATGTATGCATGTGTATAAACATTGCAATAAACGTTGTAACAACTGCTTCAAGTATCGATTTCGAGGTTAGGAGAATTCGTTTGTTAACACGAGTAAGTGCTTAGAGATTGATAATTACAATTCCGAGTGTGATGCAAGATCAGCGACGACGACGGCTACGTGAGAAATTTTTAATGTTTTTATTCAATTTGTATTGAAATTAATTGTTGTGGGAAAAGATTAGCTTAGCAGTTAGCAAACCGAAGGAAGATAAAGTCGCACAAATTATATGAAAGTATTTTTATTCGTCAGCGGCTTGTAGTTTAAACGTGTTGTGCATTAAATTTACTTTTTTCTATTTGTCAAGATTTATATTTTAATAAATTAACATCAGTTTCCGATTTTGAATTGTTTTGACCAGTCTCCGGAAAGTGTTACATTGTTCGTTGGATTATAAATTTTGTTGATTGTTTTTTTTTTTTTTTTTAACTGGGTATTGTCACAAGCTGGTACGTGTTCCGAGGAAATGGGCTTTAGGAATCAACAAGCAGTTTGATAAAGCTAGTGCCAAAATGTGACGGAAATATTTGGTCAAGGTGGAGGTGGCGTAACACCTTGGTTCGGACGAAGAACTTATTCAAGTAGCAACGCAAGGCAGCTAGGCTATATTGAAAGTTACGATAGTGGAGGAAAACGATCCTTATCTTGACTTTCAACTCAAGAGTTCGTCCAATGCTTAGTTTGTGTAAGACTATATGCGACATATTCTCAGTCCAGGCCTATAAGCGGTTTGGCCGGCTCTTCGTCTTAGAGTTAAACTAAAGACCTGGCCCTCCAGGTTGGGATGACTGCCCCGCCACATGAAGAAAATATAGTTCCGAAACACCAACAATTCTCGGACAATGACGGAATCAACGATGACGACCCCTGCGAACGATTTAAAAACAAGAAGTTCGGTTTTACACCTGGAATGTTAGGTCCCTTAAAAGACCACGTGCAGCCGAACAACTAGCGGAAGCCCTTGACTGCTATAATGCAGATATAACCGCCATCCTAGAAATGAGATCGAATGATCCGGGCGTACGTGAAATGTGATATCTACTATCGCGACTGCTGGCGGCAACAAAATCAGCGTCTATTTGGATGTGGATTTGTTGTTTGGACTTGATTTAGGAGGAAGATCTTGATCTTCAACTCAGTGAAAGAGCGCATCACGACAATCTGTATCAAGGCTAAATTCACTAAAATCAGCCTCATCTGCGCTCACGCCCCCACTGAAGAAAAGGATGACGCGAAAGACAGGTTCTACGAGCTCCTCGAGAAGACCTATGAGCAATGCCCTAGCTATGACATTAAAATCGTCCTTGGAGAATTTAATTCTAAGCTGGGTAGAGAAGAAATCTTTGGTGAAATAATCGGACGGCATAGTCTACACGAAACCACCTCCAATAACGGATTTAGGATAATCGACTTCGCTGCGGGGCGAGACGTAGTGGTAGCATGAACGCGTTTCCCATATCTCCATTTCCACAAGGGAACATGGAAATCTCCTGACCAATCAACCGTAAACCAGATTGACCACATTACGATCAACGCACGACACTTCTCCAGCATGCAAGATATCCGCACATTCCGAGGTGCCAATATCGACTCGGACCACTGCCTATGTATCCAAGGTACGAATGTGGATATCGCGTTCAAGGCCAACACACGAAAATACTAGGAGAAAATTCAACGTCAAACGGCTATAATCGCAAGAGATTTCTAGATCCTTTTATGATCATGTCTCCTCAGAAGTCCTTTGCTGCCAGCATAAAATATGGAGAACCAGTAGCAACACTGCCAATAGCCATTGCAGATATGCCGCCTCCGAAGTGCTAGGGTTTACACGGCCACCACAGCGAAACCCCTGGTTTGACGATAAGGTCCGGCGAGCACATGCAGCTAAACAAGAGGCATGCAAAGCGGCGTTGCAAAGAAGGATAGAGCAGCTCGTGAGCTCTACTAGCAGAAAAGGAGAGAGGAGCATAAACTTCTCAGAAAGAAAAAAAGGAACATAAGAAGCGCGCGATCGAGGAGATAGAGGGATGTCACAATAGGAACGGGGTTCGAAAGTTCTACAAAAAGGTGAAACAAACCTCCAGGGCTTATACACCCCGAACTGAAGCCTGTAGAGACCATCATAGAAACATTGTAGTGGAACCACAGTTAGTGCTAAGGATATGGAAAGACCAATTTTCTAAGCATCGCCTCAATGGCGATGAGGATCAAAATTCCTTCAGCTATACAGAATCATCCAATTAGGGTGAAGCAGGCCAAAAATTCCACCCACCCGATATTGACGAACTGAAGATAGCGATATCTTAACTTAAGTCGAACAAAGCCGCTGGCCTAGCCGCCAAACTGTACAAAACAGCTGTAGATGATTTGGTTAGAAGCATGCACCAGCTCATTTGCAAAATTTGGTCGGAGGAAAGCATGCCCGACGAATGGAACCTCAGCATCGTATTCCCGATCCTCAAGAAAGGACATCCGCTGAACTGCACGACTAACAACGCCAACAACCAGATAGGTCATTATCAGCGTGGCTAAGTCCATCATCGATCAAATAATCACTCTACGGCAGATCTTGGAGAAGACACAGGAACTTCAAATTCATACATACCACCTTTTCATCAATTTCAAGGCCGAGTGAAAATAGCAATTTCTAGTTTTGGAATCCCAGAAATACTCGCCCGTCTGTGCAAGATGACAATGCAAAACAACACTGTTCTATAATGGCCGGAAAAAACCTGACTGATTCATTTGATGTCAAAAAAGGTTTTAGACAAGCTGATGTGCTGTCATACGATTGTTCAACATGATTCTTGAAAAGCTTGTGCAAAACTCAAACCACAACAGCAAGGGAACAGTCTTTCAAAACACAATTGGAAGAACACAGCGTGATGTCAGTGGAGGGTTTGTGGGTCTTGAGACTTGACTGTCAACAAGAAAGGGCAACCAACATCGACGTCTCGGAGCTAACATCAACATAAACAGATTTAACTTCGACTACCTAGGATCCGCTATAAGCGGAAATCAGAAGAAGAATCAGTCTTGGAAATCGCTGCTTTTTTGAGCTTAAAAGGCAATTGATTAGTAAAGATCTCTTTCTAGCAATATTAGTGACACTCTACAAAACCCTCACTATCCCGGTCCTGATGTATCCCAACATCCGATGAAAGAGTTTTGGGCTGCTTCGAGAGAAAAATGTATCAAGTGATTTTTGGTCATGTCTGCATAAATGGCGAATGGAGACGAAGATACAATCAAGAACTATATGAGCTGTTCAGCGACACTGACCTAGCCAGAAAAGTTAGGTCCAGTGACTTAGACGGTTGGATCATGTAGAGTGAATGAAAAATAATGCTCCGGCCCGTAATCTTCGTATCTAAACCAAGAACGACATCACAGAAGAGGAAGACCGTGACTCAGGTGGAGTACATAGGTGGTAGAGCATCTGAACCAACTTGGCGTGCGAAACTGGAGATAGCTAGCTAGGGACCGAGCTGGCTTGAGTTTGTTTTGTTTGTTGGAAGAGGCCCTGGTCCGACCTGGACTGAAGCGCCACCATAAGTAAACAAGAATTCAAATAAATGTTCTAATCATTCTCAATCACGCTGTTGTCGAAAAGCTTCTTGCTTGCTTACATTGGTAGAAATTGCGGAGCCAGGACAGGACTCACAGGTGTTTTTTTTTCCTTAACAGGAAGTTACAATTCTTCATGGAACTAAAATGGATGGACTTTGATCTAGATGTTACGATAAAAAGGCCTAGTTAACCTTATCTAATCAGCTAAGCTAACTTAAAATGTTTAATATTTGAAGTTACTTGTACTCATTCTTGAAAGTAGCAACTAGTCCTGCTGTATGGTGCAGAAGCATGGACCTTGACAAAATCGGATGTAAGTGCCTTAGGCTGTTTCGAGAAGAAAGTTCTTCGGGTTACCTTTGTCCCCGTGTGCATTGAAGGCGAATGGCGAAGAAGATATAACAGCTAACTTTACCGGTTGTACAAGGACATGGACCTAGCCAGAAGGGTCAAGGTCCAGAAACTCAGATGGCTCGGTCATTTAGAGCGGATGGACACCAATGTTCCGGCCCCTTCGACACTATTCCCGAGGGACGTAGGAGGAGAGGAAGACCGCGACTCAGGTGGCGCAGTCAAGTTGAAGAGGACCTCAATCAACTTGGAGTGCAAAACTGGAGACAGCTAGCTAAGGATCGAGCTGGCTGGCGGAGACTGTTGATTGAGGCTCAAGTCCTCAACGGACTGTAGCGCCCCCTTGAGTAAGTAAGTAAGGTACTAGTGCTAATATCTACTAAAAAGACTAAAGTACCAGAATATTTAAGTACTTTACTGCTCTCTTCTGAGACAAGTTGAACTGATGAACAAATTGGTCTGCTAACGATTCGACAATTTAGCTTCTATTTTCAAAGTTCAATCAATCTTAAAGTGTCCATAATTTAATCGTCTTTACTTAAGAAAATTGATAAAACAAACAAAGTCAGACTAACAGACGTATCCCAAAACCTCTGACCCATATCGATTCAAATACAATGCAATTTGGTTTATCAGTGTCTATAATTTAAAACTGCACATTTACACACAATGCAATCAAAAGTGCCCACACTGCTCACATCACGTACTTAACTACTTTCAGTTAATAAAATAAAGTACCCTTCAGCTTACTCACCGCAACGGTGTCACTTGAGTGAGCATCGCCCTCTCTCTCCAGTTAAATTGGAGTAAAAGATCTATTTTTCATAACATTACTCAAGATTTCTTGAAAGAACCCACTGAATGCACCAGACCGCGATAGGAACTTGACAAACAAAAAAAAAAAAAAGAGTAGAGTAGTTCTTGGTATATTTCTCAGGCTTCCCACGCAGAAAAATTATGGCCACACCACAAAGTCACTGCACTGAGTGGAAAGCAAATAAAACAAATCTTAACGACACCAGCGACATTGTTCGCATGATTTTAATACTTTTTTATATCTTCTGATTTTTCTTGGTTAGGTGGAGACGAAAAGGACATCAAATTTCAATTTTGTTGTGGAAAAAATTGCTATCCCAGTGCGCAATAAATTTTTATCCAATAACATCTCTGTCATGAACTTCACTATTTGCATAGTGTTTATATGAATTTATCTACTCTTCATCTCGCTGGATAAAAGATACAAGTCAGAAGATATAACAAAAATCGAACACAGGGTGGATGGTTCATTTTTCCAGCCCGAAGTGCTATTTCCCTTCTTTTCTTTTATTTCGCATTTTTCTTAATTTTATTCTTTTGTTTAGATCATCGTCATTGTCCTTCTCTCCCAGACTTATTACATTTTGATGCAAAAAACAACGAACAAATCTCTTTTTTCTGTTCAAAAGATATTCAATAAAGGATCCACCCTCTCTGAACTCAAAATTCGTAAGAATCTTTATGAAAGGAACGAAAACGCACACTTCTTTAGTTGTATTTTGCAACTTGTGTGTGCAGTCAAGCTATTCCAATCGTAAACTACAATGAGATGATATTTTTTTGTTGACAAAATAAAAGAACAGACAACAGTCAAAACATAAAAATATTTACAAAAGATGTCTCCTTTTGTATCCTCCTTCTTCTTCCCTTTTTTTTGGTCGTTATATGAAAAAAAAAGAAAAAATATAATAACGTCTTTTATCTTTTTACGCAGAGCGTTTTTGATGTTGGATGGAGTTGGAGATGTTTTTATTTTTCATCTTCTTATCGTAATGATGACCGTTATTTGTGTAGACGTTGAAAAACTCTTCCCTCATCGAGTAGTTTGAGTTTTTTTTTTATTTTCCTGTATGGAAATCAGCTTTGACCATTCACACAGATTATTTGAATATTGCTTTCATGAAAAGAATTCGATATTGGGACTTGGGAGCCTTAGGCTAAACACACACCGAAGCGGACAAAACGTCTTTTTATCTTTGGACAAAAAGTCGTGTAGTATTCTATCCCACACAGAGGCCGACAAAGACAAAATGTCTTGTCTTTGTCCGCTTCGGTGTGTGTTGCTCCAATACAACGGACACGTTTTTTTTGTCGATTTCTGTTTGTTTGTCTTTTTTGCTCTGGTGTTTGTTACTTCATAAAACGGTGTATAGTTTAAGTTGCTGACAGTTTGTCCCGGACTCTTTGTCTTCTTCGGTGTGTTTTGCTCCTATACAACCCCATGTATTTACTGCAACCGACGCGACGAGCGGACAAGAATTTTTGTCGTGTCGTGTCTTTTTCGGTGTGTGTTGCCTCATAACAGCAATGGACACAAAGATACGATTTTTTGTCGTAAGACAAAAAGACGTTATGTCCGCTTCGGTGTGTGTTTAGCCTTAATCGTTGTCCTAATAATAGGGTGGTACAGGATGATGAGTGAGCGTTATTGAAAAGAGAGACGGAAAATGCACGTTCGCAGATGCTGCAACGGAAGGAAGGAAGAAAAGAGCATCCGCAGTTTCTCAGCTCAAAGATCTTGAAGAGTCTCGGGCCAAGAACAACGCCCGGCGTTTCTTTAAAAGGTCGAAGCAATTAGCTTCTGGTTTCAGAACCAGGACACAGGCTCTTCGAAACTGTGAAGGAAATTTAGTCACCGAAGCACAGGGAATTGTAGATGTTTTCAAGCAGCACTTCCAACAGCTGCTGAATGCGCATAATGTCGTGTGAGCCAATAAAGAACGAGAAGTAAGACCAGTCAATGAAAACCCAGTCCCATCAGGCCCCAGCACAGAAGAGGTACAAAGAGTCATACAAATTTTAAGAAATAACAAGTCCGCCGTATCGGATGGCATACCTGCGGAGCTCTTTAAATATGGAGGAGGTGTTTTGATGAACCGCATGCACCAGGTCATCAACAAAGTGTGGGAGGAAGACTGACTGGTCTATAAGCTCCATATGCCCCATCTACAAAAAAGGCGATCCTATGTTACCGCGGCATATCCCGCTCAATGATGCATACAAAACCCTGTACTGTGTGAGCGTCTTAAACCTTTCTGCTACACAATAATCGTCTCGTAACAGTGTGGCTTTATTCCAGGCAGACCAATGAAACGATAGACCAAGTATTGACACTGAGGCAGATCATGGAAAAGGCCAACGAATTTCAAATCGAAATCCACCACCTTTCCATTGACTTCAAAGCTGCTTATGATAGCATCAACCGCCAAGAGCTTATGATGGCGATGTCTGAATTCGGGATCCCGAACAAACTGATCCAGCAATGCCGAATGACACCAAACAATACGCAGTGCGGGGTGCAACTAGGTAGCAGCTCATCCGTGTTGTTTTAAATATGCGCAGGGTTTAGACAAGGAGATGCACTGTCATGTGATTCCATCAACATAGTCCTGGAGCGCAAGGCAACTACTAGGCTATGCGGACGACATAGACATCATCGAACGATTCAAAAGAGCTTGAGGCTTTCATAGCGACTGAAGAACAGGCGAAACTCGTTGGTCTTGAAGTGAATGAGGACAAAAGAAAGTACACACCATCAACACAAAGTAACATCTGTCCACTGCCAAGGATAAAACGTCACTATTGGTAGCAGCAATTTCGAGGAAGTTAAAGATTTCACCTAACATGGAACAAATATCAATCCCACAAACGACACTTTTCTATAGTTATCCTAGCGAACCGCTGCTACTTCGGTTTGGCAAAACAACTGGGTTCAAAACTTCCCACTCGAAACACAAAATGTCTGCATTACAAAACTTTGATTTGACCAGTCCTACTCTACGGCGGCGCCGAGTGCTGGACGAAAAGTTTAAAAGGGGAATTGACACCGGGCACTTTATAAATAAAAAATAGAGTGGCGCGACAGCTCTTGAAGTGCCAAGGCCTAAGTGGCTTACTCTCATCAACAATTCACTAGGTGCGTGTGTGCGTTGGGTGGACCTACAATTTTACGCCGATTCCGAACGGCAAAGTTGAGAAGCACTTTTTCATGACAGATTGAAACTCTTTGAAGTTTTGTCAGTTCTTCGCAAGAGGCAGTGTCTGTGAAAGATGAAATAAAAACTTTGGGCCCGAGTAGGATTCGAAGCCACCTACCTAACCAGTAAGCTACGGAAAGTACAACTACACTGGGCACTTTCGAAAGAAAAATTCTTCGATGGATTTTCGGTTCTGTATGCGAAAATGGTGAATGAAGAGGACGGTTCAACCGCGAACCGTACAATCTGTACCAAGATGTGGATGTAGTCCAGAAGGCCAAGAAAGTCTCCTCACCCCAGCCCCCAGGTTCGAGACGACATGGAAGACCGAACGCACGCTACAAGGACCTAGTGACTGCGGATGCCAGAGCGCTTGGTTTCGGCGGGAGACTGTTCACGATGGAAGGCTGCATCATCTCAGGCTGAGATCCTTCATGGATTTTTAGCCCGATAAGCAAATAAGTAAGATACATGTAAGGACCTACAACTTATTGCCAGTTCGAAATGGTAAAGTTGACAAGTACGTACGTCAGTTTTTTTGCAAAAGTCAGTGTCTATGAAAGTTGAAAATACTAGTAAGTTCTTGAAATTACTTGCACATTCAACTAAAACAGCCAAAATCCAACTCGGTTCGTCCTTAGTTCTTAAAGGATATCACAATGGAACTTAAATATCAAAAGTAGGTCAGAAAACTCCAGACAGCCGCTGTGAAATAGCGTCGTACGGTAACGAACAATTGTTTTCAATCGGATTTGCAGCCATCAGCAGGAAATCAAGCAACAAATTAACAACATTTAATTCCGATTGTTTTTGTTTTCGAGCAAACAAACAGAAAATCGTTTACCAACTTATTTGAAACTAAACTTCAAATTACTGAGAATTACTACAAATAAAAACCTCTCCAACTAAAAGTTTTTCAAACTTCTTGCACCAAGTGGGTTGCTAGGTAAACAAAAACAAACAATACTCTCCCGAAATGCTTCATTAAATTATTTATTTTTCTTTCGTCGAAGAAGAAAGGATTTTCATCGCTTGTAGTCATTATTCAACAAACACAAAAAAAAAAAAATGCCTGAAAGTTTATGCGGTCTTCATTATTCTCGAAATCACTTTACAATTATTTTAACTCTCATCAAGGAGCATAGAACATAGAACAGAGAAAACAAACCACACGAAGAGAATATACATACGTTTGGGTTTGTTTTTGTCTCATTTTCTGAGGTTAGGTGCTGATATTCACTTTAGCTAGAGCTGCATAGTCCTCAGACCTTTTGTTTTTTCCTGATTTTTTTAGAAATGAACTTAGGTGCACTTTTTGTGCTTCAGTGGTTACAACTTACTATCATCGCTTTAAGTCATTGTCGTCGCCAGTGTGATTATGAAGTACTCGACTTCATCTTTCCGAAGATTTGTATGTGAACTACGATGGCTTGGTTGCCAAGTCTGGGAATATTTCTTAGTTTATTGACTGGTATAAAATACACTTGCAAGGGGAAAAGATGATTGTCATCAACCTTATTTAGTGAAAGTTTTAGGATCAAAAGCGTTTTAAAGTTCATAAAAAAAAAAAAAAAATTGGTATAAACTGGTATAAAATGAAATTAACGAGTTTAAAATATGTTAAAAAGAATTTTTAAATCACTATTGCACTCTTTGAATAGTAAGAGAACTCTATTTCGCATTTTTGCTTAACGTCTGATTGGTATAAAACTGGTCTAATTTGAACTAACGGTTTTCTAGCGTTCAGGAAAACAGAATTTGTTGTTTTTATTTTACTATTTACTATTAGCTTACCGTTTGATTGGTCTAATTTCATTTAAAGCCCTTTAAACGTTCAGAAAAATAGAATTTGTATAGAATTTCTCATAAACATTAACAAAATTACAAAGTACTTCATTTTTTCAAAGTTTTGTTCATGGTTCTTTAGGCAACCCTGTTCAATCGTTCACTATTTCAGTATTAGGATGATCAAGTAGTAAACATTTGCTTCAATATTTTTTCTCCTTTTTATTGTTTTTGTTACAATCTGTTAAAAGGTCGAGTTTATCGCTGGCACAGGAAATTCACTCAATTTTCCATTTAACAGTGGAAAAAGCCTTCTTATGTTTAAGTCTTTTTTGCCCTTCCTATACTCACTTCAGTTAAGAACCTCATTTGCGGTAATGATAGTTTCTTTTTTCTTTTATTGTTTTTTTGTGGCTTCACTCTCGTGTTGTTCCCTCGTTCGTTCTTAGAACCTCAACAGCAAGGACAGTAAAATGATTGACGTAAAGTTCTTTTACAAGTTTTTTTCCTGTTTTTTTTTTTTTATCATATTCACTTGGTTTCTGTCGGCTGTTTAGAGGCAGACAAATTTTTTTCTTTGTAACAAAATCACCAAGAATAAAAAAAAGGAAACAAAAATAACAATAAGTAGACACTACTTTGTACCTAGATGGGATTTCGTCTGATGGCGAACGATGATTTGCAATACCTTCCTTTTATCTCTGTTTTGTGAGTAGCATCGTCCGGTCGTTTGGTTGTCTTGAGGACCGAGATTGACGATGTTTTTTTTACTATAAAAAGGGAGTCAGGCGACATAAACACAAACAAAAAAATGAGAGGGAAAAAAAGAGAAGAAATTGAAAGCAAAGCAAGTGCTTTAGAGTTCGAAATAATCCAAGCGTAATTTGAGGATGTTGTAGAACACGAGCTGCAGGATGTATAACTAGCAAAAAACTGAATAAAAATATCTTGAGTAAAAGTAATGATTTTGCTGGAGACAAAGTATAAATAATTCAATTTAAAAAAACATATTGTTCAACATAAAAGCTGTTAAGCTAAAATTTATCATCAAGCCCACATCCCCAAGGGGACACGGAATAGTATATCGATTCAAGCAGTAAAAAGATTGAACACACAAGGTACAAGCATACTATCTCGTTTTCCGATCGTGTTTCACAAGTGCTAAAGCAGTGGACTAAGCATAAGGATTAAGAATGAGAAGAAGAAGGGATGTCCCACAGGAACGAGGTTCGAGCTCGAACTGAAGCTTGTTAAGACCATCAAGAGAATGGCAACACAGTCAGTGCTGAGGATATCACTTTTCCAAACTAAAAAAGCATGCACCAGTTCATCTGCAAAATTTGTTCGGGTGATTTCCGATTCTCAAGGAAGGACATCCGCTGAACTGCACCAACTACAGAGGTTAAGCCTCTTTAACATCGTCTACAAAGTCTTGTCTGCCGTGCTGTGTGCACGTTTGAAGCCTTACGTGAACAACCTGATAAGTCCTTATGGCTTCAGAGCCGAAAAGTCGACCATCGATCAAATATTCACTCTAAGGGAGATCTTACGTAGATCTTTAATATCATTCTTGAAAAGATAGTGCAAAACTCCGACGTAAGCACCAGAAGCACAATCTTTCAAAAGCCCGTCGAGCTATTAGGATACGCAAAGACATTGACATAATTGGAAGAACACAGCGTGATGTCAGTGGAGTGTTCGTGAGTCTTGAGCGGAGGCCAGGAAGATGGGTCTAGCAGTTAACGAGGACAAGACCAAGTTAATACTGTCAACAAAAAATGACAACAACATTGACGTTTTGGTTGTAAAGGACCTGAACCAACTTGCCGTGTGAAACTGGCCTGGCCCGACCTCTACTGTCACCACCTTAAGTAAGTAGGTAGGTAGGTAGGTAGAAATGGCTGTCCTACTTACGAAGGACACAATTAACGCTGAGTGCGCCGTTTTGATACCATACCTCGTGAGATTCTAAATAGATTTGAAAATGGGTTATGGATGATGTATGTTCCGCACTTACAATCCTATGTTGTATTATTCTCCTACCCTACGGCCTATTAACTCATAGTGCCATTTAGTGAGGGAGAGATAAGGGGGGAAGCGCTAAGGCCACTTTGTGTTATTGAAGTATGAGACCAAATCTTTGATCTTGAATTCTGAGAGTTCCTCAATACCGTTGAAGAAATCTTTACCTAAGTAGAGTGCTCTTTTCATAGCCAAGGCAATGATAATGCAAGTGTGGGACCGTTTCTTTTTCGTCCCGGTTCTCACAGTTACGGCAGAAAGTGTTATGTTGTAGGTATACCCAATTTTGCCGCATACTCCCCTATAGGCCAATGCCCTGTGCAGGTAGCAACAATCGTGGCTATGTCATGCCTTGGTTTGGATATTAAATTTATTGATTTTGGTTTGGCCAGATTTTCCTAGATATAACGCAACTCGTTAAACTATTCCACCTATAGGATATAGCCCTTCACAACTTCAAGAGGAGGCTCATCTGTCTTCTCATTTCCCTCATAGCCCCTATGGACCGGTAGAGAGACGCTCATATCAAGTTCCTTGAGGGCCTCTCTGCATTGCTGGAAAAGTTTAGAGGATGATAAATCTGAATCAATGGCTTTAATAGCTGCCTGACTGTCTGTGAGTTTAGCTACATTTTGGTTCTGTCAGATATCTTTAAGGGCTATACAAGCTTCCCTTATCGCTAACAATTCTGCCTGGAATACGCTGGCAAAATCTGGAAGTCTGTGGGATTTTGAAATCTTAACAAATTCACAGAACCAACACCGCATTCCATCTTCGAACCATCCGTGAAGATAGTTGTGTCGAAGTCTTTCGTCACATCGTCTTCCTCCCAGTCGATTTCTGACGGGAACAAGACTCTAGCAGACGTCCAGGATGACGTTAAGCTTTGCTGAGAGCAGGCCACCAAACAATGGAACCATAAACAAGTATCGGTCTTACAACCGCTGTGTATATCAATTTTATCATTTTTAACTGGAGGCCCCTCTCTTTGCCGAAGATTTTTTGCAGGCGTAGAAGGCGAGACACGCCTTCCTCACCCGTTCTTCAAGTTAAGCTTCCAGTTTAATTTGGTGTCTAGTATTCCACCCAGATATTTTTAGCGCTAGAAGACAATGATAGTGTTTGTTCGTTTAACCGAGGAGAGTGTCATGCGATTCCTTCAATATCATTCTTGAAAAGACTGTGCAAAACTTCAACGTCAGTACCGTAGTTCAGCAGATACCACAGCCCTCAACGAAACACCTTACCCCCGCAGTTGGTGGCGGGAAGTTCCGGTGATGAAATGGTCGGACTATTTCAGACTGACTTTGACCAATATTACAAAATTGATACTATCGTTTCATTCGTTAATAGGTACTAGTACCGGCGATTTTAACACTATAGTAAAAGTCTACTTATAACATCTTCCGAAGGGACTAAGTGTGAATTGTATAAATAAAGTTCAATTCCGTAAAGTAAGCAAGTATATTATTTTGGTGTTTTAACCTCATTAAAATCAATTAATGTTTGGACTCAATTCAGAGCAATTCAACCATACCTACTTAATCTGCAGGAAAAACCTATATTTCTAACAAGAACGTCCTTTGATTCCTAATTATTGTAATAATCTGGTCTAAGACCTCCTAATGATTACTTACATAATTTTACCAGTACACAGTTTGTTCTAACCAAATAACTCTGTGGTTGTAACAATCTTTGAAAAACATAAAACGAACCTTATTGAGCTCAATAACGACCCAAACCACAAAAACAAAATCATTAAAATACTTAATCCAAACGCTGCTATTTGGAGTCTCTCAAAATAATTACTGTGCATGTTTTGTATAATTGCAATGTCACTGCTTAAACCTCTCTGACCCGACCTGACTTGAATGTACCAAACCTCATTCTCCGCTTTTTGCGGTCGAAAATTATTCACTTAAAAATTAATTACTTCGAAATTGTAATGGAAAGGAAAACAGGTGTGTGTGTTGTTAAGAATACCCTTTGAATGGTTAGAGAAAAAGCGAGAGAAAGAGATGAACTAATTGCAAATTAACTGCCTGCAGTTACAAAATCAAAATACAAAATTTGTGGCCCTTTGTGCTTCTACGTAAGGTAGTTACTTCTATTTTCGGCTTAAATAACTCATTGTACCCGTTCCATTTTCATGGTGTTTTGTATTCATTATTAAACTCTGGCGTGGAGTTCACCCTAAAACACAAGAAATTCAAGTTGATTCTGTGCAAATTTACTCCTTGCCTTTGAGATGAATTTGCATATACAAAGGAGATTCGTGTATATCTTTGTTATCTGTTATTAAAGTGAATTGGGGTGACCATTTGCTGTAATAACTCTAAAATTACCTTGATGCTGAATTCTTCGATAAATTTACGAGAAAATCAAAAATTTCACACAAGTAAAATCGATCAGAAAAATAAATGTCTTGTTTAATTTACACATAAATAAAAGAATTATTTCTCGAATTTTTAAAAATGCAGAAAAAAAAACCAAATATGGTCATCCTATTTTTCCTATCATGAATAAAATTTGGTGTTCCACCAGAGGGTGTGAATAATAGCAACGCACACACAATTCTCCACAGAAGGGAATATTTTATTAAATTGCATTGTTGTTGTTGTTTAGTCTGTTTTCTTTTGTTTTAAATGGGGGATGATGATTAGTGTGAGAACACAGTGGGTTATCGTTTAATTTGCATTTATTTGAACTTAACGCACGTTCGAAGTTTTGTTGTTATACAAACGTGAACATTAATAAAATTTTGTTGGGATAGGCAATGGTGGTTTGTATCAGTGCTTTCATTTTTTTTTTCACTGCCAAATGGATTTCGTGGTGCTTTTATCACTTGTTTCATTTTTTTTCGTCGTGCCTTGGTTTTTGGTAAATTCAAATTTTTGAAATTTAATAACAAGGTAAATTATGCAAATTCAAAAGTTATTGAATGTAGGGAATTTTCCCATTATCTGAAAGTTTGATATTTTAATTTAAATTCTGTTTTGTTTAATGGAACATAAAAGTATGATTGAGATTTAATGGAATTTTGATTATTTTCGGAATGCAGGTTTTTTATGGGGTAAATAATTCCAAGTAAATTTGAAACATATAGAAAGAAGCATTCGGTGAATTTGGCTGGAGTTAAGCAACAGGATTTTACACAAGAACAACTTAAACGAATCGCCCTCAGCAGACTCATCTCTAACATTTATGTATATAAGGTCCAACTGGTGCAAGACTTTGAGCCTGCGGGCCACTAATTCCACTAGACTGCGATGAAATTTATAGCACAACGAACAACGTCTTTGGGGTCCGCTAGTATTCTAAATTGTAAATCAGTTGCATCTTCTAACTGAATACAGAACTGCATTTCTAAGTATTCTTTTAAGAATTTTTCATGGAGCACCATTTGCTGGGTCTGCTAGTAACCTTCACTTTGAATCTAAACAATTTTTGAATGCATTTTAGCCACGAATTGATTTAATGAACATTTTTTTTAGCCATATAAGGAGAAATGTTTGTATTTATGACTTTTTTTTACGACAACGCCTCCCGTCGTATTCGCTAGTATTGCCAATTGTCAATCAGTTTCATCTTCCAACTGTACAAAGACCTGCTTTTCTAAGAATTCTGTTAAAAAATTCACGGGGCACCGCTTGTTGACTGTCATGGATGGTAAGAGACACACTTAGGCCAATTGGAGGCCCCTTGTGATACCACATGAATCAAAATAGGCTTTCTTCGAAAGCTCATTGAAACCAATTAGAGTTCCTAACGAAACTGAGAAGATTAATTATATTAATGTGTTCGAGATGGTTTAAATCATTATAAAAGTGTCCACCTAAGTGAATGTAGTGTCCGTAGCTCAGTGGTTAGGTGTGTTGGCTGCTAAGCAGAACGTTGTGGGTTCGAATCCTAATCGCGCCCACAGTTTTTATTTCATTTTTCACGGGCACTGCCTTTTGCGAAGAACTGACAAAACTTCCAAGAGTATCATCTGTCATGAAAAAGTGCTTCTTAACTTTGCCGTTCGGAATCGGTGTTAAATTGTAGGTCCCCTCAATTCTTCACACGCACCTAGAGAATTGTTGATGAGAGTAAGCCATTTAGGCCTTGGCTCTTCAAGAGCTGTCGCGCCACTCAATTTATTTATTAACCTAAGTGAATCATACGTTTAAGAGCCAGAGCAGGACATGTGCAGAGGAGATGAAGGACTGTCTCCTCTTCCTTCTCATCCATGCAGCTTCTGCAGAAATCATTAGAAAATACGCCCAGTCTCGCGGCGTGTCTTCC
>CAKKXW010000001.1:100046372-100056599 GCA_920937365.1 Sphaerophoria rueppellii
ATTGAGTCAACACGTAACATCGTTAAATCAATCAATATATGTATGTATGCATGTGTATAAACATTGCAATAAACGTTGTAACAACAGCTTCAAGTATCGATTTCGAGGTTAGGAGAATTCGTTTGTTAACACGAGTAAGTGCTTAGAGATTGATAATTACAATTCCGAGTGTGATGCAAGATCAGCGACGACGACGGCTACGTGAGAAATTTTTAATGTTTTTATTCAATTTGTATTGAAATTAATTGTTGTGGGAAAAGATTAGCTTAGCAGTTAGCAAACCGAACGAAGATAAAGTCGCAAAAATTATATGAAAGTATTTTTATTCGTCAGCGGCTTGTAGTTTAAACGTGTTGTGCATTAAATTTACTTTTTTCTATTTGTCAAGATTTATATTTTAATAAATTAACATCAGTTTCCGATTTTGAATTGTTTTGACCAGTCTCCGGAAAGTGTTACATTGTTCGTTGGATTATAAATTTTGTTGATTGTTTTTTTTTTTTTAACTGGGTATTGTCACAAGATGGTACGCGTTCCGAGGAAATGGGCTTTAGGAATCAACAAGCAGTTTGATAAAGCTAGTGCCAAAATGTGACGGAAACATTTTGTCAAGGTGGCGGTGGCGTAATAGATCGGTTGGGACCAAAGACTTATTCAAGTAGCTACGCAAGCCAGCTCGGCTGTGTTGAAAGTTACGATAGTGCAGGAAAACGATCCTTAACTTGACTTTCAACTCAAGAGTTCGTCCAATGCTTAGTTTGTGTAAGACTATTGAAGTTCGATGTTCGAAGCGTAGACACAGTGCATTCAAGAGGCCATAAGCGTCCATTAAAACCTCTATCTATCAACTCCTACTCTCCACCTCCCCGTGGTGAACATCGGGTGCCTAGTACTTCAACCAAAGATTGGGTTTCAGCCCCAGTGGGAAATTGTTGGCGGCAGCAAAGGGAGAGATGGGAGAAGGTATGCGTCTACTAAAACATGCCCTCTTTTCAACAGGCGGCTGCGGAAGAACCTCCAAGATTGAATCAACGGTGGCTTCTACAGTTCAAGACAGGATGAACTACTTAGTGAATACCTTAAAGGGCTACTACGACATATTCCCAGTCCAGGCCTATAAGCGTTTTGGCCGGCTCTTCGTCTTAGAGTTATACTAAAGACCTGGCCCTCCAGGTCGGTATGACTGCCCCGCCGCATAGAGAAAATATAGTTCCGACACACACAATAGCCTCGGGTACGGACGGAATTAATGATGACGACCCACGCTAACGGTTTTCGAATTTCTGCTTTGCACTTGGAATGTTAGGTCCCTTAACAGATCACGTGCAGCCGAACAACTAGCGGAAGCCCTGAAATGTGATATCTACTATGGCGACTGCTAGCGGCAACAAAAACAGCGTCTATTTGGATGTGGATTTGTAGTTTGGACTTGATTTAGGAGGAAGATCTTGAGTTTCAACTCAATCCGTATCAAGGCTAAATTCACCAACTTCAGCCTCATCTGCGCTCACGCCCCCACTGAAGAAAAGGATGACAAGAAAGACAGGTTCTACGAGCTCCTCGACAAGACCTATGAGCAATGCCCTAGCTATGACATTAAAATCGTCCTTGGAGATTTTAATGCTAAGCTGGGTAGAGAAGAAATCTTTGGTGGAATAATCGGACGACATACCCTATACGACACACCGCCTCCAATAACCGATTTAGTATAATCGGCTTCAAACGTCAAACGGCAATAATCGCAGGAGATTTCTAGATCCTTTTATGATCATGTCTCCTCAGAAGTCCTTTGCTGCCAGCATAACATATGGAGAACCAGTAGCAACACTGCCAATAGCCATTGCAGATATGCCGCCTCCGAAGTGCTAGGGTTTACACGGCCACCACAGCGAAACCCCTGGTTTGACGATGAGGTCTGGCGAGCATATGCAGCTAAACAAGAGGCATACAAAGCGGCGTTGCAAAGAAGGACACGAGCAGCTCGTGAGCTCTACTTCTCAGAAAGAAAAAAAGGAACATGAGAAGCGCGCGATCGAGGAGATAGAGGGATGTCACAACAGGAACGAGGTTTGAAAGTTTTACAAAACGGTAAAACAAACCACCGGGGCTTATACACCCCGAACCGAAGCCTGTAGAGACCATCATGGAAACATTGTAGTGGAACCACAGTCAATTTGGGTGAAGTGAAAACTAACACTGTTCTATCAAGGCCGGAAAAAAACTCACTGATTCATTTGATGTCAAAAAAGGTTTTAGACAAACTGATGTGCTGTCATGGGATTGTTCAACATGATTCTTCAAAAGGTTGTGCAAAACTCAAACCACAGCACCAAAGGAACAGTCTTTCAAAACACAACAGTGGAGGGTTTGTGAGTCCTGAGACTTGACTGTCAACAAGAAAGGGCAACCAACAGCGATGGACGTCTCGGAGCTAACATCAACATAGACAGATTTAACTTCGATTACCTAGGATCCGTCATAAGCGGAAATCAGACGAAGAATCACTCTTGGCAATCGCTGCTTTTTTGGACTTAGAAGGTAATTGAGTAGTAAAGTTCTCTTTCGAGCAATTTAAGTGACACTCTACAAAACCCTCACTATCCCGGTCCTAATGTATCCCAAAATCCGATGAAAGCGCTTTGGGCTGCTTCGAGCGAAAAATTCTTGGAGTGATTTTCGGTCCTGTATGCGTTAATGGAGAATGGAGACAAAGATTCAATCAAGAACTGTTCGAGTTCAGCAACACTGACCTAGCCAGGAAAGTTAAGTCCTAGTGCCTTAGATGGTTGGGTCATGTAGAGCGAATGAAAAATAATGCTCCGGCCCGTAATCTTCGTATCTAAACCAGGAACGACATCACAGAAGAGGAAGACCGTGACTCAGGTGGAGTACATAGGTGGTAGAGGATCTGAACCAACTTGGCGTGCGAAACTGGAGATAGCTAGCTAGGGACCGAGCTGGCTTGAGTTTGTTTTGTTTGTTGGAAGAGGTCCTGGTCCGACCTGGACTGAAGCGCCACCATAAGTAAACAAGAATTCAAATAAATGGTCTAATCATTCTCAATCAGGCTGTAGTCGAAAAGCTTCTTGCTCGCTTACATTGGTAGAAATTGCGGAGCCAGGACAGGACTCACAGGTGTTTTTTTTCCTTTACAGGAAGTTAAGAATTGTAATTGTAAGAAATGGAACTAAAATGGATGGACTTTGATCTAGATGTTACGATAAAAAGGACAACATTCAGCCTAGTTAACCTTATCTAATCAGCTAAGCTGACTTAAAATGTTTAATATTTGAAGTTACTTTTACTCATTCTTGAAAGTAGTTACCAGTTCACTGTATGGTGCAGAAGCATGGACCTTGACAAAATCGGATGAAAGTGCCGTAGGCTATTTCGGGTTGTACAACAAGGTCCAGGGACTCAGATGGCTCGGTCATTTAGAGCGGATGGACACCAATGCTCCGGCCCGGAAGGCCTTCGACACTATTCCCGAGGGACGTAGGAGGAGAGGAAGACCACGACTCACGTGGCGCACTCAAGTGGATGAGGACCTCAATCAACTTCGAGTGCAAAACTGGAGACAGCTAGCTAAGGATCGAGCTGGCTGGCGGAGACTGTTGATTGAGGCCCAAGACCACAACGGACTGTAGCGCCCCCTTAAGTAAGTAAGTAAGGTACTAGTGCTAATATCTACTAAAAAGACTAAAGTACCAGAATATTTAAGTACTTTACTGCTCTCTTCTGAGACAAGTTGAACTGATGAACAATTTGGTCTGCTAACGATTCGACAATTTACCTTCTATTTTCAAAGTTCAATCAATCTTAAAGTGTCCATAACGTAATCGTCTTTACTTAAGAAGTTTGATAAAACAAACAAAGTCAGACTAACAGACGTATCCCAAAACCTCTGACCCATATCGATTCAAATACAATGCAATTTGGTTTATCAGTGAAAAAACATTCCAACCCTTTCGCAATGCTTTTGTCTATAATTTAAAACTGCACATTTACACACAATGCAATCAAAAGTGCCCACACTGCTCACATCACGTACTTAACTACTTTCAGTTAATAAAATAAAGTACCCTTCAGCTTACTCACCGCAACGGTGTCACTTGAGTGAGCATCGCCCTCTCTCCCCAGTTAACTTGGAGTAAAAGATTGTTTTTTTCATAACATTACTCAAGATTTCTTGAAAGAACCCACTGAATGCACCAGACCGCGATAGGAACTTGACAAACAAAAAAAAAAAGAGTAGAGTAGTTCTTGGTATATTACTCAGGCTTCCTACGCAGAAAAATTATGGCCACACCACAAAGTCACTGAGTGGAAAGCAAATAAAACAAATCTTAACGACACCAGCGACATTGTTCGCATGATTTTAATACTTTTTTATATCTTCTGATTTTTCTTGGTTAGGTGGAGACGAAAAGGACATCAAATTTCAATTTTGTTGTGGAAAAAATTGCTATCCCAGTGCGCAATAAATTTTTATCCAATAACATCTCTGTCATGAACTTCACTATTTGCATAGTATTTATATGAATTTATCTACTCTTTATCTCGCTGGATAAAAGATACAAGTCAGAAGATATAACACAAATCGAACATAGGGCGGATGGTTCATTTTTCCAGCCCGGAGTGCTATTTCCCTTCTTTTCTTTTATTTGGCATTTTTCTTAATTTTATTTTTTTGTTTAGATCATCGACATTGTCCTTCTCTCCCAGACTTATTACATTTTGATGCAAAAAACAACGAATAAATCTCTTTTTTCTGTTCAAAAGATATTCAATAAAGGATCCACCCTCTCTGAACTCAAAATTCGTAAGAATCTTTATGAAAAGAACGAAAACGCACACTTCTTTAGTTGTATTTTGCAACTTGTGTGTGCAGTCAGGCTATTCCAATCGTAAACTACAATGAGATATTTTTTTGTTCACAAAAATATAAGAACAGACAAAAGTCAAAACATAAAAATATTTACAAAAGATGTCTCCTTTTGTATCCTCCTTCTTCTTCCTTTTTTTTTTTGGTCGTTATATAAAAAAGAAAAAGAAAAAATATAATAACGTCTTTTATCTTCTTACGCAGAGCGTTTTTGATGTTGGATGGAGTTGGAGTTTGGAGATGTTTTTATTTTTCATCTTCTTATCGTAATGATGACCGTTATTTGTGTAGACGTTGAAAATCTCTTCCCTCATCGAGTAGTTTGAGTTTTTTTTTATTTTCCTGTATGGAAATCAGCTTTGACCATTCACACAGATTATTTGAATATTGCTTTCATGAAAAGAATTCGATATTGGGTCTTGGGAGCCTTAGGCTAAACACACACCGAAGCGGACAAAACGTCTTTTTATCTTTCGACAAAAACGTCGTGTAGTATTCTATACACTATCAGAATTGGTCGAAGAGAGCTTATAGGAAGCACAGTCTTACGACCAATGGTTTGCCAACATAGTAGACTATGTTATACCACCGGCTCATCACTTAGTGCAGTGTTAGTTATTAGTAAGCAAACATTACATAACAAACACTCACATGGATGAAACAAAAACAAGACAGTAAACAAAACAAGATTAATCCATAACTAATAATTACAAACATTAAGTAAACAGAGAAACAGAGGCTGTCCGCTTCGGTGTGTGTTGCTCCTATACAACTGACACGTTTTATTGTCGATATCAGTTTGTTTGTCTTTTTCACTCCGGTGCTTGTTCCTTTATAAGACGGTGTATAGTTTTAGATGCTGCTTCGGTGTAATTTGCTCCTATACAACCCCGTGTATTTACTGCAACCGACCGACTGGCGGACAAGACTTTTTGTCGTGTCGTGTCGTGCGGACAAGACTTTTTGTCGTGTCGTGTCTTTTTTGGTGTGTGTTGCATCATAAGAGCAATGGACACAAACACACGATTTTTTGTCGTAAAACAAAAAGATGTTTTGTCCGCTTCGATGTGTGTTTAGCCTTAACCGTTGTCTTTATCATAGGGTGGAACAGGATGATGAGTGAGCGTTATTGAAAAGAGATACGGAAAATGCACGTTCGCAGATGCTGCAACGGAAGGAAGGAAGAAAAGAGCATCCGCAGTTTCTCAGCTCAAAGATCTTGAAGAGTCTCGGGCCAAGAACAACGCCCGGCGTTTCTTTAAAAGATCGAAGCAATTAGCTTCTGGTTTCAGAACCAGAACACAGGCTCTTCGAAACTGTGAAGGAAATTTAGTCACCGAAGCACAGGGAATTGTAGATGTTTTCAATCAGCACTTCCAACAGCTGCTGAATGCGCATAATGTCGTGTGAGCCAATAAAGAACGAGAAGTAAGACCAGTCAATGAAAACCCAGTCCCATCAGGCCCCAGCACAGAAGAGGTACAAAGAGTCATACACATTTTAAGAAATAACAAGTCCGCCGTGTCGGATGGCATACCTGCGGAGCTCTTTAAATATGGAGGAGGTGTTTTGATGAACCGCATGCACCAGGTCATCAACAAAGTGTGGGAGGAAGACTGACTGGTCTATAAGCTCCATATGCCTCATCTACAAAAAAGGCGATCCTATGTCATGGCAAAACTACAGCGGCATATCCCGCTCAATGATGCATACAAAACCCTGTACTGTGTGAGCGTCTTAAACCTTTCTGCAACACAATAATCGTCTCGTAACAGTGTGGCTTTATTCCAGGCAGACCAACGATAGACCAAGTATTGACACTGAGGCAGATCATGGAAAAGGCCAACGAATTTCAAATCGAAATCCACCACCTTTCCATTGATTTCAAAGCTGCTTATGATAGCATCAACCGCCAAGAGCTTATGATGACGATGTCTGAATTCGGGATCCCGAACAAACTGATCCAGCTGTGCCGAATGACACCAAACAATACGCAGTGCGGGGTGCAACTAGATAACAGCTCATCCGAGTTGTTTTAAATATGCGCAGGGTTTAGACAAGGAGATGCACTGTCATGTGATTCCATCAATATAGTCCTGGAGCGCAAGGCAACTACTAGTCTGTGCGGACGACATAGACATCATCGAACGATTCAAAAGAACTGTGCTTGAGGCCTTCATAGCGACTGAAGAACAGGCGAAACTCGTTGGTCTTGAAGTGAATGAGGGCAAAAGAAAGTACACGCCATCAACAAACAAAGTAACATCTGTCCACCGCCAAGGACAAAACGTCACTATTGGTAGCAGCAATTTCGAGGAAGTTAAAGATTTCACCTAACATGGAACAAATATTTATCCCACAAACAACACCTTGCTAGTTATCCTAGCGAACCGCTGCTACTTCGGTTTGGGAAAACAAGTGGGTTCAAAAGTCCTCACTCGAAACACAAAATGTCTGCTATACAAAACTTTGATTTTACCAGTCCTACTCTACGGCGGCGCCGAGTGCTGGACGAAAAGTTAAAAAGGGGAATTGACACTGGGCACTTTATAAATAAAAAATTGAAGAGCCAAGGCCTAAGTGGCTTACTCTCATCAACAATTCTCTAGGTGCGTGTTAAGAATTGAGAGGACCTACAATTTTACGTCGATTCCAAACGGCAAAGTTGAGAAGCACTTTTTCATGACAGATGATACTACTCTTGGAAGTTTTGTCAGTTTTTCGCAAGAGGCAATGTCCGTGAAAGATGAAATAAATACTTTGAGCCCGAGTAGGATTCGAAGCCACCTACCTAACCAGTAAGCTACGGAAAGTACAACTACACTGGGCACTTTCGAAAGAAAAATTCTTCGATGGATTTTCGGTTCTGTAAGCGAAAATGGTGAATGAAGAGCACGGTTCAACCGCGAACCGTACAATCTGTACCACGATGTGGATTAAATCCAGAAGGCCAAGAAAGTCTCCTCATCCCAGCCCCCACGTTCGAGACGACAAGGAAGACCGAACGTACGCTACAAGGACCAAGTGACTGCAGATGCCAGATCGCTTGGTTTCGGCGACTGGTGAGTACATGCGGGAGATCGTTCACGATGGAAGGCTGCAGTATCATAGGCTGAGATCCTTCATGGATTGTGAGCCGGATAAGTAAGTAAGTAAGTAAGTAAGGTACATGATAAGACCTACAACTTAAAACCATCTCTAAATGGTAGAGTTGAGAAGTACGTACGTCAGTTTTTGCGAGTGTCAGTGTCTAAGAAAGTTGAAAATACTAGTACGTTCTTGAAATTACTTGCACATTTAAGGGGGGGTTTCCCATATAAAAATATGTTGGACTTTTGCGCGAAACTGTGTAGCGTTCGTAATTTTACGAATATTTTAATAAAACAAACGGTTTTCGATTGATATTTTATAGGGCCAAATGCTTATGTAGTTAAAAAAAATAAATAAAAATTCGATGTAGCTCAAAACCGACAAGCAAACGGAAAAACTATACAATTTTAATAGACGCTTACGCTAACTAATGGGAAATGGGCTAAATATTATATTTTTATTTATTTTTTATTTTTCTTATAATGACAATATATCCAGTCACTTAACGTCGATGTTTTTTTTTTTTTCGATTATCGTTATAATATTTCCCAAACAAAATTCCAAAAACAGTGAAAAATACAGCAAATTATGTAAAAAGTATGAATGCATTTTTTAGCATAACTTCTAAAATATAAAAGGCAGTGAAGTCAAATTAACTTTTTTCAAAGCTTTAAATATGTGTTTTCAATGGGGCAATTGTTTTTTTTTTTTGTATTTTCGTCAAATTTTTTTGTTGACACAAACATAAAAAATACCTATTTTTTGCCTAACATTTTGCGCGTTTGCCCGGGAAATTGATTAATATATTTTCGAATTTTCTGAAATATTTTTTTAATGAAAGTTTAATATATGTTTCAGTTAACGTCGTTGTTTTTTTTTTATCATTTTTCACCTGTAACATATTTAAAAGCAAGCTTCAAAATTTCAATATTTGAACGGTCATTGTAAGTGAAATAAGGGCAGTAAAACTAGCAAATATTTTTTTTATTTTTTTCTGTTATTTTTTTTATTCAATTCAAAAAACAAAAAAAATTGTTTGCTAATGGTCTTTTTAATTTTAATTTTTGAAAAATCGTCCATTTTGCGTTTTTTGTCAAATAAAAATGGTCGATCACACACACAAAGAAGCTCGTTTCAAGGGAATGCTACTAGGTGGCGCTGTAATTTGTTTTGCTTTGTTTTCCCTTTCTTACAAAAGATGTTTTTTTTCATGGGTATTCAGGTACATACAGTTTTTTGGGATCCGCTGTTGAAGGATAGGTAGGTGTACGCAAAAGGCATCATGCGCTGTTGGTTTTGTTTTTGTTTTTGTTTTTGTTTTTTTTTTTCTTTGATAGATAATGTGAGAGATGAGAAAAAAGATCTCTTTTTATTTTCGGTGGGTGCACATGGCATATAGAAGGAGGGTTAGAGATAGAGATAGCGGATAAAAAGGATGCGGTTAGCAAATCCGCAATCATTTACACTGGTTTCAATTTTTTTTTGTTGTTGGACATAACAAAATAAGAAAATGAATGAGAGTGGGAAATTTGTTTATGTAGGTAAAGGGAATATCGCACATGCACGATAATTTCTTACCATATCCTTTGTTTTGGTGGCTGCGACTTGCGATTTTTAGAATGAATATGACAAGTGCAAGACTATTTACAGTCTTTCTAATTTGTTTTGTTTAACATAATATGTAGCTCGTTTCATTGTGACATGCTGTATGCAAAGGGGAAAAATATAAGATTCTGTATCCTTATTTCAATTTGAAAATTTTTTTAACAGCGTTGTTTGCTAATACGTGGGTGGGAAAAGAATCAATTTCTCCTTAGGTCAATCATACACCAACAGGTGTGCATTGGTAGCTTACAGTTTAATTCGAAGAAAGCTTTTTTACTGAGTTTTCAAAGACCAGCAATCACAACGTGAGCACACCAAGCCAAAAAATACAATGACCTAAGAAAAAGAAAACTGTTTCGTGCTAATCATGAATCTGCTCCAAGGAAAAGAAAGCGATTAGCTCCTGCTGACAAATATTATGGCAATTTTGATGACTCTCCAGAAACGTGTGCCACACGAGTGCAACACTAACGACCAGAAACTTTTGAGTCATTTTTTCGAAAGAAGCTTAATTTGACATTCGATGGTTACGTGTGGACAACCACATACTAACTGGATTCCTCTTTAACTAAGAAAAGGGTGGGTGCATAATCGTTTGTTGCGACAATTTTTTTAAAAGTTTAACTTTATTCCTATGTCTTAGAATA
>CAKKXW010000001.1:100061676-100077294 GCA_920937365.1 Sphaerophoria rueppellii
CAGAAGGGAATATTTTATTAAATTGCATTGTTGTTGTTGTTCAGTCTGTTTTCTTTTGTTTTAAATGGGGGATGATGATTAGTGTGAGAACACAGTGGGTTATCGTTTAATTTGCATTTATTTGAACTTAACGCACGTTCGAAGTTTTGTTGTTATACAAACGTGAACATTAATAAAATTTTGTTGGGATAGGCAATGGTGGTTTGTATCAGTGCTTTCATTTTTTTTTTTACTGCCAAATGGATTTCGTGGTGCTTTTATCACTTGTTTCATTTTTTTTCGTCGTGCCTTGGTTTTTGGTAAATACAAATTTTTGAAATTTAATAACAAGGTAAATTATGCAAATTCAAAAGTTATTGAATGTAGGGAATTTTCCCATTATCTGAAAGTTTGATATTTTAATTTAAATTCTGTTTTGTTTAATGGAACATAAAAATATGATTGAGATTTAATGGAATTTTGATTATTTTCGGATTGCAGGTTTTTTATGGGGTAAATAATTCCAAGTAAATTCAAAACATAAAAAAAAGAAGAAGTCGGTCAATTTTGCTGGAGTTAAGCAACAGGATTTTACAGAAGAACAACTTAAACGAATCGTCCTCAGCAGACTCATCTCTGTTTGTTGAAAGATCTTGGTGAAAGAATTTGGAAATCAGTTGCATCTTCGAACTGAATACAGAACTGCTTTTCTAAGCATTATTTGAAAAATTTTTTATGAAGCACCATTTTCTGGGTCTGCTAGTAACCATCACTTTGAATCTAAACAATTTTCGAATGCATTTTAGCCACGAATTGATTTTATGAACATTTTTTTAGCCATTTAAGGAGAAATTTTTGTATTTATAACTCTTTTTTTACGACAACGCATGTCGTTTTCGCTAGTATTCCCAGTTGTCAATCAGTTTCTTCTTCCAAGTACAGGTACATAGACCTGCTTTTCTAAGAATTCTGTTAAAAAATGTTCACGAGGCACCGCTCGTTGGCTGTCATGGATGGTAAGGGACACACTTAGGCCAATTGGAGGCCCCTTGTGATACCACATGAATCAAAATAGGTTTTCTTCGAAAGCTCAGTAAGACCAATTAGAGTTCCTAACTGAGAAGATCAATTATATTAACGTGTTCGAACATTGCCAGAGAGCAGTTAGAGATGCCGCCTCTAATGTGCTGGGTTTCACACAGCCACCAAAACGAAACCCCTGGTTTGACGAAGAATGCAGGCAGGTCCATGCAGCCAAGCAGGAGGCATACAAAGCGGCGAAGCATAGAAGGACGAGAGCTGCTCGTGAGCTCTACGAGCAAAAGAGGAGAGAGGAACGCCGGCTTCTCAGAAGAAAAGAGAGCATGAGAAGCGTCAGATCGAGGATATTGAGAGAGCCAACAGCAGGAATGAAGTTCGGAGGTTTAACCGAAAGGTTAAACAGCTGGCTCAAGGTCATCGAGCAAGAACCGATGCTTGCAGAGATAAACAAGGGAACATCATAGTAGAATCGCAGTCAATGCTGGCGATTTGGAAAGACCACTTCTGTAGATTGTATAACGGCGACGACGAACAAAATACCGCCGTCAGACAGGAGCCTTTCATCGGACACGACGATAGCCAACAATTCCGTGAACCCGACCTAGAAGAAGTGAAAACCGCAATATCACGGCTGAAATCCAACAAAGCCGCTGGAGCAGATGGACTAGTTGCTGAGTTGTCTTTGAGGAAGGACACCCAACACCGACGGCTCGGGCAGAACGTCACAATAGACATATACAGCTTCGAGGTAGTAGAGCAGTTTGTCTACCTAGGCTCCGCTATAAACACGGGCAATAACACCAGGCGCCGAGATCAGACGAAGAATAACTCTCGCTAATCGCTGTTTCTTTGGGCTAAGAAAGCAATTGAGTGGAAAAGCTCTCTCTCGAGCAACTAAGGTAAAACTGTATAACACACTCATCATTCCAGTCCTGCTGTTTGGTGCAGAAGCATGGACCTTGACAAAATCGGATGAATGTGCCTTAGGCCCCGTGTGCATTGAAGGGGAATGGCGAAGAAGATACAACAGCGAACTTTACGGGTTGTACAACGACATGGACCTAGCCAGAAGAGTCAAGGTCCAGAGACTCAGATGGCTAGGTCATTTAGAGCGAATGGACGCTCCGGCCCGGAAAGCCGTCAACACTATTCCCGAGGGACGTAGGAGGAGAGGAAGACCGTGACTCAGGTGGCGCACTCAAGTGGAAGAGAACCTCAATCAACTTGGAGTGCAAAACTGGAGACGACTAGCTAAGGACGGAGCTAGCTTGCGGAGACTGTTGATTGAGGCCCAAGTCCACAACGGACTGTAGCGCCAGATCATTTAAATCATTATAAAAGTATCCACCTAAGTGAATCAACGTTTAAGAGCCAGAGCAGGACATGTGCAGAGGAGATGAAGGACTGTCTCCTCTTCCTTCTCATCCATGCAGCTTCTGCAGAAATCATTAGAAAATACGCCCAGTCTCGCGGCGTGTCTTCCTATTAGACAGTGTCTAGAAATGACACTAATTAACGAGCTTATATCCAATCTGCTTAGAGATATCCGGCACCTAGATCTATTTGAGTCGAGTTCATCGGCTTTACAGTTTCCTGGAATGTCTCTATGGCCCGGCACCCAGTGAAGTAAAATGTTAAACTGTTGTGTCATCTCCATTAGAGACGATCGACAGTTTTGGACAGTAATTGGGTTTTTTTAGAGACAAAGTCCAGGGATTTTATAGCTGCCTATCTAAGAAAATGAGAGATTTAGTTTTAGTAATTCGGAGTACACACCTCCACCAACCACATCACTAGTTTTCGATCCATCTGTATAGAAGTGGATTGCCTCGTCTTCCAGGAATGTTTAATTTTCTCAGAAGGATCTGGAAGGTATAGAAGTTAGAAAGTTTCTGTCGAACTGTAGTTGGGGAATGGTGTAGTCTGTATGCTCTGGAATTTATTCAAAATAATTAAGAATAACAGAGTGGCCAATGTTATTGTTAATCCACTGTGAAGAGGCAATCAGGCGAATAGCAGAACAAGCAGCTATTTGTTTGCTGATTATATCCAGAGGTGTCAGATAGAGTAGGGTGTCTAGTGCCGCAGATGGGGTCGTACGAAGTGATCCGCTTATACTTAGGCATGCTAAGCGTTTGACTATACTAAGCTTATCGCAGTTTATTTTTACGTCCAAGGCAGTCCACCATACTGTCACACCGTAAAGACGAATCGGTCTGATTACCGATATGCATAGCCAGTGAGTGATTCTGGGTTGCAGACCTCATTTGCTACCAATGGCTTTCTTGCAGGTGAAAAGAGCTTCCGTAGATTTTCCTATTCTTTCGTGTATGTTGCTCTTCCAATTCAGTTTTCTGTCTAAAATAAGACATATCTAGTTATTTAGTTTCCTCTGAAAACTTTAATTGGATACCGTTTATAGAAGAAGGGTCGATCTGCGGAATTTTATATTTCCTAGTGAATAGGACCAAATCGGATTTATGTGGGTTAACGCTTAAACCACACCGATTCGCCCCAAGTGATAGCTTATTTAGAGCGTTTTGTAAGAGTTCTTTTAAGGTATTAAGATGCTTCCCTGCATAGGTTATGACATTGTATGAATTAGCCCACCAAGCGAACTATCCACATGCAGCTAGACAGTGCAGATGTGATAGCAGATGTGTCCACGTTGTTAAAAGCGCCTTCTATATCAAGGAATGAGACCATAGTATACTCTTTATGATGGAGGGAGTATTCGATAGTGCGTGTGTGTAGCGCCGTTTCAACCAATTTTCCCTTACAGTAGGCATGTTGAGACATAGACATGAGTTTTGTGTCAATGTTTGCTCAGGGGTGTATATCTACCAGTCTTTCTAATGTCTTAAGAACGAACGATGATAGACTTATGGGTCAGAGATCTTTGGGGTTAATTTGCGAGCATTTTCCCGCCTTGGTTATTAAAACAACTTTCACTTATCTCCATACTGAGGGAATATGGACCAGATGCAGGCAGCTATTGAACATTACCTCAAGGATTGGAGTGATTATATCTTAGGCTTCTTATAGTTCGACTGGAATAATGCCGTTTGGTCCTGACGATTTGTACTATCGGTTCGAAGCTGTTGCTCGCCCATCGCAGTTTATCCCTTGTGATTAGACCTTCGCTGTGCATCTTAGCAATTTTCGAACGCATTTAAACCCCGGTATGATTTGGTGAAAATCGCTTAAGCCATTTAGAAAAATCTTTGCATTTTTAACTTTCCTTTACGTCAACGTCTATCCGTTCCGCCAATATTCTGAATTACGTATCAGTTTCATCTTCCAACTGAATTCACACTTGCTTTTCTACTATTTTTGTAAGGAATTGTTCACGCGGCACTGCTTGTTGGGTCTGCTCTCTCTCTGAATCTAGGCAACTTTTGACAGCATTTAAACCACGGTATAAGTTTGCCGAAATCGTTTCAGCAATTTAGAAGAAATCATTTTATATTTAACTTTCGTTTAAGTCTTTACAACAGTGTCTGTCGGGTCCTCTAGTATTTAAATTTATTAACCATCCAAACTTTAACGTCTATTCGAAGCTTTTTTTTAGAATTACTTCTGTCAGGTCCGTTAGTAAGCCCAATTTTTAATCTAAACCATTCTCGATTCCATTTGAGAAAACCCAGAAATTTGATCAAAATTGGTCCAGTTGTTAAGAAAGAATTGAGTCCCTGCCACACGCAGAAAAAAATGTTTTCGTACAGATTATTTTTATCCTGTAAAAACCTAATTATTCTACAAAACTTTGGAATTCTAGTTAGTGTTGGAACTCAAGAACGTAAACAAATCTTTTTGACCATAACACAAAATTAGTTTACTCAAATTGTTTATTTTTCAGAACAACGCATTCCAAGTTCAGGTGAGACACTTCACGAATTTCAAACTGTTGCCAAGGGCGCCCAGTCCCAAATCATGACTCCCTACGTAGTCAAAGTTGATAGTTGATATTGTTTGAAATTCCCTCTTTGTTTGTTTAGTATTAAGGACTCACGAAATTACAAATTTACTTCTAACAAAAATGCTCTCGTTTCATCTCCACAAGAAAACATTTCAGCCAACATCAATTTATCACAACATTAACTACAAAACCGAACCATAAAAACATTCCCCAACAAGGAAATTAGAAAAAAAATGCATACGAACCGCCAACGGCTAACGAAAGAAAATTCAGCTAAGTCCCTATTCTAATTATGACTCCCCACTGGATGGAATACGCTCGTGGGAGTTGAGCTACCATGTCAACATCCTCTCATCTCTCGTGACTTGAATTTTAAAATTCTGTTAATTTAGGAGCGAACATGCGGAGTTGTCGATGCAGAATGTAAAGCAGACGATAATAGATTTGCTAATAAAAGCCAGCAGCACCCTCTTCTGTTTACGACTTTTCTGTAGATAGAACAAAGTACTACGTTCCCTGACAAGCCAGCATCAACATCATCCATAATAATATTCGTCAGCTTAAACTTGCTCTCTTGCCATAGAGCCATAAATGGACGTTTATAATCTTCTATAGGTGCGAAAAAAAAAAAAACAGAAACAGAAACAAGAATAAAACATGGATGACGATGACAGCTGCCACACGGTGTACACTGTACATGGTCGATGGACCAGTCAGATTTTCCCTCTCCGTGTAGAAGCAGGTTCTAAAAATATAGACGTTCACATGATTCACTTTGCGTGTTTCTACATTCGTTCATGTGTCAATACATGAACAGAGAAACATGGCCAGGAAAACATGGCCAAAGATGGCTTTTCCTTGTTTGGAACTTGCATGCGAGGACGGAGATGGAGATGGATTTCCTATGACGATGACGACCACACGTCCGTCCGCTCCAACTCCTTAAACTGCAAAAAACAAACGAAGAGCTAATTTCGAGTTGGCATTGAAAGTGTATGTTTATTTTGAATGAAACTCTGTGTGGCGGTGATGCAGTGCGGTCGTGGTGGTGCATATTGATTGAATTAGAAGAACGTCGTTCAAAGCCGTCGTCGCTTTCCCAATCCAAAGAAGTTCCGCACGAAAATGGAATTTAAATTGCAAATCACTTCCTGTTTGCAGAGTTTTTTTTTTTTTTTGACATTTAAACGGTTGCTGGAGCTGCGCACCTGTATAGCTATCGACACGCTTGTGATGTTTGGTTACTTTCCTAAATATTCAAATTAAAATGCATGAGCGATGTGATTTCATTAAAAACTCAGACTCAGACGGAGGAAAGAAATAAAATAAAATGTCAAAGTTGACAATTTAATTTTGCTTATAATTTTCACATAAAATTGCTGATTTCCTTTCACTTTTTTTCCATCATGAAGCTGTGTATAAATTCTCTTTTTCATTTTCTCAGCAAATAAGTAACGACTTTACGCATGTTGACTCACATGAACGTAACACTGAACTTGAAATTAAAGCATTAAAATTATCATGTCATGCTGCTGTAGTGTACGTCAAACATGACACTTCATTTGTCACTGTGTACTTTTTAATTTCACGGGTACGGGATGCGGTAAATTAAATTTAATGTGAGAAAAAAGTTCAGTTGATTGTTAAACTGGCAATGCTAGATAATGTTGAAAGGTCAACTAATTTTAAGTACATTCATTCAACGTGTTTACGAATTCGTCAAACTATCAAATTTTACAGAACGTTTACCTTTTACTAAACGTTGAAAATTTTTGTTGAAAAGAAAAGACTTGAGCTGTCAAATAAAAAGTTGTTAAACTTTTTTCAGGTCAGAAATTGATCTTCAACAATAAAGGGTCATTCATTTGGTGTTTTAAGTTGGAAGCGCTGGCATTTGATACGGGCCATACTTAACTGTCATCTGAATTCTGAAGTGTCATGATATTAGTTGAATGATTGCCATTTACGATGACAGATCGTTTAACAATCGGCTAGATACGAAAAATGAATGACCCTTTAGTTGAGGTTAGTAATATTACTATGGCCATAGGGCTCAGAATTCCAACTATTCGATTTCCCAAGTCTCAACGCGGTGCAAAATACTAGATATTTGATATGCAGGTCTATTGGTAAGAGGTAAAGAAAAACGTCCGATGGACATGAGCGCAAAGCTGCAGTGGAGCCAACACTAGCTGTTCTCTGAACCTTTTTTATTTTAGTTAGGTATATTGTAGGCCTTGCTAAGTGCGGGCCACCAAAACAATCGAACCATAGGTCAAGATTGGACGGACCACGGCTGTATACGTCCACAAAATTATCTTCGATTGCAAACCCCACTTTTTGCCAAAAGTTTTACTGCAGGCATAGAAAGCTATGCTGGCTTTATTGACCCTTTCTTCGATATTAAGTTTCCAGTTTAACTTTGAGTCAAGTATTATTCCCAAATATCTAGCGCTGGAAGACAAGGAAAGAGCTTCACCGTTGCGGCGAGGGAGGGTGAAGGGCGGACTTTTGTTTTGGTAGTGAAGAGCATCAGTTCAGTTTTTCTTTGATTGACACCCAGGCCACAGCTTGTAGCCCAATTGCTAGCTTTTAGCAATGCCATCTCCGTAATCTCACTAATCACCGAAGTTAACTTTCCTGATACCAGTTTCACCAAATCGTAAGCAACGGCCTACACACAACATCTTTCCAGTTTAATAAGAATTTTGTTCATGACCAGAAGCCAAAGAAGGGGGATAGAACACCCCTTTGAGGTGTTAGCCTGCTAACGTGCCTGGTCAAGTAAGTGTTACCTGAGGTAGCTCAATTCTTCTATCACTGAACAGTGAACATGGATACAATCCAATTTCGGATTAAGTCCTCTACATCCTGGTCAACTAGTGATTCTTAAATAGATTCTGTTAAGACGTTGTTGAAAGCTCCTTTTATGTCTTGTAAGATGACAATGGAAAACTCACGCTGTTCCATCATGGTCGGAAAAAAATGGATGCATTTGATGCCAAAAAAGTATTTCGACAAGGCGAAGCGCTGTCATGCGATTCCTTCAACATCATTCTTGAAAAGATTGTACTAAACTCCAACGTCAACAACAGAGGCACAAACTTTCAAAAGGTCGTCCAGCTACTAGGATACGCAGATAACATAGACACAATTGGAAGAATACAACATGATGTCAGTGGAGCGTTTGTTAGCCTTGAGAAGGAGGCCAGGAAGATGGGTCTAGCGGTTAACGAGGGCAAGACCAAGTTAATGCTGTCGACAAGAAAGGACAACCAACATTGACGTCTTGGAGCAGACTGATTTAACTTCGAGGTAGTTAAGGACTTCGTCTATCTAGCATCCGCTGTATACTCAGGCAACAACACCAGCGCTGAAATCAAAATAAGAATCACTCTTGCCAATCGCTGCTTCTTTCTCCCGAGCAATTAAAGTAACACTTTACAAAACCCTCATCATTCCGGTCCTAGTGTATGGTGCAGAGGCATGGACCGTGCCAACATCCGATGAAAACGCTTTGGGCTGCTTCGAGAAAAATTCATCGAGACATGGAGAATTGAGACGAAGATTCAATCCAGAACTAAACGAGCTGATGAAATGAATATTAAACTCTCCTTGAGAAGAAGTAGAGTATTAGGGCTTTGACAGCAAGTCAGGAAGAATTAAATAAACGTTTAACCTTCTTCATGATAACAGTGTGTTAAAAATTAACTAAAAACTAGCAAGTGTGCCAATACCACCGCTTCAATTGCCAAAAAGGTGAGTAAAAATAACCAAATTCTATTTTTTACCCGTTTTAGTTTTCTCAATACAAAATGCATAAATTTTTGGGTGTATTTAGAAATGAGTTTTTTTTCTTATTACCTATTGTTTTGTTCATCTTATAAACGCATTTTTTAAGAAAATTAAACTCAAAGTCAAGATATTGTTCGAGTAAGAAAAACTGAACACCTTTTATAATTGAATACCTGGCCACAATAACATATCAGCTGAATTTAAACGTATTTTTTAAGGTAAGCATTTGTTCTTAAAAAAAAAACTGTAAATATTAATACCCCAACATTTATAAAACAAAAAAAAAAAAAAAAATGTTTGGCGCGACGGCTCTTGAAGAACAAAAGTCTAAGTGGCTTACTCTCATAAACAATTCTCTGAGTGCGTATGAAGAAATGAGGGGACCTACAATTTAACGACGATTCCGAACGGCAAAGTTGAGAAGCACTTTTTTCATGACAGATTGATACTCTTGGAAGTTTTGTCAGTTCTTTAAAATTTACAAGTTCACTTGGCAAGTTTTCATTTGATGCGTGATTACTGACATTTTAAAATTTGAACAGTGAACTTGTAAATTTTCATTCAAACTAACTTTGGGCTCAGTTTCTATTTTCGTTTAATATTGTTGTATTATCTTCTATGATTTAAAATATTCAATATAACACTTTTACTTGTTAAGAACTTGGCGTTCTTGTAGATCTCATTACTTTAGGTGGCTGACTTTTTACACAGTGTTTTCGCTCATAAGAGAACTTGGCTGCTTTTTACATTTTATGTTTTTGTTCTGATTTCAAATCTTTTTGGAAAGTTTTTTTTTTATGGAATGTAAGCATGAACCTCGAAATACATTACGTAAGGTAAAAATTATTAAGCTGACAACCCCGGCAGAGCCGCTTGCCGGGGCAATGCAAAAATATGCCGGATCTTATTACGCCATCTGAAAGAGCTCGTTAATGGCTGGTTTATTCCCCAGCCTTGCATTCATCCATCAGTACGGTTCTCGTACAAAGTACGCTCACGCCACCACTGAAATAAGGAACCTCTAAACTATGATTAATTTGGGTCTCCGAATGTTGTACTTATACTATTTCTTATACTCAACCGAAACCCTATACGAATTTCGAATTTAAACGTTTTCGACCATTTTGATAAAATGGGCGGATACCACGACCCTTAATGGAGATAGAATTTTTTCTTATTTTTTTTCATGTTATTCAACAAAAACCTTACAAGAATTCAAAATTTCAATATCTTACGACCGTTTTAAGAAAGTGGGCGGAAACCACGCCCCTTAATGGAACCAAAATATGTTACTTATTTTTTACCTTATATTTAACCAAAACCCTATTAGAACTCCATATTTCAAGATCCTACGACCTGCAGTTTTATAAAGTGGGCGGATACCACGCCCCCTAAATGAGCAAGTTGGAATTTTTTTATTTTTTCCTTTGCACCAAATTTCAAGATTCTGCTATTGTTAGAAGTGCTTCATAATTTTGACAATCAGTGAGTCAGTTAGTGAGTCAATTACGGTTTTTGAAATTCTTACTGTTCAATATCTCACGAAGTGAGAAGTAGTGGTTATACAAAATTTATTTTTTGACAGGGCCTTTGTCTCATTGAAATTACTATGAAAATCAAATTTGAACCTTTTAAACTCAATGGGTTCAGAAGTTATAAGGGGTTAAAAATGAGCTTGAGTTCGATCCTGTAAAGAGGGAGTAGTGCTAGAACTTGGCTGGGCACTACCGTGCAATTTGATTTCTGTCAAAATACTCACGTTATCGATTTTTGTCAGCTTGCGTAAGGCACTCACCTGAAAATATAAAACAAAAATTATTATGATATCAAAAAAATCTCACTTATCAAAAGTCAAAAAAAAAAATTGTTAAAACAAAATAATAATAAAAAAAAAAAACAAGGTGGCAATTCGTTCAAAAAGTTGTTCCTATTATTCGACATAGCAAGTATTGCTTCAAATAACAATAATACTCCGAGATGAAAAATAAAATAAAACTGAAAAATGGGATAAGATGAGATCCAAAAAAGGAATATCAAATTTTAAATGAGTAGTTCCCAGACGAACTTTGAAACATGAGAACAAAAGAGAGAAGCACTTCGTTAACGCCTTTAAAAACGCAAAAGAAAAATAAAAATAAATAAAATGTCCAGTGCCCAGCCCACTACAAAATAATTAAATTATTCTCATTAAAAATTTCAGAAGAAGGATACGATGGAAGAGAGAGAGAAGAAATAAATAACAATCACACAGATGATGATGATGACGACTCATTAATTTATGTCCTTTTTTCCTCCATCTTCTTTCTGTTTATCTCTCGACGGAAAATACAAAAATGGTCTTTTTAATAAATAATAGAAAAAAAAACCAGTGATAAGGAGTATAAAAACCAACCATGATAGTAATTATGTTGATGATGATGATTCTTTTTAAATGAACTCGTTATTCATTCACACAGCCCAAGAGGAAGCATTTTTATATCAAATTAACGGTTTTTACGCTTCTTTTTATATTCTGTATTTTTCTCTATGGCGTTGGAGTGTTGCTGCTCCTACTTCACCTTCTGTTAGTGAGCGCAAGAAAAAAAAAAAAAAAAAATCTAGCAACTAGCAACACTCCTCGTCCTCAGTGAAAAAATGTATGTCAAGTTAGGATGAATAACACCAGTACACAAGTAGTAGACATTTACATGCTTCGAGGCAATGAATTGAATGACAAAAGCACCAGCCACATGAAACATGACAAACATATTGACAGGGTGTTTCGAAGAAATTACGGAAATGTTATAATTTCATAAAATATTGCTTTAAGGGTCAATTTTCAATGTAAAACGCCCATCGACACGCCCACTTTTGGTTATTGCTAGGTTTTCAGAGACGAATTTAGCGGTTTTTAAGAGGAATCCTAAAAACATTTTGTAATAAGCTAACAAATTTTTGTTTTTTTCAATGTTGACCACTGCCACGCCCACTTTTATTAACACATCATGTCTATGAGATAAGTTTTCTGTGGTTTTTGTTAAGATTCGGGTTCAGAATTTCCTTGAACTTAAAAAATGTTATTAAAACGCCCACGCCACGCCTTTTTTTTAGGAATATAAATAAAAGACGAAAAAAAACTGTAATCTTGTGAAGAGGTTTGTTAGGAAAACTCATCTTTGGCCACTTCTTTTTTCTAAAAAGGGCTAATTTTTGTAAAAGATACCCTTTTCATAAGCGACCCCAAGCAACAACAATCCCTCCTCCTCGCTCCTTCCTTGTGGGCACGGACGCATGACGAAAATGACATGAGTAAATTGTTAAGTGGGTGGTTGGGTACATTATGTATGGTAGATGAAATCCTTGAATAAATCATACACCACCAGCAAAATAAAAGGGACAAACGAAAGAAGAGTAAAACAAAATGGAAGACACTCAAGAGAAAAATATATTTCACTTTTGGTTTGCGGGACCAGTGTGTAAGGTGTGTGTCGTGGTTGTGTTGTATTTTGTGGTAGGAACTGGTGGTTCTTAATGGCCCAGGCTTGGTCTTTCACATAAAATTGCCTGTGAATTTTACGCAAGACGAGAAGGATATATATAAGGATATATATTATCGTGTATTTAACATCACATTGGGCATAAAGAAAAAAATGAGAGACGAGCGGGAGGTCTTTTAATACAAAGGTGAACAATTAAGTGAAATGAATGAGAGTGCCCTATGGAGATTATGTACATCTCTACTGCCCGACCTCTCCCAGAATACTTTTTCTTACATTAAACTTGTTTAAAGTGCTTAACACAAAGCCTATCATACTATGTCATACAAAAATGTGTTTGTGTGTCTGCATGCATAGGGGGGTAGTGTTAAGGGCGACGCACCTCATTTTCCTTGATTCAAGTACTTTCGAGTTTGCACATTAATGATTTAATTTGCTCAGATTGTTGACAAGAAGGTTTTTTTTGCTTTTCTTTGGTTTTTGTCAAGCCTACGTAACTTGGCCTAGATGGAATTTCTTGGCACTCGACAACTAATAGACGTAGAATTTTTTTCTGTTCTCCTATTCTTGTTTTAAGTAGAAAATGAGAAGAAGAAAAACTTTGAATTGCGTGAAGCTTTAAAGCAGTTCACTTTTCCTTATGTGATGCAGAAAATGTAGGATTAAGTGGTTTGGTTTTAGAATGGTTTTTTGTCCTTAATTTGGTTTCTTTGAGGATAACACATTTTTTATGACAATCTCTGTTTATATTTACACACAAAAAATCACTTTTCCTGGTTACCAGACTGCGGGAAGGGTGATGTTGGATATATCCAAATACGAATATGACTCTAACATTTGATCAGAGATGGCGGTAAGGTCGTTTCCCTTCATATACTCACTCTGGAATGCTCGCATATCAGACTTAAAATAGAAAACACCGCAATAGTGTGAAAATCTTCAACGAGCTCATTCATTCATTCTTACTTTTGTTTCGTTGTTCATCGCATTCTGCCTGATTAAACCGAATTCCACACACAATACAATTGAGAGAAGAGTAAACCAAAGCAATTAAGGCGAAGGTTGCCAAAGCTACTCGCAGTCAACTCTTCTCGTTTGTAGTTCACTTACATAGCTATGATAGCTGGCTTCCTGTGGTTCTACATTGAAATTCAATTGAAACCTCCTCTAATTAGACACGGGACACGGGCGTTAAATTTATATAAATAAACGGGTATTAAGCGAGGTGAAAGGGCATTGTATTCTAAAATGGTAAATTGGTTATTCGCGTTCTGAAGGGAAATAGTTTGTGTTTAATGAGAGTGTGCGTGTGGCTTGTGTTTGTGTCTGATTTTGGTTTTGAACTTTGAACGACATTTGATTGGAGAGATTTATTACATGTTTTTGGGCCTTGAGTAGAACAGAAGAAAGGTGCTGGCACTTGTCTACGTACACTGACACTTTTTTTTTGATTTTGAATGTAAATAACTTTTTTTCAATTAGTGCTCCATGGAAAACTAATTTTCTGAAACTGTAGATATTTCCCATCAGTTTGATGTTATTTTAAGGGTTGTATTCTAAAAATCGAGTTTTTTCGGAGATTCTGGACGATAGTTCTAGTCGTCGGGACGATCGAAAGTCTAGTTTCCGGACAGTTCCCCTTAAAAACTAAATATCTGTTTTTCTATAAAGTGTTAAGCATAGAAAAAAAATGTTTTCTGCATTGAAGTCATTTCCGGATTGTTTAGCATCTAAATAATTTAAAAATAATGCTTGCGTTACAGTACTTCAGAAAAAAAATTTAAAAAAAAAAATTCCGGACCAGTCTTCGGACGATCGAAGGCAAAATGTTTTTTTTTTTTTTTTTTTTTTGTTTTATATCTATTAGAGGGATGAAAAGTATTAGGTTTTTTCTCGGAAACGAATAAGCAATTTTGACAAGGAATGAAATATGAATATGTCCGAAAATAGATTTTCGCTATATTTTGGCGTCCGGAAACTGGAAAAACTATTAAAAAAGAGTTAGATTTAATTATTTTCCTACTGCCTAATTCCAACTACCTATTCCGAGTAAATTTCGAAGGTCTGCCACTAGTTTTTTACTTTAAAAAGAGTAACACTGCAAGGGGGCCACTTGAAAACTTCGTATGTGTAAGTGAGAAATATTACTGATTCTGTATGTTGCAAATTCTGTTCTAAGTTCCTCTTTTATTCCCCATTAAGTGCAAAATCGTCTGGACACTGGGTACTGTAACGAAGTGTTACATGCTCTTATACAGCCATATCGATTTTTCCAATAAATAAACTAAACAGACAGGCAATTTTGCATTTCGAATTCCTATAATTCACGCTCGCTTTGAAAATCGCATTTGCAGGCAAAACTACTTCGTGCATATATTTGCATACATCCCATTTGGCCTTGAATCCATACCAGACAATGCATAAACAAAACATCTCGTATGACTCATTAAGTCGTAGCGTGTTTGGCATTCATCAATAACAGTGGTAATACATGACACAAGCAATTAAACCGAAACACATGAAAGTTTAGCTTTTGCACTCATACAATTCACACTTGGTTTTAGAAAAAGGTTCATATGAGGATGAGTACTTTCGTACTAAAATCACCACTACCACTACCTTTCGTCACTACTATTGAGTTTCGATTTGAGTGTTTTTGGTCTTTTCCGCCGCCGACCGCAATTTCGTTATTAAAGCTTCCCCCCACCAGTGGTAAGGGGTTTTAATATCGAAGGAGATTGTCCTGAATACCGACCGTGTCGCAACCGCCATTTCTTTGTTGAAGCTTCCCCCCACCAGTGGTAAGGGGCTTTAAACATCGAAGGAAATTTGTCCTGCGTGCCACCAGGGGCCGTAAATAAACCTGCTGATCGACCAGAGCTATTGCCTGCCGTGCTGCGTGCCACCAGGGGCCGTAAATAAACCTGCCGATCGCCCAGAGCTATTGCCTGCCGTGCTGCGTGCCACCAGGGGCCGTAAATAAACCTGCTGATCGACCAGAGCTATTGCGTGCCGTGCTGCGTGCCACCAGGGGCCGTAAATATACCTGCTGATCGACCAGAGCTATTGCCTGCCGTGTAGTGCCACCAGGGGCCTTAAACATACCTGCTGATCCACCAGAGCTATTGCCTGCCATTTAGTGCCACCAGGGGCCTTAAACATACCTGCTGATCGACCAGAGCTATTGCCTGCCGTGTAGTGCCACCAGGGGCCTTAAACATACCTGCTGATACACCAGAGCTATTGCCTGCCATTTAGTGCCACCAGGGGCCTTAAACATACCTGCTGATCGACCAGAGCTATTGCCTGCCGTGTAGTGCCACCAGGGGCCTTAAACATACCTGCTGATCCACCAGAGCTATTGCCTGCCTGTGCCGTCCGTTATCGAGACCACCTAGTCGTCCATAC
>CAKKXW010000001.1:100080996-100093862 GCA_920937365.1 Sphaerophoria rueppellii
CGGATTCGTCGTGGGAAGCAGACTCAGGCAAAAAGTCTTGAGCTTCAAATGTGTGAGCGAACGCATCACGAAAATCCGAATCAAGGCTAAATTCGGCAACATTAGCCTAGTATGTGCGCATTCCCCCACAGAAGAGAAAAAGGACGACACCAAAGACGAGTTCTACGAGCTCCTTGACAAAACATACGAGCAATGTCCTAGTTATGACATTAAAATTGTCCTCGGCGATTTTAACGCAAAGCTGGGAAAAGAGGACATCTTTGGTGGAACGGTCGGAAAGCACAGCCTGCACGACATCACATCAAATAACGGATTCAGGCTGATCGATTTTGCTGAGGGGCGAAATGTTGTGGTATCAAGCACCTGGTTCCCTCATCTCAACATCCATAAAGGTACATGGAGATCTCCTGATCAATCAACCGTAAACCAGATTGATCACATTGCGATCGACGGAAAGCACTTTTTCAGCATTTTAGATGTTCGAACTTTCCGAGGAGCCAACATCGACTCGGACCACTACCTCGTCGTAGCCATGGTAGTGCTACGAATATCCCGGCAACGGCCAAAACAAGGGAATGCTGTAAGGAAATTCGACATCGGACGGCTACAATCGCAAGATATAGCCAGATCCTTCTTTGATCGAGTGTCAAGTAACCTCTTAAGAAATCCTATGCTTCCAACATCAAGTATCGAAGACCAATGGCAACATTGCCAGAAAGCAGTTAGAGATGCCGCTTCTATTGTGCCGGGTTTCACACAGCCACCAAAACAAAATCCCTGGTTTGACGGGCAGGCTCATGCAGCCAAGCAGGAGGCATAAAAAAGCGGCGCTGCGTAGAAGGGCAAGAGCTGCTCGTCAGCTCTACGAGCAAAAGAGGAGAGAGGAAGCGTCAAATCAAGGATGTTGAGAGAATCAACAGGAATGAAGTTCCGACGTTTTACCGTCATAAAGCTCGAACCGATGCATCCCTGCAGAGATCACCAAGGGAACATCATAGTAGAATCGCAGTCAATGCTGGGGATTCAAAAAGACCACTTCTGTACACTGTATTACGGCGACGACGAACAAAATCCCGCCGTCGTCGGGCAGGTGCATTACATCGGACGCGATGATAGCCAACAATGCCGTGAACCCGAACTAGAAGAAGTGAAAACGGCAATATCACGGCTGAAATCCAACAAAGCCGCTGGAACAGATGTTCTAGCTGCCGAACTAGATAGGAGCATGCATCAAATCTTCTGTAAGATATGGTCAGAGGACTACATGCCCGATGAATGGAACTTCAGCATTGTTTGCCCGATTCTGAAGAGAGGAGATCCTCTAAACTGCGTCATCTACAGAGGAATCAGTCTACTTAACATCGCCTACAAGATCTTGTCTGCCTGTTGTGTGAACGTCTGAAGCCTTTCGTCAACAATCTGTTTGGTCTTTATCAATGTAGCTTCAGGCCAGGAAAGTCAACCATCGACCAAATTTTCACGTTGCGGCATGTGAATTGCTCATAATGTCGTTTTTCTTCGAATATACTCCTGATTATAAGTTGATGAAACGTCAGAAGAAAGTAATGAACTTGGTTGAGAAATTTAAAAACACGAGTTTCAACGACTCACAAACAATTTGTCGATAGAGAACCTGATGAGAAATTTTAATGAAAATTTATCATTGCTTTTTTTTTACCGAGAGCACAAGTTTTTAATGGGCTGAAAATTTTGTATGAATCATAAATCGAAATCTACAACTTCTAAGATTAAAGCTCTATTTCCTCTTGAATGTGACTCATGGTGTTTCATATGCAGCTTTCCCCAGGAGGCAATCTATAGATTTAGCACCAGAACTCTGGACTGAATTCAAATTGCAGGGAATACAACTTCTGAAATTGTAACAACTCGTTACATGTGCGTCGTTACTGCTTTCTTTACTTACTTCATATTTGTTGTTACTTTCAGAACTTGATACTCGCGTTACTTCTTATGGCATGAGTTAAGTTAATTCTGTACAAGACACCACTTTATGTGTTATGTAACGTTATGTTACTGTAACGAACCGTAGGTAGCAGCAGCCATGGTGATATCATTAGTAACATCTAGACATTCCCCCTCAGTAACACGCCCTTCCCCTCCTTAAAGCTTCGGGTCCCAGCATTTTTTTTTTTTCATGAGGCATGAAAAAGTAACAACGTCCAGCGCTGCGGCTGCAAGAACCCCGCGTTTCTGACGAGCATATCCTTAGCCAAACGCAAGCATGCCGAGCAGCTTCCTGACTTCCTGACGTCTGGTTCGGCCTTAGTTGCCTGTAGAGCTTAGTTTGTAAGGATGATATAGGTTGGAGGGGGGGACCACCGGTTCTGTTACAAGGTAAGCTGTTATAATTTAAGTACCATCTGTTATCCCTTAACCAACCATACGTGTAACGACATAGATTTGAAAGTGAAGTTTCGATTCTAAGAAGTAATTGAAGTGAATACCTGTATTCTAGCACCTTGAGTTATGAGGTTATTACATACATACGTTTCGTTACATACCTCAATATTAATGGGACTGTATTGTAACGACATCATCCCGGAAACAGGCGTTGAAAGAAAGACAACGAGAATAAGTGCAGTGAGTGGTTTTATTAGGAATAGTTTCTGTAACGGGCTCGACAGAAGTATAAAATTAAAACACGACGTTACCAAGCAAGTTCGTTGAACCCACCCCAAGTAATATTTGAATTTGAACTAAGTTTTTTAGATTTCCTTGCGATACAATTTTCGAATCGATATCCAATGGATTAATTTCAATTGGTTAAAATTCCGCGACCTCCTTGTCTAAAACCTAATTAGACACTCTTAACATTCTGAATGGACTAACTTGACAGAAAGTGAATTCTAATATTCTGAAACATCACCAAACTGGGCTGAATAGCTTCACTTTAAATTTATTTAAAGTCAAAAAGAAAAAAATTTGCATTGAATCCAAATTTGTTCCAAAGTTCAAGTTGAGCTAAATAATTCAATAGGAAAGTCATTATTCTCCTCCATTGACAGCGATTTCGTGTCATTAGTTCGTTGAACTTGACGTATTTCCGGCGTGGCGTCGAAATGTCGCGTCGGGTGCGACTACTTCATTGCCGGCTAAAGTTCAATCTGCGCGTTTCTTTTATCGCAAATAATCTGACATCAAGCATACGACATAAAAAGCCCCGAAGGGCCAGGAAGTGGAACTTCGTTTTTTCATTCTCTATCTTGATTTCCAGTCTCTCTTCGACTCTCACTCTGTCCTCTTGACGCCATGCCTGGATCGGTCGGTCGACCAAGTGCGTGTTTTTCTCACATCTAAAGTCTTCGAAAAGGGCGTTGCAATTTTATTTCGGAATGCAATAAAAATGACAAAAAATCTTCGTGTTGTGCCTTTCTTATGTCATGAGATAAAATTCGATTTCATTATTGTCGTCACTGAGTCGCGCCAATGCAGTGCTATTAGGGTGCGTTCTGTTTTTGTTCTCTTCGAATTTGTGACGTTTTTATTGTAAAATCTTTACCACATGGGCTTGTGTAGAATTTCTTGGCATTGTGCTTAAGTGGAGCAATCCAAGTTCCAATTCTTGGATTTTTGTTAAATTGAACGTAATTTGGAATAGTTGCAATTTAGATTATCACACTTCTGATAAGCATTAAAAGATATTTTGTTGTTGTTTGAGTTTGGTCCGAATATCATGTCCTTTTGTTTTAGTTCGAAGTAGGATGGAAGAGGAGAATCCTTCTCCCCCACTAATTACTAACAAATTGGTCGTCGTTGTAGGACAAAGGTTATCTTTTGCCAAACAAAAGAATTCTTAAAATTACTGCATTTAATAGAGAAGCATTGACTGCCCAGCATCCAGACTTTGAATCAACTGACACATGAACACTTACACCCACTTCATTGCTCAGCTGGATTTCTTCTAAGACGAAGAAAAATCAAAATAATGAGACAATTCTCTGTGTGGTCCGGTCTCGGGTCCCCGTTGCAGTAATTTGTCTTTGTTTTCCCCATTCGGTTCATTTGAAAATTCAATACACGCACTCACAACAATTCTAATGTTACAAAATGTACATTCCTCTCGATTCCATAAAATTAATTGGCTCTTATTTTGTAATTGCCATCGTTTTAGTGCATTGGGCTAGGGATAGGGAATAGAAGATGGCTCAGAAGACCTGGTGTGTCGCATGGTAACTTCAATTTATTTAGACGACTTGTGGGGGATTTTTTAATTGGGTATTTTTCTTCTTTTAATTTAGTTTTCTGTTAAGATGGAGACACTTTTTTTCTTTTGAGTGTTTTTCATTCTGTTAAATGGGCTTTTAGAGTTCATTCACACCGAAAGCTGATCTCAAACAAAGTAAAGGAACACAATATTGTTTGCGGGTCATTTAAAGTACCTTTTTAACAACAAAGAGTTAACAACTCAATCATCCATCGATACTAACCTGAAAGAAGACAGAAAAAAATTGAAATCAGTAAAAAAATATTTTTATTGAGCAGAAAAAGGTTAAACATTTAAAAAAGATATCATTGACAAGGGTATGGAATTTAAAACTGTGCAAAAAGGGTTCAATTTATCAAAAATGACTTTTTGACTTCAATACTGTTTCCAAACTGTCTATCAAATATCGAGACACCATGACAGTATGATGACGAGATAAACTCGAAACACACGCGATAAAGAAAAGAGAAGAGGGAAAAATGGGATCAACTACGAAATTTAATCTTTCCACAGAGTTAAGCATTAAATCGAATGAAAATGATGCTATTGAGATGCTTGATGGATTGTACCTTAAACTTTACCATCATCAAAATTATTCTGTTGGCAGAGTACTTCTTTAGATGATGACGGAAACATGTGTTAGTGACAAGGCGAAAGAATGTTTAAATTGTATGGGGTTCCATCAGGTTCGATGTTCGGACCAGGTTTATTTTCTTCGAATATCTAATGATTGGGTAAGGCGTGATACTGATGGATTTTCAATTGGGAAGAAATATATTGTATGTAAGTTTTCACATTTTTCTCATTTATTTCCATTATAGGTATCAAAGATGTCGGTGAGATAGTTTACCGAACACAAAGCACCAACCCCTTAACAATTAATTAATGTGCAATATTGCATTTTTTGGAAAGAAAAAAACGAGTTTTAGCCACAAAGAACTCATAGGTTATTAGACAACACTCATGGCCCGTTGTTGAACGATGCTCAAGGACGCGAATCTGGATGATGTTGCCTTGAGTGTGAGCCTCAATACTTGAATATAAACTCGACAACGATGGCGAATAGCCGAATATTGCACGCCCTGAGAAGAATTCTGAAGGAAAATTTCGCGCCTATTGACACAGCGAATCAGGACTCGGGATTATCTATTTCGTTATTGAGCTTCAACACTACAACAGCCTGAATTTGATGACTTTGGGCTTTGATGTTATGAAGATTTCAGAGACCTATGGTTAGTGCAGGATGGTGCTATGCATGTTGTCGATGTAAACTGGTCATCTCGGAGCTGCAACTTGATCTCATTGCACTCTTTTGTGACACCGTGTAAGATGAACGAGAGCTTTCCCTAAAGATGTGATGTGGATTTAAGTTTCGAGGCGAGGTTTTGCTTGCCGGTCTTGCCAAGGTTTTATTGAAGAAAAACGTGACTTCAACTCTAGGTTTTCTGAACCGTTTAAAAACTAAACTTTATTAAGAATACATTCCTTAAGCTTAATATAAATATATGAATAAGTATAATCTCTGTTGATACGGTCTGTTCTCAGCTATCCCTATTGGACGGCTATTGTTTGTTGTCCTGGTATATGCAGACAGGTCCTTGCAAACAATCGGTCGACGATACCCTTGCGGTTGCGGATCGGTAGCTACAATGCCTCTCGTGGCACGGATCGGCAAATACGATGCATCTGGTGGCAACGGACTTAATAACTTATCCAACACCTTACCGCTGGCTGGTGGGTTCCGATTATGAAATTGTCGGATTATTTTGACTTATTCTTTGACCAATATTACTAACTGAGAATAGTATCATAAGGTAGTAGAGGTAGAAGCAATTTTAGCACTATCGTACTTGTCTACTCATAATATTTTCCAATGATTTATAATTTTGACCAAGTTGATGTTTGTGTTGATTTGAGAATATTTAAAGTGGTGATTCTCACACAGCCGATGAGAATCACCACTTTAAATATTCTCAAATCAACACATAATATTTTCCGAAGGGAGTGAGTGTGAATTCTATAAAATTCTTTTTAAATTCGTTTTTTTTTTTAAGAAATCTGCAATTAAGATAGTAGGCTGAGGGGGATTCTCGGAAGGAGCTAAACTGTCCTATCGACACAACCCTATGGTGAGGGGGACTCTCGGAAGGAGGTAAATAAGCCACAGCCTCTACTCTAAGTGAGGGGTATTCCCGGAAGGAGCTAATATATCTTATCGCCCAGCCTCAAAGTGAGGGTTAATGTCTCGGAAGGAGGGGAAAAAACCAAAAAAAGTAATATTCGGTCAAAATTTGGAACAATCTTTATTGCCTAATTGAGAACTACTACTATTGCAGGGATAATTTGGTCGAGTTTCTTACTTCTACATGGCAACTTTTCCGTAAAAACAAGAAGTGAATTATAAAAAAAAAAAAAAAACTTAAATGCTAAAAATATGTGCATTCATGTTGTTTGTTGACGTCACCTGCTTATGAGTCGAAGGGCGGAACGGCTACTTGTTGTTTTATAGTCCGGGTGAGCGTACTCGAAAAGTAGCCACTTTAGACATCTTTGGTTTCAGGTACTTAAGGACTTTGTCATCGATCACACTGATCAATCCAGCCAGAAAAGTTGATATACGCCTAATGCCTATGAACAAGAATTAAACCTCTAAGAACGTATAGTGGAAATGAAGAGAGGAAATAAACAGCCTCTTGAATATTTTGGAGTATAAACCTGGAGAACCTGAAAAAGGGAGATCCTCTGAACTGCGCCAGCTACAGAGGAATAAGTCTACTAAACGAAACATCGCCTACAAGATCCTCTCTGCCGTAATATGTGAACGTCTGAAGCCTTTCGTCAAAAATCTCATTTGTCCTTATCAATGTGGCTTCAGGTCAGGAAAGTCAAGCATCGACCAAATTTTCACGTTGCGGCAGATCCTGGAAAAGACCTATGAACTCCAAACCGATATCCACCACCTTTTCATCGATTTTAAGGCCGCGTATGACAGCATCTACAGAGGCGAACTGTATAAAGCTAGTTTTGGTGTCAATGACAAGCTCGTTCGCTTGTGCAAAATGACAATGGAGAACTCACGCTGCACCATCAAGGTTGGCAACGAGCTTACGGAATCTTTCGACGTCAAAAAACGATTCAGACAAGGCGATAGGCGATGCACTGTCGTGCGATTTCTTTAACATCGTTTTTGAGAAGATAGTGCAGAAATCCAACGTCAACACCAGTGGCTCTATCTTCCAAAAATCTGTTCAGCTTCTCTCGTACGCCGATGATATTGATATAATGGGAAGAACACAGCGTGATGTCAATGGCGCCTTTGTGAGAATTGAGACAGAAGCGGCAAAAATGAGTTTAGCGGTCAATGAGGGAAAAACGAAGTATATGCTGTCTTCGAGGGAGGACACGCAACGCCGACGGCTCGGCCTCGGACAGAACCTCACGACAGACGCATACAAAGTCGAGGTAGTAGAGGAGTTTGTCTCCCTAGGCTCCGCTATAAACACGGGCAATAACATCAGCGCCGAGATCAGACGAAGAATAACTCTCGCTAATCGCTGTTTCTTTGGGCTATGAAAGCAATTGAGCAGAAAAGCCCTCTCTCGAGCAACTAAGGTAAAACTACATCCTAGTCCTCTTGAATGGTGCAGAAGCGTGGACCTTGACAAAATCGGATGAAAGTGCCTTAGGCTGTTTCGAGAGGAAAGTTCTTCGGGTCATCTTTGGCCCCGTGTGCATTGAAGGGGAATGGCGAAAAAGATATAACAGCGAACTTTACGGGTTGTACAACAACATGGACCTAGCCAGAAGCGTCAAGGTCCAGAGACTCAGATGGCTCGGTTATTTAGAACGGATGGACACCAATGCTCCGGCCCGGAAAGCCTGCGACACTATTCCAGAGGGACGTAGGAGGAGAGGAAGACCGCGACTCAGGTGGCGCACTCAAGTGGAAGAGGACCTCAATCAACTTGGAGTGCAAAACTGGAGACAACTAGCTAAAGAACGAGCAAGCTGGCGGAGACTGTTGATTGAGGGCCAAGTCAACAACGGACTGTAGCGCCACCTTAAGTATGTAAGTAAGTTAAACATATCGGCCATATTTAATGCCAATGAACAAAAATTCCTCGACTTGAAAACTAAATTCTCGAATTAAACCACTAAGAACGTATAGTGGAAACGAACAGAGGAAATAAAGAGCCTCTCGAATATTTTGGAGTATAAACTTGTTTTTTTTTTACAGAATGTGTCAAATATATGTTAAAAATGAATAGCTTGCAAATAAAAAAAGAAAACAATTAAGATAATTTTTCACTCCGTTTAGTAAAAATAAATCTATTTTCAAAAATATTTCCGTTAACCTTGCTGCTAGCGCCAGCGGCGCCTGTCAAAATGTCAAATAAAGTGAAAGAAGCTTAATTTTTGTCTATGTAGTGTATTATTTGAACTTTGCGAAAACAAATAAGCGTTCAAAATATTATCTTTTTTATTATTAATGTTCCAATGATAAGCAAAATACAGGTTCTTTTGTTCGCTAAAATTCAGTGTATTTTGTTTTTTCGTCTTACAAATGAGTCAATTGATAGAAATTCGATTTGTGAACAATAAGCCGGCTTCTGTTGAGAAATTAACATGTCAATTGAATAAACAGTTTGTTTTTTTTTACTCAAATTCCAATGTAAATATTTTGAAAATGAATCAACTATTTGAAGATGTATTTCTCCCTCTATTTATGCGTTTAATTCAATTTCCCACTTCCTTTTCACATCATGCATCTTCAGATCTATTTAAAACATCTTGTTTTTTTTTTGCTTTTTTTTATGTTTTGAATGCTTAATCACTACACTTAACATGCTGCGACTTGAGATAATGCTCATACTATCAGCAACTGACTGTCTTGACACATGAGGGTGGGTACTGGGTATACGAGTGCAGGAAAAAAGAATTTTGTCGCCATCAAAGTCGACGTCTATCTTTAGAATACTTAGTCAGCGTCTGATGAGAATAATTGTGTTTCCTTTGAAATAATAATAAAACAAGCAAAAAACAATTGTTGCCTTGTGTTTTTTTTATGTTAATCGACTTTATAGCTTTTTTTTCCTTTTCGACTCAAACTGACCGCACAATTTAAATTGAGAATTCTGATGGGATTTTATTGCCATTAATTTTATTTTACTTCTTGAACTTTGTTCTAGTGAAAAAGTATTGCTCGTAAAATATTTGTTCGCGTTGGTGTTTAACTCAGATATAGACCGACCTACGTGTCATTTACTCTGCTCAGTAATCTAAAATTTAAAGATTAAACGATTAAAATGTGTACCTAAATGCCAAAAGGCGCAGAAAACCGAATCAATGTGTATGTAATTCTTATATAGACGCTTACACTTTTTCGGACGGAAGTAACGGAGTTCCCTTTAGTGAGGAGATTCAGAATTAAAAAATAGAAAACCGAAAATTGGTCAGAACTCGGGTATCGTTTACTGTCAAAAGCTAGAATTATGCTTCTTTGCCCCCTACCCTCCCCTCTCACTCCCAAGAACGAAACGAAAAAACACAGATTTACAAAATAATGTTATTGCAAATATAGAATCTACTCTTCTGGGCTCGTTCCGAGCAGTTGGAAAACAGCATTTGTCCAGCCAATCCCAAAAACAAGGCGAATCTTCTTCTCCCTCCAATTATCGTCCGATTACACTTACGTGTAAGGTCATGAAAACGCTGATAACCTATCAGCTCAAGAAATATCTCGAAGACCGAAAGCTTCTTAATGACCGGGAGTACGGCTTTCGCAGCAACAGGTCCACTGGTGAATTGATGGCTTATCTCACCGAACAGTGGAACAAATCTTTACATCGTTTTGGAGAAAGTAAGATTGTTGCACTTGATATTTCAAAGGCATGTAACGAAGTGTTACATGCTCTTATACAGCCATATCGATTTTTCCAATAAATAAACCAAATAGACAGGCAATTTTGCTTTTCGAATTCCTATGATTCACGCTCGCCTTAAAAATCACCTATGCAGGCAAAACTAATTCGTGCATATATTTGCATACATCCCAATTGGCCTTGAATCCATACCAGACAATGCATAAACAAATCATCTCGTATGACTCATTAAGTCATGGCGTGTGTTGCATTCATCAATAACAGTGGTGATACATGACACAAGCAATTAAACCGGAACACATGAAAGTTTAACTTTCGCGCTCATACAATTCACACTAGGTTTTAGGAGTAAAGTTCATATGAGGATGAGTACTTTCGTACAAAAACCACCACTACCACTACCTTTCGTCACTACTATTGGTTGTCATTTCAACTTTAGAGTTTCGATTTGAGTGTTTTTGGTCTTTTCCGCCGTCGACCGCAATTTCGTTATTAAAGCTTCCCCCCACCAGTGGTAAGGGGTTTTAATATCGAAGGAAATTGTCCTGAATACCGACCGTGCCGCAACCGCCATTTCTTTGTTGAAGCTTCCCCCCACCAGTGGTAAGGGGCTTTAAACATCGAAAGAAATTTGTCCTGCGTGCCACCAAGGGCCGTAAATAAACCTGCTGATCGACCAGAGCTATTGCCTGCCGTGCTGCGTGCCACCAGGGGCCCTAAATAAACCTGCCGATCGACCAGAGCTATTGCCTGTCGTGCTGCGTGCCACCAGGGGCCGTAAATAAACCTGCCGATCGACCAGAGCTATTGCCTGCCGTGTAGTGCCACCAGGGGCCTTAAATATACCTGCTGATCCACCAGAGCTATTGCCTGCCGTGTAGTGCCACCAGGGGCCTTAAACATACCTGCTGATCCACCAGAGCTATTGCCTGCCGTGTAGTGCCACCAGGGACCTTAAATATACCTGCTGATCCCCCGGAAATAAACCGGTCGAGTAATAACTGCCAGACGCTCAAGCGGAGACAGGAACAGGAAGCCCAGTAGTGAAACCCTACCACCGCGCCGGCCAAGACAGTTCCGATCGAAGTGACGCATTTGATTCAAGAAGAACTAAATTAAATATTGAACCTATTTTATAGCAATAATTGTAGTTTAAGTGTTTCCAATAAAGAATTTGTCATTAGGTTCGAAAGACCTATCATTGAAGTTTCGTGTTTTCTTCAATAGGCCTTGGCACCGACGAGGGAAACCTCGGCTGGAAAACAAAAAGCACATCACAGGCATTTGATAGAGTTCGGCACCAGGCTCTTTTATCGAAAATGCGTGTATTCGGTATTGATGAGTCCCTTGTTCGTTGGATTAGAAATTTTCTTTCGAACCGTTCTATACAAGTTTTATTGGACGGGTTCAAGTCTGAAACCCACAAAATAAATGCTGGTGTGCCCCAGGGCTCTGTTTTGTCTCCGACCCTCTTTCTCATTTTCAAAAATTATGTCTTGTCTGCACCTTCTAATCCAATTCACTGCAACGGCCAAATATGATAAGCTCATTAAACTCTGACTTAAACAGCATTGTCCAATGGGGAATTAAAAACCGTGTAGAGTTTAATGCTTCGAAAACTCAATGCTGTCTTTTATCGTTGAAGCGAGATATACCCCACTGTCCATGAGTGGCACTTTCATCAATGAGACGGAACATCTCGAGATTCTCAGTATGTGCATCACTGACCACCTCTTGTGGTCCGAGCACATACGCGATGTCGCCAAAAATGCTGCAACATGTTTGGGTTTCTTAAGACGGTGCAAGAAATTTTTCTCCCCGTCTGATCTGGCTACTATCTACAAGACTTATATCCATCCAAAGCTTGAATACAAAAAAGAGCAGTAAGAAATATTTGTGACAGAGACATCACTAACTCATTCACTTCTTTGGAACACCGTCGTAACATTTCTTGTCTCTCCTTGTTTTATTGTTACTTCTACGGTAATTGCTCTAGTGAAATAGCCAGTTGCATTCCACCCCTTAAACAATTCAACCGTAATTCCCGCGCTTCCAGGAATGCCCAACAGTTTACCCTCGAGCCCAACTTCGGTCGTACGCTCACGTATAGAGAACCGTTCTTTAGCCGTACTACGCGAATGTGGAACTCTCTTCCACACTCTGTCTTTCCCGATCATTGCAGTGTTCAGGAATTTAAGACCAATGTACACCGGCACAACCTCTCCAACCCCTTCCCTCTTTCCTAAGCACTCACTGTGTCTGTGGCATAATAAGGGTATAAAAACCCCTTGAGTGTGTGCTTATTATAAAAAAAAGAATACATTTTGTTGTTCTTTTTATTTGCAAGCCGTTTATCACACATGACCCCCACCAAATCCTATTATTAAAATTACAACCGCATCCATTGTTCCACCCTATTCGTTCGGCAATAATGCAGCGAGCCATAAAACATGTTTCAGCCCTCGATTCATTCAATATGAAGTGTTTTCTACCGTGATGGATAGGGTCACTCAGACAGTCAGTAAAGTCGCCCGCAAAGTCAGAACAAAATTACTAGGTCTTCAATTTGACACCCTCTCTCTCCCCGTTCTATCCCTTTGTACAGCATTGCAACAACAACATCAAACCGAGACCTTGCTTATCCCACCTTGTTACCTACGCCAACATTAAAATTATTATCCTAAACCACCCCCAGTACACACTATTTGCCGAACGTTTATTTTTCTTGTTGTTTTACATAAGAAAAAAAATATTATTCG
>CAKKXW010000001.1:100098597-100122523 GCA_920937365.1 Sphaerophoria rueppellii
GGTTTCACCCAGAGTAAAGCAGATCTATGCCTATACAGTAGTTCAACGAAAGGTGAAGGTTGTTACATACTGGTGTATGTCGATGACATTTTAGTTGCTAGTAAGGATGAATCACTTATCAAGAAAGCAGAAGCATTGCTAAATCATCACTTTGAAATGAATAATTTGGGAGAGATTAATCACTACTTGGGGATTGAAGTCTCCAAAGATGACAATATGAATTACAGAATAAGGCAAAAACAATACATTGATAAACTAACTCAAGACTTTGGACTTACAAATGCAAAGGACTCAAAAGTTCCTATAGAACCCGAATACGACAAGTGTAATGAAGGAAGAGAACCTTTACTACAAAACAAGGAATACCAAAGACTAATCGGAAGCTTATTATATATAGCAGTTAACACCAGACCGGACATAGCAGCAAGTGTATCAATTTTGGCAAAAAAGACATCGTCACCAAATCAAGCCGATTGGATCGAACTTAAACGGGTTCTTAGGTATTTAAAAGGTACATCTTATTTTCAATTAAATCTCAGTAAGGACAATACAATTAAAAATAATGTAATCGGATATGCTGATGCAAATTGGGCAGCAGACAGAGAAAATCGAAAATCAAACTCAGGATATATATTCTTCATAAACGGAGGAGCTATATGCTGGTGTTGTAGGAAGCAAACTTGCGTATCCTTATCTACAACTGAAGCAGAGTTTATTGCTTTATCGGAAACATGCAAGGAAGCAGTTTGGTTAAGAATGCTCTTAAGCGACCTCGACGTCCCCCAACAACAACCAACTTTAATCTACGAAGATAATCAGAGCTGTCTCAAGCTTATATGTGAAGAAAAATTAAGTAACCGATCCAAGCATATTGACACCAAATTTCATTTTGTAAAAGACTACGTGGACAAGAATATCGTTAAGTGCCAGTACTGTCCAACACAAGACATGCTTGCAGATATGTTGACCAAACCACTGGGAGCTGTGCGAATGAAACAACTTAGAACTAAGTGTGGTCTCCAAACGAATGAGGAAGAGTGTTAAATATTACATTCGTTAAGTGACAACACTTTGTTCTTATCACTCAACATTAAATAATTAATTATAATCACTTTATCAGTTTATTGAAAATCAGAAAATTTTCTTTTTAGTTTTTCTGTCTGAATAAAATATCCTTACATAGAAGACGTTGTATTCTTTAATAAAGGAACCTTTTAAATCTAAATAACCAATAGTATTCAAGTTTTGGACGTATATATGTTTTATAGTAGTAGCCAGATTAGAAGGGGAAACAAAAATATTGCATCTTTTTAAAAAACCTAAACATCTTACTCAATTTTTGGCGACAGCGCATATGTGATCATTCCATAAGAGGTGGTCGGTGATGCACATACCGAGAATCTCGAGATGTTCGGTTTCAGTGATGCAAGTGCCACTCATGGACAGTGGCAAGGGCGGTATATCTCACTTCAACGATGCAAAACAGCATTAAGTTTTCGAAGCTTTAAACTCGGTTTTGTATTCCCCATTGTACAATGCTGTTTAAATCAGAGTTTTATGAGCTTATCATATTTAGCCGTTGCATTTCCACATTCGAAGAGGAGGGATGTGAGTCTGGGAACGAGTATGAAAAGCTAAGGGTACTATCATCAGCGAAACAATGAATTGGATTAAAAGTTTCAGACAAGAGATCATTTATGGAAATGAGAAAGAGGGTCGGAGACAAAACGGAGCCCTGGGGGCACACCAGCATTTATTGTGTGGGTTTCAGACTTGAACCCGTCCAATAAAACTTGTATAGAACGGTTCGAAAGAAAATTTCTAATCCAACGAAGCAGGGACTCATCAATACCGAATGTACGCATTTTCGATAAGAGAGCCTGTTGCCAAACTCCCATTATCTTCACGTTTCTAATTTATGTCAATTTTTACTCTCGCCTATCTGTCTGCTCTCATTTCAATTTACTTATCTCCAAGCACGCAAATAAACTAAAATACTGTTTGCTTGTATTCCTATAGTTGAAATAAATTTTGTCTGACCAGTAACCATGGTCAGTTTTTATAACAAATTTCTGTCTATGTTAGTATGTACATAGACAGACACAAAATAAACAAAATATAATTCAAACAAATCCAAACTATGTATAATCAAAAAAACAAAAACGTACCCACATACATAGTTACGTAATTCGACAAATTAATATTTGCATGTCCACGTCAGAATTTGTACACGTTTGTCTAATAAAATAGCTCAGTACAGTCGGGGTGTCTTAAATGTCACATTAAAAATGTCATAAATTAAAATATTAGCTATTTTTGCAAAACGTGCCACCCAGCTGTCAGAAATAACCGAATAATTTTTTATTTAATTGAAAACTGTCAACTAGATGAAATAGTACAGTTTGTGTGAATTAAATAAATTGATCGAAAAAGAAATAAGAAGAATTGACTGTAACTGCTCTCCAATAAAAAACACAATCAAATATTAGATTTATCCAAAGAGAAACAATAAAAAAAAAAACCAAACACAAACACAAGGAAAAAAACGACAAAGCAAAAATATCAAACCACCTTGAACCTCGTTCATTGTCGTCACACAGCCCCAGACAATTTAACAATTTTGTTTGCTTTAAATTTAGACAATCAGTTCAGTTGTCGTTTTTTTTTTACTCTCTTGTTTGTTGTATCTCGCTCCATCTCCAAACCATCAATCTATCTATCTACCCACGTCACTCTTTCTGTCATCATTCATGAAGTCTTCATGAGAATTGAGAATTCCCATTCCCATCATCATCATGGCAGTTCCGTAGGTTTATTATCTCGATGGGTTGATTTTGATTTTTTTGTTTTTGGAATTTCTGTCGTTATCTCGGTGTCAAGGTGGAGCAATTTTCAACTAACTTTAAGGGTTAAAGTTCATGCTTTCTATCCAATTATACACAACAGAATAAAAACTGCGTGCAAAACGAAAGTAAGAGTTTTTTTTTTCGTTATTTTAATGGATACACCCGAAATTCAGAGTCCATAAATTTGTTTAATTATTTTGGTCTTGGTTCGTTGGGTTGGCGATGTGATGCTTTGTGATCATTGGTTGGATGGTTGGTTGTTTTAACTGAGTTGATGGCGGGCGGTAAAAATAAAATAAAACACTGAGGGGTGTCGAAAGAGCTATAAAATTGCTGTCAAATTTGAATTTGTTGTATTTTAACATCGCGGCATGGTCCACGGCCCACAACGAATTTTTTTTTGTTTTTATGATTCGCAAGCTTTTCCATTAAAAGCTTAGTTCCGAGCAAAAAACACAGAAGAGGATTAGAAAAGAACAAACAAAAATAAATGTTGATGGGGTTTTAAAAATGTTAATATTTCGAAATATTAAATTTTGTTTAGTTCGGTCGGGAGTTCAGGTATAAACAAGGAGATATAAATGTAGCTACCTTTGGAAGAGAAATGGAATCGAAAAAAGCGAAAAATTTGTTGCACTTGCAAACCCACAAAAGGTACAAGGATTTTAAGTAAACTTGGTTAACATCTGTCTTGAATTCCTTAATATTGAAAAGAATGTGAAAGTAAGAGTGAGAAAAGCCTTTCTACATTCGCGTAGTACCGCTAAGAAACAAAACTCTGTATTAATAGTACGTGCAAAGTTGAGCTCAAGGTTTAAATGATGAGCAAACGCAAGTGCAACGACTGAATTGACACGAAATGTTACGCGGATATTTCAAGGCCGTAAATGATGCGAAGACATGCCACTCTTAAAACATGGAAGGAGAGATGGCGGTAGTATTTCTCGCTTCGATAATATAAGGCCAGAACACGATTTCTTATTCGTTGGCCAGATAATTCTTAGCATACTTGCGAAGCATCAAGTAACAAATTTTTGGAGCTCTTCTAGTAATTAGGACAACGTGCAGTCAAGAAACAAAGAATCGTCTGTGTACATAGCCTCGAAAAAAAATCATCACCGTCGTCAGCAGCAATTACAAAGTATTTAAACGTTCATCAAGAGTTACATGGAAGCACAAACTGCAGTTTAGTTGGAGCAAGTTTTCGGCAGACTGGCAAAACTTGGAAGGATAACGAGATAATGACGTGCGTGGTTGACTTCATCTCATAACATCACAATGTTCCTTCCAAAAAGAAGCTAACTAGAGGACAATAAGTCATTGGCACTCATCAAGGCCCAAAATGAAGGACTGGCTGTTGAAGCCTGCCGAGTTTTAAAGAGCAAGCCAGAGGAAAAAGGTCAACTAATTGTGAATAGCTTCGATGACTTGTGTTTGTCTTTCGAGGCAATAGTGAGGGCTCGACACGAACTTGATTATAGATATAGGTTTGGGAAGATAGGGGCAACGGTCTTAAGAAGCCAGAAGTAGCGAAATTCACATACCTGGTCCTAAACCCTAGGCGGAAGACTCGAAGTAGGAGGACTCGGAGGTGTCATCCTCACAAGAGGGAAAGCGATTCAACTTCGGCATCCATCCAAGGCCACAAACTATGAGCGACGAAGTCAATATATTACCAAATGAAGTACAGTTGCTGTCTAAATACTGCAACAGGAAAAAGTTACCATTGCTGATGTGCTGCGATGCGAATGTACACCATACTATATGAGACAGCACTGACATCAACTAAAGAGGTGACTACATTTCAGATTTCATGCTCGCTAAATGTCTAGATATTTCTAATGCAGGGAATACTTTTACTTTTGTAACTAGGAATCGTTAAGAAGTTTTAGACTTAACTTTTGGTACACCGAATGTAGGTTGCTTTATACGTCATAAAATGCCTTCTAACAGAGAACACCTTTGGGAGGAATCTCAAGGCCACCAACTCGGATATCTACAACAATGCTATCAAGACGGTCTTGTTAGAATTGGCGCTGCAAGAACGATCTAGAACTGGATCATACGGTTAATGAGCTGAGTTGAGCGATCACTCAGGCCTTCAAACTCAGCTGTCACATAAGAACCACCAAAAGGCAAAAATATATATATTTTGATTCCACCAGAATCTGTCGAATCTTAGATCCAAGGTTTGAAGAATTTCTATGGGGTAGTGGCAGAATTACACTGCAGAGATGACAAATTATTACTAGGAGATAAGAAAGACTGAACATCGCCTACAAGATCCTCTCTGCTGTAATATGTGATGCCCATCAAGTTAGCACTACCACTTTAGAATTTTCAAAAAGTAATTATGCAATTAATTGTGGTGAATTTGTCGTAAATTTGTCGTGAAACAAAAAAATTTGTCGCGTACTTATTTAAAAAGTTAGCCCGTGGTAGTGCTAACTTGATGCGAAAGTTAGCACTACCACCCCAGATTAGCTAAACTGGACATCCAAACCGAAAACTAAGTATGCAGATAATTGTCGTGGTTTTGTCGCTGGTAAGAAGCGAAACAAAAAAAATTCCAAAAATTTATTTGGAATTTTTGGAATTTTTTTTTTTTCAATTTTAAGTCTTAAGTTTTCACTTAACACTGTTTCTTAACTAAGGGTGCGAAAAAATTGTATCTTTAATATCTGCCAAGAAAAGGTCTTACGACAATTGCTTTCAAATAACGTGATCCATAAAAGACTGTGGGTAAACAAATTTCATATGCTGGTGGTTAGGAAATTTTCGAAAATCATTCCATATTCATAAACTAAGGGAGCAACAAATTTTTTTAATCAATATTTTGATTTATCTTTTCGAAATTCATTGTGTTATAACAAAATTTATTTCGCATCAAGTTAGCACTACCATTTTAAGTCATTAAAAAAAAAAAAATTAAAAGAAAAATTCTAAAAATTCCAAATAAATTTTTGGATTTTTTTTGTTTCGCTTCTTACCAGCGACAAAACCACGGCAATTATCTGCATACTTAGTTTTCGGTTTGGATGTCCAGTTTAGCTAATCTGGGGTGGTAGTGCTAACTTTCGCATCAAGTTAGCACTACCAGGGGCTAACTTTTGAAATAAGTACGCGACAAATTTTTTTGTTTCACGACAAATTTACGACAAATTCACGACAATTAATTGCATAATTACTTTTTGAAAATTCTAAAGTGGTAGTGCTAACTTGATGGGCATTAATATGTGAACTTCTGAAACCTTTCGTATTCGTCAACAATCTGATTGGTCCTTATCAATGTGGCTTCAGGCCAGGAAAGTCAACCATCGACCAAACTTTCACGTTGCGGCAGATCCTGGAAAAGACTTATGAATGAACTCCAAATCGATACTCACCACCTTTTCATCGATTTTAAGGCCGCGTATGACAGCATCTACAGAGACGAACTGTATAAAGCTATGCCTAGTTTTGGCATCCCTGCCAAGCTCGTTCGCTTGTGCAAATTGACGATGGAGAACTCAAGCTGCTCCATCAAGGTTGGCAAGAAGCTTACGGAATCTTTCGACGACAAGGCGATGCACTGTCGTGCGAGATCTTTAACATCGTTCTTGAGAAGATAGTGCAGAACTCCACCATCAACACCAGAGGCACTATCTTCCAATAATCTGTTCAACTTCTCGCGTACGCCGATGATATTGATATAATGGGAAGAACACAGTGTGATGTCAAAGGCGCCTTTGTGAGAATTGAGACAGAAGCTACAAAAATGGGTTTGGCGGTAAATGAGGGAAAAATGAGGTATATGCTGTCTTCGAGGAAGGACACCCAACACCGACGGCTCGGATAGAACGTCACAATAGGCGCATACAACTTCCGCTATAAACATGGGCAATAACACCAGCGCCGAAATCAGACGTAGAATAACTCTTACGAATCCCTTTTTCTTTGGGCTAAGAAAGCAATTGAGTAGAAAAGCCCTCTCTTGAGCAACAAAGGCAAAATTGTACAACAACCTCATCATCCCAGTCCTGCTGTATGGTGCAGAAGCATGGACCTTGACAAAATCGAATGAATGTGCCTGAGGCTTTTTCGAGAGGAAAGTTCTATAGTGCGGATGGAACACAATGCTCCGGCCCGGAAAGTCTTCGACACTATTCCCGACGGGCGTAGGAAGAGAGGAAGACCGCGACGCAGGTGGCGCACTCAAGTGGAAGAGGACCTCAGAGTGCAAAACTAGAGACAGCTAGCTAGGGACCGAGCTGGCTGGCGGAGACTGTTTATTGAGGCCCAAGTCTACAACGGACTGTAGCGCCACCTTAAGTAAGTAAGTAAGATAAGGAAGGCCAAAAGGAACAGCTTTGGGAAGTTCTGTAAAATTATAGCTTCTATTCCCGTTGCAGCAAGACTTCTCCTCAATGGTCCTCCGTATGCCTGATGACAGTTTTACTGTGCCGGGGAGTATGATGGGTAAAATCAAGGCTTTAGCAGTTTGCCAAGAAAATCCTCTACTACAAGTCTCAAGGTTTGACCAGGAAGACCGGATCTTAGCTACAAAAAAAAAACAATATTCGCGAATGCCAAAGTGCTTCCTTTTAACGATTTCTTTGAGAAGATTTTTGAGTTTTACGGAGGCTGATATCATTTCTGCTCTCTCATCAATGATTGTAAGGGAGAGAGAGTACTTGAGACCTTTCATGTAATGTAAGACGTTAAAGTTTATTGAATACCTCTGTTTTCTGTTTAAATATTGAAAAAGAAAATCGTTACATAATGCTTACAACGTGTAAGTAAGTAATTACCATCAGACTGTGTCTATACCTGCTGTTTACTTAAATCTAAATGCATCATACTTTGTATCTAACCTTAATTAAATGTCATTGTCATGTTTCCAGCATTTTCCACAATAAATAATAATTGGATCTTATCAAAAAATAAACGCTCAAACGTGTAATCATAAAAGATATTCACAGTTGAAGCCCAATTCAAACAAATTTGTTATTTGCTTCTTCTACATCCAAATACTCGAATATCTGTCTAGGTACTAATAGAATCCCACCATAACAGAATGTCAACTTGTTTTTTTGTATCATTATCACTATTCACAGTAGGTACAGCTACACTGAAAGTCATTATCTTTCACGTTTGTTGTTGTGTTTTATCACAAACACATCAAACGTCACTATTATGAAACCGTGAACAAGTACTTCAACACTTTACCTTAACGTAATGTTAACCAAAACAACGAGTTAAATAATAAACAATTTTAAAAACTACTTCAAAAACGTGATTAAAATAAAAAAAAGATTACTTTCGCACCGAGGAATCTGGTTTATTTTTTTCTGTTACTGCTTTTTTGACAGTACGACGAGGACGTCTCTGCTGTTATCTAACGGAAAATTATAAAAAAAAGTAGTAAAATTACAAGAAAAAATGCTTGTCATTTTTTTAACCATAAAAAGTAAAATTGTTTGAGTTACGTTAGCCTCAACAGTTTTATTGACGTCGCTTTTGAGTGGCAATTGCGACCACCATTTCGTATGCGGAATGCAAAAGTCTTTAAAGTAGTTTAAAATAGTTCCTCAACTTAGTCGTGGTTAATATGGAATTCCAAGTGTGCAACGACTGCTTCAATAGGAATTAAACATTTTTCCAAAGCAAAAGAAATAAAAATAACGAGTTGAAGGTGGTCATTAGTTGGGTTTTTATATTTTTTGAAAATTAACTATTCAAATTGACAGCAAAAAAAAAAATAAACGAGTTAAAAATAATGCAAACAGTTAAGAAAGTGAAAGTTGTTTGGAAATTTGAATTTGTGTTTCAATTGCTTTGGTTGAAAAGAGTTGAATTGAGAGAAGTAGGAGCTAGCGGTAGTTTAATTTGTTGTTTCCGATTTGGCTTAATCGGAAGTAAGAAGCACTTATTTCGATGCAATGCAACATTCATAGATGTTTTTCACTTTTTATTTAGAAACATTTTTCATGTGAAAGAAAAAAAACACATTAATACTGATATGCATCTGGATGATCCGGCTTATATTGAGGAGTAAGGTTAAACCATGGACCTGCCACCAGGCCTCGGATACAATTACTGATCTATAAGAGGAATAGCATCGTTTAGTTTCAACTTGTATATAAAATTCTTATGTCACAGTTTTAGTGTTTATTCTCCACCGAAACGGTAGTTATGAGAATAGCTTATAACTAGTTTTTCACCCGTAAGTGTTTAGGGTAGTACACTCCAATCAATTTTTTTTTTTTTTAAACATTTTTTTTGTTATTTTTTTATGGCATTGAAAAATACACCGACACCTATGTACCAAATTGTAAGGGAATGTTCGGGTAGTGGTGTAGAGGGGTTTTAAGTATTTTTTTTTACAAAATCGACGAAGCTGTTCATGAGATATGCCAGGGTAGCGGGTAGTGGTTTAGCGGGTAGCGTGGTAGTGAGTTAACAGGATAGCGGGAAGCAGTGTAGCCTGCAGCGGGTAGTGTGTAGCGGGCAGTGGGTAGCGGGTACAGTAGGATAAGGGCAAATGCGTTAGCGGGTAGAAATCGCGGATAGGTGGGTAGCGGATAAAGAGTAGCGGGTAAAGAGTAACGGGGTTGGGAGTAGTGAGATGATGGAGTTGCGGGTAGTGGTTTAGCGGGTAGCGAGTTAACGGGATAGCGGGGAGCAGTGTAGCCTGCAGCGGGTAGCGGGCAGTGGGTAGCGGTTACAGTAGGATAAGGGGAAATGCGTTAGCGGGTAGAAATCGCGGATAGCTGGGTAGCGGATAAAGAGTAGCGGATAAAGAGTAACGGGGTTGGGAGTAGTGAGATGATGGAGTTGCGGGTAGTGGTTTAGCGGGTAGTGGTTTAGCGGGTAGCGAGATAACAGGATAGCGGGGAGCAGTGTAGCCGGCAGCGGGTAGTGGTACAGTAAGAATGCGGTAGCGGGTAGAAATCGCGGATAGCTGGGTAGCGGGTAAACAGTAACGGTGTTGGGAGTAGTGAGATAATGGAGTAGCGGGTAGTGGTTGGGTAGCGGGTTACAAAACTCTAGGTCTTCAGACAAAATTATATGTAAAAATAACTGGTTCTCTGTCAGTTCATTGGATGGCCCCACAATCGATCAAAAATTCACCAAATACCTATGTAACTATAATGTATATAGTAAAGAAAACAGCAAAACATCGTTCCCAAAGGTAATTTTTGGTAAACGTCACTTTATTTACAACAATTCCGTGAACCCGATATAGAAGAAGTGAAGAGGGCAATATCACGGCTGAAATCCCACAAATTCGCTGGAGCATATGGTCTAGCTGCCGAGCTGTTCAAAGCAGCAGGCGACGAGCTAGATAGGAGCATGCACCAAATCATCTGTAAGATATGGTAAGAGGAATTCTTGCCCAATGAATGGAACCTCAGCATTGTTTGCCTGATCCTGAAAAAGGGAGATCCTCTAAACTGCGCCAACTGCAGAGTAATCAGTCGCACACAAGATCCTCGCTGCAAAATGACGATGGAGAACTCACGCTGATCCGTTAAGGTTGGCAACGAGCTTATTTAATCTTTAAATGTCAAAAAAAGATTCAGACAAGGCGATGCACTGCCGTGCGATTTCTTTAACATCGTTCTTGAGAAGATATTGCAGAACTCCACCGTCAACATCAGAGGCAGTATCTTCCAAAAATCTGTTCAGCTTCTCGTGTACGCCGATGATATTGATATAATGGGAAGAACACAGCGTGATGTCAATGGCGCCTTTGTGAGAATTGAGACAGAAGCGGCAAAAATGGGTTTAGCGGTAAATGAGGGAAAAACGAAGTACATGCTGTCTTCGAGGAAGGACACCCAACACCGACGGCTCGGGCAGAACGTCACAATAGACGCGTATAACTTCGAGGTAGTAGAAGAGTTTGTCTACCTAGGCTCCGATATAAACACGGGCAATAACACCAGCCAGCGCCGAGATCAGACGAAGAATAACTCTTGCTAATCGCTGTTTCTTTGGGCTGAGAAAGCAATTGAGTGGCAAAGCCCTCTCTCGAGCAACTAAGGTAAAATTGTACAACACCCTCATCATCCCAGTCCTGCTGTATGGTGCAGAAGCATGGACGTTGACAAAATCGGATGAATGTGCTTTAGGCCCCATATGCATTGAAGGGGAATGGCGAAGAAGATATAACAGCGAACTTTACGGGTTCTGCAGTGACCTAGCCAGAAGGGTCAAGATCCAGAGACTCAGATGTCTCGGTCATTTAGAGGGGATGGACACCAATGCTTCGGCCCGGAAAGCCTTCGACACTATTCCCGAAGGAGAAGAAGACCGCGACTCATGTGGCGCACACAAGTGAAAGAGGACCTCAATCAACTTGGAGTGCAAAACTGGAGACAGCTGGCTAGGGACCGAGCTGGCTGGCACAGACTGTTGGTTGAGGCCCAAGTCAACAACGGACTGTAGCGCCGCGCCACCTTAAGTAAGTATGGTATGTAAGCAAAGTTAATAAATTGAGAAAAAAAAAAACTCCGGGGAAGATGTGTTCATAATAACTGATAAGGCTGAATATAAGCGCTAGCACTCGAAAATTTAATTTGATAATTTGTTGATCAATAAATGTTAATTTTGAATTTTTGATTTCCGTTTGTTAAAAATGCATCGAATAAACTTTAAATTTCAAAGTCCAAATATTACTTGGGAGAGATTTGGGAGTTTTCACAACTAAAAAATTCAAGTTCAAGCGAAATTTATGACGTTTGAATGAAATGACAGTAAACTATCAGAATATTGTTGACATTTACTTAGTGTTTTGTTTTCAAAGCGTTCTTGTAAATGTCATCCCAATACTTTGACATTTGACAGCTCTCACAAGAGAAACCAAAAACTGCCTACCTAATGTGAACACGACAAAAATACAAGCAAAGAACTTGAAACAGACTTGCGAATAATGCGAACACAAACAAAAATTTTATAAAACAAGAAAGTACAAACTTTTGCCCTAACACGATCTAGGAAATTCCATAGTCATGTAACCACATATTAAAAAAAAAAAAAAAAAAAATACTCTGGTTGAAAATGTCAAACATATTTGTCAAATTAAATTTTTAAGTTTACATTTTGTTTGTTTGCTCAAAACACTTTCATTGTGAACATACCGATCTATCATCTAAAAGCTAGCTGTTTTGTCTTTTTTTTTTAACTTTGTTCACAAGCAAAGAGACACGTAATAGAACTACTGTATTCGTTTAATTTAAATATTTTTAAAGTTCACAATTGAATTTCGGTTCAATGAACATTGAATGTCGCTCAGCAGTTTTATTTCGGTCGTGTAAAATAAACACAAAAAAAAACTTCATCCATCGGGTACTGAAAAAAAAAGAAAACAAATATTTACTCCACTTGCTCAACCAGTCCGAGTAAATACCTTCATGTAGGTACATATTTAGGTGTTTAAACAATAAACTACAAGATCTGTTTCCCGAACTTGAGAACGTACAGCTCGTTTAATTATAACCTTGAATTTTAATACCAAACCAATAACTAGTATTAATTCGATCAATTTCAAGTTTAACACGACACCCAAAACTTACTCGTTAACCAAGAGTCATTTACCTTTGAGGCACAAATCCAAAAGTACCAGCAACAACAACAACACAAACACAACTTTTGATTTTTATTCGGTTGTTCGGCGCGCGGCTTTGGAATTTGAACTTTTACTTCAATTTTACAATTTCACATGAGATAAAACATAAAAAATGTAAAATAAATTCTTTCCTGTGCCGAATGTAAACAAATTATAAAACGCCATCAAGTAGTTTCTCTGTATCACCAAAGGGAGAGTCAGAGCGAGCTCCTCCTATACAGAATTAGAATTCTTGTGCAACAAGTTTTGTATTTTCTTCTTGGTTTGTTAATTTAAAAAAAAAAAAAAAAGTTGAAAATTGATAACGATTGACATGGGATACTGAACTCTATAAATATTTTTTTTTATGAAAATATTTATTTCAAATTGAAAAGGCGGTATTGTGTCAAAAGGAAAGAATGCATGCGATTACGGCATGAACAACAGGCAGACAGATCAGGCATGGAAAATGGGATACAATTGTATCGAATTGGATACAATTAAGTTAGTCGAAGTACGAGAATACAATTGGCCTCTATTTGATACAATTTGAAAATCCGCAAAAATAAAAACACTACTGCAATTTCAATGTCAAGATGGACAAAAATCTATGATTGGTATGAATATGAACTAAAGTCGTGTTTTTTTTCACTACTCAGTAGCCAGCACAGCTAAATTTCCCTCGACAAACAACAACATTTAGGGTTGCAGTCGATAAAAAAGCCACTAAAAAAATGACAGTTGTGCCAGCCGGCGATAGAACTTTCAATCATTGAAATGAAGACAGCGCTGTTGGCGTTAAGTAGAATAATTTTGCTACGCAAATCGAAAGATTTGAGCTTATCTGAGTTATGCACTCGCTTAGGTTGAAGTACTTGCTAATGTTGTGAAACCCGAGGACCAACCCTCGGGTTCATTTTGCGACATTATATGTAACAATTGCCATACAAAACAAATTGAATTTGACAGATAAAGTGAGTTGGAGCGTTGTATTCGCAGTTGATTACTGTGCTGGATACTGAGTAGTGAAAAAACACGGCTTATGAATGAATGCATTCATTTTAAATTCTTACCCACGATTCAGGGTTTCATTTCTAGATGGCAGAAACATTGTCAAAGGAAATACGTATCAGCTGTGCATAAAGAGGTGAATGAAGTAATAGAATCCTTTCCCGTTATTCGTTTTGTTTTGTCGGCGATGTTTAAACAAGATTTCTGTGTACATCGGTGAAGTTAAATTCAAGAAGATTAGAAATTGCGCTTTCAATATTTGTTGCCGAGCATAATTTACCATTTTCTATCTCAGACCACCTTTCAGGCTTATTAAAGAAAAATATTGACGATTCAAATATCGTACAACATTTCTTATTATACGGGCACAAAAGGCAAAAAATTTGTAATTTATTAGCTCCAGAAAACTCCAAAATAATTTCAACCTTGGCAAATCAACAATATTTTTCATTGATTGTTGATGAGAGTACAGCTTTAACCGTCTGTAAAAATCTGGCAAATATTCTTTTCTATAAAATTGATTCTCGATACAATTGGTACCAAAAGAATACAATTTAAAAAAAAATTTGAGTACAATTGGAAAATGTCAATTTCCATCCCTGAGACAGATACTTTCAAGTCAACACACGAGAGAGAGAGAAAGAGAGATAGAAACTCTTGGGATACGCATCAATGATTTAGGGGAATGAGAACGAGCACATTTTCGATTTTATATTCATTTATGGGGCAGACCTTTCTATACCGAAAAAAAATGTGTCCAATTTGATTGAGTTATCTCACGACACCCGAGACATGGGAAATAAGGAATGTGTGTTAGAAGTTACATATTGGTTGGTTTTTGTTTTTTTCTTTTTTTTTTTGTCAGTTCTCTTACAGTCCGATACTTGAAGTAAACAAATTTGAGAAAAACAAAAATGAAAGCACAATTTCTGACGGTTGAGTTCATGCAAGGTAAGGCCATCTGATGGTTTAAATTTAGATTATAGGTTATTTTGACACTGACAGCTATTCCCGAAATAATTTAGAGAGAAAGTCAGATCAGTAGCATACCTCCGCGGAACGAAATGAGAAAGAGAGATTGAAAAACGGGGAATAGATTGCTGTGTAGCCCAAGTTTGACCGATTGAAGGCATTGATTTCGACAATCTCAGGACGATTGCATGGGTTTGGTAATAATTTGAAATGTCAACCGGCTCTAATATCAAAACGCCATTCTCTTTTTACTATTTTTAGATTAGACCTGTTTGAGTACTTTAAAAGAATTCAGCTCGCTCCTAATGCAAAGAAACACACACAGCGTTGGATCAAGCAAGCAATCAAGCTATTCAACTCAAGACCATCAATGACTATGAAATGATTCAAAGAACACCTACATGCACGTTGTCAAGTTTCTATTTGGTTTAAGTTAGTGATGGGCATAATCGAATGATTTCAATAACCGAGAATAAAGTATTCGAATGACATGAAGAATCGAATGATTATTCGATTTTAGAAATCGTATGAAGATCGAGTTTTCTTTATCGTCATTCGAGTTCTTCTCATTCGAATTTTTCTCATTTGAATTCTCGTAATCGGCGTTCGAGTTCCCGTCACCACCATTCGAGTTTTTTTCATTCCAATTCTCATAATCGTCATTCGAGTTTTTATCATTTGGGTTCTGCTCATTCGATTCCTCGTAATCGTCATTAGAATTCTCATTCGACTTCTTTTCGTCAAATTCGAGTTCTCGTTATCGTCATTCGAATTCGAGTAATCGCCATTCGAGTTACTTTCACTTAAGTTTTCGTCATCGTCAGTCGAGTTCTTTTCATTCGGCTTCTTTTCATTCGATTTCTCGTAATCGTCATTCAAATTTGTTTCATTCGAGTTCTCGTGTCATCGTCATTTAAGTTTTTTTGTATTCGAATTCTCGTGCTTGTCATTCTAGTTTCGGTCAACGTCATTTGATTTTGTTTTCATTCGAATTCTCGTAATCGTCATTCGAGTTTTCGTCATCATCATTCGACTTCTTTTCATTCGACTTATTTTCATTCGAATTATCGTAATCGTCACTCGAGTTTTTTTCATTCGAATTCTCGTAACCGTCATTCGACTTCTTTTCATTCGAGTTTCCGTCATCGTCATTCGAGTTTTTTTTCATTCGATTTCTCGTAATCGGCGTTCGAGTTCTTTTCATTCTCGTGCATCGTCATTCGAGTTCTTTTTATTCGAATTCTCGTGCTTGTCATTTTAGTTCCCGTATTCGTCATCCGAGTTCTATTTTCATTCGAATTTTCCTAATGGTTATTCGACTTATTTTCATTCGAGTTTTCGTCACCATCATTCGACTTCTTTTCATTCAACTTATTTTCATTCGAATTCTCGTGATCGTCATTCAACTTCTTTTCATTCGAGTTTTCATCATCGTCATTCAAGTTTTTGTTTTTTTCATTTGAGTTCTCATCATAGTCATTCGAATTCTTTCAATTCGAATTCTCGTGCTAGCCATTAGAGCTCCCTTTCATTCGAGTTATTTCTCATTCGGATTCTCGCAATTATCATTCGAGTTCTTCCCATTCGAATTTGTAATCGTCATTCCAGTTCCAGTCATCGTCATTCGAGCTCTTTTTATTCGAATTCTCTTCATAATCACTCGATTTTTCGTCATTCATGTCATTTTGAAATTTAAAGTCTAGTAGTAGTATTAGCAGGTTTGAGAAATCATTCGAACTCGTCCATCTCTAGTTAAGATTAGGAAACAAATGGTGATTGCACATTATACCTCTGCAATCTCAAATCGAGGTGAATGAATGCAATCTTTGATTATTAATCATTTAACATTGCAAACTTTGATAACCTTCCAGTTCAAGTTGCCACGGCTTTTGGGAGATTAAATAAAGGTTCATCAACTCCTGTTCCGTTCTTTCAATTTGAATTTCAACATAACAATCGTGACGGTGTGTCTGTTAGGAGACTTAAGGTGATTTTGCAGAGATTCCCCATCAAAAGGATTCCAAATGACAAAATGAAAGATCTTATCCCAAAAGTTCAAACCAATTAAAATATTTAAATTTTATTACCACTCTTCAACCCTTTCAAATGGCAAACAGTGTCGCCATTAATTTATTATATTGGATGACAAAAACTTTTGGGTCAAATCTATTTCCCCATAGTTTCATTGAGCTTCGTTCTACAAAAGCAAAAAAAAAAAAAGGAACTAAAACTTTTTATCGCTTAAGATTTTACAACATTTCGTTTAATCTCTCACAAAATACGAATGCCAAACGAAAACTGCGCTTTTCCTCGTGCGTCGTCGTCGTCGTCATGCATCTTATGAAAATGTAGTTCCGGGAAGTTAGATTCCATATTTACAGCACAATTGCAGTTAGTTTGATATTGTTCTTTTGTTTTGATTCGTTTTTGTGTTTAAAGAAACAAAAAACGTGCTGGAAATAGTAAATTGTATTCCATTCAAGAAAAATGTGCCACGAGATAAATTACAACAACAAAAAAAGAACAAGAAAAGACTCGTGCCCATCGTGTCGCGCTTGTATCGGTCATTAATGACTTCCGACATTCAATGTTTCTTTGGTTTCTTTGTCTTAGTTCTCAGAAATTCCATCCACACTTTGGAGGCCTTTGGCTGATTGCTGTGCCTCTGATAGCCATTGGGGAATACTAATTGAATTGTAGGGTGTCCCTTTAATGAGTCAGCCAGTCAGAAGGTAAAAAAAAAAACACGTTTAGTATTATTTTTCTGTATTTATTATAACAAAACATAAATTGAGATTGATTTCGGGACAATGACTTTTCTTACTGACATACTGAACGTGCGTTACGACCGGAAGTCTATCTTCGACGTTTTGTTGTCCTTCTCAACCTTACCGGTGGCCTTCTGTTACGCGCTGGGTATGACCGTTTGAAGATTTTTCTACCCGGTCGTCTTCTAAGCGCTCGTTTTTTCGCCTTTCGGTAAATGTCGAAAAAGTTAGGCCTAGCTCTAACTCTAGCTCTATCCCTTGGTATAGGATATTTCCTTGGTTTTTGTTTTCCCCTCTTTGATCTGGCACTTCGGTGTCGTCGGCGAATGCTTCTCCTACGTTTCGTCACTAAACTTCGTCTCATTGGAGAAATCCTTGAATCGCGATGCCTTTCAATAACATTTTTGGTGAGAAGAGACTTTAGTCTGCGACGATTTTGCTCTGCTCTCATACGAACCATTTTCATATGTTGACGATGTTTGACATCTTTTATCACCTAGAATATCGACATCCTGATATCAAACAAACTTCACCGCAATAATGACTTCAACTACTTACATCTAAATAACGACATGCTTTTTTTTCTTCGTCTGAAAGCTTAGCCCATGCGAGTGCACCTTCGTGATAGAGTTCGGGAATATCTAAATCCAAATGTTTAATACGATATTCGCGTAGGAAATTTATGTATGGATTTTTGTACAACAATTCTGGTTTCTGACTGAAAATTGCCGATAACTTCGAGAGTCGTTCCGCTTCGGTGCATTCACTTAAATTTAGATTTAATTTATCACTTAAATTTAGACTCATTTTGATTCATTTTTATGTGACTTAATATTTGAATTTTGAAAAATAGCAATTATTGAAATGAGGTTTTGAGATTTCAATTTTTTTGTTTTAAGTTTTTCAAATGAGAGTGGGTGTTTGTTTTCTTTTTTTCTTGGAATATCTAGACGCCAAAATTTCATTTCATCCGCCATCTCAAGGCTGCCATATTGACAATTAAGATTTTTTTGTTGAAACATTTTTAAGGAAAATAAAGTTCCAATTACAGTCGCTGAGTGTACAATGAACAAAAACAAAATGACACAATTAGACTAATTTTTATTTTGCTAATCATTAGAAAAAGTTATTTTTATCGCGATTGCACTGCTATTAGGTCATAGGAGTGCAATTAAATTGTTTATAACGATCTCGATCAGTTAGTTGGAAAAGGACGATGAGTTGTGTTTTTTTTTAATGTTTAGAGCTGTGAGTTGTTTATGTGAGCAATAAAAATAAAACAAAGCTACATTTTTATGTATTTAGAAATACAAGTTCACTCTAATGGCATGTTCACCTTTTTTATGGTAACCGATAAACATTTCATGATTAGGTATCTCATTAGGATTTTTATAAAATGGTTAATTAGTTGGAATTTATTTTGGATGTTTTTCCGTTTTTTTTTTTTTTTTTTTTTATGAAAAAGTGGAAAATAAAATCGTTTCTTTCTTTCGTTTTCTGCTTAACACTTTTCTTAAATTCAGGACAAGACAAGACAAAGAGAATCCTTTGTTGATGTCGTCGCATCGGACTAGATTATTACTCATTGAACAGTGATTCCCCCACGGTTGGCTGACCTCATTTAATTTCATACGCCAAGCCCTCGTGCGTCGGTTTACCATAGGCTTTTTTCTACCAAAGGTACTGTTTTCTCTTACTTACTCATGGTGGCGCTACAGTCCAGGTCGGACCCGGGCCTCACCCAACAAACTTATCCAGCCGGCTCGGTCCCTGGCTAGCTGCCTCCAGTTTCGCACGCCGAGTTGGTTCAGGTCCTCTACCACCTGTCTGCTCCACCATAGTCGCGGTCTTCCTCTTCTGCGACGTCCTTCCGGGTTGGATTCGAAGACTCCACGAGCCGGAGCATTATTTTCCATTCGCTCAACATGACCCAACCATCTAAGTCGTTGGACCTTTCTGCCTAGGTCAGTGTCGCTGTACAGCTCGTACAGTTCTTGGTTGAATCTACGTCTCCATTCTCCATTAATGCAGACAGGACCAAAAATCACGAAGAATTTTTCTCTCAAAGCAACCCAAAGCGTTTTGATCAGATGTTGTCATAGTCCATGTCTCTGCACCATACATGAGGACCGGGATGATGAGGGTTTTGTAGAGTGTCACTTTAGTTGCTCGGGAGAGGACTTTACTACTCAATTGCCTTCTTAGTCCAAAGAAGCAGCGATTGGCAAGAGTGATTCTTCGTTTGATTTCATCGCTGGTGTTGTCCCAGGTAGACAAAGTCCTTAACTACCTCGAAGTTAAATCTGTCTTTGTTGACGTTTGCTCCAAGACGTCAATGATGGTTGTCCTTTCTTGTTTACAGCATTAACTTGGTCTTGCCTTCGTTAACCGTTAGACCCATCTTCCTGGCCTCCGTCTCAAGGCTAACAAAGGCTCCACTGACATCATGCTGTGTTCTTCCAATTGTGTCAATGTTGTCTGCGTATCCTCGTAGCTGGACGGACTTTTGAAAGATTGTGCCTGTGGTGATGACATTGGAGCTTTGCACAATCATTTCAAGAATGATGTTGAAGAAATCGCATGACAACGCATCGCCTTGTCTAAAACCTCTTTTGACATCAAAAGCGTCCGTTAGGTTTTTTCCGACCATTCACAGCGTGAATTATTCATTGTCATCTTACACAGACGGATGAGTTTTTCTGGGATGCCAAAACTAGACATTGCTCTATACAGTTGGTCTCTATAGACGCTGCCATACGCGGCCTTGAAATCGATGAAAAGGTGCGTAGGTATCGATTTGAAGTTCCTGGATCTTCTCCAAGATCTGCCGTAGGGTGAATATTTGATCGATAATGGACTTTCCGACTGTTTTCTCTATCGAAGCCCAAATTTGGACAGAGCTTCAACTTCTCGCGAATTTGACGCTCTGTCTGACTCTATTCAAAGAATTGTATCCCAGTATCCTCACACTGAAATCGTTATTACGAGCGATTTCAACGTACACAATTTTTCGTGGCTCCTCCATTCGTGTGTGCCTAAATCTTTGCTGATTTTAACCCTTACTCATCTTGTCACCAAACCCACTCGAATATCGGACATTACAGGCCAAGAGGAAAATACTCTTGACTTGTTCCTTACGTCCGACCTTTATAAATACACCATCAATGCATTAACTCCTCTAGGCAGATCAGACCATAGTATCTGCAAATTTCTTGTGTCAAACTTATCCAGTTAGAGAAAGAACTTCGACGGTCTCAAAAATTACTTACGGATCTTTAGGGACCGCCAAAAGTGCCGCAAGGTGTTTGGGTGTCTTAGGACGGTGCAAGAAATTTTTCTTCCCGTCTGATCTGGCTGCTATCTATATGACCTATATCTCTCTAAAGTTTGAGTATAACTCGCATCCTTGGGCTGGTGCTCCAGCTACATACTTAAGCCTTTTGGATTCAAAAAAGAGCCCATCGAATAATCGGTGATAGAGACATCACTGCGTTATTCCATTTGTTAGATCACCGTCGTAACGTTTAATGTCTCTCTCCCTATTCTATCGTTACTTCTGCGATAAGTGCTCTAGAGAAATAGCGAGTTGCATTCCTCCCTTTAAACAATTCGCCCGGTTCCTCTTTCCTTATGCGAGATATATACAGTGGCGAGCAAAATAATAGCAGTGTAATAAATCAATAACGCAGCCACTTTTTCGCAACTCTACTGTATTTTGGTACTCAGAGTAATTATGTTTAACTGTGCAAGTGATAATTTAACGGTAAATTCAGTGATTGACAAATTTAATTTAAATAATTGTGTTTTAATTTAAATTTTGATTTCAAAAGTGATAAAAAGTAAGTGTGATTCGCTTTTCAAGGAATAATCCTACAGCAGCCACAGAGATTGCAAGCGAGCTTGAGGTTCCGTGCGGTGTGCATACGGTGAGGAGAATACTAAGGGAGCATAACCTAAATGCTCGCAATCCAAGAAAGGTTCCACTTCTAAAGAAGAACCATATTGTGAAAAGGATGAAGTTTGCGCGCGAGCATTTAGGATGGGCTCCTGAAAAGTGGCGAAACATTCTCTGGACCGATGAGAGCAAGGTGGTTCTCAAGGGTGGTAAAGGATCTCGGCAGTTTGTGAGAAGACCCCCGAACATTGAATATAACCCCAGATACACCACAAAAACAATTAAGCAAGGGGGATCCAGTATAATGGTTTGGCGATGCTTCTCCTATTATGGAGTTGGCCCAATATACTGGATCAAAACTATTATGAATCAGCACTCCTACGTGGATATCCTTCAAAACACCATGCTGCCATATTCCGAATACGAAATGCCGCTCAAATGGGTCTTCCAGCAGGATAACGACCCAAAACATACCAGCAGAGCAGCCAGGCAATGGTTCCAAGACAATAGGATTGAGGTCATGGAGTGGCCTGCACAGTCTCCTGACCTCAATCCCATCGAGAATATTTGGACAGATATTAAATAGTAGCTTTTATTAAATAAAATACCGTTGAAAATAACTTTTTGTGCCCTTGTTTTATTTAAATTTAATAGAAAAAAAAAACTTAGCTATTATTTTGCCCGGTTTATTTTGAGGTTTATTTTGTTTTTGGATTACTGCTTAGGTAATTAGCAATATTTTAAATTCCATTCTTACTAAAATTAAATTTTAATGAATCTTAAGGAGTTTTACTTAAAAGCATTTCCAACACCAAAGCTCTTTTTATGTGTTATGTTTTATTTAAAATAATTTTCCATGCACTGCTATTTTTTTGCTCGCAGCTGTATGTGGATGACCAGCTCACCGGACTCTAGCAAGTTTAAGCTTTTTTCATTAGGTACATCTTTTTCGCGGCACATTTGATATAGATCGTGATTATATCGTCCTTCGTCAAAAAACGGGACAACTCTTCTCCGCAGGACTTTTCTAAATGCTAATAGTTCGGTTCGCAGTTCCTTTGGCTAACAACCAGGTCGAATCTGTAAGTAGGTACTGAGAAAATAAGGCTGTGTGTGCATTGCGATAAAATGTATATTTAAGCTTGACGTTTAGTACAAACTTGACACTAGTGATGCCCATCAAGTTAGCATTACCACTTTAGAATTTTCAAAGAGTAATTATGCAATTAATTGTCGCGAATTTGTCGTAAATTTGTCGTGAAACAAAAAAATTTGTCGCGTACTTATTTTAGAAGTTAGCCCCTGGTAGTGCTTACTTGATGCGAAAGTTAGCACTACCACCCCTTCCCAGATTAGCTAAACTGGACATTGAAACCAAAAAATAAGTATTCAGATAACTGTCGTGATTTTGTCGCTGGTAAGTAGCGAAACAAAAAAAAATCCAAAAATGAATTTGAAATTGGCTTGTACAGTTGTGGATTCTTTCCAAAGATGTCAATTTCATTTGCATTAGCTAATAATTTCGTAGACTTCGTGACAATGTATAGTCTGGTATGTGAAGTGAAGAGAAGGAAGCAGCCTTGTTATCTTTTATTCAGTTGGCAGCTTTTTTGACTTCCTGAATGATAAAAGCAATATTGTCGTCAATAATAAACTGAATAGGTGTCTTAAAACGTTCGCTTACTAACAGAATTTTTGGAAACACTTTTAATCAATTATTCAAAAAACAAGTAAGTATGTAGGTATCCATAAAATCATCAACATCTTCAACCAAAAAAGTCCCCCAAAATTTCGACTTTGAACTAAGTTTTATATAAAAAAAAAATAAATGATCTAAATCTTATCAGGCACGCGTATTTTGTGGTGACTTTGAAATAAATTTGTAAATTCAAAAACTGTGTGTTAGATTGTTCTTTGTTTTTGAACAAGAGACTAATAAAGTGCTAGTTCCACATGCAAAAGTGCGACTTCAGTCGAACTAAAAGTCCAAAATTGTGCACCATTCACTATGCACTATGACTACTTATACCTACTCGTTCATTGTTTATGGATTGAAACAACAATTGCTAGAATAGCAAGTCTTTCACAAGGATGGGATGACTTAGTGATTTTATTCATTTTGTTAAAAACAGCGGCGCTGCATAGAGGGGCAAGAGATGCTCGTAAGCTCTAAGAGCGCAAGAGGTGAGAGGAACGCCGGCTTCTCAGGAGAAAAAAGAGAGAGCATGAGAAGCGTCAGATCAAGTATGTTCAGGGAGCCAAAAGCAGGAATGAAGTTCTGAGGTTTTATCGAAAGATACAACAGCTGGTTCAAGGTCATCGAGCAAGAACCGATGCCTACAGAGATAAACAAGGGAACATCATAGTAGAATCGCAGTCAATGCTGGACATTTGGAAAGACTATTTCTGTAGACTACACCGAAAGAAAAAACATTAGTTGATTTAAACACACTTTATTGTTAATCAACAATTTGACGATAGTTGTGAAATTAAACAAGCTTTGTGGTTGAAACAAATAAGATCGCATGTTTAAATCAACAATGCAGCCGTGATCAATTTTTTATTTTGGTGAGTAACATTAAAATGTTCAAATTAAGCATGTTACTAGTTGATTTGAATATTCTCTTATACTACAGCAAGAATATAATTGTTGAATTTATACTTGAGCAACAACAAACGTGTTTAATTAACAATTCAACTTAATTTTATGAAAAGTGATAATGATAAACAACGTATCATATTCAAGTATCACTTATAATGTTTGATCAACAATGAAAGTATTTAACCAACCACAAGAATTTTTGAAGCTACACAAAGGTCGTTAATGAATTATCAAGGATAT
>CAKKXW010000001.1:100123023-100134092 GCA_920937365.1 Sphaerophoria rueppellii
AATATTTTAATTTATGACATTTTTAATGTGACATTTAAGACACCCCGACTGTACTGAGCTATTTTATTAGACAAACGTGTACAAATTCTGACGTGGACATGCAAATATTAATTTGTCGAATTATGTAACTATGTGGGTACGTTTTTGTTTTTTGATTATACATAGTTTGGATTTGCTTGAATTATATTTTGTTTATTTTGTGTCTGTCTATGTACATACATACTAACATAGACAGAAATTTGTTATAAAAACTGACCATGGTTACTGGTCATACAAAATTAATTTCAATTCTAGGAATACAAGCAAACAGTATTTTAGTTTATTTGCGTGCTTGGAGATAAGTTGATTTAAATAAGAGTAGACAGATAGGCGAGAGTAAAAATTGACATAAATTAGAAACGTGAAGATAATGGGAGTTTGGCAACAGGCTCTCTTATCGAAAATGCGTACATTTGGTATTGATGAGTCCCTGCTTCGTTGGATTAGAAATTTTCTTTCGAACCGTTCTATACAAGTCTTATTGGACGGGTTCAATTCTGAAACCCACAAAATAAATGCTGGTGTGCCCCAGTTCTCCGTTTTGTCTCCGACCCTCTTTCTCATTTCCATAAATGATCTCTTGTCTGAAACTTTTAATCCAATTCATTGTTTCGCTGATGATAGTACCCTTAGCTTTTCATACTCGTTCCCAGGCTCACATCCCTCCGCTTCGAATGTGGAACTGCAAGGGCAAAATATGATAAGCTCATTAAACTCTGACTTAAATGGGGAATAAAAAACCGCGTAGAGTTTAATGCTTCGAAAACTCAATGCTGTCTTGTATCGTTGAAGCGAAATATACCACTGTCCATGAGTGGCACTTGCATCAGTGAAATCGAACATCTCGAGATTCTCGATACGTGTATCACCGACCACCTCTTATGGAATGATCACATATGCGATGTCGCCAAAAATGCCGCAAGATGTTTAGGTTTTTTAAGAAGATGCAAGAACTCCAAAACTTGATTACAACTTCCACGTTTGGGCTGGTGCTCGTAACGTATTTAAGTCTTTTGGACAGCATCCAGAGCAGAGCATTTAAGATGATTGGTGACCACAACATCGTTGAGGTATTAACGTCACTTGAACGAAATGTCTCATGCCTCACCCTCTTCTATCGTTATTTCAACGGTATATGCTCTAGAGAAATAGCCAGTTGCATTCCTCCCTTTAAGATATTCAACCGTAATACCCGCGCCCGGAATAACCATCAGTTCACCCTCGAACCCAATTACGGTCGTAAATCCATATTCAGAGAATCGTTCTTTAGCCGTACTATGCGAATGTGGAACTCACTTCCACACTCTGTGTGCCCAAGTTATTGCAATTTGCAGGAATCACAGCCTCATCCTAAGCCCTAACGCTCGCACTGTTCTTTGGCATAAAAAGGGAATTAAACTCCTTGAGTGCATGCTTATTATAAAAAAAAGTCAATTTGTTACAATGTTATCCAGCCGCCATTAATACTACAATTTTTGTTTGGTTCGAGTTGTAACTCGTGATGTGTCAAGTATGTCCGCTAACTCATGTTAACTCGAGTTAACATGGATAAGGCAGTAAACTATGCAAGGTCCAACGCTCGGCATGCCTATGCATAACACCGAGGGTTTACGGACCATACCATCGATCGGCGGCACTCCTCGACATTTTACTCAAACAAATTGCTGGGAGTACAGCTATCCGTCTCTCAGCATCATCTCAGTGAAAAAATAACAATTTTGGCCACTCGCCAATTGTGAATTCATTCAACTCAATACCCAAGTACATAGACTACTTACTTTACTTACTTAAGGTGGCTACAGTCCGTTGTGGACTTGGGCCTCAATCAACAATCTCCGCCAGCTAACTCGGTCTTTAGCTAGTCGTCTTCAGTTTTGCGCTCCAAGTTGATTGAGGTCCTCTTCCACTTGAGTGCGCCACCTGAGTCGCTGTCTTCTTCTCCTCCTATGTCCCTCGGCCGGAGCATTAGTGTCCATCCGCTTTAAATGGCCGATCCATCTGAGTCTCTGGACCTTGACCCTTCTGGCTAGGTCCATGTCGTTGTACAACCCGTAAAGTTCGCTGTTATATCTTCTTCGCCATTCCCCTTCAATGCATACGGGGCCAAAGATGACCCGAAGAACTTTCCTCTCGAAACAGCCTAAGGCACTTCCATCCGATTTTGTCAAGGTCCATGCATTGTACAGTTTTACCTTAGTTGCTCGAGAGACGGCTTTTCCACTCAATTGCTTTCTAAGCCCAAAGAAATGAACATGTACTACAGCGTTCCAAAACTAAGTTTGGCCAAAAACTTTCAGGTCTCCATATCAAGAACAGATTGAGAAGACTAAATGATCGTGGAAGATAAATCCATACACTTTTAAACTGATAGATCCAAAAGTAAGGAGGCGGAGTGTACTCGAAAAGCTTAGTCTAAGCTTCTCATTCCCTCTCCCTAATCACTATAGCGTGTTCCAGCCGAAAATTTTAGCAATCAAAGAAGTTTTATCTTGGCTAAGAGAAAACGTCATATCAACTTCTGTTATACGCATCTTCTCTGACAGCCAAGCCGCTCTCAAATCCATCAAATCTGTCTCTATACAAACTCCTTAGTTGCGCTTTACTAAATATCATCTCTCATGGAAATGGCACAGCAGTTTAACATTCACCCCTCCTGGGTACCGGACATGGCAAATACCAAAATTGATGAACTTGCTAATCTTGCCTCAATGGCAGAAGGTTGGCATACTTCTCGCTTCGTGTATAGCTCAAGCTTAAGCAGGATACCATTTCTATCAGAGATACTAATTTCAGATGCGATAACATTCCCACTTGTACGCCCACCAAATAGTAATGGCCCACTATTAATCCTTAAAACACAAAGGATCAAATATCTATGAAAAGAATGCATATCAACTCTCTAGTAGGTGTCATCACTAGACACATGGACACTGCCTTATAGGACGCCATGCCTTCCTTGGCGTCTTCTCAAATTATTTTTGCAGAAGCTGCATGGACGAAGAGCAAGAGGAAACAATTCCTATTATGCTAAATTCATGCCCTGCACTCTCAATAAGAGGGTAAACTCACCGACGCCTTACTACAATGACACCAGCGCTATTGCTTAGTAAAAAGCTCCAAATAGTTCAAAGAGTAGGAAGATTCATGTGGTATCACAATGGGCCCGTGTGACCTAAGTTTGATGTAATTCAGGCACTTAAACCTAACCTTGCTTAACTTGAAGGCACTTTTCTAATTGTCATATTGCGTAAGTGTTTTCTAGAACGGTTTTTTGGGCAATCCGGTAACATGTTTAACGAAATATCCATCTGACGCTCTAGATTCATATCCTCTCCCTCTATTTATTGAACTATTAACTGTCAAATGACGAACAGAGTTGAATCTTTCAACTGGAGTTAACGCGGCTTACAAAATGTACGGTTTGTCACATCATCATTAGTTACAAAAATTTCAAACGTAACCTGAGATTTATCGTACTCTCCGTACCAATAATAAATTTCAAAGGTAACCAGAGACTCATCGTACTCCCCGCACCAATAATCTCCGACTCACTGTTTTGCTTTCCATTGTACTTCCTCCTATGTACTCTTTATTGGCAGGATGCCGCATAACCCTTGCAGAGACCATTTCTTATATGGGATCTTACTGTTTATTTGTTAGAATTTACATTATGTTTGAGGTAGACTCTTTGAGACAAAGTTGTGATGTCTTGACTCCAGTGTGGTGCTAATCTTGTGTACGGTTGCAAATTTTCAGGTCGAGTTATATTACCATCCTTTAAATAAGCTGGTTCAGTACCTGTTTGACATTTATCGCACACAAGTTGTTCCTTCGGTCCGTTAGCTTCCTCAGTCCCTGATTACTCTGCTAATTCCTTTGACGAAGACTTGCTTAATCCTCACATTATCAAAAAAATGTATTCAAGTTGCTTCGACTTCTGAGTTATCAGTGCATAAGCTCCTTTGCTCCCAAGGGTTATTCTCGTTGGTATTATCTTTAGATTGCTAACGAAATTTCCAGATTTATCTGCAGAACCCCTGAATGGAGCTTCAGCATGTCTTCTTGAACATGTCGTCGATTCGAATCACCAACATGCTTCGGATAAGTACATATTATCTGTGGATTACCAAAGCAAACGATATAAGACCAACGAACATTAGGTACATTTCCTAGAAGAGGTACGGTCCTAGAACCCCACTAGTATGTTGAGGGTTTAAATTGTGTTCACAAATATTCTTTTTTCTAATGCTCTATTAATAAATCACCGTCCAAGAAATTCGATAAAATGGCCCGGATGGGGAAAAACTAGGTAACTACGGCGGCTCGACGCGGTGACTTATTTCGACCAAAAAATCACCATCTGTTTGGATTTTGGGTTAGACTTGACTTTTATTTCTGTGAATCAGTGCCTCATGACAAAAAAAATGTATATTCATTATTGAGTATCAATAAACCTTCGCACAAGCAAAAGTGTGCCTCAAGGTTCCCTTCACAGTCCACTACTTTTTTTTCGCCGTTTTCAACCAATTAAATTAAAACAAACCCCCCTGTCATCACCGAATTACCTAATCAACTGACCTTCACACGAAATAACAAAAGCAAAATTTTACCTTTTTGACATGTCTGTCAAGAATCAACAACACAGTTATTTAAAAAAAAAAAAAAGAAGAAAAAACAAATCACTGGAGTCGAAAACACGCGTTACCTTGTAACCTGGAAACTACACACATAAATATCGTTCCAATGCAATGGGACAAGTGCGGTTGAACAACTATGTCAATGCGTACACTAACTTGGATTTTCTTCTTCTCTTCCTTCCATCATCGTCAAAATGAAAACAAAACAAAAAAAAATTGATATAAAGACGGAAATTGCATGATGACAACATATCGTTGCGATTGGCTTGAGTTTATCTGAGGAAACGCCAGTTACAGCAGCGACAACGACTACCACGAGTATTTCTGGTATCCGTCATTTTGCGGAACCTATGCATCCATGTCCACAAACCAGAATAGAGTAGCACTGCTACCGCAGCTAGTGAGTTACAAAAAACCATTTCCTCACTTACATCCATAGCCTACTTGTGCAACATGCAACTCAAAAGATTTTCTTTATATATTTATCCATATAGATGCGACTCGCTGTTGGCTTGTGGCATGGATACGGATTGGATATGCTGTGTGATTTTTTTATTCACCAAAAAAAAAGTCTCCACAATTTTGACACAATCACTTCATGTATGCATGAGTGTGAGTGCAATGGGAACTCCGACTGCGAACCAGTTTTGCGGACAGTTAGCTTTGTCCTCGTTATGCTTTGATGGAGATTTAATTACCTGGCGATATGGCGAAGGGTTCTTCCTTCTTCTTTTTTATGGTAAATTTTACAAGCCACAAAAGACAACAGGAAAAAAAAAGTGAAGCCAACCACAGGTTGTATTTGTGTCGTGGTGGAATAACTTGACCCTCAAAATGTAAAAATTCATGCAAACGAACTTCGGTGATGGTCAGTTAAAGTTGTTTCCCATCAGAATGATTAATGCAGGCTCTTGGGTAAGCTGTTTTTTATGGGCTTCCTGTGAAATTCAACTCTCCAGAGAGTTGATGATAATAATACGTTATGCTTGGATGGTGGCGGCGCGGCGCGACGACGACAGCAAGACGATTTATTAATTAAAAAATAAATAAAACAAAACATGAACTCTGCCACAAAGTTACTGTCTCGGTTTGATGTTGTTGTTGCAATGCTGTACAAAGGGATAGAACGGGGAGAGAGAGGGTGTCAAATTGAAGACCTAGTAATTTTGTTCTGACTTTGCGGGCGACTTTACTGACTGTCTGACTGACCCTATCCATCACGGTAGAAAACACTTCATATTGAATGAATCGAGGGCTGAAACATGTTTTATGGCTCGCTGCATTATTGCCGAACGAATAGGGTGGAACAATGGATGTGGTTGTAATTTTAATAATAGGATTTGGTGGGGGTCATGTGTGATAAATGGCTTGCAAATAAAAAGAACAACAAAATGTATTCTTTTTCTTTTATAATAAGCACACACTCAAGGGGTTTTTATGCCCTTATTATGCCATAGACACTGTGAGTGCTTAGGAAAGAGGAAAGGGGTTGGAGAGGAGGTGCCGGTGTACATTGGTCTTAAATTCCTGAACACTGCAATGATCGGGAAAGACAGACTGTGGAAGAGAGTTCCACATTCGCGTAGTACGGCTAAAGAACGATTCTCTTACTTGAGCGTTCGACCGAAGTTGGGCTCGAGGGTAAACTGATGGGCATTCCTGCAAGCACGGGTATTACGGTTAAATTGTTTAAGGGGTGGAATGCAACTGGCTATTTCACTAAAGCAATTACCGTAGAAGTAACTATAAAACAAGGAGAGACAAGAAACGTTACGACGGTGTTCCAAAGAAGTGAATGAGTTAGTGATGTCTCTGTCACTAATCATTTTTTCTGCTCTCTTTTGTATACTATCCAAGAGGCTTAAATCAGTAGCTGGAGCACCAGCTCAAAGGTGTGAATTGTACTCAAGCTTTGGACGGATATAAGTCTTGTAGATACTAGCCAGATCTGACGGGGAGAAACATTTCTTGCACCGTCTTAAGAAACCCAAACATCTTGCGGCATTTTTGGCGACATCGCGTATGTGCTCGGACCACAAGAGGTGGTCAGTGATGCACATACCGAGAATCTCGAGATGTTCGGTCTCATTGATGCAATTGCCACTCATGGACAGTGGCAAGGGGGTATATCTCGCTTCAACGATACAAGACAGCATTGAGTTTTCGAAGCATTAAACTCTACACGGTTTTTAATTCCCCATTGGACAATGCTGTTTAAGTCAGAGTTTAATAAGCTTATCATATTTTGCAGTTCCACATCCGAAGAGGAGGGGTGTGAGTCTGGAAACGAATATGAGAAGCTAAGGGTACTATCGTCAGCGAAACAATGAATTGGATTAGAAGGTGCAGACAAGAGATAATTTTTGAAAATGAGAAAGAGGGTCGGAGACAAAACAGAGCCCTGGGGCACACCAGCATTTATTTTGTGGGTTTCAGACTTGAACCCGTCATATAAAACTTGTATAGAACGGTTCGAAAGAAAATTTCTAATCCAACGAACTAGGGACTCATCAATACACACATTTTCGATAAAAGAGCCTAGTGCCGAACTCTATCAAATGCCTTTGAAATATCAAGTGTAACAATCTTACTTTCTCCAAAACGATGTAAAGATTTGTTCCACTGTTCGGTGAGATAAGCCATCAAATCAACAGTGGACCTGTTGCTGCGAAAGCCGTCCTGCCGGTCATTAAGAAGCTTTCGGTCTTCGAGATATTTCTTGAGCTGATACTTTATCAGCGTTTTCATGACCTTACACGTAAGTGTAATCGGACTATAATTGGAGGGAGAAGAAGATTCGCCTTTTTTTTTGGGATTGGCTGGAGAAATGCTGTTTTCCAACTGCTCGGAACGAGCCCAGAAGAGTAGATTCTATATTTGTAATAAGATTATTTTGTAAATCTATGTTTTTTCGTTTCGTTCTTGTGGAGTGAGAGGGGAGGGAGGGGCCAAGTAGCATAATTCTAGCTTTTGACAGTAAACGATACCCGAGTTCTGACCAATTTTCGGTTTTCTATTATTTAATTCTGAGGGTACTCCGGGAGCTGTGTAAAATGAATGTTACTTCCGTCCGAAAAAGTGTAAGCGTCTATATAAGAACTAGCAAAACCCCTGCCCGCTTCGCAGGGCTTCGGCCCACAACGGTTCGGAAATCAGAGATTGGCAGGATGAAGAATACGGTAATCGATGGATAGGCAGAAATGAACAATATTCTTAGAAAAATCATGCTTGTATTTGCTAATCTGATGAATAATCTGACAGCAAGCAAGGTATAGGCATAAGTATGCACAATGTTATACATTTTCCCAAAACTAACAATTATTGGGATATTATAAGGTGCTGCAATAAAAATATTGACAAAAAAAAACTTAAATTCGATGTTCTAAGTTGTTTTAGATTTTCCCAAGTATTATAAAATGTATGGGTTTTCGTTTATCAATGAGAATTTATTTGCTAATTTTTTTTTGTTCATAAGTTAAAAATAAGAAAACTTTATGTTCTTTACGCATTATTTGAAAAAAAATATATATATCTTAAAGTCAACACTTTGCTCGGGCAAGAAAAATTGAACACCACTTAAATACAAAGTTAACCTTTTTTTTAATTGTCAAAAAGTGATGAAAAACTAACTTTGTCTTAGAAGGATTATTTTCTAAGAATATGACCAAGAATCACATCCCAAAGTTTATGGCAGACAAATTACAGGATACTCTGTATAGTTGACCATGAGGAAATACAGAAATTTCTAAATCAAAACCACATATTTTTAAAGATTGACCTTGCGTCTTATTTATTTTTCAGTGAATTCAAGTCGAACAGGAAACTAAAGACGTATGCTATTGACTTCTTCACGGCTAGTCTTGTTGTACTGTAAAGTTAAGGTTGATTGATGTCCCGAAACATAGTATTGCTCATACCATCAAGGTTAAAAAATGTGGAGGCAGTCCTGGTACATAAATGCATAAACGCAAAAAATTCAAAAACTCCGTCTCGTTGTAAAATTTACTATATCGTTTTCATTTGTAAATGTGTCAAACCACTTGTGGGCAAAAAATTATACATTTTGTCTAGTTCAAAATAAATTATTGCATCGATTTTAGAAAGACTAATCTGTACCAGCCATTATTGCACTTCAACTCAATGCTTCAATGCTTGGCAAGACATCTTGAATCAAATCATTCCGTGGATTTGCATTACAATAAAAATAGTTTGGAAGTGAAATTCGGCTTTCAGAATCAAGTGAAATTATTTCCAATGTCCAATAGTGTCCGTGGCTTAGTGGTTAAATGCGTTGGCAGAACGTCGTGGGTTCGAGACCTACTCGTGCCCAAAGTTTTTTATTTCATCTTTCTCGGGCATTGCCTTTTGCGAAGAACTGACAAAACTTCCAAGAGTATCAAAAGTATGAAAAAGTGCTTCTCAACTTTGCCGTTCGGAATCGGCGTTAAATTGTAGGTGCCCCAAATTCTTCACACGCACCCAGAGAATTATTGATGAGAGTAAGCCACTTAGGCCTTGGCTCTTCAAGATCTGTCGCGTTACTCTCTCTTTGATGCCCAATAATTGGCCAATGTAAGTTTCCTGAAATAGAAGTTTTTAAACGACTCCATTCGCCTGCAGCAGTTGACCTTGGTATAATCGACAAAGTTTGTCCTCAGCAACAAAAAGATTCAGAGCTCCAAATTCTTCAAGTTGCGGTTAAAAGCTTCAAGAAAATTTTTGTGCGCCATTGTGCTCTCATCCCACACAATTATTCGGCCATTACCAACTTTTTTGAAATATTGTAATGTCAGTTTTATGTCTAATAATGTGCAGAACAAGAAAGAGCCAACTCTTTTTTTAATTTCAGATCATATTGATGCTAAAATTAATGATAACAAAAATGATTTCCCCAATCCACCGGGTGCATCACAAAAATATAAACCACCACTCAGACTGATCACACCTTGCATATCTAATGGTGTCATACAAATAGGTACTTTTGTTGATCGTTTAACTTCGGCTCAATAGTTTGCGCAAATATTCTGAATCCAATGCAATTTTATTACTGTCCTTAAAGTAGTATTGTTGTCGAGCAACCAATTCAATTGTGGCAATGCTTTATTCGCAAAACGGTTTTTTCGTAAGCAACTGGCACATTACAATTTGAAAGCATTCAATGCCCCATCAGATTGGCATTTGCAATGACTATTGACTCAAAGCTAAATAATGTCTGTTTGTGGCTTAAATTTGAGCACACCATGTTTTTCATTCAGGCAATAATTATACGTGGAATACCTCCAGTTCGTTAGTGTTGATTAAATTTTATTAATGACACATTCCATCAACATTCAAAACGTTATAAATAACAAATAACAATGTAACTAACAAATACGTACCCACTAAAAATAAATAAGATATACATGTATATTTTCATACTCTAGAAATTTCATATATCAAAACAACGTTTGTCGGGTCAGCTAGTTCAAATATAATTTCCTAGGTTCTCTGACATATTTTTTTTGTTGACCTGACATTTTGTTCACTGACATTTTTTTTGATTTTTTTATTGAAAAAAAAAAAAATATTTGACAAAATTTTCAAACTAAATTGAGTGTTCGTATATTGATCATTTTTTTTTTTTGTAGTGCGAAATACAAAATTTTTAAAATTTTTTAACAATTTAACCATTTGTGATTTGAAAAGTAAACATTTTATTTTTGCTAAACCTTCTACCCTAAAACCTCTTGCATTTAGAGAAAAAATTAGGAAAATCGGTCAACCAGTGTGCCCGGTTAGCGAACGAACACAAAAATTAGGCTGTTCTTTTATATATATAGATTACATACACATTGATTCGGTTTTCTGCGCCTTTTGGCATTTAGGTACACATTTTAATCGTTTAATCTTTAAATTTTAGAATTCTGAGCAAAGTTAATGACATGTAGGTCGGTCTGAGTTAAACACCAACGCGAACAAATATTTTACGAGCAATACTTTTTCACTAGAACAAAGTTCAAGAAGTAAAATAAAATTAATGGCAATAAAATCCCATCAGAATTCTCAATTTAAATTGTGCGGTCAGTTTGAGTCGAAAAGGAAAAAAAAAAGCTATAAAGTCGATTAACATAAAAAAAACACAAGGCAACAATTGTTTTTTGCTTGTTTTATTATTGTTTCAAAGGAAACACAATTATTCTCATCAGACGCTGACTAAGTATTCTAAAGATAGACGTCGGCTATGATGGCGACAAAATTCTATTTTCCTGCACTCGTATACCCAGTACCCACCCTCATGTGTCAAGACAGGCAGTTGCTGATAGTATGAGCATTATCTCAAGTCGCAGCATGTTAAGTGTAGTGATTTAGCATTCAAAACATAAAAAAAAGCAAAACAAAAATAAGACGTTTTAA
>CAKKXW010000001.1:100148942-100177846 GCA_920937365.1 Sphaerophoria rueppellii
ATTGTATCATTTAAATAAAAAAAATAACAATGCCAGCATGTTCAAATTAAACATATTCGTGCTTGACGCAAAAACAAACAAGATTATTGTTTGATTTTACCAAGGTTTTTTTTTCGGTGTATATAACGGCGACGACGAAGAAAACACCGCGGTCAGACAGGAGCCTTTCATCGGACACGATGATAGCCAACAATTCCGTGAACCCGACCTAGAAGAAGTGAAAATTGCAATATCACGGCTGAAATCCAAAAAAGTCGCTGGAGCACATGGTCTAGCTGCTGAGCTGTTCAAAGCAGCAGGCGACGAGCTAGATAGGAGCATGCACCAAATCATCTGTAAGATATGGTCAGAGGAATGCATGCCCGATGAATGGAACCTCAGCATTGTTTGCCCGATCCTGAAAAAGGGAGATCCTCCAAACTGCGCCAACTGCAGAGGAATAAGTCTACTAAACATCGCCTACGATATCCTCTCTGCCGTAATATGTGAACGTCTGAAGTCTTTCGTCAACAATCTGATTAGTCCTTATCAATGTGGCTTCAGGCCAGGAGAGTCAACCATCGACCAAATTTTCACTTTGCGGAAGATCCTGGAAAAGACCTTTGAACTCCAAATCGATACCCACCACTTTTTCATCGATTTTAAGGCCGCATATGACAGCATCTACACTACAGAGACGAACTGTATAAAGCTATGTCTAGTTTTGGCATCCCTGCCAAGCTCTTTCGCTTGTGCAAAATGACGATGGAGAACTCACGCTGCTCCATCAAGGTTGGCAACGAGCTTATGGAATCTTTCGACGACAAGGCGATGCACTGTCGTGCGATTTCTTTAACATCGTTCTTGAGAAGATAGTGCAGAACTCCAACGTCAACACCGGACGCACCATCTTCCAAAAATCTGCTCAGCTTCTCGCGTACGCCGATGATATTTATATAATGGGAAGAACACAGCGTGATGTCAATGGCGCCTTTGTGAGAATTGAGACAGAAACGGCTAAAATGGGTTTAGCGGTAAATAAGGGAAAAACGAAGTATATGCTGTCTTCGAGGAAGGACACCCAACACCGACGATGGCTTGGACAGAACGTCACAATAGACGCATACAACTTCGAGGTAGTAGAGGAGTTTGTTTACCTAGGCTCCGCTATAAACACGGGCAATAACACCAGCGCCGAGATTGGACGAAGAATAACTCTTGTTAACCGCTGTTTCTTTGGGCTAAGGAAACAATTGAGCGGAAAAGCCCTCTCTCGAGCAACTAAGGTAAAATTGTACAACACACTTATCATCCCAATCCTGCTGTATGGTGCAGAAGCATGGATTTACAAAATCGGATGAAAGTGCCTTAAGGGCTAACTATAATGAGCGGAAGCAAGCGGAAGCTAGTGTCAGAACCGAACGAAACGCTCGCTTCCGAACTGCCATGTGAACACATTGACATTACCCATAATGGACGGATGGGTACGGAAGTATTTTTCAAAATAAAATATTTGTTTTTTATTTCCAACTAGCTGACCCTGCAGACTTCGTACTGCCTCAATCGATAATCGATAAGGATAACCCTCTACCACTCTACCCAACCCACTACCTCCTTGTGCTACCCAGTACGTCTACCCATATCCGCTACTCCGTTACGACACTACCCTGTTTCGCTACGAATTATTTCTACACGCTTACCGTTACACCATTAGCCAGAAACCCACTTCTCATTAACCGCAACACGAAACCAATTTTTTTTTTTTTGCATTTCAATTTTTCCATTTTTCCATTTTTTTACTTTTTCTTGCTTACCAGTTCCCCATCACAAATTTTCCAGTTTCCCTTTGAAAACCAGTGAGTTTTCCGAGTTCCTTTCTAATACCCATTTTTAAATTTTCCAGTTTTCCATTTGAAAACCTCTGCACCTAATATTACATGGAACTTTCCCTTTGAAAAAAAAATGAGTTTTCCGAGTTTCATTCGAAAACCCATTTTGAAATTTTCCAGTTTTCCACTTGAAAACCAATGCATCCACAATTTCATGCAAGTTTCCATTTGAAAACCAATGGGTTTTCCGAGTTTTTCATCAAGAACTTTGTATTTTTCCATTCTAAAACCCATTGTGAACCAAAAAATTCAAACCAAAAAAAAATTTAATTTCCGACTTTTGTTTGGTTTTTACAGTTTTTCCACTCTTCCATGAGGTTTTTCCATTTGTTTTTTCCACAGAAATCATCACTGAATACAACAGTATCAACCATGAAAATTTCACAAACATCTGTTGGGCCATTTCGGAGTCCATAAGAGACATACAAACAAACACACATCCATTTTTATAGATATAGAGATAATTTGTGAATTTCGGTTGCCATGCAACAAAACAAGCAATTTAAGATATTTATTTCTTAAAATCAACAACAAATCGAATTCCTCTTCAGAAAAATCAACAAAACCAGTCAGCTGTCACATTTTCGTCCGTAAAAAGCGAAGGGGAGCGCAGTTTACGTCCGTAAGCAAAACTGAACGAAAATTGACGAAACGGAGCAATCCGCTATTGCGGGCACAATATACGAATTCCTTGTATTCGCTCAGTTACGGACGGCTCCGTCCGCTCTGTTCCGTTCATTATAGTTAGCCCTTTAAGCTGTTTCGAGAGGAAAGTTCTTCGGGTCATCTTTGGCCCGTGTGCTGAAGAAGATATAACAGCGAACTTTACGGGTTGTACAACGACATGGACCTAGCCAGAAGGGTCAAGGTCCAGAGACTCAGATGGGTCAATCATTTAGAGCAAATGGATACCGATACTCCGGCTCGACACTATTCCCGAGGGACGTAGTAGGAGAGGAAGACCGCGATTCAGGTGGCGCACTCAAGTGTAAGGGGACCTCAATCAACTTGGAGTGCAAAACTGGAGACAACTAGCTAAGGACCGAGCTAGCTGGCGGAAACTGTTTATTGAGGCCCAAGTTCACGACGGACTGTAGCGCCACTTTAAGAAAGAAAGTAAGTAAAAACAAAAGATCAGGCTTCTTAATATTTTAAGAGTTTTTAAAACATATTTCATAAAAATCTCCGAAAGAAAGAATTTTAAATGCAAACATTTTCAAAAGGAAGGTTGGTGCAAAAAGAGTAAAAAAAAATCAGATTAAATAAAAGAATCTATAATCTTTTGTCAAAAAATATAGGAGCAGTAAAATAATAAACAAAAAGATTTAACGATACAAAAGACGAGTAAGGGAAACGACATTCTTGAAAGAATTTTAATTCAAAAATCCGACAAGGTACCTCAGTCAATCTTGACTCAGACTCTTGAATGATTTTACCCCCATTGACCCTCACAATCATACAAAAGACTCGCTATTGGTCATCGCTGTCATTTTTCATTGTGATTGATTGTTGGAAAAAAATCACGCATTCAAAACAGAAAAAGCAAATCAAAAACAAGACCAACTCACAATGCCTTAAAAATGTTTAAACGAAATAAAACAGAAATTAAGTCCAAAATAGACAAGATGACATTCGGAAAAACACTAGCAATTTCAAAAATAAACCAGAAACAGCAAGATGTGTGGGCTTTTGTGTATTTTTGTTTTCTTTTATTTTTGCATTTTGCAGATTTCAAGTCAAATTCGACTTGAGATGATGTCAGATCAGAATATATATTTTCGCAAAGTGAGGTCGTATCTTGTCACCTTCGATTTTGCTGTCATTTTGTAGGTAGGTATTCGCTGTTTGTGTTTGCCTTGTTTCAGAAACAGATTGTTTACAGTTTACCTTTGATAGCGCAACACAATACACAACACTGACTAAACCTATTCTCAGGAAATTCCAATTTCATCTCCACTTTTTATATCGATTTGATGCTGTTTACAAAACCGCAAGCAAAGAAGAGCACAAAATTGCTAAGTGAGAAAGGACAGTGTGGCCAATTATGCCGTTAATAGCTTTAAGAAAGAAAAGACATTTTTAGTAAGTCCATGGCATTTTAAAGTTTTTTTTTTCTATACTTTCAACTTGCTTGAGAAATTAAACGTTGGCAACCATATTCTTTCATTCAAGTTTCAAGGTGTGTCCAATAAAAAAATTATTAACTCGCTACTCCATTCTACCTCTTCTCTACTATTTATCACCAACACATTCAAGCGGATAGTACAACTTCACTCTTCGTACCTCTCCTTCACCATTCTCTGAAGAGGTTATTTCCATTAAGACTAGAAATACTAGATTTATGCACATTTTATTTCTTGCAAAAAAAAAGTACTTTGGAATCGGTGGGGAAAGTACATGACCAAGGTAAGGGAACACAAGAATGTCCTGGAATATATTTGCAATTTTATTGGAAATGGAATCTTGTTGGTAAATGGAAAGCGTATTTTTTTGTTTTTTGTTAATTGGGGACTGGAAAGGTGTGAAAAGAGAAATAACGAAAACAGTGTTGCTGCTTCTATTTATTTGCTTTAGTTCAAGAACATTAGCATTGGAGGATAAAAATAATTATAATAATAATGAGAGGACGACTGTCCCGAGATAAGCGATTAGAGAGATCGGAAACTGACTTAGGTTTTACCCCTTAATCCCGGAATGTTTTTTTTTCTTTTTGTATAATGAATTAATGTGAGTAACTGCCGAATTACTCACTTTTGTTTAGTTGAAGAACGATAAGAATGTATTTAAAAAAAAAACAGGCTTTCATTCTATAACTATGAGTCTTGTTAGTTCTTAGCAAGGCAGTTCGTGAGAATGAAAAATCAGTAAGGACGAGTCGAATTCAATAAATAATTTGACATGTCGTATTTTTTTGAAAACCCAGACCGGGTCGATTCAATAAATGAAAATAGACCGACCGGTAAGCAAAATCAATTGAAACTTTCCAGCCATTTTGCAAGATATAAACGCGAAAAAGAGATTTTCAACGATTTTTTTTTAACATTGAAAGTGTGGGCAGATTTAACTCTGTAAGTTAGCAAGTACTGTTTTTTTTTCACTTCTCAACATAGTGACGTCGACGTGGTGAATAATTCTGCTGTAGGAAGACTGACAAACGGCAAGTGTTAACATTGAGGATCATTGAAAAGACGTTTCAAAAATACCAACGTGAAAGAAAAGTCAGTAAAAAACATTCAGAATGTTCATGTACACACTACACAAGATAGTCTATAGTGTCCGTACCGTAGTAGTTATGTGTGATGGGTACGAATCTGACTCATGCCTATAAAGTATTTAATTCATCCTGTACAGGTGCTGCCTCTTGTGAAGAACTGGAAAAGCTCAAGAGTTTAAGAAAAAAAGTGCTTCTTAACTTAACTGTTCGAAACGGGCGTTACAATTTAAGTCTCCTGAATTCTTCACATGCTCTCAGGTAAATATGAATGATAACAAGTCCCTTAGGTCTGGGCTTTCCTAGAGCTTATACGGCATCGTATCTTTTTTTTAACATCCTTTAGATTAACAATAAGCTAAGGACAAAAACCCAACAAACAATGATTTTTTGTTCATAACTCGGTAGCGAGACCTCGCAGATAGTTTTCAGTGACTGATAGAGGGCTTATTGATTTTGTTTTCATACATCATTTGCTATGCCTGGCTGTTTGAAATCGAGGGGAATTTTCTTAAAGACGGAAAACGAAAGAAATGAATTTTTGAGTATAACTTTTAATCCGAGTGTTGAAAAATTAACTTGTGCCCGTATTTTTATGCATAATTGTCTAACGTTTTTCAAAGAAAATTGTGAATTACATCGATTTGAAGAAAGAAGGCAAAATATTCACAAATCATTAACACTTTTGCAAATATCGCGTCTCCTAGGCGCAAACAAGTTGGTACCCATTTAGGAGAAAAGAGTTCGAGTAGACTTTTCTTTGATGTATCATATTTTTTTTTTTTGTCCAAAATTATGGCAGGGGTAAGTCCATGTTATTTTTCAAAAATCATGAGAAATTCGATTTCGCCGAGTTCTTCATATTTGATAGCTGCAGTAGCAATTTTTCAATGAAGACGTGTAAGATGAAATTCTTCATTTGGGGACTTGAGAATGTTTTATCTGGACAACTGAAATGCAAATAATAACATAATAAAAAAGTAATCCCGATAAAATTAACAGTGAGGTCTCAACAACACAGTTTTAGTCCGAGTTGTTTCGAGACATCACAGCAGTATAATATAACATCAAATTCAAAGATGAAACTTTTTGAGTTGATCTCCATACCCATATCCATGAAAATTTCACACTGATCCTGGCATTAGTTTAGCCGCAAAAATACCCATATCAAAGTGGTAGGGAAATGGACAAAAAAAAAAAAAAAACAGAAATCGGTCTCTTTGTACTCTTCTTGTTTTCAAAATCCTTTGTGATGGTGCAGCTCCTTGATTTTTCTGAGTAAATTCAGTTCCCAATTTCCTATAAAGTCCAACCGATTTAGTAGTTTAAAACCCTAATCTGCGGAAAAATTCCTAGTGGGCTGAATTTTTGTATACACCACGTATGTGTTATCAAGATGTGAAAAATTGGCATTGATATCGTGCCGCCTAAAAAGGTTATAATGACCAAAAGGTCAAAATTCAGTTTTTCATGAATATTTTGCGACCTAATACCCGGAGGTAAACAGTGGTCATGAACAAATTGTACGTCTCTAAATTGTATATAAAAACAAACGCATAATTCCATAAAAATTAGACGTTTTCAGAATTTTTCTTCTCTTATGATACTTTTTTTTTGAGATATGACATTACGATGATAGAGAAGTCGAAAAACGTGGGTCCGGCGATTCCGTCTGCCTATCTGTCTGGAAGTTTACAGGCATCTACAGCCTTAACTACTGGTCCGATTGACTTCAAATTTGAAAATTAGAGGTTTGAGCAAAAACTCATATCCCAGTATTTTTCTTTTTTATTTGTATTTTACACTTACCAGACATGTGATAAAAATTTTAAGCCTTCAAAATAACTTCGAAAATCATTTAAACATTTTAAGGTTGGTATACTTTTTTCCCTGGGAAATAAAAGTTCTTGGGAGATTCTCGATGGGAAACTTCTGCTCCGGGGTAATTTTTGTTTCCCTGGGAAAAACTTAAAAAAAAAAACTAATTTTTTGACCAAATGTTCTACGAAATTTGGTAAAACCTTCCCTTATAATACACCAGGTATACTTTAATTTGATTTAAAATATTTATTTGCTTCTTTGAGCACCCCAGTTTCAATCGAAAATTCACGTGTCAAAATATGGTTTTTTTTTTTTTCAAAGAGTTGGTAGGCTTATTGTTCTTTCAATTCTCTACTTTCTGCTGGTGTAAGAAAACATCATCTCAATTTTTTCTTTTTTTTTACGAATTCAATACTTGCCATATATTCTATATTCTCAAAGACAAACTTAGCCCTGGATATCGAGGCATTTGCATCAATGGATATGTTTTATATGGGATCACAATAAGCCATAAGGACTAAAAACAGGAAAGATATTTTTGGGATCAAAATTCGTAACCACACTTCTTAGATATGTACATGCATGTGTGTGTATGTATGTACATGTGTGTAGTTTTGGTTTTCAGTTACTGATACAGGGCTTATTTATCTTTGTTTTCGTGTATCATTTGCTATTGCCTCTAGGAAAATACGTGATCAACAACGTTCGGCAACAATCACATTAATTTTTGATCCTGAAAGAAACATTTCGTACTCCCAAATGTACGCCTGTTGTTGTTAAATCGTACTTTACCTAAGCTAATGACCAATTGCGTCCGTGGTGTGACATAGGCTGTCTGATTTCTTGTGTGAGCGGGTTTCACTGCATAGCAGTCGCATTTTCAAAGCATGGCAAATGCACCACTATTTCGAAATACGATTGGGCCAGACAATTCGCAAGATGTTTCCAAGACAATAGATATTTCGAACGTTTGAAGCTTTCTTGTGACAGTGTGTGTGACTTCCCGAGTGTTGTAACCATAGAGCACCACGGTTTCAACATTGGAGCGGAACAGTCGAGGCTTGGTCTTGGAGCTAAAAGCGTTGTCTAGAAATATTTACTTGAATTGATGATTAAGTTCCAAGGCTGATCCTTTAAGTTTTTCCGAGTTTATGTTAAGCCTTACGACTTCTACCTCTTTCTCCATCCAACAAAAGAAAAAACTATCTTCCATTTCATTTCATGGTAAAGCACAGTTTGTTTTTCCCTTACAACTGATTTGGGGAAAATTCTGTTCAAAATAAGGAAATAGATACCTGGAAAAAGTTATTGGCGATTCGAATTTTTCGAAATTAAGTTTTTTCTCATTTTAGAAAATTATTCATGATAGGAACGTTCCCAAATTGGGAAAAAACTCCAGGAAAAATGTATTCGTGATAAAGCTGATAGTTTTTGTGGTTATTTGAAAAAAATTTTCAGAGCAAAAGTTTTAGATCTTTTTATAACCTACAACTTTGACATTAAACATTTTTCCATAAGACTTGTAGTTTTGTCGGAAATTGAGATAAGCCATTTTCCACCCTTTAAACCCTCTCCCACCCCTGACAGCTTCGCGAACTCGGATGGCTCGTAAAATATTTTTCCTTTCCCTTTTTTTTTTTAATTATCGACCCCGGTCTATTGGTCAAATTTCGCCAGACTGTTAGTTTTGTTGTTTATATGCAATTGTCAAAAATTCGATGACAAAAACAAAAATAAATCGGTATTCGGCAACACTGATTTACCAATCATATATTTGCATTGGAAACAACTCCTGGAAGCTGAGAGGATTTATTTATTTTTTGTTGTATATTTTGACAGTACACCTTATTGGAAAATGGAAAGTGAAATGCTACAGGAAAAAAACACTAAAATATAGTTGTGGAGTTGTGGTAGCAGTAGCAGCGCTCTTTTCTTAATCCAATTAAAAGGAAAAAACAAAAATGTTCAATAAACTCACCTTAAATTTGTTCAAAGAAAATAATAGACTGGATAATCCTCGCTAACAAAATGCAGCAAAAACGACGAAAAACCAAAAAAAAAAAATGCGCCGACGAATACAGAGCAAATCGAATCGAAAGCAAAGCAACAACAACAAAAATCCAAGCGCCACTCCTTTTTCCTTTTTCAAGCAAAGAGAGAAGTACAAATTCCGTGTATTGTATTTTATATCCAGGGATTTTTGTATTATCCTAGTTTTGGTTTTTGGGGCAGAAGCAACATTGACAAAACGAAAAATATACTATGCACTCGCAGAATCCACTTGAAACACAAACAAAAAATTCAATTAATTTATTTATGGCCTTTTTGTCTGCGCCACACTAATTTTATTGAACTTGTTTTCTTTGTTTTAACTTTCTATTTCTTTATTATTTGGTATTTTTATTTATTTAAATTTTTGGGTGTTACTTGGCACAAAACAATTTTAATTTTATTTTTCACTTGTTTTTCATCATTTAGTTTCACTTTGAGCTTTAAACGCGACGAACGTGTAATGCAAAATAACGTAACGAAAACACAGATAATGCAGAAATATGTTTGTACAATCGACGAACGACAATATTGAGGAGGAAAAATTATCAGAAAACAAAACGCCAAGAATCGAGAAGAAACATCAACGACACACACTAGACACTATTCTGAGTTGGAGGGAAGAATTCCAAATGGAAAAAAAAAGAGAATTTTCACTTTGATTTTGATGTTTTCTTCACTTTTTCACTTTAACATTGTTGTATTTCAATAGACAACTTGTTTTCAAAGTGAGAAATTGATTTTACAAATTTCTGTTCACAAGCACTTTTTTTTTAATTTGATATATTTGAGAGAGAAAGAACTTGCAAAATTGTTGAGAAAAAAATGTATTCCGCGGAATTTAGGACGAATTTAAATTCACGTCTTGCACTGTGCTCGTGTCAGCCATTACTACACCAGAAAATCCCATTCGACCTCGGTGGATTGGAAAATAATTGGAATTACTGGAAGAGTGGAAGGTAAAAATGCTTGGGGAAGTTTTTTGTTCCCACTTCCAAGTTTCTGATTATTGTATGTATTGGAAAAAGAGGAGAACGATTTGGGTATGAAATGGGATATTTTTTGTTTATTGTTTTTTTTTTATGTGATGGGAAATTTTAGTTGTTTCATTTTTGACAGTTTGTTTTGAGTAGTGCTTATTGAGGTAAAGAATTTTATGTGGTCAGAAGTTTGGGTTTGGGTTGTGACAGGGAATTTTTGTTGAAAATTATACTCGTGTGTTAAACACCTTTTAAAGGGAAACCGTCGAACCGATTTAGATAAAATTTGAAATGAAATTATAATGATACCCTGTGAAGAAAAACAATACTTTATATTTGCTTGGGAGACGTAAGGAAGCAATTGCAGAGCGAAAAGCAATAAATGTGCTTGAATTCTTGTTGTACAATAGTTTACTTAAGGATCTTTATGTTTGAGTTTACAACTTGGTGCAAATTAAAAAGTGTCACTTTAGGGTTTATGTGGAATATAAATATTTATGTTCTGTATCAGCAATGGGCCTTAATTAGTTTTTACTCTTCTAGACAGTTACTTACTTACTTAACGTTGCGGTAACATTCGTTGAGGACTTGGGCCTCTCCGCCAGCCAGCTTGGTCCTAAGCTAGCAGTCTCCAGTTTTGCACTCCAAGTTGATAGAGTTCCTCTTCCACTTGAGTGCGCCACCTGAGTCACGGTCTTCCTCTCCTCCTACGTCCCTCGGGAATAGTGTCGAAGGCTTTCCGGGACGGAGTATCCGCTTCATCCGCTCTAAGGGATTGGGTCATCCCGTAAAGTTCGCTGTTATATCTTCTTCGCCATTCTCCTTCAATGCACACGGGGCCAAAGGTGACCCGAAGAACTTTCCTCTCGAAACAGCCTAAGGCACTTTCATCCGATGCTTCTGCACCATACAGCAGGATTGGGATGATGAGTGTGTTGTACAAGTTTACCTTAGTTGCTCGAGAGAGGGCTTTTCCACTCAATTGCTTTCTTAGCCCAAAGAAACAGCGATTAGCAGGAGTTATTCTTCGTCTGATATCAGCGATGGTGTTATTGCCCGTGTTTATAGCGAAGCCTAGGTAGACAAACTCCTTTACTACCTCGGAGTTTTATGCGTGTATTGTGACGTTTTATCCGAGCCGTCTGTGTGGGTTTCCTTCCTCGAAGACAGCGTATACTTCGTTTTTCCCTCATTTACCGCTTAACCCATTTTTGCCGCTTCTGTCTCAATTCTCACAAAGGCGCCATTGACATCACGCTGTGTTCTTCCCATTATGTCAATTTCATCGGCGTACGCGATATGTTGAACAGATTTATGGAAGATAGTGCCCCTGGTGTTGACGTTGGAGTTCTGCACTATCTTCTCAAGAACGATGTTAAAGAAATCGCATGACAGTGCATCGCCTTGTCTGAATCCTTTTTTGACCTCGAAAGATTCCGCAAGCTCGTTGCCAAAATTGATGGAGCAGCGTGAGTTCTCCATCGTCATTTTGCACAAGCGAACGAGCTTGGCAGGGATGCCAAAACTGGACACAGCTTTATACAGTTCGTCTCTGAAGATGCTGTCATAAGCGGCCTTAAAATCGATGAAAAAGGTGGTGGGTATCGATTTGGAATTCAAAGGTCTTTTGACTTTCCTGGCCTGCAGCCACATTGATAAGGACCAATCAGATTGTTGACGTAAGGCTTCAGAGAGGATCTTGTAGGCGATGTTAAGTATAGACTTATTCCTCTGTAGTTGGCGCAGTTTAGAGGATCTCTCCTTTTCTAGACAGTTCCAATATACTTCCATTAATTCAATTTCCGTAATGCAAAATGGACACATCAAATAGAACCTCAAACCAAAGCTTCTGAGTACAGTTCTATTTTCCTTTTTTCCCATTCGATTTATTTTGTTCAATGAGTGAAAACTCTGTATGTCATGTTCCTCCTTTCAGCAACATTAAAATTACAACCCTTAAAGCTGTGATTCTTGTAACCACATCTCGACATCGATTTGCGAATATCCAAACGAGGGTTACAACTTTCTCTTACTCATATCAATGCGATGGCTTTCATTTTACTTGGATAATATGCTGAAAGTGGAATTTGTATTCGTTTCGGTACTTCATTCTCTTGCATCCACTTGGGCCCCCTCCTCTTCATCTATTCTATTTTCAAGTTTGACATTATCATACAAGTACTGTGTAAACAACAGTATTTTGCTCATTTTTGGGCATAGAAATGGAAACGAGGGTTTCATTCAGGAGCAGGAAATTCTGGATACTCACATGAGGGGGATTCTTTCAGCAATATAATAAATTGGTTTTCATTTGGAACGAACGCATCGATGAGTCACGAGTGCATTTCGGGGATGAGGGAGTTTTGTATATATGATCTCCCCTAAGTGGCAAGTGTTCGTTTGTTTTTATGAACCCGGAACTGTGTATAAGTGTTAATAAATGGGTTTTTTGGGGTGAAGAGGGTTTTGTTTGGTTGAAGTTGAAGTACTCAAAAGGACTCAAAACAGCCAACCATCAGCATTGCTGTTTTTAATGCTAGCAGAAAGTTTCGTTCTGAAACATTTACGCATCCTGACTCAATGTCAAGGTGCAATGACTGTAATCAACTCTTAGTTAGTTGCAAAAACTTAAATTCCAATTATAATGTCACGTATCCTCTTGGACAATTGAATTTCTGAAATTCTTGTGTCCAGTCGGTTTGTTACAGATAACAAAACAATTCAAACAGACATATTCCCTGAACTGTTGTAGCTGACCATGACGAATCACAGAGCTATCATAACTTTCACGTCCACACGTACCTACTTTCTTTCCTTTTCGTTTTCGGCAGGAATACTTTTTAGGGATACAAAAAATAAAGTGTCCAAAATTATTTATATTTTCTTAAGGAATATCAAGCCATTCAATTGAAAGACCTTTCTTTTGAGATAGCTGAGCTAGAAATGTGTGCATATGAATGTTTTTCTTATGTTTCTGGTTTGTAGTCTGATAACTGGGATTTCTGGAGCCACATTTGTTCCTTTTGTATTTTGAGGTCATCAATCACGAAAGACATCATAAGGAACATTTATATTCATACGAATAGGTACTCATACCATTATGTGAAGGACATCGCCATGCGCAGGTATTATTTTTTGAATTTAAATCCTTAATCAGTCTTTCCGGTGGTCGTTTAATTTTGAGGAAGTTAGGATAGTGTACGCTACGTTGTCATTTAAGCACGTAAAGTTGGGTTAGGATGGGAAAAAGGCCGTTCTATGTGTGTTCTATGAGATGTTAGGCGAAGAAGTTAAAATGAGGTAATTTTAACACAATAGAATTATGTTAATGTCAGCATAGGTCTGTCTTTGACCCTTTTAATTGTGATAAAGAAGATTCAAAGGATGTGCCCGTGGCGTAGTAGGCGTGAGTTTGAATCCTGCTTGTATCTTAAATGTTTTTATTTGATCTTTCACGGGTACCGCCTCTTGGGAAGTAGGTACTGTGAAAGCTTTCAAGAGTATCAATAAATAATCAACGTTTCCATTTTGTCTACTTTATATGTAGGTACTATCAGCTCGTAGTAAGTATATTTTAGCGCGGTCCACGTCTTTTTCGAGATTTCTCCCACTTACTTTCCGAAACGCAAACGAACTAAAGACAGAAACATAAACACGATTTACCTTTAGCTTCGCCTGACGTTTACGAGGTCAGCCATAGGAATGCATGCTATCACAATTAAGCTTTAACTAAACCTCACGTTTCGTACGTAATGTTACGTGATGTGACTCCAAACGAAAGCTCTTCGCCTAAAACACAAACTCGCGTTCGCTTCGTCTTCGTCTTCGTCTACGTTACGATGCACCCGTTTCGAGTTCGCTTTGATTGACATTTCTCCCTCCACCATCAGCCCATTAAAAACCTCACGTTTCACACGTAATGTAATGTAATGTGATTCCATACACGATTAACCTTTGGCTTCGCTTGACATTTACGAGTTCAGCCATAGGAATGCGTATGCTATCACAATGAAGCTTCAACTCAACCTCACATTTCGTACGAAATGTAACTTGATGTGACTCTAAACGTAAGCTCATTGCCTGAAACACAAATTTGCTTTAGCTTCGTCTTCGTCTACGTTACGATGCACCCGTTTCGAGCTTGCTTTGAATGACATTTCTCCATGCATCATCATTATCACCCCATTAAAAAGAAATGGATGCTATCACAATGAAGCTTCGACCTCACGTTTCGTACGTAATGTAATATAATGTGATTCCATACATGATTTACCTTTGTCTTCGCCTGACGTTTACGAGTTCAGCCATAGGAATGCCTATGCTATCACAATGAAGCTTCAATTTCAATTCAACCTCACGTTTTGTACATAATGTAACGTGATGTGACTGTAAACGTTAGCTCATTGCCTGAAACACAAACTTGCTTTAGCTTCGTCTTCGTCTACGTTACCTTGCATCCACTTCGAGTTTGCTTTCACAATACAGATAATATAATGGAGCACGGAAGAGGTAGCACTTCGTACAAGTGGAGTCGTCACATCAAACCAATGAGAAATAATGTCAAAAAGTACTCCAAAATCAAAATTGTTGTTGTCTTACAAAGGAGCTCAGAGAGAGAGAGAGAACGAGAGAACTATTCGACTTTCTTTCTCAAAGTTTGATGTAACACTTTTCAGGCTGCCTTCCGTGCTCTATTATATTATCTCTATTCTCCCTCCACCATGATCATTCCATTAAAAACAAATGAATTTTGTTTGACTTCTTTATAGCTGTTGTGCTCTCAGACAAAGCAAATGTTCAATCTATTTCAACTTTGAGCTTCTGTTTGGAGTCAAATTACGTAACGTTACGTATGAAATGTGAAATATGTTTCAGCGATAAACGTCAACGGCAGAGTCTAGACAGCAATGGTAGAGTTCGTAATCGTAATAGTGTCAAGTGCGCTGTCAGAAAACTGACCATAATAATTCCTCCCTTCTTTTCACTCAAATACCGTTTATTTTCAATCAGATAACAAGCCCATTCCCATCACCCACTCCAAAATAAAATCAAAACCAAATTAATTTGGAAGCCCATAAGAACAACCATTTGAAAATTATCTAATCATTACACGAATATAATTTTCACAGTCAAGATCCCTTTGGAATGAAAAATAAAGGAAAAGGAAATTTGTCTATTACCATACAAATTACAACCGTTACTCTTCCTTTTTAGCCTAGCCTAATAAAATTAAATTATTCATTTCTCAACCTGAATTCCCGTCTCCATTCTAGCCTGACCCCATATCGGCTGGCGGTTAAAGGATAAACCACAAACAGCTCGTTTGCTCCCAATCAAACCCACATTTTACGACAATATCCTTGCTTTCGTTCCTGACCCAAATATTCCCCTATCAAAAAGTATAACACACCCTTCATCAAAGTTGGGTAGAAAAAACAAAAACAATCCCATGAGGAAGGAATCCTGCGTAACATCACTTAAATTCCGGACACAATGCGTTAGCTAATAGAAAAAAGATCTCCCCTATCAATATACGTCCGGGAATTCCATTTGGAACGCACCCTCAAAAACAAGGAGTGTCAAATTCCCCTATGGCATCAACGGACACACGGCAAACAAAAACGTGTCAATCCCTACCTTCTGTTGTGCTCTATCTAAATCTGCTTGCTATGATAATAACAAGAACTGTTAAATAAATGCTATATCCAGCTCGGCACACGGCAAATAACATTAAATTATCCTTATATCCTCTCGGTCTCGGCAATGCCTTACACGTTTTATATCCTCGCAGAGTGTCCTTATTCACGGCAGACAAAATTCATTCCGTAGACAGACGGTATTGTGAATTTCCGAGTTGAAATTGTGCCAGGATTCAAGTCGAGGGTGAACGTCGACGAACGGTCGTTTGAAAAATCTATCGATGATGGCATCATTCTCGTGTATTCCAAGCCCACATCATCAATCCTGTTGATAGCCAACGCGTAAAGGCGTCTCTTCTTTTTTGAACTGCATGCAACAACAGCATGTCACGTCAGGACTTTAAAGCAATTATTTTTCATCACAGATCTATTGACTCGAACCACAACAATGCAGGAGATTGCTATATCATGCGGGATATGTGTTTCCAGTTCTATTACTTACTCAAACTCTTAGTCTAGGACATTATCCCCTATTTGTATTGACAAATATGACGCTTAACATATGGGGAAAACAGGGTAGTAATCGAATTAGTTGAGTGACGCGGTTTTTAAAGAACTGCCCTTCCCCCACAACTTAAAAATATTTTCTATAATGAGAAGATAGGGGGAAGAAATGTTACACCATGACTGAAGCACTCGCTCTGGCACTCACTGACAGTGACAGTTGACGGATCATTATTTCCACAGGTTTCTTTTTCAATCGTTTCTACTTTAATGAAATTTAATTTGAGAAAGCTCTTTGTTTTGCAGAAGGATTGTTTTTGATTTAGGCTATAACTCTAATTCCCATTATAAGAGGCATTCCATTTCCAACAAACTCCAAACTCTGACAGATGATAGAATCAATCTTGTTCAAGCTATATCTGTCAAACTGACAGTCATTTCGTCACTCTGTTTCGCCGAATCACGATGAATGGATAAAGCGTTCATCAGAACGCGCCAAACATAAAATTGTTTTCTCAAAATGGGTGTTCTGTTCGCGCAACGTTCCGCACGCTTCACCATAATCGTTTTCAGCGCTGAGCCCTACTTTCTGATGAATAAGGATGTAAACCAATAAAATTGTTGAATTTTTGACGAAAGCAATCTATGAGTACAAAAAAATCCAGCCAAAGATGACCTGACGAACTTTCCTCTCGAAACAGCCTAAATTTCCGATTTTGTCAAGGTCCATGCTTCTGCACCATACAGCAGGACTGGGCATGAGGGTGTTTTACAGTCTTACCGTAGTTGAGAGAGAGGGCCTTTCCACTCAATTGCTTTCTTAGCCCAAAGAAACATCGATTAGCAAGGGTTATTCTTCGTCTTATCTCGGCGCTGGTGTTATTGCCCGTGTTTATAGCGGAGCCAAGGTAGACAAACTCCTCTACTTCCTCGAAGTTGTATGCATATATTGTGACGTTCTGTCCGAGCCGTCGGTGTAAGTTGTTCTTCCTAGAAGAGAGCATATACTTCGTTTTTCCCTCATTTACCGCTAAACCCATTTTTGCCGCTTCTGTCTCAATTCTTACAAAGGCATGATTGACATGATGCTGTGTTCTTCCCATTATATCAATATCATCGGCGTACGCGAGAAGTTGAACAGATTATTGGAAGATAGTACCTCTGGTGTTGACGGTGGAGTTCTGCACTATCTTCTCAAGAACGATGTTAAAGATCTCGCACGACAGTGCATCGCCTTGTCTGAATTCTTTTTTGACGTCGAAAGATTCCGTAAGCTCGTTGCCAACCTTGATGGAGCAGCGTGAGTTCTCCATCGTCATTTTGCACAAACGAACGAGCTTGGCAGGGATGCCAAAACTAGACATAGCTTTGTACAGTTCGTCTCTGAAGATGCTGTCATACGCGGCCTTAAAATCGATGAAAGGTGGTTTGTATCGATTTGGAGTTCATAGGTCTTTTCCAGGATCTGCCGCAACGTGAAAATTTGGTCAATGGTTGACTTTCCTTGCCTGAAGCCACATTGATTGAGGAACAATCAGATTGTTGACGCTAGGCTTCAGACGTTCACATATTACGGCAGAGAGGATGTCGTAGGCGATGTAAAGTACTTAGACTTATTCCTCTGTAGTTGGTGCAGTTTAGAGGATCTCACTTTTTCAGGATCGGGCAAACAATACTGACATTCCATTCATCGGGCATGAATTCCTCTGACCATATCTTACAGATGATTTAGTGCATGCTCCTATCTAGCTCGTCACCTGCTGCTTCGAACAGCTCGGCAGCAAGACCATCTGCTCCAGCGGCTTTGTTGGATTTCAGCCGTGCGTGATATAGCGGTTTTCACTTCTTCTAGGTCAGGTTCACGGAATTGTTGGCTATCATCGTGCCCGGGTACTCAACTCCAGCAGAATCTATACTTATCTACTTACTTACTTACTTACTTGGGATCTCAGCCTGAGACACTTGCATCCGCAGTTACTTGGTTTTTGTACCGGAGATTAGGTCTTCCTGGTCGTCCGAACCTGGGGTCTGCGAAAAGAATACTTTCTTGGCTGGAGCGTTCTTGTCCTTTTGCTCGATGTGGCCGAGCCAATGTATAGTGGTCTTTTCTTGGATTTCTGGACTACATCCACATCTTGGTACAGCTCTTACAGTTAGCGGTTGAAACTTCTTCTCCATTCGCCATTGTCGCATACAGAACCAGAAATGCGTCGAAGAATTTTTCTTTTCCAGCCCTCGGCGCCGTAGATTAGGACTGGTAAAATCAAAGTCTTGATTAATAGGCACTTTGTCTTTCGAGTGACGAGTTGTAAGCCCAGTATGTTTGGCCAAACCGGAGTGGCAGCGGTTCATTAGGGTAATTCTTCGTCAAATCTCCACCAAGGTGGCGTTCCATGGTAGGTGAACTCGTTAGCTACCTCGAAATTTCTGTTACCAGCAGTGACGTTTTGTCCTAGGCATTGGACAGGTGTTCATTCACTTCAGGAGCAACGAGCTTCACCGGTTTCAATCGCTGTGAAGGCCTCAAGCACTGTTCTTTGGGAGCAATCGCTGATATCTCTGTCGTCCGTATAGGCTACCACCGCGAGCTGGGTGGATTTGTTGAAGATACTGTTTTCCGTGCTCACACCTGCCTAGCGCACTATCTTCTCCATGACAATGTTGAAGAAGTCACATGATAGCTCATCTCCTTGTCTATTCCCTGTGCCTGTTTGAAACAACTCAGATGAGCTGTTACCCATTTACACACGGCAATTCATCTTGTTTAGCTCCATGTGGGACAGTGGGATCAGTTGGTTCGGGATTCCGCAATCATAAGCTCTTGTCGGTGGATGCTATCATAAGCAGCTTTGAAGTTGATGAAAAGATGATGGGTTTCGACTTGAAATTAGTTGGTCTTTTCCAGGATTTGCCTCATTGTGAATAGTTGGTCTATCGTTGTTCTATACCTGGTAGTGTTTTCATGACACTGGATATCGGGAATCATGCATTCAGTTTTTCGAAGAAAAGATCCTGTGTGCCGGTTTTGGAGCCAGAAGCTCATAATTTCTACCTCTTAAAGAAACGTCGGGTGTTGTTACTGAAACTGTAGTATTCGAGGAATTGCGATGAGCTTTTCTTCCACCGCAGTCTTTTTCTCATTTCTCCTTTTTTTCGATAATCTTCCCTTGCTGCCCTTGTTTTCCATTGCAGCATCTGCAAACGTGCAGTTTCCGTCTCGCGCATTAAGAAGCAGTAGCCCTACTTCAGCTTCTCTGGCTCATTTCCAGAGTAAAGCATGAGCAATTCGGTAACCCCTAGCGCATCAATTCTTTGTTCGGATAGGATTGCCAAATCAATTAGACTATTGTACGGGGTTGCCAAGAAGGCTTTTGAAACGTAAGGACTCTTAACAAACCAAATGACTAGTTTCCAGGAACATGAAGGAACATTAAAACGCACTAATGAGTTCTTACTCCCTTACAAAATTAACTCGTCAACATGTTGCCTTCAATTGTTTACCAAGCAAGTTATTTTAACGACATTCCTTTCAACTCACTCATCAGCAACAGACCCATTTAAACAATAACAACGCACTCTTCAAATTTTGTCATAAACAATCGGCAAACTATTTCCGGCATATCAAAGACGGGTAATCCCAAAAACCAATAAAACTAAAACTGTAAATATGGTTCCTTTCTTAGGTTCCTACCAAAAATAAAACCAAAAATGTAAAATCAAAACACATTATTTATTATACCTTCTTTTCCACAACAACAAAACGCACCCACAAGGCCTAGCAGGGAAATAAGTCGCACATAAACACTGAAAAACCCTTAAAATAAAGGATCACCGATAAATTCTATCGAATATGACGGAGAACACTAAAACACAGGGTCCCTTTTCAGCAATGCCCAACCTTCTCAAATTTCAATTTTAATTTAAACGCACTTTTGACTTTGAGTGCGTGAAATATTTTATGCCTCCGCAACCGAAGGTTATTTTCGTTTTTTTTTTCTATTTACTTTCCGAGAGCGTAACGTAAACATCCCTCATTCCCTCCTGTCATTTTTGTAAAGAGTGAATAGCTGCTAAGTTCATTAGCAGGCAGGCCTTGGCTTTAGTCCGACAAAACTCGTGAGTCATGAGGAATGGAGTACTTATTAGATTGTCAAAAATGATTGACATCGACATGATACAGAGTTTTAACTGGCTGATGTTTCCTCCGGCAGCGCGGCGGGCGGCATGGTGCTTGTCGGCTGAGCATACACTTTGCCATATGCCACTTGAATTCAATTGTGAAGAACTAGAACTTGGAACACTTTAGAAGTGTCTGTTGTCTTCATTTCCTTGAATGCACAATAAGTGTGTAGTAGCATGACCCTTCCCTAACACTTTTTGAATTGAAAGAAAAAAATCAGGCGAGATAATTTGGTTCCGAATAAAAATTAAGTCAATCCGACTTGGTCTGTCAAAAATATATGCGTGAACCTACTGGTGATGTACCTAGAAAAATATGTTTAGATGAAGAAATTACGAGCTCGTGATGGGTAAGGTAACGTAACGATGGAAAAATTTATGTTTACGACAGTAAACCCAGCTCAATTGTCAAATTGAAAATTCATGTGATCGTTTGTATCCTGCTTTATGGAGATTAGAGTCTTCTTTTGTTTTCAGGGTTATTGTTGGGTAATTTGAACTTAAAAAAAAAATGTGTTTGTGTTATCGGATTAAGATCTTATGTGTTTGTTTGCCATTTCCGTTGGACTGCAATAGAGTGAACATTGTAATGTCCCTGGGACCTGGGTGCAGTAGTAATAAAGAGAGCATGATTCGATCAGTGTTTGAAGGATCTTTGAAATCTGACTCTCTGGGTTGTGGCACTGATAAATCTTCGAAAATGTGCGTTCAACTGTATGTTTTTAGGAGCCTTCTTTATTTTTATGGACCTTTGAGTGAATTATAAGATAGAAATTGTACTAATCAACGAACTGTCACTGATGACGACCCAAGCAAATGTTTTAAGGACAATGATTTTCGAATATGCACGTGGAATGGTAAGTCCCTTAAAATAGACCGCGTGTTGCCGAACAATTAGCGGAGACTCTCAACTGCTACAAAGCAGACATTACCGCTATCCAGGAAATGCGATGGAATGGACCGGGCAAAAGGAGGATGAAAAACTGCGACATTTACTATGGTATAGTTGTTACCGGGAGCAACAACAAGACTCTTTGGATGCGTATTCGTCATAGGAAGCAGACTCAGGCTAAAAGTCTTGAGCTTCAAATGTGTAAGCGAACGCATCACGACGATCCGAATCAAGGCTAAATTAAGTAACATTAGCCTAATATGCGTCCATGCCCCCACAGAAGAGAAAAAGGACGACACGAAAGACGAGTTCTACGAGCTCATCAACAAAATACATGAGCAATGTCCTAGCTATGACACAAAAATTGCCCTCGGCGATTTAAACGCAAAGCTGGGAAAAGAGGACATCTTTGGTGGAACAGTTGGAAAGCGAAGCTTGCGCGACACCACTTCCGATAAAGGATTCAAGCTGATTGATTTTTGCTGCGGGGCGGAATATTGTGGCGGCAAGCACCTGGTTCCCACATCTCAACATTAATAAAGGTACATGGAGATTTCCTGATCAATCAACCGTCAACCAGATTGATCACATTCCGATCGACGGAAGGCATTATAGATGTTCGAACTTCCCGAGGAGCCAACATCAACTCGGACCACTACCTCGTCATAGCCAAAGTAGTGCTACGAATATCCCGTTAACGACCATAACAAGAAAATGCTGCAAGAAAATTCGACGTCGGATGGCTACAATCGCAAGATATCGCCAGATATCCTTCTCTGATCGAGTGTCAAGTAACCTCTTAAGGAGTCTCTGCCGTAATATATTAACGTCTGAAGCCTTTCGTCAACAATTTAATTGGTCCTTATCAATGTGGCTTAAGGTCAGGAAAGTCAACAATTGACCAAATTTTTACTTTGCGGCAGATGCTGGAAAAAACCAACTTTTCATCGATTTTAAGGCCGCGTATGACAGCATCTACAGAGACGAACTGTACAAAGCTATGTCTAGTTTTGGCATCCCTGCCAAGCTCGTTAGTTTGTGCAAAATGACGATGGAGAACTCACGCTGCTCCATCAAGGTTGGCAACGAGCTTACGGAATCTTTCGACGACAAGGCAATGCACTGTCGTGCGAGATCTTTAACATCGTTCTTGAGAAGATAGTGCAGAACTCCAACGTCAACACCAGAGGTACTATCTTCCAAATATCTGTTCAACTTCTTGCGTACGCCGATGATATTGATATAATGGGAAGAACACAGCATCATGTCAATCATGCCTTTGTAAGAATTGAGACAGAAGCGGCAAAAATGGGTTTAGCGGTAAATGAGGGAAAAACGAAGTATATGCTCTCTTCTAGGAAGAACAACTTACACCGACGGCTCGGGCAGAACGTCACAATAGACGCATATTACTTCGAGGTAGTAAAGGAGTTTGTCTACCTTGGGGCTTGGCTCCGCTATAAACACGGGCAATAACACCAGCGCCGAGATCAGACGACGAATAACTCTTGCTATAATCGCTGTTTCTTTGGGCTAAGAAAGCAATTGAGTGGGAAAGCCCTCTCTCGAGGAACTAAGGTAAAATTGTACAACACCCTCGTCAACCCAGTCCTGCTGTATGGTGCAGAAGAAGATTTTGACAAAATCAGAAGAAAGTGTCTTAGGCTGTTCGAGAAGTAGGTTCTTCAGGTCATCGTTGGCCCCGTGTGCATTGAAGGGGAATGGCGTAGAAGATACAACAGACTCAGATGGCTCAGTCATTTAGCGGATGGACAACAATGTTCCGGCCCGAAAAGCCTTCGACACTATTCCCGAGGGACGTAGGAGGAGAGGAAGACCGCGACTCAGGTGGCGCACTCAAGTGGAAGAGGACCTCAATCAACTTGGAGTGCAAAACTGGAGACAGCTAGCTACCGAGCTGGCTGGTGGAGACTGTTGATTGAGGCCCAAGTCTACAACGGACTGTAGCGCCACCTTAAGTAAGTAAGTAAGTAACATAACCTTCTTTTCCTAACGATTGTCAAACTAAATGTAAGGTCGAAGCTTCATTGTGATAGTAAGCATGCATTGAAGCCAAAGGCTGAACTCATAAGCGTCAGCCGAAGGCAAATCTGAAGCGTGTTTGTGTTACAGCCATAACTGTCTCAACTTACCAACCAAGCTACGACGCACGTATGGTGTAGAATCCGTACCTATTTCTTAATGACTTCTTTAACATCAGCCACCAATTTGTTGATCATCCCGTATGTTCGAGATTTAAGTCGCCCTTGTTTTTGTTTAACAACCTAACAATTAACCCTCTTGAAAAAGAATCAAAATAATATTGTCACTTCAAACCATGTGCTCGTTTTAAAAAAGCCCTAAACTCCGTACCAGCATCCTGTTACTTCGATTTATTTCAACACTTATGTTAAGTGGCTACACATGAGAAGTTTCAACAGATTTCAAATCAACACACTTCACTTTTTGGAATCCCACAAAAAAACAGGAGAAGTATAAACGTCATAATTCCAAAATGCATTCGTAAAAAAACAAAAATAGCTACACAACCCATAGACTTTTATCTTCAAATTCCAATTCCAAGTTCCAGCCCAACTCCGGAAATAATGAATTATTATTTTAGACTTCTGTCGGTGTGTGCTCTCTTCTGTGCACAAAATGAATTCCATTCTGATATCAGTTTAGTATTTTCTTTTGATGACCAATTCGAAATTTCATACCAGATCCAGATGAACGAAAATATAAATTATTCTCAGATTGCGTGTGCTTCACCAAGATGCATCTGACATCAGACCCCTCAAATCCACAACAACAAGATTTATAAGTGAGTCTCCCCCTGAAAAAACTGAATATAGGTTTAGGTAGGCTATAACGAGATGGGAAATGGGAGACAGCCCCAGCCACAAAGAAGCATCATCGCATCACTCCGAATGCTGCTGGGCTGGAGGAAGTCTAATATTTCAAAAGAACACTCTTGGCTCCCGCCAGATTCAATATGATGATGATGTGCCACATTATTAACGATCTCGGCATAAGTCGGGTCGGTGTTGCCCTCCTCCAGAAATGTCTTTATACTTTATGCTTATATTCGTGTGGGGTTGGGCGATTGCACCGCCGTTGTTGCTGACTTATAGAGACTTATAAATGGAAACCAGTGCATTTTGAATGCGCTTTGATCGGAGGACCCTCATTTTTATCTTCGTTATTCTTGTGTATCGTTAACATCGCATCGCAAACACAAACGATCGTCTTTGCTTTTCATTAATTCTGGAATTGTGGAAATAGTTTTGTTTTTTTGTCAGTCTTTATAGGGGGGTTTCCACGTTTACGTTTGGTTTTATGCTAATTTTGGGAGATATTTCTGGGAAGCGTCAAAAGATTTGGACCAGTCTTTTCAAAATAGTCATTTTAATGCTTAGGGTGTGTTTCGAATTGAAAAATAATGTTTTATTACATGCAACGGAATAACATCAGAGTTGTTTATGTTTCATTGGAAGGGAAATGAAATGTCTTCATTTTGAGGGCTAGGGAGATGATCTTGGAGAAAAGAAACGTAATTTGTTTGATTTGTTAGTTTAATGAAAATGAGCACTCATTGGAAAACTGTTCAAAGTCTTATGAGAAGTAATATTTTGAAGAGAAATAAACAATTTCATAAATAAGAAGCAGCCGTCTGGTATGAAGACAGTATAAACAAGCAAGTGAGTAGTGAGTACCTTCTTTATAACCGTTCGCAACAAAATGACGATGTTTCCGTTTTTTTTTAAGCAGCAACAAAAGTGTAACTCCATATTCAGGATTATAATTTTCGAGATAAATTGGTAGCACTGGTATTTGACACCTGTCAGACCCGTGGTTTACGTTAAACTAGACACCAAACGATCAATTAAAAAATAGAGTGGCGCGACAGCTCTTGAAGAGCCAAGGCCTAAGTGGCTTACTCTCATTCAACAATTCTCTAGGTGCGTGTGAAGAACTGAGGGGACCTACAATATTACGCCGATTCCGAACGGCAAAGTTGAGAAGCACTTTTTCATGACAGATGATACTCTTGGAAGTTTTGTCAGCTCTTCGCAGGAGGCAGGGTCCGTGAAAGATGAAATAAAAACTTTGGGCCTGAGTAGGATTCGAACCCACGACGTTCTGCTTAGCAGCCAACGCACCTAACCACTAAGCTACGGACACTACAACGATCAATTAAGGCAAGCAAAAAAGCTAATTATTCTTACTTACTTATGGTGGCGCTACAGTCCAGGTCGGAACAGGGCCTTACCCAACAAACTGCTCCAGCCAGTTCGGTCCCTAGCTAGCTGTCTCAAGTTTCGCACGCTAAGTTGGTTCAGGTCCTCTATCACCTGTGTGTTCCACCTGAGTCGGTCTTCTTCTTTTGCGACTTTCTTCCGGGTTGGATTCGTCTCCATTCTCCATTAACGCAGACAGGACCAAAAATCACTCGAAGAATTTTTCTCTCAAAGCAGCGCAAAGCGTTTTCATCAGACGTTGTCATGGTCCATGTCTCTGCACCATACATGAGGACCGGGAAGATGACAGTTTTGTAGAAAGTCACTCAAGTTGCTCGGGAGTCGGGAGAGGACTTTACTACTCAATTGCCTCCTAAGTCCAAAGAAGCAGCGATTGGCAAGATTCTTCGTTTGATTTCAGCGCTGGTGTTGTTGTCTGAGTTGATAGCGGATCCCAGGTAGACAAAGTCCTTAACTACCTCGAAGTTAAATCTACCTATGTTGACGTTTGCTCCAAGACGTCGATGTTGGTAGTTCTTTCTTGTCGACAGCATTAACTTGGTCTTGCCCTCGTTAACCACTAGACCCATCTTCCTGGCCTCCGGCTCAAGACTCACGAACGCTCCACTGACATCACGCTGTGTTCTTCCAATAATGTCAATGTCGTCTGCGTATCCTAGTAGCTCGGGGGACTCTTAAGAGATCGTGCCTCTGGTGTTGACGTTGGAGTTTTGCACAAGCTTTGCTAGAATGATGTTGAAGGAGTTGCATGACAGCGCATCGCCTTGTCTAAATCCTTTTTTGACACCACATCCGTTAAGTTTTTTCCGACCATGATGGAACAGCGTGAATTTTCCTCTGTCATCTTACATTGACGGATGAGTTTTCTGGGATGCCAAAACTAGACACTGCTCTATATAGTTGGTCTCTAAAGACGCTGTCATACGCGGCCTTGAAATCGATGAAAAGGTGGTAGGTATCGATTTGAAGTTCCTGGGTCTTCTGCAAGATCTGCCGTAGGGTGAATATTTGATCGATGGTGGACTTTCCGGGTCTGAAGCCACACTGATAAGGACCTATCAGGTTGTTGACGAAAGACTTCAAACGTTCACACAGCATGGCAGACAAGATCTTATAGGCGATGTTAAGGAGATTTATACCCCTGTAGTCAGCGCAGTTCAGGGGATCTCCTTTTTTCAGGATCGGATATACGATACTGAGGTTCCATTCATCGGGTATGCTTACCTCCGACCAAATTTTGCAGATGAACTCCTAACCAAATCATCTTCAGCTGCTTTGTATAGTTCGGCGGGTAGCCCGTCTGCTCCAGGGGCTTTGTTCGACTTAAGTTTAGGTATCGCTTCACTTCGTCAGGGTCGGCTGGGTGGAATTGTTTGCCATCCGCACCTAAATTGAATGGTTCTGTACTGCTGGCGGAGTTTTGCTCGTCATAGCAACTATTCAGCTTGGAAAAGTTGTCTTTCCATATCCTCAGCACTGACTGCGGTTCCACTACGATGTTCCCATGATCGTCTCTACAGGCTTCAGTTCGGGGTGTTTAAGCACTGGATGTTTGTTTCACTTTTTTGTAGAACTTTCGAACCTCGTTCCTGTTGTGGGATCCCTCTATCTCCTCGATCGCGCACTTCTCATGCTCCCGTTTTTTCTGAGAACTTTATGCTAATCTTCCTTTTTTGCTCGTAGAGCTCACGAGCTGCTCGTGTCTTTCTTTGCAGCGCCGCTTTGTATGCCTCTTGTTTAGCTGCATGCGCTCGCCGGCAGTCATCGTCAAACCAGGGGTTTCGTTGTGGTGGCTGCTTGGCAGTGTTGCCACTGGTTCTCTATATTTTGTGCTGTCAGCAAAGGACTTCTGAGGAGATTTTTGGAGACACGATTGGAAAAGGATCTAGCAATCTCTTGCGATTGTAGGTGTTTGACGTCGAATATCCTCGTAGCATTTTCGCGTGTTGGCCTTGATCGGGATATCCGCAAACATAATATTCCCCCAACTTCAAATCGATATATCTCACAGTTTTCTCGTATTTTCGTATTCTATCATATTTGGTGTTTCCTGTTTTCTGTTCCAGTGCCATCTTGTTCCCGTATGTAAGAATACAAAAGTTTGCATAAATCTAACTAAAAAAAAAATAGTGTTGTTCTTGTCCATCATTTCATTAGATTTCAGATGAAAGAGCTCCAATTACAGAACCTTGTGTTCTATTATTGTTAGGATAACCTAACCATGTTCCATGAAACATAAATTATATCCTCCTAAGTTAGGGAACCTTGGAATACTCGAAACATTTTGGAAACTGAAAATTTACGACCAATATTTATTTATGAGATCTTTTACCCCGTAAAGCTTATCAAGACATTATCATATCTGACGAAGGGGTTAATGTTGTTCTGTTCCGATCCATAGAGACATAATTTATGTTGTATTATTGGTTATTCTTTTTCAAATGTCTTCAGTGGCTCAGTTTGAACGTCTTCTTATTTCTATTTTTGAATTCTCAATTCCAAATGGTGGCACTTAAATTCACTGTCGATACCCATATGTGCGTACTCTACCATAAAATTTATATTCATTTATTACATAATTGGGTCTTTTATTGAGCAATAAAAGAAAATATTGAGCTGATAGAAGTGATGTGCCGCAGCGCGAGTGAGTGTTGACAATTGTATGGTTATGCTTATGTGAAGGAATAAAATTCTCGCTTGAGAGTTTATTGGGGTCTTGCACAAATTGAAGTGATGTGGGGTCAATGCATTATAAAATTCTTGTCACTTCACTTGGAATGCATCTATAATTGCCTAGTATCCGGTTAAGAATGACAGAACTGTAGTTGTAGGACAGATGTAAGCGTAGTAGACCACTTAAAGTGCGTGCGTACTTTAAGTTAATTTGCGCCAAGAGAATGTGTGTTTGTCTTGAAGTCTTCTGTTATGAAGTCTTAAGTGGCAAATGTGTTTTAACGACAAAACAATAAATTTATTACAGGCGTGTGCGAAAGTTAGCTCTTCTGTTCGGCAAACGTACAAAGAAATATTTCTCAGTTCTGTGAAGGTTCCCAGTACCTCTCATTTTTGTCCATCAAACTTAAGGCAAACGGTCGGTTAGATAATGTTTTTTTGTTTTTTTTTAATCCGCTCAAACTCAAATTAAGCTTTGAAGGAACGGTATGGAATTTTTCTGACAGGTCGGTTATAGCAATCATAAAAGTGAAAGAGATTTCTAATTGCAATCCAGCCGGAGATTTTTTCCTGATAGAATCTGTCATTGGAATTGCCGAGATTGGAACACACACTAGTGGAACAATTGTAAAGGGTTTTCCTATAAGAGGTGTTATTTTGAAAAGACCGCTATTTTGGTAGCTGTCACTTTTGAAGCTGTCATTTTTTGACATTTGAAAAGAAGAAACTACGCCATTAATAAAAATAGAACGATACACGCTTCAACAACGCATTGAAATTAATTATTAAAATTCACTATAAAAATGGTGAAAATTTGGCAGAGATG
>CAKKXW010000001.1:100183064-100209881 GCA_920937365.1 Sphaerophoria rueppellii
TAACAACTGCTTTCCGAAGTCTGCAAGTGTATAATGCCGTCTCTCCTAGAACATCCGCTACAAATCATCTGAATAAAGAGACAACAACCGCGTCCAATCTCCTAGACGGAAAAAGTCCTAGCCCGTTTGTTACGACTCCAAGGTACGATGATAGCCAACAATTCTGTGAACCCGACCTAGAAGAAGTGAAAACCGCAATATCACGGTTGAAATCCAACAAAGCCGCTGGAGCAGATGGACTAGCTGCTGAGTTGTTCAAAGCAGTAGGCGACGAGCTAGATATGAGCATGCACCAAATCATCTGTAAGATATGGTCAGAGGAATGCATGCCCGATGAATGGAACCTCAGCATTGTTTGCCCGATCCTGAAAAAGGCAGATCCTCTAACCTGCGCCAACAACAGAGAAATAAGTCTACTAAACATCGCCTACAAGATCCTCTCTGCCGTAATATGTGGCTATAGGCCAGGAGAGTCAACCATCGACCAAATTTTTACGTTGCGGTAGATCCTGGAAAAGACCTATGAACTCTAAATCGATACCCACCACCTTTTAATCGATTTTAAGACCCCGTATAACAGCTTCTACATGGGTTTAGCGGTAAATGAGGGAAAAACAAAGTATATGCTGTCTTCGAGGAAGGACACCCAACACCGACGGCTCGGGCAGAACGTCACAATAGACACATATAACTTCGAGGTAGTAGAGGAGTTTGTCTACCGAGGCTCCGCTATAAACACAGGCAATAACACCAGCGCCGAGATCAGACGAAGAATAACTCTTGCTAATCGCTGTTTCTTTGGGCTAACAAAGCAATTTAGTGGAAAAGCACTCTCTCGAGCAACTAAGGTAAAACTGTACAACACATTCATCATCCCAGTCCTGCTGTACGGTGCAGAAGCATGGACTTTGGCAAAATCGGATGAAAGTGTCTTAGGCTGCTTCGAGAGGAAAGTTCTTCATGTCATCTTTGGCCCCGTGTGCATTGAAGGGGAATGGCGAAAAAGATATTACAGCGAACTTTACGGGTTGTACAACGACATGGACCTGGCCAGAAAGGTCAAGGTCCAGAGACTCAGATGGCTCGGTCATTTAGAGCGGATGGACACTAATGCTCCGGCCCGGAAAGCCTTCGACACTATTCCCGAGCGACGTAGGAGGAGAGGAAAACCGCGACTCAGGTGGCGCACTCAAGTGTAAGAGGACCTCAATCAACTCGGAGTGCAAAACTGGAGAGGACTAGCTAAGGACCGAGCTATCTGGCGGAGACTGTTGATTGAGGTCCACAACGGACTGTAGCGCCATCTTAAGTAAGTTGTGCACTACATGCCTGGGCCGTTTTTGTTCTAAGGCAGTTGGAATGGGTGTCGAACCTCGCATAATGAAGGCGTCCCCAAAAGTAGATTTTGAAGAGCTTAAATCCAGTTTGGAACTTCGAATTTTATCATAAATTAAAACTCATAAAAATTAGAACCGCATTTTTATTTACAGAACAAAAAAACACCACACTTACTTTCTACTTCTTTTTCTTGCCGCCACCGCCTCTCTGATTCTTCCTCATACTCCTCTTCCTATTCTCGGCCTTCTTAGCTGTATTTATTTGCAGCTTCTTCTTAATGAACTCCAATCGCATTCGATTCTTGACGATCTGTTCGGGATTCTTCAGTTCCTTACCCATGCCACCCATTCGCTTCTTCTCCTCAACCTTGGCATTGTGTCGAGCATGCCTGCTGACCGGATATCTCTTTTCGTGTGTCAACGGAGCCGGTGCATCATCATCACTTACAGCCTCACGTTGCATTTGCTCCTCGATCTTTGATTTTTGTTTCCATTCGTCATAGCGTCCAGTTTTGAAACTTGCCGGAATCCAAGCACCCGATTCGGTTTTGATTTTATTGTTACGAGGATCCTGAACGGAGACCATTTTCTTCTTGATACGATCCCACTTTTTCAGACCGGGCCTGTGTTTGATTTCGGGGACAGAGGAACGTTCAACAACACTGAATTCGGCATTCATCGCCTGACGTTCGAAGGAATTGATGGCCAAACCGTCTTCGGTGGCTTTGTCTGCCGATTGGTAGGGTATGAAGTTTTCAGTGTCCTTGACGTGGGTCTTCTTCTTTTTCTTGGTTTTGGGCTTGTAGAGATCGTCCATGTTTTTGCGCTTCTTGGGAGCAACAACTTTGCCAAATGTTTTGGTGATCTCTTCATCGTCTAGTTCTGGTTTGTTCTGGAAAGAAATGACATAGTTAGGGGTAGGAGAATTTAAAGGCTTAGCAAACTTACTTTGTTCTCCTTTTCGTTGATTTCGGCTTCACGCTTCACGTCTTCTTTGTCCATTTCTTCCATCTGTGAGCGGAATTTTTCAATGACTTCCGAATGCTTGTCACGTTTTTCCTTCATGATCGTGTATTGAATGGATTTCTGGCTTCGGTTCAGTTCGAAAATTGTCTGAAAACATAAAACCCGTAATTAGAGAGAACTTCCATGAAGTCAAACTCACTCCTGGAGGACGGAAATTCTTCATTTGAACGACCAATTCGTGCTTAGCTTCTTGCAGTCTTCTTTGTTCCTCCTCGGCATCTTCTTTAGAGTCGGGCTTTGATTTAGTACTAGTGACGGAAGCTGTTTCCAAAGCAGCAGGCGATTTCAAAAAGTCATCGAGAGGCTTGAGACTGTAGAACTTGAGGGTTTTCACACGTTTATTGGCGTCGGCCGAGGCAACTGGCCGAGAGGCTAGGTACTTTTTATACGCATTCTCACTAGTTCTCAGCACTCCGCTCTGAAAAACGATTCATGGTCAAATAGAAGCAGATTTTTAAGACACAAAATTAACTTACAATATGATGGCTCTTCTTGTACTCGATAACCGTCAGGTGCTCCTCCTCGAGCAGGTCCTGCGGCACGCAACCAATCGAATTGGTATCATTGATCTTAAACGGCCTATTCAGAAACATATGCAAATCGAGCATATGGGCCTGGTCCTCAGTGGAGAAAATCGAGTACGCAGTTCCGGTTCGTCCTGCTCGAGCACAACGTCCAACTCGATGGACAAACAGCTTTGGTTTGCCTGGAAAATGAACATTCACGACGAAATCCAAACTGGGAATGTCAATACCACGAGCCGCAACATCTGTGACCACGAGAACCGACACTTTTTTGTACTGAAATTTGGCCGTGTTGATTTTACGAGCTGATGGATCCAAACTGGAGTACACTGGAGCATTCGAAATGCCTGCCTGAGTGAGAATCTAGAAGGAAATCAGAATTTAAATAGAATTCTCAGGGTTATCGATTGTCAGCTTACATAAGAGATGAGCTCGACGTGATGCTGTGTGCCAGCGAATACCACTGTTTGGGCGTCATTGGGGATAACATACTTCAGGAGAACAATGAGCGCAGTATATCGTTCATCCGAACGACAATGTAGGAATTTGAGGGACAAACCTTCGGGCAATTTGGATTCAACATCCAACCGAATCAAAATCGGATCACTTAAACCAGCCTTGGCAAAGTCAACGAGAAGTTTTGGCAACGTTGCACTGAACATGACCATTTGTCTTGTCGAAGGCAAGCGATTCAGTGTCTCGTTCAATTGTTCTCCGAATCCCATTTCGAACAATCGATCGGCTTCATCGAAAACTGCGTATTCTGGAAAATCAAAGCATAATCATGAGACTGCTTGAATGAATCTCCAATCGATGCTTACCAATTGAACTCAACTTCAAATCCATTTCGACACACAAATGCAAGAAACGTCCCGGAGTCGCCACAATGATATCTGGGCATGTGTGAATTGCCGAGAACTGCGAATCCATCGAATCACCACCGAGAACCAAAATTGTCTTCAAATCCATGAATTTCCCTATTTCCTTTATGAACTTGTACGTCTGAACTGCCAACTCGCGAGTGGGTGATAGAATCAAGGCCCTAGCGCCTTTGGTAGGTTCTCGGTGTTTTAGTTTCTCAAACATTGGAATGAGAAAGCAGGCTGTTTTGCCGGACCCTGTTTTGGCCATAGCCACTACATCACGACCTTCCAGAATGAGCGGAATTGTCTTAAAAGAAACAATGAAATTATCAGCTTTCATTGGAATCTTAAGACAATGTTTACCTTTCTCTGAATTGGCGTTGGAACCTTGTAACCACGTTTGGTGATACCCTTAAGGATATCATAACCCAGACCCATGGATTGGAAACCTCCACTTTTCTTCACTTTGCCACCTCCTTTGATCGGTTTGATGTCCGAATCCTTATCGCCACCGTCCATCGATGGGAAACCGGGTAGATCATCATTTTTTGGTTTTTTCTTGAAGTGACAAGTTAAATTAGTGTTGATCATGAAGTAATGGAGTTGTGATAGGTTATTACCATTTTTAATCTTCTTAAACTGTATCACAGGCTTAAAATTAAATTAAAATGCCTCAAAAATATTTGATTTTGGATAGAAAAATTGCAATCCAAAAGTCGCACGTGTTGACAAACTTCAAAGAAATGACAATGACACTGACGTCTTGCTTCTGGAATTAAAGACAGGGATGAAAAGGAGGGTTTTGTTTTCTTTTCTTGTAATTCTTGTCGGTAGTGTAGGTTTATAATGCAATTTCAAGTCACGCTTATATTATTCTGAAAATTAACAAAACTTTTGTAAGACAAACATTAAAACTGCAGTTTCTCACAGCACCCGACATAAATTTGAAGAAGAGTTAATTACGACTGCTAATAAAGGTGCCTCTTTCCACTCCTGACGACATTTGATGCACGCACCAATTAAAATGAGGCAAGCTGAACTTTCAATCAATTCAATCACACGCATGTCACCCAACGACGAAAATGGGAGCTGAAATTTGTTAAGAAATGTCAAACTTGTCGCACGAAATAGTTGAAAAAAATTCAAATTCGTCGCGCGAATCCATACAAAATTCAGCTATCATTTTCATCGTCGGGCGAGGGCGACTGCATTCTGTTCAGCTCTAGTGTCGTTTTCCATTGGTCGTCCGGATGCTGAAAACAGAAGCATCCGAAAAATGACGCATACATCATAACCCGAAGGTAGAAGAAGAAACGTCAAAAAAAGATCAATGGAAAACGACACTGATTTCGGATTGTCAAATATAAACGACATAACAAGACATGAAACGATTGTGAGAAAAAGTACACATCACTGAGGATTGCACGAGGATTGGCTGCGACAAATTCCAAAACTAAAAGAAATCTTACTCTGATTCCAATCCTACAATGAATTTACTCTTTTCAAGAGCACTCCACCCAACAACAAATTAAAATTAAAACAAAATAACTTGTAAAAATATAATTGTATTCAACAAATAGTTTTACTGTCGAAAATAAACCTATTTACGTGAATGTCGTGAAATAAAAAAAATAAATTTTACTTAAACAAACTTAAGAAAAATATTTCATTATAATTAAATCGTCTTAAAAATACAAAAAAATGCATCGACCTTCACGCACAAACTCATTCAACGTGTCATTAACAATTTCATAAGAACATCGCTTTCAATAAATGACCTATGGAAAAATTAATACAAAATTAAGTTTATAAATCTATAAGCATTTCTTTTGTTTTATATATGAAAATATAAATCTAACACTAGTCTCTAGTATCTTAGCCTACGTAGTTCTAACAGAAAAAATCAGCTTCACCAATGATTGAAGCCCTCACGTCGCAAACGCCCACGCCATCGCCAACAATAAACAAGCGATCATAGATATTTACAAAACAAATAACTCTTCAATTTCTACATTTCCGTCATCTCATCGACCGGATGTTCTTCCACCAGCAGACTCTCCAGTCGCTCCAAACGATTGCGGAAGTCCTCTTTTTCCTTTTGAGCTATTTCGTATTTTCTCCGCAGTTCGTCGTTCTGCTTGCGCAGCTCCAGCAATTGCCGACAAATTTCCGGTATGGTCAGAAGAGGAATAACTGGAGTCCGATCGGCCAGATTGCCTGGTTTGTTTGGCGATTTTGTGCTAAAGGTGTATCGAACACTGTTGTTCTGTGTGGAAGTCGGTTGAACTGGTTGTTGTGGTTCGGGTTGAGGTGGCGATGGTGGATTAATAGTCGCTGGTTGTTGAACGTTCTCCGAATCGGAGAGTTCTTCTTCCGGATCGCTCTCGTTGGAGACTTTGATGATGTTTGGAGGTAAATCGTTCTCTTCTTCCTCCTCGTAATGAGGATCATAATCGTATTCGATGAATTCTGGTTGTTCCTCTTTGATAACAATCGGCGGGGATGGTTTTTGAGTTTTCATTTTTATCACTTGAGTTCTGGAATCAAAAGAAAACAATCAAGAGGATGAAGGGCAAGATTGTGGAGGATTCATACTTGTTGATTGTCGGCACGGTCTTGATGTTGCCATTTCCGTAGATTTTCTTGAAGTCATTGAGTGAAATTATTCGAATGTTCTGAAACGAAAACAAAAAATCAGTTAAATCTCTTGAGAGCATTTGAGGAGCCTTGTTTACCTTTCCAGTAACGTCTTTCGGTGTTGGCGTTGGGAAATTAGATCTCGACTTATTGATGACGGTTGTCCGAATTTTTGTATCAACAGGTTTCACCACTGGTTTGCTGGTTACTTTGACAACACCCATTGGTGTTGCCGGCGGCAGAGGAGCTGGTGTATTGTGAGGTGTAACAAATTTAATGCCGTCTGTTTTACTTAGCTTTTTAGCCTCGTTGAGTAGAAGTTTTCCGCCTTCGGAGAGAATCAATTGGCGTCCATTTTGAAGGGCAGTTGTAAGGAGATTATTGGAGGTGTCCTCGTCATCGTTCATAATTGATATTCCGTGACTCTTTAACAGATTCACAGCTGGATTGTCTCTGACTGTCTTGGCTGTGAAGAAAAATTAATAAAACTGCAAGTGGATTTGATTTATTCTTACCTCTCTCTTCTTTCAAGTTGATGGAATCTTTTCTGACTGATTTATTCGATTTATCGCTTTCGGAATTCAATCGGAATCGCTTTTCCGATGGTTCATAATCGCTCGTGAGGCCCATAATTGAGTTGACAGCTTCATTTGTTTCTTTCTAGATTTTGAAGTAGGAAAAATTGTGGGTTTAGAAAGTTCAATCAGAAGCTTGTGGAAGTTGTGCAAGGTAAAGGGACGGGGGATTAACAAAACGACAGGGACATGAGGCTTTTTGGAGACAAAACAGGGAAACAAACAATGCAAATTCTGACTTTAATAGGTCATACGTACAAGTTTAAAACGCTGTGTCTTCTATCGATTGGTAGGCACAGACGAAAGCAAACAGAGAAACAAAATTAAAGACATTTTAACAAAGCGAAGACGAGAACAAAACAAACCTCATGCTGTTCGTTGTATTTGCGGTTCTGTTGTAATTGCCTTGCGGATTCCAATTCTTGCAGGATATCGGGTTGCTCTGTGAGTACGGCTAAGGCGATTGGTGTTTTGCCAAATTTAGAAATCGCCGTCACATCGGCATTGTGTTTGATGAGGAGCCGAACGATTCCTTTGTGACGTTTCTCAACCGCCCAATGCAGGGGTGTCATCCGGAGCTGAATACAAAATTTGCTTTTAAACCAATATTGTTGGAGGAATTGAAGGACTTACCATATCTCTCGGATTCAATGAACAATGACTGTCAATTAGGAGCTTTACAATACGTTCATGGCCATAGAACGCTGCCAAATGCAGCGGTGTCCGATCGACTTTCGTGCGGGCGTCCTTGTTGATGCCAGTGTTAGCCAACAGCTTGCAAATCTCATAGCCATCGTTCATTGCTGCAAAATGAATTGCTGTCATGCCAAGCTGAAATGGAATTGTCGTTCTTATGCTGCAACAAGTTGTTTTGTTTGTAACTCACCCAATCGGACGCAAACGGTGATCCTTTGGCAATCAATTGTTCCACACCAATAACATCATTGTCACGAGCACATTGCAGTAATTTCTTTCCCAGATCCATGACAGAGGCTTGGAGGCGAGTATGGGTGAACGAAATTTCCGAAGTGTCATTCAAGTTGAAATGGGTAGCTGCTGGATTTGCTCGCTAAATAAAGTCAAAAATTAACATTTTTTTTTTTGAAATATTCAACGCGAACAAATACAATTTTAACTGGAAAATGCCCATGATTGTGATGAAGGACACTGCCTTGGACAAAAGTATAATTGCTGCTGCCACTGGCGCCACTTGAATTGTTTACAGGATAGACTTTTCCATCTGGTCGAATGGCTGCGATTATCTTATTTCCAACCATCGATTATAACTTAATTTCGCAACCGCACTTCCCAACTATTAAATTTTGATTTAAGAAAATAAAAAAATAAACCAAAAATTCAATTCAACAAATAAATAAAAAACAAATGAGAAAACAAAAATGAAATTAATTCAAGAATGTAGCTTGACATTTCCATTTTGGAGTTTGACAGCCAAGTGAAATGTCAAAATACAGCGGAAATCTTTCACATACAAAGAAAAAAAAACCTTTGCAAAATGAAAAAAAAAAATGAATTTTGTCCATTTCGAGGTAGCGTCTTAAAGCGAAAAATGTAATTTTCCGGAATGTAATTCAATTCTCTGAAAATTGATTGGAATTCAATCTAGAGAAAGGAAGAATTTGAATATGTTTATTCAAAGTGAGGGAAATCCTGCGCGATTAGGAATGAGCAACAATGGAAGAGGTGGTAAAAAAGTCTCTTCCAGTTCCGCCTAATCCGACAGAACGGAAGTCAGTAATTTTGTTAATTATAAATTACTACAGAAATTTAATGAAAACATTTTAATGCGTACAAGAAATGTGTAATTCTCATGAGAGATTTATGTAAAATTGATTGAAATCGAATGAGGATTTACTTACAATTATTAAGTTGAAAATTAGTTTGCCGAGCGGTAGCGGAGACTGGTTTCAGAGTTGTGTTGGTTTGGTATTTTTTTGTTCAATGCATTCTTATGATTTTGACATTTCCCGTTACAATGGCGGTCTATTTAATTGGGGTTTTGAAATGCGATAAATGTCGGTAGTGTAGATCAGGGATTGTTGCGTAGCCTACAGTACGATCTCTAAATAATGAACGAACATTAGGAAACGTGCATGGATGAATGGAATTATACAATTTTCATAACAAAAATTACGGTGAAGTAATTGGCACTAAAAGTAAACGAAGAATAAATAAATAAATCATTTGATGGGGCTAGCTAAAAAAGGTAGGAGTAGTGGCAAAGTGAAGTTTTAAATCGAAAATATACAACCATATTGGACATTTTTTGAAATGCAGGCCTGCTGTAAAATTTTTTCTGGGAGTCAACTAAGATTTTTCTATTTATAAATCAATGCACCGATTTCTGAATAAATATATTTGAAACTGTGATTCTTTGATGCACCGATTTCTGAATAAATATATTTGAAACTGCGATTCTTTGAAGTTTATATCAGAGATGGTTCTTACTTACTTACCTACTTATGGTGGCGCTACAGTCCAGGTTGGACCAGGGCCTCACCCAACAAACTTTTCCGGCCAGTTCGGTCCCTAGCTAGTTGCCGCCAGTTTGGAACGCCAAGTTAGTTCAGGTCCTCTATCACCTGTTTGCTCCACCTGAGTCACGGTCTTCCTCTTCTGTGACGTCCTTACGGTTTGCATTCGAAGACTCTGCGAGCCGGAGCATTATTTTCCCTTCGCTCAACATGACCCAACAACCACCTAAGTCGTTGTATCTTAACTTTTCTGGCAAGATCAGTGTCGCTGTACAGCTCGTACAGTTCTTGGATGAATCTTCGTCTCCATTCTCCATTAACGCATGCAGGACCAAACATCACTCGAAGATTTTTTCTCTCAAAGCAGCCCAAAGCATTTTCATCAGATGTTGTCATGGTCCATGTCTCTGCCCCAACCGGGACGTATTCACGTACAACAAACGGCCGTGTCCATAACACTGCTACACCCCATTTTTTATACAGCTGTTTACCTATCAGACAAAGCAAATGTTCAGATTCAGAGCTTCTGTTTCGAGTCACATTACGTTACATAACGTTGTTTTCTTTACAAACGAAACGTAAGGTCGTAGTTTCATTGGACTGCCATGACTGAACTCGTAAACGTCTGGTGAAGCCAAAGCACCAAAGGCGCTTCAGATTCAGCTTCGCTTGCGTTACGATGCACTTGCTTTGAATGAAAGTTCTCCCTTCATCACATCATCTTCCCTCCAAAACAGCTTTTCCACTTAACTCTTTTCGATTTCGCACCATCCAGAATTTCTTAAAATCTACTTCACTCAGCAAAAATGTAATTCGATTTTACTTCGACTAGCTCATTAATAATACATTTTTTTAAATAATTTTATGCATACAGTTTATATCGAAGGAAAATAGATAAGTGACATCCGCAATAAATTTTCTATCTTTATACGCGAACAATAAGCGGACACAGTTTACAAACACTAACACGAAATGTCAACCCATACAAATACGCAAAGTATGAGTTACATGTTTTCTGAATCAGAAAGACGCTTCAGCTTAAGCTTCGCCTGACGTTTACGAGTTCAGCTATAGGAATTCAGCTATAGCGTTACCACTTTAAAAAAAAAATAGCATCGACGTAGATTTGGGAATAATGCGAAGTAGACTGAGAAAAACCGAAGAAGACTTTAAAATAGTGTATATTATACCGGCCATGGAATTGTGTCAGAATTGTGTTTAAATGTTCGATTTTACTTTGAATACTACATAGTGGATATAATGTGTCAACTAGCAGGCTTAAATTTGACACTAGTGGTTAAATTCAACCAACATTTAAACGCAAATCGCACACGGCCTAAAATATTAAACAATTCAATACAAGCACGTAACTCATACTTTGCGTATTTTTATGCGTTGGTATTTTGGGTCCTCTTATAGTTCGCGTATAACGTTAGAAACTTTATTGCAGATGTCACTTATCTATTTTCCTGCTGAAAATAGAAGAGGTATGATGAAGGCATGCCATTTTTCACTATAAGCTGTAGGCATAAAATTATGTCATAATAAGTTTATCAAAGAGAATTTTAGAAATATCAAGTAAAATCGAATTAAATTTTTGCTGGGTGAAGTAGATTTTAAGAAATTCATGATAGTGCAAATTAGGAAGTAGATTTTCAAAGTTTTTCAAAAATCTAAAAGAGTGAAGTGGCGAAGCTGTTTTGGAGGGATAATGATGTGATGGAGGGAGAACTGTCATTCAAAGAAAACTCAAAGCGTGTGCATCGTAACGCAGGCAAAGCAGAAGCTGAAGCGTCTTTGTGATTCAGCATTAAGTGCATAGAGAATATATAATACCTAGAGTCAGGACCTTTTCCTCCCTTGCCGAAAACACCCTCAAAATTTTTCTGAGGTGAACTCTCACAATCCTCCCTCTTTTTCGTGTCCGTGAATCTGTGTAAGGATGAAAAAAAAGTGAGTACTCAGCCGTGAGTAACATTTTTTTCCTATTGTCCAAAGCAGCGTCACCGCATGGCCTCTATAGAGTCAAAATCGACTCCTTTTTTCTTCCTTGAATCCGGGACTCGTTTTTATGACGTTTGACTCGTTTTTTTGCAGACACAAATAGGTACAATTACTAAGAATTTTATATTTTGAAAAAAAATAATCACATGTTTAAATCGTCTATTTCTTGTCCTAAACGCTTGTATTTCGAACATTAAAACCATACAATTAATTTTTCGAATCTAATAAATAAAAAAAAGATTTCTGAAAGAATATAAATTTCTTTTTAGCGTGGACTGGTTTTTTTTTGTACATGACTAGTTTTTCAAGCTTCTGGGACTCGAAAATATTTTCCCTGTGGTAACACTGGCCCAAAGTGACAGACTTTCACCACTGCAAATACGAGACTAATAGCGTTTTTTTTTTTGGTCGTACGGAACTGTTCCGAACGATTCTGAATTCGTTCACTTGGCACAAGATGACAGTTCTTGTTCTAGATAGAACAGAAAAACGATTCCGAATTTGAAGTCGGAATCAAAAACAGAACCACGCATACATGCACACATTTGCACATACGTACTCGCTGCCATGTTTACAAATAAAGAAAATAAAAACAATGTCATGCCATCTGCAATTCTGCATATGATGTTTTACAAAAACAGACATTCAACCATGAAGCAAAAAAATGTGTTTGCATGTTCGTTTGGTATCCGGAATCGGACAGTTCTGTGTACCGATTCCGGATTACCAAAAAAAAACGCGATAAACGCACGATTGTATGCGCACTATTTCGATTTTTTCTTGTGTGTTTTTTTTTAAGGATTTATTAAGATTTTTGATACAAATATTGGTAATTTATAGTGCATTTATATGTTAAAAGTGCAAAGAAACAATATACAATATTTATTTTTTATATTACATGCATTTTTTTTGTATGTTTAAGTTTTTTTTTTGAAAATTTTGAGCTCAACGGAATCTTATTTTCGAAATCTGAGCCCATGATACCTACCTCGACTAAAACCTGAGCATTGTAATTAACTCAGTGCGAAGGTTTGGTGCAGCCTATCATTTAAAAAGCATTGGAAAACTAACACATTCTCACTGGGTTAGTACAAAACGAACAAATTGCAGCTTGTAGACAAAACGAGAGCGAACATCCGAAGTCGCGACTCTATCTTTGTGTTTCAGCCATTATTTTTGATCTGTCATAAAAATTGCAACAAACTTTGTACTTTGCTTTGGTATATCAATGGTGCTGGTGGTCGTACGAAATTTTGGTCTGGTGGTTGTTGTTCTCGGAAGGTACAGTGGTGGCTGTAAAAGCGAAACTTCGTTACAATCCGATACAATAACTAAGCAGCGAAAATGTTAAAAAGCAGTTCTGTTTAGCATTATTATTGTTCTGGTTTCTAAGATATTTTCACCATCATCCTCAAAAGAATTAAGTTTAAGAAAAACACCAAACATTTGTTTAAATTCATTATATTTCTTGTTTCAGTCGTATATAATATAATATCGATTATAACATACACCTATCTTTTGTTGTTTTTAATTTTTATTTAATTTTAGTTCTTAACTTTTCTTATATGCTTAATTTTTTTTTTCTTTAAACCATCCTACTATTTTTGCTGTTTAAAATGCAACTTCTTTTGCTTTCGTTTTTGTTTATTTTTTTTTCTGTAACAATTTGTGATTAGGAAACACAAAAATGAAAATGTTGTTTTTACTTTATATAACTTTGGCTTGCTAATGAAGTATAGACAAAGGAAATGCAATAAATTCGACAGTGCTTGAAAGTATGGTTAACTTAACTGTATTTTAAGCACTCAAGAGTGACATGACAGGATAGTTTTTTTTTTGAAAATCTATTATTATTTTTCGTCTACATTTGGTGAGTAATATTTTTGTTTAAAGTACTACATTCTGTTTGGCAATAATTGGTAGTACTCAGTAATGAAATTTTATTTGGCAACAAATTAGTGTGTGAAATTGACTGGAAACCAACCATTCTCTTCAAATATTCTATTTTTTTTTTTGTTAAAATTAAAATTTCTAATTAGAATTTAATTTAAAGCTAAGTACTATATTCTATAATTTTTATTAACTCATTAGTTTATTGCCGTTTAATAGTATTTTTGTTTGCTATAGTCAAATTTATTATTTTGGTTTTTTATATTTACACAAATTTTAAGTTAAAATGGGAAAATGCTTTTAAAGCTTTTTTAATTGTTCTGTTTATATTTTTTTTGCTTTAACGTTTTTTGTCTACATGTGATTTTTGTAGTTTTACACCATTTTTAGTATACAGATTAAGCATTCTCAAAATTTTATTAATTTATTGTTTGTTAATAAGAATGTTGTATAATTTATGTGTATTGTATAATTTTTAGTAGATAGTTATATAACTTTATTTTTTTTTTTACTTGTATATAAAGAACGGGTAAAGTGTTGCGCTTCAATTACAGGCAGTTGTTTCTTTTTCTTTTACTTTTCTTAAAATTTCTTATTATTTAAATTTTATCAAAAGACAAAATTATTTCAAATCGGTTATTTTATTTTAACAGAAGTTTTTGTTTTTATTCATTTTTTAACATTTGAATGAAGTTTTTAGGGAATTAGAAAAATATTTTATTTTTAACACTTGTGCATGCTAATTTATTAAATGTTATTATTTTTGTCGTTATTTTGGAGATATTGCTTATGTATATCTTTTAATTTATGAATTCTTAAAGCAACAGTTTGCAGGGTGGTAAAGAGGATGACAGTCATTAAAATTCTTAATTAACTTTGGTGTGGAGGATCCTTGCTTTGAAAATAGCACCAAATATTAAAGTCGTTTATTGGGAATTAATTTTTATGTAATTGATGTACTCCAAACACATAAAGAAGGTGAAAAGGTGAGTACATCCTGAATCTCACTGAAATCTCGGAGATCGGAGCCCTCAGACATTTTTCTTCTATTTTGAGCACAAAATTTTTCCGGTGAATTTATTTTCTGAGATTTTTAAAGAAGAAACATCTTTTGGTAAGATTTTTCAATCAGCCATTTTCTCGTTATTGACTATTGAACAACAACAATTTGTAGAATTATCCTAATTACCTAACAGAACTGAGAATTATTAGGTTTGTTCGATGTAACCAGCCCCGGGGCGCTCCGGTGCTTGTCATAATGTGAACGGAGCTGTCAAAAAACTGAAACTGAACTGAACTCTGGGTTTGGTTTCACATCAAACGCTTTAGTTGTGCCGTTTTATTTTCTCTTTGTTGTATAGCAACAGCTGATTCCAACAGCTCCGAAATTCTAGCCCCGAAAAAAACTTGGGGCAATTCAGAGCACTTCCGGTGCGAGCACTGAATACACATCGAACACGATGGCAATGCACCTAGGCGAAAAAAAGGCTACATCGAACAGCTAAGGACGAAATCAGAGCGCCACAGAGCGACCCAAAGCGAACAAGAGCGCACATCGAACAAACCTATTATTTTTAGGCAGTCCAATTATGGATATAGATATTTTAGTAGATTGACAAATCAGAAGGTATTAAATGAAGCACGTAGAAAGGACAATTCATAGATAGCCTACAAGATTCTTCTTTAGAACAAGTAAGCGTAACAAATCCACTGGAGCGGACGGCTATACTGTCGTACACATTAAAATGGCAGAATCTTCATCAGCTCAACGACTAGACCAGGAAAGTCTCAGAACAATCAACAATAAGAAATACTATGGTCAATATTTGAAAAAACCAAATCAACTCATAGACGTATCGATGAGACGAACTAGGCAATATTAGGTGTGTTCAGTGACACTCTTCCGCACAATTTGGAATAAAAAAGTACAGCTTTTTGGTGTTCACTGAGACATTTTCTGTTCCAAACTGTTCTGATTTGGTGTTCATTCATGGCGTTTTTTTTGGTAATCCGGAATCGGTACACAGAACCGTCCAATTCCGGATACCAAACGAACATGCAAACACATTTTTTTTGCTTCTTATGGTTGAATGCCTATGTATTTGTAAAACATCATATGCAGAATTGCAGATGACATGACATTGTTTTTATTTTCTTTATTTGTAAACATGGCGGGGAGTACGTATGTGCAAATGTGTGCATGCGTGATTCTGTTTTTGATTCCGACTTCAAATTCGGAATCGTTTTTCTGTTCTATCTAGAACAAGAACTGTCATCTTGTGCCAAGTGAACGAATTCAGAATCGTTCGGAACAGTTCCGAACGACCAAAAAAAAAAACGCTATCAGTCTGTCGAGAACGGTTTAGGACAGGATTTTCTGTTCCATATTTTTAGGTAGAATACTTTTTGTGTTTTTTAACTGTTCCAAATTGTTCTGACATTTTTCATGAAACTTTGCTATGCTGTGCTGTACTGTGCTCTTTTTTTTCTCCTGAACAAATCTATTTAGTTTTGAGAATCTGCCCTGTTGGTGGAAGATAACGAAGAATATCCGTAGGCTGATTCATCTTGGTCGAAAAAAGAAGCTTTTTCACAGGGCGCTATCATTTATAACTTCTTCAAAATACTGCAAAACTAATTAAAAGTGTGCCCAACTACATATCCCTTCTACATAAATGGGCAATAACACCAGCGCCGAGATCAGATGATCTTGCTAATCGGCGATCCTTTAGATTACATACATTAATCTATCTAGAAAAGTGAAGGTCCAGAGACTCAGATGGTTAAGTCATACAGAGCAAATGAAAACCAATGCTCTGATCTGGAAAGCCAACCATTCTCGAGTGATGAATAAGTGGCTCACCCAAGTGGAAGAATACCTCGAAAACCTGGAGTGCAAAACTGGAGACAGCTAACTCGGGACAGATTTGGCCCAAGCCAACAATCTCTAATAAGAAATAAGAAACTACATAAATGGAAAATGTAGAATAATAAAAATAACGAGTGGATCGACAGCTCTTGAAGAACCAAGACCTTGCTTTATCAACAATTCTCTGAGTGCGTGTAAAAAAATTGAGGGGACCTACAATAGGCTTTTTTCTTTTTTAGCTCTGAGCAGGGTACGGAGCTGTCAAAAAAAACCCGTATTTCTTTTTTAGCTCAGACATATCTGAGCGCTCAACTTTTGTTTATTTTTTCGATCAGACCTAGGTCAGAGCGCGATCTACGAGCTCGGTTAAAATTGATGGAGTAGATGGAGTAAAAAGTTACGCGCGGCCAACTTCATTAATTTTGTCCATATCATGAGTGAGATGACGCGAAAAAAAAAATAAAATAGTTGAAATGTCGGTCGAAGCAAGTTGTTTTCTGAATGAAGGTAAATAAAAAATTATTTTTGTCAGCTTGTCAATTTAATTTTATATGTGACGGTTCCGTACTCAGGTTTGTTTCTTTATTAACTCGGAAAGGTCTGAGCTTACTCTGCTTAGACCGAGCTCGATGAGCTCAGGCTCTACTCCACACCCTGCTTAGAGCTAAAAAAGAAAAACGCCTAATTTAACGCTGATTCCGAACGGCGAAAATGAGAAGCTCTTTTTTCATGACAGATCAATACTCTTGGACGTTTTGTCAGTTCGGAAGTGACAGTTCCCTTGAAATAAAACTTTATGGATATAAGAGGATTTCGAACCGACGCGTTCTGCGTAGCAGCCAACGCACATAACCATTATGCCACGGGAACTACAACTAAAGTCAACAGTACAAAAAAAAAACAAACCAACACAACTTTTCATGGATGAGATGATCCCTGTGATAATGCCTTGTTTGTGTGACAAAACGAAGAACACCGTAAGCGATGAATCCATCTCTGTGGAAAAAAAAAATTACGGATGCATTTGATATCAAAGAAGTTGTTTGACAAGGAACTGTCAACATTTTTCGAAGCAAATAGACATCCGTTTCCGATGGCGAATGGAGAAGAGGGTTCAACCGCGAACTGTACCAATATGTGGATGTAGCCCCGAAAGCCAAGAAAAAACGACTATGTACATTGGCGCAGCCACATCGAATTGATGACAACGCTCCAGCTAAATCGAGGTTCGAGACGACAAGGAAGACCGAACCTGCCGTACAAGGACCAAATGACTGCCAGAGCGGTTGGTTTTGGCGACTGAAGAGTGCATGCGGGGGACCGTTCCCGTTCAGGCTGAGATCCTTCATCAATTGGTAGCCAAATAAGTAAGGACAACCGTTTTCCGGTAAGTGGGAAAATGGAATACACTGGTAATTTTGAGATTTTCCCTTATGCACAGAAAAAGAGTGAATTTTATATTCAGTGGGCGTGGTAATTTTGAATTTTCCAATTATTACTTTGAACAAACAATTGCTAAAGAGCCTGTAGTAAAATTATAAGGCATTTAAACTTAACCTCACAAGTTTCGATTGTATTTAAAGTTTTAAATTGAAAATGGTCTGGAAACGCCCACTCTTAGAATATTAATTTTTATTTTGAAATTTCTTTTTATGCTAAAATGGAGCACTTAAATATGCCTTCGTATTTATGTTAAATGGGCGTGTAGCCCGCCCATTTGACAGATCTAAAGAAACCATCGAAAAAAGTGACATCACAGACAACACAATCGCACAATTGAAAACTTAAAAAAAAAAACCTTAAACGAAAGGTAAATAAAACTGAATTTAAAAAAAAATAATTTTGAATTTATTTACAGTTTTTGTTTGTTTTACTGTTTAAATAGTTTTAACATTAAATAGAATATTTGTCCCTCCAGGTTAGGTTTTATCTTATTTTAATTAACAAATAAAACATTATTCTTGTTTTACGAACTAAAAATTTAAAATAAAATTATTACTTTCTGTTCCTGTAAAACTTTAATGAAAAAAATCTTAGTTCACTACACAAAACTGTTAACTTTACAACTATACAAAATAAAATAAATACAATAGAAGAAATATTAAAAAATAAAAGAAAAACGTTAACCTAAAAATTATGTTGTGGGTTTGTTTGTTTTGCTTATTTTCTTGAGCTTAATTAATCAACAATTGAATATAAAGTTTATATATTTTTCTGTTTAACACATAAATTACACAATTAACATAATATTAATTTGTTTTTTGTTTCAATTTTTATTCTCTATCTCTCTTTTTCACACTTTCTTTTAATTGACACACAATTTCAATAGAATCTTCACAATATGTTTGTTTTCCTTTCGAGTTTCGAGTTTGACTCTTAATTTTTTGTTGTTTTTTTGAATTTTAAAAACTCAAATTCCCTCAGGATGAGGAGCCTGAAAAGTCTTTTGTCTTATTTTTACCCAATGCCGGACTACTCTGCGACGAACTATCCGAATTGAAAATAATCACACTCGGATTATGTGTGGGCGATTGATTCGGTGTCGAATTTGTACTCTTCGATTTGCGAAACCAATTGCCTATCCGACGACGTCCCAACGATCCTGTATTGTATTCATAGCCCTCCTTATTTGAATTCACCTGTCTCGATTTCTTTGGCAGAGTGTCACTGTATTTCTGTTGTTTAGCCGGCGATTCGGGTGATTTCTGATCGTAGATATTCTCTTTCCAATTCAATTGAACAGCACTGTAGCAATTCTCACCGGTTGGTGTGACAATGGTTGTTGCTGTCATTGCCTCATAGTCACTATGATATTCACGATCTGACAAATTGTCATCCTCTTCACCAGCCAGTTCGGATATGAATAGATTTTTGCCACAGAATTGTCGCTCAAGCGCCAGAGTGCTGAGAAAACGTTTCTTACGATTGGCACTACGAAAACTAAAGTCAAACCATTTGTTGCGAGATTCACAATAGATACGAAGGGCATTCTTGACTGTCGCACCGAAGATCTTGCCATCGGGCAGATTTAGAATGCGACAATTGTCCAAGAATATTCGACCCTTGTAAATGAAGTGATTCCGTTTGAGAATGTCTTTTTTGCAGTAGATTAGCTGATGATCGAAGAGGAATAGAGTGTAGGTGTTGTTCCAGAGATTCGGTGAGACGCGAGTGGCATCGATTTGGGTGAAGTAGCGTGTGCTGTGGAAATGCAACGGTGGACCGGAGAAATTCTCAAAGCTTGATTGATGGCGGGCTAAGTTTTCACTATGGCGTTTTCCTATTTAGACAAAAAACATTTATGATTTCACGTATTCCAGGCAAATAAGATGTCTTACCTTCATTGACAGCTTCGGTGACCTTTTTCATGGCATTGAGGGCCGCTTCGAGCATTTCCTTGGAATCAACAATATCCAGGAGACTAGCATCAATTTCATCGATTGCATCGCTGTTCTCGTTACCGTTGTTGAAGGAATTTTTAATCAGTTCAGCCAAATGGAGTGGATAGCGACAGATTCTTTGAATCGGAGCAAGTAAATGGGCGGACAGTGGTAGTTCAGCAAGATTTTCAGCTTGTCGGCAACTAGAAAAACGGAAAAATTAGTTTTATCTCTTAATTATAGCATTGAAATGAAGATTCTTACTTTTCCAAGACAATTTTGGCTTCCTTGCTTCGTGAATAAGTCTCTAGCTCTATAAGGGCACGTGGATATGAATTGCAATACGTTGAATATACTAAAAATCCAGATTGCTAAAATAAAAAGCAATTCGAAAATCAGATCAATCGGAGAGGAAACACTCAAAATCGACTTACATGTCGCAGAAACACCTGTGCAATGCGATCCTGCTCGATGCCACGTCTCAGGGAATCCAAGAAACTCTGCTGAAACTTCCAAATACTTTCGATATTTGAGAATATCAAATTCAGACTTTCACTTGAGAAGATATCAATGCGCTTTCTCATTGCCGGGAGGTACCTGAAACCACCAATTCGAATGAGCGACGTTCTCAACACCAAATCCCAAGACTTACCCAGTACACAGTGATCCCAGGAGCTTCACATAATTGATCTCAGTTTCGAGGAGTTCTTTGACGGCATTATTTCTTAAGCAGGCATTTTCAAGTTGGATTTTCTTTGGACTGGCATCGGTCGAGGAGGATGATGGATTGTGATCCAGAATAATTGTCGTCACGTTATTTGGACTAATACTGCAGCTGGCGGCTACAAGAGTTTCGTCTAGCGAAGGGGAGGTAAGTTTCCGTTGGCGATAAGTAAATGAACCGCCATCGGATTCGGGAAATTGAATAGGACGAACAAAGTCTTTGGGAAACCATCCTAATTGCGGTTCGAAGAGCGTCTCAACGACGCCATCGGTTTTTATGCGGCCATACCACCAGGGGCCGACTTCTTTGCGTAGAATTTCGACTAGATTGCCACGGACAAGGGCGAGCTCTTGCTGCCCGGCTGGGGTGAAGTTGTGCATTACTTCGGCGTACATTGGACGGTGTTGCACTGCAAAAAGAGGATTTGTATGTGATGAACTGAACATTGAGGAGCAAAAAATGATTCTTACCATCATGAAAATCGGGATGTGATGACACACTGTCTGTGTCGCTTTCATCGAGATCTAAAACAAAGAAACAAATTTGAATTATCGTGTAACTGAACTGAAAACAAATGTAGTGACATACCAGTTCGAGTGACACGATTCAGGCCGCTTGGCTGGCTGAGTGACCTCCTGGCTGGCAACGAGGTCGGCACCATCCGGCTGTCGTAGCTTTCCATTTTCTTCAATGCCTTGGCCTTGGCCGTCAGTGCCGAAGTAGGTGAACTAGTCGCCTTTGCCGAATTTGCACGACGAATCCTAGACTTCGGAGTCGAGGTCAATGAGGCTCCATTGATTTCCTGTGACAAGAGAACAAACAGTTATTTATTTCTTTGCTCATGCATCGATATCGATAAAAACTCACCATTCCAGCAAAAGTCTCATCGTTCTCCAATTCAATTTGGATGCCCGAATCACCGCTGTTGCATTTGTCGCGACGGTTATATTTGGTCTTGCGGCGTTCCTTACTCGAACGCCAAATTAATGGTCCGAAACGATATTTAGCCGTATTATCGCTCATTTCTAATACCGGAACTGGAATTTGCTGCAAAAGATGCTGCTGCTGCTGCTGTTGACTCTGTGTTGAAACAGTTGTATTTGCTGAAGGCGCAACCACCGACGACGATGTGTTGCTGCCACTATTGCTGCTACCGTTCGACTGTTTATTGAAATTGGAAAATGTCCTTTTGAATTTCTGTAGAACTCCAGTCGATGATGATGATGAAGATGATGTTTTTGTTGTTGGTTGTTGTGTTGGTGCGACTGTATTTGCACTACGATGGCCATTTACAAGGATTGTTGATGCATTTGTTGTTGCCACTGTTGATGGCGACAACGATGTGGTGGCATCTTTTCCACTGACATTGTATTCATTGTTGTTTGTTTTTCTTGTGTTAGAATCCAGTGGGTGGTCAGAGAGTGAAGGACTAGAGACTGCACGTATTTGGCTTTGCTGCAAAAAAAAAATGAAAGAAAAAGTGTAAAAATAGGAGCATTTTTATTTACGATTTTTAATGGAATTTTGCCAATGACAATGGTTTGAGTACAATTTCTACTTCTTTATCATCAATTCTGTTTAGTTGTTTTTGTTGTTTTGAGTGTGATAGGCACGGGGTATTGTAAAAAACAACTCGGTTTTGATGATATCTCAGTTCAAGGTGTTTTCTTAGTTTGAAATTGTGGGGACGGACGAAGGTGAAAGTAAGGACAAGAATTTATTCGAGGTTTATTTGTGAAAACAATGATATGTTGATTTCTATGGGACAATAAACATAACCTAGAAACAGGAGGACTTTGGGAGGGTTTGCGTTTTAGATTGTTCTCCTGTTTCGATGATGATGGTGATGATGTTGATGAAGAAGAAGGTGTAAATATGAACGAACGTCAATGGGGAATTGTGTTGGTTTTGATTGATATCGTTACGTAAACATGAATTATTTTTCGCATTTGATTGAGAACTATTTTTGGACATTTTTTGTTTCGCTTGGAAGGTTAACGAAGACCTTTCTGGATTTTCTTGGAATAGAATTTGTTTTATGTTTAGTAAAAAGCTAAGCTCAAGTTTTTGAGCAAAAGCTTGTGCAATTCGAATTTGACTTATTCTTTACAGCAATCAAAGACTAAAACAAACGTCTTGAGCGACGAATCCTGGGCAAGTATCACCGGAAACATTTTTTGGGAATGCAAGGAAAGATATGGTGTGGCAGTGTGACGTTTATAGATTGAGTCTCAAGCTCTGGTTTACAGTAATCACAATCACGCTGCGTGCACCTTACGGTGACAGAGTTGTTCACTTTTCAAGTTTGGGCACAGCAGGCAGTGTCTTCTTTTAAGCCAAAACTGCTCGCACTATTTAGGCTACACTCTTTAGGAGAGAGTGTTCAATAGACCCGTCGTTGTTTAAGCGACTTTCAGACAAGACGTCGAGCTTGATATAGCTGTCAATAACGAAATAGCCTATTATTAAAAAAAAAAACAACTAGGTGAGCGGTGAATTTATAAAAAAACTCTTGTTCAAGTCTGGGTTACGGTTACGGAAATATGAGCAATGTCTTTAATTTTTCAGCAATTTCAAATGGAATTTCATCTCATGTTTGTAGGACATTTAATAAAATGTTTTATGAAGCCTTGAATCGAATTCCGATGGAGTACCTCAAGGCTCCGTATAAGGACCACTTCTTTTTCAGTATTAAGAAAAAAACAAAGTTTCAGCACTTGACTTAACGCTGACTGAAATATTAACAAAATCGATTACGATCTCACAGTGCTGTATCGCTATCAAGGGAAATACTGCACGGATTAAGGTCTCATTCACTCAGAAATTGAAGATTAACAGATTGTGAAGTGGTGGTAAATATTATTGGACCTTTTTTTTCCGAAAATAAGGGAACAACGAAGCGCTCAACAGCGAACGGTTCAGAGTTATATTTACTGCTTTTTTCTCACTGAAATTGAATTCATAGATCTGGAACCGAGGCATATCCCTGCTTTATGTTGCATACTAAATCCTATACAACGTGTTGTGTGACCGCCTTAGACCTTTCTGAAATACAATAACCGGCACGTACCAGTGTGGTTTTAGGCCAGGCAGAACAGTGATAGATCATATATTTACACTGAGGTGAATTCTGGAAAAGAACAACGAATTTCAAGTCGGAACCCACCATCTTTTCATCGACTTCAAAACTGCTTATGACAGCATTCGCCGACAAGAGCTTATGATGGCGATATCTCAATTCAGGATACCCAACAAATTAATCAACAACAACAACAATACGCAGTGCATGTGCAAACGGCTAACAGCTCATCTGAGTTGTTTCAAACATGCGCAGGGTTTAGAAAAGGAGACACGCTGTAATGTGACTCCTTCAACATAGTTCTAGAGCGGATAGTGCTGCCTTGCGCACTGTGTGAGCACCGAAAACACTATCTTCACCAAATCCACCCATCCTACGCTATGTGGACGACATAGGCATTATCGGTCGCGCGCAAAGAGCTGTTACTTGAAGTGAATGAGATCAAAACAGAGTACATGCTATCAACAAACAAAAAAACATCTGTCCCACGCCTAGGATAGTACGTCACTGTTGTTAGCAGCAATTTCGAAGTAGCTGAGGAGTTCACCTAACTTGGAACAAATGTTAATCACACAATTGACACTTTTAAGGGATCCGACGAAGAATTTACCTAGCAAACCGCCGCTTCTTCAGTTTGGCCATACAAATGGGTTCAAACTCACACAAAAGACAAAGTGTCTACTATAGAAGACTTTGATTTTATTAGTCCCTCTTTACGGCTGGACGATAAGTTAAAAGTGCAAATGATACTGGGGACTTTCCCGTATGCACCGATGGCGAATGGAGAAGAAGGTTCAACCGTACGAGGTGTACCAAGAGGTGTGGATGTAGGCCAAAGGGCCAAGAAAAGATTATTACATTGGCTCGACTACATCTAACGAATGGACGCCAACTCTACAGCCATGAGAGTCTTCTCTTCGAAGCCCCCCGGGTTGAGAAGACCTGGAAGACTGAAACTGCGGTACAAAGACCAATTATTAACTGCGAATGCCAGAGCGCTTGGTTTTAACTATTAGAAAACGCATGCGAGGGATCGCTTTTGATGGACGGTTGCTGTGTCTCAGGCTGAGATCCTAAATGGATTGGATTACATATCCGGTAAGTAAATAAGCAGAAATGAATAACAATTTTGGGGCTACATTGCAAATTCTGTGCAGGCAATGCACAAGGAGTGACGGACTTTGAAGAAGTCGTACAAATTCTTTGGACTTCTTTCATCGAAGATCAGGCAGGGAACAATGTTGCGCTAAACAGCGAACGATAAAGAACTAAATCTACGGATTTTTGCTAATGAAATTGAAGGCATAGATTTGGAAAACCTCTCGTTCATGCAGAATTGCAACATTCCATGCTAAAATCAACCTTTTACATACCGAATTCGCGAATCGTGTTATCACTATCAGCTACCTTGGTTTGACCCCATTGGAATCGTCCGGAAACGATTCAAGCATCAAATGTCAATTCATCCTAGCAATCCGTGTAAGAACTTTCGAGTGACAGAATTTGTTACCTTGAAGGAAGAGCAAAGAGCTGGCATAAAGCATAAGAGCTGAATTCGCCTCAAATATAGACAACCAAAACAAAAAGCGACCATGACAGTAGTAAACAACTTTAAACAGATGTTTATTTTTTTTCGACATAAACCTTGTGCAATTGAGTCAACCGTATAAAATGTATTCGGTCTTATTTCCCATTTTCCAAACCGTTCAACGAACTTCAACACCGAATTTCACATATGTATGTAGGATTTCAAACAAACGAGTAAAAAATCATATCACAAAATATTTTCATCATGACAACACAATATTTTCAACATAGAACTTCTGATAAGAGCACCACGAGGGCATCAGAGATAAGACCCCGTCAAAGTTTGTTTGCCGATTAAACAAAAAAATAAAAAAAAAAAAGTTAAATGTTCTAAAAAAAGACACTGTGACTTGAAATAAATCCCCAGACCGTAAAAACTAACACCGTACCTCCTCTTCCACTGTGGTATTATCAAATGGAAGAAATCTTAGGTACCCAAAGGTGTCAACTCCGCGGGAGACCACCATGGCCTTAGCGTATTGATCCAATTCACTTTAGATTCACTTCTTCTTGGGCAAAGCAAAAAGCGTGTGTCTTATTAATTCTATTGATTACACGTAACTGAAATACTGAAGTACAGAAGTACAAGTGTTAACACAAAACAAAAAAACTGTTTTGATAAGAGTACATTGTCGGGTTGCCGAAAAAAAATCAAGAGTGGCAATGGGTATGATGGATTCAAAAGCTCATTAAGTTTTGATTAGTGTTGAAAATGATTTCTGGCATGTTTCAGATAAAAACAGATAAATGTTCAAGTTTGTTTTGGTTTGGATTTTGAGTTGTTGTGATATCAGTTTGTTTTCTATTTTTTTGTTTACGTCAAAATGTAGGTACTTCTCTCAGTGTTCTGTTGAACGAGAGGGGAATTCTGTTCAAATGGAATGTTTATGATTGAGAAAATGTACTCCGATACAACATTTTAGTTATAAATAGCACAAAAGAGATGATCCATTTACACCAAATGAGAAATGCACTTTCGAGAGAGGTTAAGCACGGTGACCTTTCTTGAGAATATACCACTTTGCTATTGCCTCATTACGATAAATGGAGCTTCTTAAAAGTTGCTACTCCAATTAGTAATAATATTATTGTAAATTCTTTGGTACTCTTAAGAAACTTCGTTCAATTTGTCAGGACAATGCTTCCACAAACAAGCCAGGGTATAGACAAAAACCCAACAACCAGCTCCATGCATGCCAAAAGGTACTTAATCCACAAAGGACAATATGTATCACAAATTGAAGCATGTCAAAGACACTTTACTAAATCTAAAGCAAACACAAAAACAAAGCTATGATGATGATATGAGCTCGCTACCAGGATAACGTGTTCAATTTATCATCACTCCCAATTATGTCCTGGATATAAGAGAAAAATAAAAAAAAACACTAGTTGCATAACTCAACATCACCAAGTGAAGAAGGATAACTAGATAGAGAATGTCCCCTTATCCTGATTTTTTCAGTCTCATTTTTCCTGTATACTTAAGCAGCATTCATGAACCCAAAGAATGTCATCAATTTTTCTACAAAGTTACTTCTGCAACAGAATTTCAAAGACAATGTGTGACGCGGATGGAAGTGGAAGGCAATTGAATTAAGTGTAGTTATGAAAAAATAATCAACAAGAGCTAACCTAACCTGTCCTAGTTGGATGTCTTCATCTGACAGTGAAATGTAAAAATTCAGAATTCACAAACAAGTGGATTAGTTTTTATCTATTTCTGGCGGTTCTTTGAAATATAGAGTCAGTAGGAACTTCAGGAATACGGAATATGATATTTACATACAAAAAAAAAAAAAAAAAAAACAATAATAAAAGCAGATTTAA
>CAKKXW010000001.1:100209891-100225962 GCA_920937365.1 Sphaerophoria rueppellii
TTGATTAGGTGAACAAAGCAGCATTCATGAACCCAAAGAATGTCATCAATTTTTCTACAAAGTTACTTCTGCAACAGAATTTCAAAGACAATGTGTGACGCGGATGGAAGTGGAAGGCAATTGAATTAAGTGTAGTTATGAAAAAATAATCAACAAGAGCTAACCTAACCTGTCCTAGTTGGATGTCTTCATCTGACAGTGAAATGTAAAAATTCAGAATTCACAAACAAGTGGATTAGTTTTTATCTATTTCTGGCGGTTCTTTGAAATATAGAGTCAGTAGGAACTTCAGGAATACGGAATATGATATTTAAAAAAAAAAAAAAAAAAAAAAAAAACAATAATAAAAGCAGATTTAAGACACAAGTCTGTGGAGAGAGCTGAAGAGTAAGGAGTTAAAAAAAAGTAGGAACATGACATTGGACGACAATATGAACTCGTTTATGTATTTTATTCCGTAGAAAACGGAGAGGATGACAATACAAACAAAGTTTGATTCACTAACAAGGTAAATATTTACATTTAGTTGCAATATAAAATTCTAACAAATATTCAAGCGGGAATGGTGGAGACATTGACAGTGCTTTGGAAACTTTTCTGTTTGTTTTTAAAGAGATTACATTTTTAGTCGAAATGTTCACTTTTCAATTTATTTTATTTATTTAAACGAATTTTTATGTTTGATAATTTAAAATTCCAATTAAAAGCGTCCGAAAAAAAACAGTAACTTTTTTACAACGGTTTCCTTGTCTTTGAAAAATCACTTTTTTGTCAGGAATTTCCAAAAATTACCCCGGATAAGAAGCAACTGTTCATCTAGCTCGTGTAGCCTTAAAGAAACCTGAAACATCATTGTTAAACGAAATGCTACCTTTATTTAATAAAAAGTAACGGTAAATTGATGTCATCAGTCACATCATGTCATTCTGTTCTTTGTATATACGGTATCTTTGACAGGACGGAATAATCCACCTGGCATTCGACTATAGCGCCACCTGGTTATAAGCAGAGATAGCCATTTTTTTTGCATAAGAGCCAAACAATTCTAATGAAGCAGAGAAAATTGAAACCCCAAACTCGATAATACTAGTAGCTCCACATACAAACATTCTGTCATTCTAATGTCAAATCACAATGGTTTCAAACAGCTGTTGGGTGCAGGGTGGGTTCAGAAATGTCATTAAGGTTGGTTCACTGTGATGTTCATTTCACACAAATCTGGATTAGGATTAGAAAGGAGTAGCTAATGTGTTGGGAAGAATATATTCATCACATTCGAGCGGTACGGTTAAGGAACGAATCTCTGCACTTAAATGTATCTATGACCGAAACAGGTACTGCAGGGTATACCTTTACTGATGGACATTCCTTGACACATGAATATTGCTGTTATTCTCTTGATCATTGTCCATGGAAAATACCGATAGAAGATGGAGAAACATGCAACGTTTTGCCAATGATTCAAGGACGTAGATTTCTCAGCAATCTCACCATGCTCTCTTCTTCCGTCCAAAAAGTCAAAGTGCGTTTTATTAGCATCTGTCCAATTATGAATAGCCAGTTCAGAGATCAGAGGGTGACAAAACCGTCGAAAGAGAACCTAGTCATTTTCGTATGCTTTTCGTAGTCCGCGATACACATATCGAGATGAACCGCTTGTGATGTACTATGGGTTTAAGGCTAAGGTTAAGCTCCTTCAAAATATCTTAAATTAAATCACAAATATATTATGGTTTAATATAGGAACTTGCTAATCATTAGTCCTATCAAGGAATTTTTTATGCCAGAGACACAGTGAGTGCATTCGGAAGAAGAGAAGGGGTTGGAAAGGAGGTGTCGGTGTACACTGGTTTTAAATTCTTGAACATTGTAATGACTGGGAAAGACAGAGTGAGGGAGAGAGTTCCACATTTGCGTAGTACGACTTAAAAATGATTTCCTATACTTGAGAGTACGTCCGAAGTTGGGCTCGAGGGTAAACTGATGGGCATTCCTAGAAGCGCGAGTATTACGGGCGAATTGTTTGAGGGGAGGAATGCAACTGGCTATTTCACTAGAGCAATTACCATAAAAGCAGCGATAGAAAAAGGAGAGACACGCTACGTTACGACGGTGGTCTAAAGGAGTGAATGCGTCGGTGATCTCTCTATCACCAATCATTCTTACAGCTCTTTTTTGTATTCCATCCAAGGGGCTTAAGTAAGTAGCTGGAGCAGCAACCCAAAGGTGGGAATTGTACTCAAGCTTTGGACGGATATAGGTTTTATAGATAATAGCCAGATCAGACGGGAAGAAACATTTCTTGCACCGTCTTAAGATACACAAACATCTTGCAGCATTTTTGGCAACATCGCGTAAGTGCTTGGTCCACAAGAGGCGGTCAGTGATGCACAAACCGAGAATCTGGAGTCTCATTGATGCACGTGTCACTCATGGACAGTTGCAAGGGGGTATATCTCGCTTCAACGATACAAGAAAGCATTGAGTTTTCGAAGCATTAAACTTTACACGGTTTTTAATTCCCCATTGTACAATGCTGTTTAAGTCAGAGTTCATTAAGAGCTTATCATATTTTGCCGTTGCTGTTCCTCATCCGAGGAGGAGGGATGTGAATCTGGAAACGAATATGAGAAGCTAAGGGTACAATCGTCAGTGAAACAATTTATTGGATTAGAAGTAACAGACAAGAGATCATTAATAAAAATGAGAAAGAGATTCGGAGACAAAACGGAGCCCTGGGGCACACCAGCATTTATATTGTGTAAAGATTGGTTCTACTGTTCGGTGAGATAAACCATCAGATTACCAGTGGACCTGTTGCTGCGAAAGCCGTACTCCCGGTCATTAAGAAGCCATCGGTCTTCAAGATATTTCTTAAGCTGAAAATTTATGAGCGTTTCCATGACCTTAGAAAAAAGGGACGCAAGTGCAATCGGACGATAATTGGAGGGAGAAGTAGATTCGCCTTTTTTTTGGAATTGCCTGGACAAATGCTGTTTTCCAACTGGATAGATTGAAAAGCTTCTTAAGAATTATAGCGAGGACACCATCCGGACCAGCGGATTTTTTTTTATGTATGTTGAGATCCTTTAATACTATCGCCACAGCACGAGTGCGGAAGAAGATTTGTCCTATGGAATCATTGCCACGCTCAAGAACTGGATAAGTCATGCCACTCTCTGGCATTTAAACTTATTCCGGGTTTTCTCGGTTGGATTGATTCTTAAACACCGGAAACTAACTTCTTTTTCTCTGATAAACTATTTACAGCTAGAATCAAACCATTATTTTTCTTTGGGATTGATACTTTTAACCCTATACGGGATGAAAGTTAGAAAATCTCCCTCGATTGCAAATCGCTAGACCTCTCATTTTTCCCTAGTAGGCTATAGCAAATGATACAGGAAAACAAACAAGAGAATCATTTTTTCGCGCAATTGTATTGTGAAACACTTTCGGCATCGGTGTATAACTGTATCACATCATAATATCCTTACTAGCGCTTAGTAATTGATGAAGAGCGTGAGCTTTCGCCCCGAAAACTTTGAACCCGTTTTAATTACTTATTTTTCCTAAAGAATGTCAACCACAAGAATTCCACAAGCCATTCATCAGACCATCATAAATATCTTCCTTCCCTTAAGAACAAATATAACCCCCCTGTAAAAATATCTCTTACACCCTTTACTTGTGCCATTCCTAAGGTTTCATTCTATATCGCTTCAATTCATTGAAAAATAATACCGAAGAGTTGATATCATTTTAATGAATGGGAAGAAAATTCAAAGAAAACTATCTTCGTAGTCTCGCACATGTTCGATGGTTAACCACATTTGTTCGACACGTTCAAGAAGTAAGTAGGCTTAATGAACTCGGTGACTAGAGTTTATTTACCTTCACCTCTAGGAACTACAAAATAATGATTAATGTAATTTGATCAAATATAAAAAAGACCTTTTTCATCGATGTTCTCGATTCATCAACACCTTACAATCGATAGTTTGATGTGTTTAACCGCGCAAAAGAAAATGAAGGAAAAGCTAATGACACTTCCTAAGGGATAGATTGAATTTGCATCGATATCTAATATTTCTAAGAAAACATAGGCTCACTTTTTTCATTCTCTTTTGATGAATAAAAGGTTCAATGTACGTAAAAATTGATACGACTTGATCCAAGCCGAAAGTATCGATTTAAGAAAAGGGTTTCAGTTACTTAAGAGTTACACTTGGGAGCCATTGACTTTAATAAAGAATTTGAAGTGTAAAAGACTTTAAAAGTTTTAAACACTCCAAATTCACGAAAACTCAAATGAATCATTCTTAAATTTAATTTTGAGGAATTTTTGTTCTTCTAATAAAATTTTAAGCACGCGTTCAATGCTTTACAGTTTATAGTTCATCATGTTAGCAAACCGACATTCTTATAGCTCATTCATTATAATGTTTCTTCTCGCTTCTCCACGCAAATCATATTTAAGAATATAAAATATTACTTCCACTCATATCTTAGACTAACGACTATTCGTCTTTCTTTATGAGCTACCTTTAATAAATGCCGCCACATTGTCATAATTCATCTCCTTTATCTCACCGTTAAAATGTCACTACGCACATTTTTCGCGCACTTAAATACCAAAGTAACAATTTCTGAAATGTTTGCCTTGTTGCCTTTTTGTTGGTTTTGTTTTTCAAGACTTGCAATTCTTCAAGTTTATTATTACACATGCAGATGATGCACAAGAGTGTATAATCGAAAGTACTTTGCTAAGATTCTATTTAGGGATAAGAGATAAATTATAATGCCTCTTCGCAGCGCCAAATGCACTTCTTCATTTAATTTCTGAATCACGTAATTACACTGAGCGAAAAAAAACCAAAAAAAAGATGGTTTAAGTATCCATTAAAAATGACTAAGTCAAAAATCTTATTCAAATCTTTTGGTAAGACAACGATTGACATGTTAAAAGAAAGACCTTTACGATCTCTAAACATTGAATCTATGAATGTTTTTTTATGAGTATTGGTTGCTGAGATATTTGCAATATCGTTTTTTTTACGATCTAACTTTTTCTATCGAGTGATATATCAAATGAAAGGTCTTATCGAGTTCTATTCGAAAAAGTGAATAACTTTTTTTTTAGGGACTGGAATCTCGATATAATGGCAATAACGTATTTTTATAAAATTAAATTTTTTTGAAAATGTGCATTTTGCATATACCAGTTAAGTTAAGTGAGTACTAACTGTCAAAACACCACAGCTGCTGCAAAAAAAACAAGTAAAGCAATCCTTTATTTCAGTGTAATTACATCAAGTGGTATATTCTTAGTTTCTGTACATCTCTCTCGTCACCTTCCTTAATAGATTCATCCCTTTTGCCTGCGTGTAATTTTGCAGCAGGAAATTACAAAAAAAAAAAAAAATACCGACTTAAGAGGATGCACCAACCTTCCTACAATCTGAGAAATGTTGCTTCAAAATGTGTAAGAAAGGAAGTGCTTGGTGTTTTTGGTGTTAGTGTGTGATTCATTCAGCGAAGAGACTATTTTAAATCTCTCTATTTTTGGGAGTACCTCGCAACAACAAATATATCTCAGCACTCATGCATTTTGTTTACTTATCTCTGCTAAAACAGACATCCACAATCCCCTCTAAATAGAGTAGGTACTGCTTCACTTTCTGAAAAGACGAAAATCCCTCTCAAGGTGTGAACGATCCAAAAACACAAAAAACTTAAAGTAAAAAAAAAGACAACATAGAGCAGCTGAGCACAGAATGTGTTGTTTGTTGAGATCTGACCTGATTTACTGTATTCCAGTCTAGTGGTTACGTGGCGGTTCTGTAACACTAAACAGGAGTTAGAGGAGAATCGGAAAAACAACAACGAGACAGGAAATTCCTTAAAGGATCTTCATCTTGTGTTGTGTGTACATTTTCGTGAGCAGATGAATGTGACATATTGGAATCCTGCCTGAAGCCAGCTGTGAAGAGTGTATCTGGAAAAACACGCGCTCCAAACACTATCCATGGTCTTTATTTATAGAAACGAGGAGTTTTTAAAAATAAGAACAAATCTACTCGAAAAGAGGATATCAGAGAAAATGTGTTCTTTCCACCAGAAGCAATTCATTTTATCGATGACATTTGATATGTTTTCCTATTTTCGTCGGGATTTCTTCTTGTTTTCAAGCAAGCGCCAGTAGTTGAGAGGAGTGTTTTTCTTTTGTTGGGATAACATCACGATCACGTCTAATGATTTCTGATTAAGTAGTTGCGCTTGTTATTGAATTTCTTGATTCATCCCAGAGATTTGGAAGAAAGTTGTTTGTGTGTTCAATCTATTTATAGGGTTCAATTTAAAACGACGTACTTTACTCAAATGGTCTTGGATTGATTTTCAAAAGAATTCATGTTGAAGATGAACATAGAGCGAACAGCTGGTTTTAATTTTTTCTTGACTAGGTCATGGAAGTTAATGAACGGGAGATTTATTTCGGTTTAAGAAGGGTCCAAGTTCCAGGGTTATGAATGAAGATTTACAATTGAAAATTTAACTGAACTTAAAATATAGACACGTCCAAAATGTGAAGAGGAATTAGCTTGAGAAACATTTTCCCCCTCCCAAACAAATATAGCACATTCAAGTGGTTGGGTATCTAAGAATGAAACATCTTCAGGAAGGCATAGTATTCTATAAAGACGGAACAGCTAACCCCTAAGAAAACTTGGTGTTCCCCAGGGCTCCGCATTGTCTCCGACACTCTTTCTCAGAACAGGCAGAACAACGATAGACCAAATATTCAAATTCAAGTCTTTCGCCGACTTCAGAGCTGCTTATGCAAGCATTCACTGCCAGGAGCTTATGATGGCGATGTATGAATAAGGGATCCCGCACAAGCTGATCCAGCTGTGCCGCATGATGCACACAACATAGACCTGGAGTAGATAGCGCGTAAGGTAGGTGTTAGCACGGAAAACACTATCCTTCAACAAATCCACCCAGCTTTTAGGCTATCCGGACGACATAGACAGCATCGGTCGCTCCCAAAGAGCTGTGCTTAAGGTCTTCACAGCGATTGAAGAACAGGCGAAGCTAGTTGGTTTTATAGTGAAGGAGGACAAAACAAAGTACATGCTATCAACAAACAAAACCCCTGTCCACTGTCTAGGAACAAAACTTCGCTGTTTGTAGCAGCAATTTCGAGGCTATTAAGGAGCTCATCATCAATCAACAGCAATCCCACAAACAACACCTTAGTGAAGTTCCGACGAAGAATTACCCTAGCGAACCGCTGCTACTTCGGTTTGGCTAAACTCCAAGCAACTAGGTTCAAAACTCCTACTTTACGGCGATTGTTGGACGACAGGTTATAAGGGGGAAATGACACTGTGCACTTTCGAAAGAAAAATTTTTCAACGGATTTTCCTGTTCTTTTCTGGAGGAGAAGGTTCAAATGCGAACTGTAAGAGTTGCATCTGCAAAGACCTGGGTGTAGTACAGAAAGCCAAGAAAAGACGACTACATTGGCTTGGGCACATCGAGCAAATGGACGACAATGCTCCAAGACTATGTTCTCTTCGCAGCCTCTAGGGTCGAGACGACAAGGAAAACCGAATCTCCAGTCCAAGGAACAAATGACTCCGGATGCCATAGCGCTTAGTTTCGGCGACTAGAGAGTGCATGCGACGCACAGTTCCCGATAGAAGGCTGCTGTGTCTAAGGCTGAAATCTTTCATGGATTGGGAGCCGTATAAGTTAGCAAGTACTCCCCTATCGTAAATGAGTGAACATTCAACAAATTTTATGACGGTTAAAATAAAAGCCGAATCTGGCAGATGTCAAATGTTTGAGTGTGTGACACTTTGAACGTCAAGCTTGGGTATGTTTAAAATTTGAGCAGTTGAGCAACTTTTGAGCTACAAAGTAGAAAAGATAGACATTGACATTGTCATAACAGTACCTCACACATTAACGTAAGGAAATACAGATACATAGCAGCACTGGCGACAGAACATGACTTAAAAAACAGAGGGAGACAGATAGAAAGTACATGCAACATCACCCTGCTCAATAGGTAAATACCGAATTTGATATGAAGACCGAAAACCGCCAATAAATAAATAAAATAAATAGAGTGGCGCGACGTGTGAAGAATTGAGAGGACCTACAATTTAACGCCGATTCCGAACGGCAAAGTGGAGAAGCACTTTTTCATGACAAATGATACTCTGGTAAGTTTTGTCAGTTTTTCACAAGAGGCATTGCCTGTAAAAGATGAAATAAAAACTATGGACACGAGACGGACTCGAACGCGCGACACGACGGTCTGCTCAGCAGTCAACATACCTTACCACTAAGCTAACGACACTACCGTCAATAGTGCTATAAAAATATTCAAACTGCATTATCGACATTATTTTGAATTTCTCATCACTGAAAACGATGAAATTTGTTGGCCTGTAGCCGGATATAACAGTTGTCGTCTAAGCAACGCCTCATGTAGCATAAGCAAAGCTGCAGCTGTCAGAATTATATTTAACAATTTTGATCAAACTTTTTGGCTCATTGGTTTCGGTTGACAAGCGATTCGTTTCATTAGTTTGTTTACACCTTCTTTGGTCGTTTGTATTTTTGGAAAAGGTCCAATAATTTTTTTTCATTCGCATATTGATTTGCATACAAATTAGTTGAACGACGTAATTTTTTGAAAATAAAAATAAATGTTGAATGAAAAGATGAACAAGTTTTAATTTCGTTGCGATTTATTCAAGGAACTATGACACTATGTTTATGAATAGAACACGCACGTAATGAACATAACGTAACTTACTTACTTATGGTGGCCCTAAAGTCCGGGTCGGACCAGGGCCTCACACAACAAACTTCTCCAGCCAGCTCGGTCCCTGTCTAGCTGTCTCTAGTTTCGCACGCCTATTTGGTCCGAGGATGATGAGGGTTTTGTAGAGTCTCACTTTAGTTGCTCGGGAGAGGACTTTACTACTCAATTGCCTTCTAAGTCCAAAGAAGCAGCGATTGGCAAAGGTGATTCTTCGTTTGATTTCAGCGCTGGTGTTGTTGTCAAAGTCGTTAAATACCTCGAAGTTAACTCTGTCTATGTTGACGTTTGCTCCAAGACGTCGATGTTGGTAGTTCTTTCTTGTCAACAGCATTAGCTTGGTCTTACCCTAGTTAACCGCTAGACCCATCTTCCTGGCCTACGTCTCAAGGCTCACAAACGCTCCACTGACATCACGATTTGTTCTTCCAATTATGTCAATGTCGTCTGCGTATCCTAGTAGCTGGACAGATCTTTTCAAGAATGATATTGAAGAAATCGTATGACAACGCATCGCCTTGTCTAAAACTTTTTTTGACATCAAAAGCGTTCGTTAGGTTTATTCCGACCATGATGGAACAGCGTGAATTTTCCATTGTCATCTTACACAGACAGATGAGTTTTTCTGGGACGCCAAAACAAGACATTGCTCTTTATAGTTGGTCTCTGTAGACGCTGTCATACGCGGCCTTGAAATCGATGAAAAGGTGGTACGTATCGATTTGAAGTTCCTGGGTCTTCTCCAAGATTTGCCGTATGGTGAATATTTGATCGATGGTGGACTTTCCGGGTCTGAAGCCACACTGATAAGAGCCTGTCAGGTTGTTGACGAAGGGCTTCAAACGTTCACACAGCATGGCAGACAAGATCTTATAGGTTAAGGAGACTTACCTCTGTAGTTGGTGCAGTTTAAGGGATCGCCTTTTTTGAGGATCGGGCATACGATGCTGAGGTTCCATTCATCAGGCATGCTTTCCTCCGACCAAATTTTGCAGATGAGCTGCTGCACGCTCCTAACCAAATCATCTCCAGCTGCTTTGTACAGTTCGGCGGCTAGCCCGTCTGCCCCTACGGCTTTGTTCGACTTAAGTTTTGATATCGCTATCTTTACTTCGTCAAGGTCAGGTGGGTGGAAATGTTGGCCTTCCGCACCCAAATTAAATGGTTCTATATTGCTGACGCAGTTGGTCGTCATCGCCATTATACAGCTTGGAAAAGTGCTCTTTCCATATCGTCAGCACTGACTGCGGTTCTACTACGATGTTCCCATGATCGTCTCTATAGGCTTCAGTTCTGGGTGTATAAGCCCTGGAGGTTTATTTCAGATTTTTGTAGAACTTTCGAACCTCGTTCCCGTTGTGACATCCCTCTATCTCCTCGATCGCGCACTTCTCATGCTCCCTTTTTTTCTTTCTGAGAAGTTTATGCTCTTCTCTTCTGCTCGTAGAGCTCACGAGCTGCTCGTGTCCTTCTTTGCAGCGCCGCTTTGTATGCCTCTTGTTTAGCTGCATGTGCTCGCCGGCACTCATCGCCAAACCAGGGGTTTCGTTGTTGTGGCCGTGTAAACCCTATCACTTCAGAGGCGCCATCTCTGATGGCTGCTTGGCAGTGTTGCCACTGGTTGTTACATAACGTAACATAACGTTCAAAACGTAATGTCGAAGCTTCATTGAGATAGCATGCATTGAATTCCTAGGGTTGAAATCGTTAACGAAGCCAAAGCTAAGGCAATGTTTGTGTTTCAATAATTAAACTTGCAACTCCCTCGGTAAACCACTTTTTAAAAAATGTCCTTTCTGCAGTCTGCAAATTAAAATTCACCATAATCTTTTGGTTAACATTTTTACATTTCATAAAAAAAATAACAACTCGTATTATTTCTCATTCCAATAATTAAATTGCCCAGCTATCGGAGCTTAATGCGTTGGAATATACCTGCAATTAGTGAGACATTACTCGTTTCAAGGAGCCTCAGGCACCGGACGAAAACGAATATCAACAACAAAACGCCTACTGTGAGGAATTTCATATTGTACGAGATAAAATTTATATCTCAATTACTTAAAAGGCACTTAAGGTCCATTTCCCATCACAAATATACCCCACCGCCTTTGGCCAGTCGCGCTCGGTGTCTATAATATGTCCATGTCCAAGTTTTATTTTTCAACAGCTATGAACATGAGGGGAATACACGTTAATGTTTGTTGCCTCTCGAAACCCACGATTAATTGGTATTTAATAAAAAAAAAGTACCACAAGATGGATTGAGGACAAGATACAATTACCGCCTTAAAGTAGACCGCAGCGTGGATGGCTGATGTGGGCATAAACCTGCAGCTCTAGCTCTGGCTTAAGCCACTTTGGACAATCATTAAGTCTGGGTGCAAGATTATCTCTCTGTGTTTTTCTTATTTACCTTAATCCGGTTCGAAAAAAAAAACATGCCCACATTTTCATACACATATTCACGAATTAATTGAAATCGAAAGTGAGCATCTGGTCAGGTGCTCCATATAGTAGGTTGGGTTGCAGTCAGTCAGTTTGTCATTCAGTCAAGAGTTTTTGTTTTTTGTGCTTACCACTCGCTTGTGGATATTGGAGATATAAGCGAAGACAAGTCATTGACTTGTTTTATTCTTGATTTATCGCATTTTTTTCTCCTTCGAGAAACAATTTGCATTTAATGACATTATGGAATCTTGCACTGCTGCTGCTGGTGCCGGAGTAAAAGTTTCATAATAATTGCTTGAGTTGAAAAATTCGGATCACTTGTTGTAAAAACAAGTTTCTTTTTTATTTGTCTTCAAAAACATGCATCTGGAGTTTTGACGCCGCCGCGCCGTTCATTGAATTGTTCGAAATTTGTGTCAAGGTTAAAATTCATGAGAGTCCGAGGAACCTTCATTTTTTTTTCAATTTTTGAAAATTCAATTTATTGGATGAGTTTCGGGTTCGCTTTGTTATTTTTTCTCATAATTTAAAACTTTTTTAGTGAATGTTTTTCAAGCATATGAGTTGGTTGCCGATTGGTCGGCTGCCTCAAGGAGGGTACACTTAAAATTGTGTTTCGAGTGTGAATGGGGTTTTTTATTGCTTTTCAATCGCTTGAAGAGGTTTTTCTTTGTATTCAACTGAGAGAGTTTTTCTTTAGTGAGAAAAAATATATTTAAATTGAGTTTACGTTTAATGGGCATCGCAATAAGCTTGGTCATAGATTTGGGAGTAAAATTGTATGCACTTCTGGTGTGTTAATGGCTTTTCATATTTGTTATTTAAGAAATATTTATGCTTGTAAGAAGGAATGCTATTAAGCTCTTAAAAAGTAATAAAGCAAGATGAATATTTTTAAAGGAACTGCTTTGCCGCACTTGAAGAAGCTTTTTGAATGTTTTTGTTGTTGTTTTACACTTTTTAAGCTACATCACTCACATTAGAACGAAGACTTTTTTATATTTACCAATACTGTTTTGTGCAAAGGTCTCATTTCGTATCAACAAGAAGATGTTCCACAGGGCAGCCTTTTGGGACCTCTTTCATTTAGATGTTCAAATAATGACGCTTGACAGATGAATAATTCCTATTTTTTAATGGAATTTGCTATTGCATATTTACAGCTTTGTCGATTGTAAGAAAAAAAATCTTCACCTTAGATATTTAACACGCGTAAGTGTGTTACCCCTCCACGGGGTAAGCCTTGACGTGGCGGAGCGGCTTACGGTAACTACTACTATGAAGCTTAGAGCTATGCGATCGCGAAACAGGTCGAAGCGGAGTAGGCTGTTTCTACTAATTACCCCACAACGAAGGAATGTTCCAACTAAGGCATTCCCATCGAGAGACGGCAGCAAATCAATTTCATTTTTGGAATCAACGGTGGCGTCTTCAGTTCCATTTAAGCCGAACTACTTGGTGAACACCTTTACGGACTACTTCGACTTATTGAAGCCAAGGCCGTAAAAGGAGTGGTTTTTCCGGCTCTTGCACTTGGAATCACATCAAGTGCCTGATACTCCAGGTTGGGGGTTGTGCGTCGGGGTGACTTCCCGACCACGTAGAAAGGAATCTAGTTGCGAAGCAACAACAGGCCTCGGAAACGGACGGATACACTGATGACGACCCAAGCAAATGTACAAGGGACAACGATTTCGGATATGCACGTGGAATGTTAGGTCCCTTAACAAACATCGTGCTGCCGAACAGTTAGCGGAGACCCTCAACTGCTACAAAGCAGATATTACCGCTATCTAGGAAATGCGATGGGATGGACCGGGCAAAAGGAGGATGAGAAACTGTGACATCTATTATGGTGATTGTTACCGAGAACAACAACAGCGACTCTTTGGATGCGGATTCGTCGTGGGAAGCACACTCAGGCAAAAAGTCTTGAGCTTCAAATGCGTGAGCGACAATCCGAATCAAGGCTAAATTCGGCAACATTAGCCTAATATTTGCGCATGCCCCACAGAAGAGAAAATGGACGACACCAAAGACGAGTTCTACGAGCTCCTTGCCAAAACGTACGAGCAATGTCCTAGTTATAACATTAAAATTGTCTTCGGCGATTTTAACGCAAAGCTGGGAAAAGAGGACATCTTTTGGTGGAACAGTCGGAAAGCACAGCCTGCACGACACCACTTCCGATAACGGATAAAGGCTGATCGATTTTGCTGCGGGGCGAAATGTTGTGGTAGCAAGCACTTGGTTACCTGATCTCAACATCCATAAAAGTACATGGAGATCTCCTGATCAATCAACCGTCAACCAGATTGATCACATTGCGATCGACGGAAGGCATTTGTCCAGCATTTTAGATGTTCGAACTTTCCGAGGAGGTAACATCGACTCGGAGCACTACCTCGTCGTAGCCAAGGTAGTGCTACGAATATCCCGACAACGGCCAAAATAAGGAAATGCTGCAAGAAAACTCAACGTCGGACGGCTACAATCGCAAGAGATCGCCAGATCCTTCTCTGATCGAGTGTCAAGTAACCTCTTAAGGAGTCATATGCCGCCAACATTAAGTATCGAAGACCAGTGGCAACATTGCCAGAGAGCAGTTAGAGATGCCGCCTCTAATGTGCTGGGTTTCACACAGCCACCAAAACGAAACCCCTGGTTTGACGAAGAATGCAGGCAGGCCCATGCAGCCAAGCAGGAGGCATACAAAGCGGCGCTGCATAGAAGGACAAGAGCTGATCGTGAGCTCTACGAGCGAAAGAGGAGAGAGGAACGCCGCCGGCTTCCCAGGAGAAAAAAGAGAGAGCATGAGAAGCGTTAGACCGAGGATGTTGAGAGAGCCAGCAGCAGGAATGAAGTTCGGAGGTTTTACCGAAAGGTTAAACAGCTGGCTCAAGGTAATCGAGCAAGAACCGATGCCTGCAGAGACAAACAAGGGAACATCATAGTAGAATCGCAGTCAATGCTGGGGATTTGGAAAGACCACTTCTGTAGATTGTATAACGGCGACGACGAACAAAACACCGTGAAGAAGTGGAAACCGCAATATCACGGCTGAAATCCAACAAAGCCGCTGGAGCAGATGGACTAGCTGCTGAGTTGTTCAAAGCAGCAGGCGACGAGCTAGATAGGAGCATGCACCAAATCATTTGTAGGATATGGTCAAAGGAATGCATGCCCGATGAATGGAACCTCAGCATTGTTTGCCCGATCCTGAAAAAGGGAGATCCTTTAAACTGCACCATTTACAGAGGAATAAGTCTATACTTAACATCGCCTACAAGATCCTCTCTGCCGTAATATGTGAACGTCTGAAGCCTTTCGCAACAATCTGATTGGTCCTTATCAATGTGGTTTCAGGCCAGAAAAGTCAACCATCGACCAAATTTTCACATTGCGGCAGATCCTGGAAAAGACCTTTGAACGCCAAATCGATACCCACCACCTTTTCATCGATTTCAAGGCCGCGTATGACAGCATCTACAGAGACGAATTATACAAAGCTATGTCTAGTTTTGGCGTCCCTGCCACGCTCGTTCGCTTGTATAAAATGACGATGGAAAAACACGCTGCTCCATCAAGGTTGGCAACGAGGTTACGGAATCTAACGACGTCAAAAAAGGATTCAGACAAGGCGATGCACTGTCATGCGATTTCTTTAACATCGTTCTTGAAAAGATTAGTTCAGAACTCCACCGTCAACACCAGAGGCACTGTCTTCCAAAAATCTGTTCAACTTCTAGCGTACGCCGATGATATTGATAAAATGGGAAGAACACAGCGTGATGTCAATGGCGCCTTTGTGAGAATTGAGACAGAAGCGGCAAAAATGGGTTTAGTGGTAAATGAGGGAAAAAAGAAGTATATGCTGTCTTCGAGGAAGGACACCCAACACCGACAGCTCGGGCAGAACGTCACATATTACTTCGAGGTAGTAGAGGAGTTTGTTTACCTAGGCTTCGCTATAAGCACGGGCAATAACACCAGCGCCGAGATAAGACGAAGAATAACTCTTGCTAATCGCTGTTTCTTTGGGCTTAGAAAGCAATTGAGTGGAAAAGCCCTCTCTCGAGCAACTAAGGTAAAACTGTACAACACACTCATCATCCCAGTCCTGCTGTATGGTGCAGAAGCATGCACCCTGACAAAATCGGATGAAAGTGCCTTAGGCTGTTTCGAGAGGAAAGTTCTTCGGGTCATCTTTGGCCCCGTGTGCATTGAAGGGGAATGGCGAAGAAGATATTAAAGCGAACTTTACAGGTTGTACAACGACATGGACCTAGCCAAAAGAGTCAAGGTCCAGAGACTCAGATGGCTCGGTCATTGAGCGGATGGACACCAATGCTCTGGCCCGGAAAGCCTTCGACACTATTTCCGAGGGACGTAGGAGGACCGCGACTCAGGTGGCGCACTCAAGTGGAAGAGGTCCTCAATCAACTTGGAGTGCAAAACTGGAGACAGCTAGATAAGGACCGAGCTGGCTGGCGGAGACTGTTGATTGAGGCCCAAGTCCACAACGGACTGTAGCGTAAGTAAGTAAATGTTTACAAACAAATATAAAATCCTACTGCTATCGAAATTAAGTGCAAATGAGAAACAAGGTATTGCGACATTTGTTTTCAAAATTTTCCAATTCCAATTTCAATTACAACCATAATAATCAATTAAATTTACTCCACTTGAATGTCTCAAACAAACAAAACTCATTGCCAATAAAATATAATTAACAAGTAGTCTTGCAACAGCAAATATTTACAGTAGATACTTGGCGTTTG
>CAKKXW010000001.1:100226587-100245148 GCA_920937365.1 Sphaerophoria rueppellii
ATCGATCGACAGAGGTCAAAACGTGAGGTTCAACTAACTCCAGGAGAAGGTGAACTCACGCGGTGGACTCAGTGCCATAAGGAGAGGAGGATGCAGGGAGCCTTTATCACAGCTTCCGAAAGAGGACCTCAATCAACTCGGAGTGCAAAACTGGAGACGACTAGCCAAGGATCGAGCTAGCTGGCGGAGCCTGTTGATTGAGGCCCAAGTCCACAACGGACTGTAGCGCCACCTTAAGTAAGTTTACGGGTTGTTCAACGACATGGACCTAGCCAAAAGAGTCAAGGTCCAGAGACTCAGATGGCTCGGTCATTTAGAGCGGATGGACACCAATGCTCTGGCCCGAAAAGCCTTCGACACTATTTCCGAGGGACGTAGGAGGAGAGGAATACCGTGACTCAGGTGGCGCACTCAAGTGGAAGAGGACCTCAATCAACTTGGAGTGCAAAACTGGAGACAGCTAGCTAAGGACCGAGCTGGCTGGCGGAGACTGTTGATTGAGGCCCAAGTCCACAACGGGCTGTAGCGTAAGTAAGTAAATGTTTACAAACAAATATAAAATCCTACTGCTATCGAAATTAAGTGCAAATGAGAAACAAGGTATTGCGACATTTGTTTTCAAAATTTTCCAATTCCAATTTCAATTACAACCATAATAATCAATTAAATTTACTCCACTTGAATGTCTCAAACAAACAAAACTCATTGCCAATAAAATATAATTAACAAGTAGTCTTGCAACAGCAAATATTTACAGTAGATACTTGGCGTTTGTTTTTTCTTGTTTAATTAATGCACATAACTTTGAAGTTTCAACACAATTGGTGTAATAATTATTGATTGTTATTTCTCTTTACGCCACAGTGATTATATTCGAAACGGGAAAAAGTATATTTTACGTTCCGCAATAATTAAGAACAACCAGAAGCAATATCTGTTTGTTTAACTGAAGCGCAAATTTTTCTAAAGAAGTTGTTCAAGTATGAACATTTAATTCAGAGTCAACATCAAAAGTTAGGATACGATTTGAATTAAATCGCAAAAAAAAAAAAATTGTAAGCAAATTATTTGTTTATTTTAACACAAAATTTAAAATTGCTTTTAAGAACTTTTCATGATTTTTTTTATGAAAACGTAACATTGCCGATGCTCCACACTGTATGTAACACACGGCAACGTTCTATTCGGACTGTTAGGTAAATGTGGTTACTTTTTTAACGTTCTGCACGAATTATTGCATTTAATTAGTTTCTGGTTTTTGGCATTTTCTTATAAAAATGTTAATAACCAATAAATTAAATAACTTCATTGTACGTACCAAATTACTAGATAGTAAATCCCGTTTGACGTCGTTGCTGCTACTTATCCCAATGACACTAATACCGTCATTCGTTGTCGTTGTTTCAAACCTAGAAAGAAAAATTAAACAAATATTTATCGGAGACCATAAAAAACATAAATTTTTAAACAAATAATGTGTTGAAACAATATAAAACCCTTTTTGACGGAAATACAATCAAATCGTAAACTGATTCGACAGTCGGGGTGATGAAAGCAACAGGAAAGAAAATGTGTGCGTTTTTGAGGTTATCGAAATAAAAAGGTAGATTGATGAACCTTCCTGGAAAAAGGGACAGTAAATTGGTTTTTAAATTCATTCATTTCAACCCGAATCCTGGGTTTCCCACTTTAAGGAAGTGTATAAACATTGGCAGCAACATTGAAAAGCAATTTTGGTTTGTAGGAAATTCCAAAATTTGCAGTTTCATCAGGAAAGGTAAAAGTCTTACCTTCTTACCTTCAAACTCAAATTAGAATCGTTTTGTTCAAAAATAGAAGAACAAAAGGGAATTTTGAGAGACATATATATGAACAATGAATCCGTCAACATGTTGTTTTCAACACACATGATACATGAATGAATGACAATTGAGCGTGTCTAGAGATTTAAGTTTCGACTTTTATTTCGTGACAGAAAAACATTTCAAGCACTAAATTCGAACAAAGACGTTCAAGAATTGTGTCGTCTTTCGTGAGCATGTGCATGTGCATGTCTATTTTAATTACAAACTGAAAAAAATTTAAATAAAATATGTATTTGATAAAAGACACAAAATAGAGAGGAAGAGGAGACCTGCTCTATTTCATTTGTTCTGGCAGAAGCAATTTCAATTGGAAAGCTCTATAACATCTTAGATAAATTAATATTGAAACTTCGTTTTTTTTGTATAAGAATTATTAGATAGTTTGGAAATTCGCATAAATACCAGTCTCTAAGTAGTGCCTTAGGCACTACTTCTTCGGGTCATGTTTGTTCTTCGGGTCATCTTTGGCCCGTGTGCATTGAAGGGGAATGGCGAAGAAGATATAACAGCGAACTTTACGGATTGTACAATGACATGTATCTAGCCAGAAGGGTCGAGGTCCAGAGACTCAGATGGCTCGGTCATTTAGAGCGGATGGACACCAATGCTCCGGCACGGAAAGCTTTCGACCCCATTCCAGAGGGAAGAAGAAGGAGATGAAGACCACGACTCAGGTGGCACACTCAAGTGGAAGAGGACCTCAATCAACTTGGAGTGCAAAACTGGAGAGAGCTAGCCCTAGCCGAGCTGGCTGGCGGACTGTAGCGCCACCTTAAGTAAGTAAGTACTAGTCTTTAAGTATGCAAACATGGAAGAGCGGAAAACAAAGCTTCGAGCTCGAGAGGGGAGCCAATCTGAAGCAGAAAGGGGAGTAAGGAGCGAAAGCAAAGTAAAGGGTTTTTCAATAGGGACGCTACAAAAGTAGACCGATAGGGACAGCAAACGACGCCATATTTTTCCGGCTCTCTTGACATTTCTCTTCAGTAAGGTTTGCCATTTCATCATGGAAAGGTATACGATCCAACAACGAGTCGAAATTATTAAAATTTACTACCGAAATTCAGAGTCAGTGGTCAACACTTTAAGAGCGCTACGTACAATTTATGGTCGTCATAATCGTTCTGCCAGATCAAAAATTGAGCGTCTAGTGGAAAAATTTGAATCCACAGGCTCGGTACAAAATGTTCCCGTGCCGTGAGACAAAGAAGTGGCCGTAGTGTCGAGAATATTGCTGCCGCTAGCGCATCAATTGCGGAAGACCCAAATCAGTCTCTCACACGTCGTTCTCAAGCGTTGGGCATCTCTGTGACGTCGTTGTGGCGAATTTCGCAAAAAGATCTTGGCCTACATCCTTACAAGATCAAATTGACGCAGGAACTGAAGCCACTTGATCACCAGAAGCGCCGTATGTTCTTGAATTGGGCTGAGCCTTAACTTGAAAATGATCCGGATTTTCATCGAAAAATCATCTTTAGCGATGAGGCTCATTTCTGGCTGGATGGCTTCGTCAATAAGCAAAATATGCGTTATTGGTCAGGCAGCAATCCACATGTGCTTTACGAGGCACCATTACATCCCGAAAAAATCACTGTTTGGTGCGGTTTACATGCTGGTGGTGTCATTGGGCCGTACTTTTTCCGTGATGATCAAGACCGCCACGTTACTGTGAATGGGAATCGCTACCGCTCAATGCTAACCGTTTGTTTTTGGGATGAATTGAATGATATGGACTTGGACGATATGTGGTTTCAACAGGACGATGCCACATGTCACACAGCGGGCCAAACAATCGAATTATTGAGAACGAAGTTCGATGATCGCATTATCTCCATAAATGGACCTGTGAATTGGCCGCCTCGTTCATGCGATTGAACGCTGTTAGACTATTTCCTGTGGGGCTACGTCAAATCTATGGTTTATGCCAACAAGCCAGCGACGATTGATGAACTTCGTACGAATATCGAACGTGAAATTGCAGCAGTATCGGCCGATTTATGCTTGAAAACCGTCGAAAATTGGGTTCAGCGTCTGGACTTCTGCTAGCGTGCCCGTGGTGGCCATGCAAAAGAAATCGAGTTCCATACATAATGACATCAAATGTATTTCCACAGGAATAAAGAATTTCATTGATATCCAAAACAGTTTTTGTTTTATTTAAGAAAACTTTTGTAGCGTCCCTATTGAAAAACCCGTTACAAGCAGATATGCATTCTTTTCATATATTTTTCTTTTACGAATAAAAATCGATCCTAATAATTTGAGTTTGTACTTTTTTGCAAACCCTTCTTTAGGTAAGGTATGGGTTTTTGAGGTTTTAAAGATGGCAATACGATTTTAACTCGCGGCCATTTTGTCATCCGTCAAGTGATTTATTTTAAGTTTTGTTTAGAATTTTGAGAACTGAAGCCAAAGGATCACCTAGCAAGTTGGAGAATCAGTGGATTGATTGCCGTTGACCCCAATTTTCATAACCAGATTTTGTTTAGTGATGAAGTTCTTCAAGAAGCAAAACTGCTGTAGTAAGAGTGATGATAATATTCAGGAACAACGCACCCGACGACGGTTCTTTATAAGGTCGAAGCAATGAGCTTCTAGTTCCAGAACTGGGGCACAGACTCTTCGAAACAGTGAAGGAAACATAGTTCCCGAAGCACAAGGAATTGTAGGTAGATATGTATTCAAGCAGCAAGCAGGGAAAGTCAATGAAGACCCAGTCCCAGCCCTCAGCACAGAAGAGGTAAAAAGAGCCATCCAAAAGCTAAAAATAACAAGCCTGTGGAACTCTTTTAATATGGAAGTAGTGTTTGATGAACCGCTTGCACTAGGTCACCAAAAAAGTCTGGGAGGACGAATCTACCAAAAAATGGCGAAACTATGTCCCTGAATAACTACCGAGGCATAGACCAGTTAGAACAACGATCGACCAAATATTCACACTAAGGCAAATCCTATAAAAGACCAACGAATTTCAAGTCTTTCATCAACTTTAAAGCTGCTTATGATAGCATCCACTGCCAAGAGTTTATAATGGCGTTGTCAGAATACGGGATCCTGAACAAACTGATCCAGCTATGTCGCATGACGCTAAACAATACGCAGTACGGCGTGCAAATGGGCAAGAGCTCAGTAGTTTCAAACACATGCTCAGGGCTTAGACAAGGAGATGCGCTGTTATGTTACTTCTTCAACACAGTCCTGCAGCAGATAGTACGCAAGGCAGGACTGAGCACTGTCACACTGTCTTCAACAAATCCACCCAGCTACTGGGCTATGCGGACGTCAAAGACATCATCAGTTGCTTCACAGATCTGTGCTTGAGACTTTCACAGCGATTGAATAACAAGCGAAGCTCTATGGTCTTGAAGTGAATGATATCAAAACAAAATAACAACATGCTATCCACAAACAAAAGATCATCTGTCCACAGTCTAAGACAAAACGTTACTGTTGGTAGCAACAATTCCGAGGTAGTTTAAAGGTTCACATATCTTGGAACAAACATCAATCCCACAAACGAAACCTAAGTGGAGATCCGAAGAAGAATTACACTAGCGAACCGTTGCTCGAAAGACTAAGTGTCTTCTATACAAAACTTTGATTTTACCAGTCCTACTCTACGGCGCCGAGTGCTGGACGATAAGTAAAAGAGGGGAATTGATACAGGGCACTTTCGAGAGAAAAATTCTTCGACGGATTTTCGGTCCCATATGCGATGATGTCGAATGGAAAGGACAGTTCAACTGCGAACTGTATACGAGCTGTACCAAGATGTGGATGTAGTCCAGAAAGCCAAGAAAAGATTACTACTCGACTACATCGAACGAATGGTCGCCAACGCTCCAGCCAAGAGAGTATTTTCTTCGCAGCTTCCAAGTTCGAGACGACAAGGAAGACCGAATCCCCGGTACAAGGACCAAGTGACTGCGGATGCCAGAGCGCTTGGTTTCGACGACTAGAAAACGCATGCAACGGAACGATTCCAATGCAAAACTGCTGTGTCTCAGGTTGAGAACCTACGTGGTTTTGGAGCCGAAGAAGTTAGTTAGTAGATAATTATCAAATGAAGGTTCCTGGAATATCTATCAAAAGTCTTGATTTCAATTTACCAAGTAGGTACTGCTGGTTGGATCACAACGAACCGTTGATACAGTTTGGGAACTCCTATGCCAGTACCTTCGGAAGCAATGTTCTCTAGTTATTTTTGAATTCCAAATTTGCTGCTTTGCTCCCTTGTTGACTCTTTGTCCCACCTTTGATAATGCATTCTTTTATGTACATATATCGTCAATTTATTCACAATTAATCATAACAATAGTAATTAAATTAATATTTTTACTGAATTACATTTTACTATTCAAAAAGGAACAACTGAAATCGCATTAAAACGCATTGCACTGTTTCCATTCAATCCCACATCCGAATTACATACTTTAACGTCACTCTCTCAAACAGTTAACATATTCCAACGAGCACCCTCGCAAAAGTGTGTTTTCCCATGGCACTGCCAATAAATAAATTTCAATTTAACAAAAAAAAAATCGAATTCCCATCAATTTGCCACTTGAATAATTATTCCATTTTCTCATATGTACACTTTGCTACCCAACCCATCCGTTCACATACAACACAAGAAGGAGATGGTGCGAAATTGTAAAAAAAAAAAGAAAAATTTAATAAAATTATCCACTTAATTTAATCCAATGTCATCGAACGCCAGAAGCATCAACACCATCATCCCACCACGCACCGACCGCCACCACCTTCGATCGCTAACGGCCTTTTATTTTAACCATCAACCTTATATCCTTCTCTCTTTGCTGTTAACCAATCGATTTTTTATTTTTGTATTTTAATTAGTTTTTCGGGGTTGAATTTACGTCGGCGTAATTTAAATATCCCTCATCACCTGCTATTTGATCGAAAATTCATACATGCCCTACATTTATGGGAACTCTCATAAATATTAATATTTAGCCCCCCACCCCCCCCTTTATCACTGACACTCACCCTGAAGAACAACACTTCTTTGCCGGAGATTTAATACTTCGATTATTCGATGTACTCGATGACGTTTTGGTATAGGATCCATTCATGGACGCTGTGGCGTATTCCATCATTGATGACAAATATGTAACCCGAACCCGTGTGAGACGCAATCGTCCATCGATTAAACGTTCTCGGTATGTAACCATATCACACTCTCTTGATCAAAAATTGATAGTTTTTTTTTAGTTGTTGATATTTTGGGAAAGTTCACTTAATAACACTTTCGTTTGAGATGATTTAAAAATCTCAAAATCTCAGTGTAAAACACACCGACACCGAGAATGAGGAGAATTGACCCGAACGAACGAGGAACAATATTCGACTGTGCTGAGAAAGAGATTATTGGTCCTTTGGAAGGTGCCTTCCTTCAATAATTTTACCAAAAACGAAAAATAAAGAAACATAACAGCTGCTTGACTTTTTGTATTCTCTTCTTTTTCTTTTTGTTCGACTTCTTGTCCTGGAACTTGGGAACGGGATGGTTTATCTTCTCACTCTTTTTCTTTACTTTTTGTTCCTTGAAGATGGAAAAGGAAGGGGACGTTTAGAAGGACTTGTAGGCGAAAGAATATGCAAAAACAAAAAAAAAACAAAAAAAAAATGAAAGGATTTCAACGATCAGGGTCAGGTATGGAATTGAAAAAAAAAAATCCGTATCAAATCGGTGATCTTTCAAACAAAAATTGTTAAATAAAAAAATACTGTTTGAGAAAAGTCCCAAGTGCCTTGGGACCTACAAAATTTCCTAAATGCGAACGCACACTTTTTCGATCAAACAAATTGATGGAAATAAGCAAAAATTGACTCAATACAATCGTTTTTTTACGATCTTACATTTTTTGCAATTTATAACTGCTTTCACGTACTTTTTCTATATAAGGCCATACGCACATGGAGAAAAAGGCATGTACACCTTAAACCAACCAATGACAATACACGTGGGATAATTCAGCGAGTAGTAAGGATTACTTCGGCCTGAATTTTATTTCAACAAAAGTCAAGTGGTACATCAATTGGCAGGTCTTATTATGGTCTCTTCACAGAGTTGAATATAACTGTTATACGGCACGTGGTTTCTTAATTATTTACAATATCGTTTTTTTACGATCTTATATATTTTTGGCGCGTGCAGAAGGCCAACAATTCCACCCACCCGACATGGACGAAGTGAAGATAGCGATATCTAAGCTAAAGTCGAACAAAGCCGCTGGAGCAGACGGGCTAGCCGCCGAACTGTACAAAGCAGCTGGAGATGATTTGGTTAGGAGCATGCACCAGCTCATCTGCAAAATTTGGTCGGAGGAAAGCATGCCCGATGAATGAAACCTCAGCATCGTATGCCCCATCTTCAAAAAAGGAGATCCCCTGGACTGCACCAAGTACAGAGGTATAGGTCTCTTTAACATCGCCTATAAGATCTTGTCTGCCGTGCTGTGTAAACGTTTGAAGTCTTTCGTCAACAACCTGGTAGGCCCTTATCACTGTGGCTTCAGACCCGCAAAGTCCACCATCGATCAAATATTCACCCTACGGCAGATCTTGGAGAAGACCCACGAACTTCAAATCGATACCTACCATCTTTTCATCGATTTCAAGGCCGCGTATGACAGCGTCTATAGAGACCAATTATATAGAGCAATGTCTAGTTTTGGCATCCCAGAAAAACTCATCCGTCTGTGTAAGATGACAATGGAAAATTCACACTGTTCCATCATGGTCGGAAAAAACCTAACGGACGCTTTTGATGTCAAAAAGGTTATAGACAAGGCGATGCGTTGTCATGCGATTTCTTCAACATCATTCTTGAAAAGATTATGCAAAGCTCCAATGTCAACACCAGAGGCACAATCTTTCAAAAGTCCGTCCAGCTACTAGCATACGCAGACGACATTGACATAATTGGAAGAACACAGCGTGATGTCAGTGGAGCGTTTGTGAGCCTTGAGACGTAGGCCAGGAAGATGGGTCTAGCGGTTAACGAGGGCAAGAACAAGTTCATGCTGTCGACAAGAAAGGACAACCAACATCGACGTCTTGGAGCAAACGTCAACATAGACAGATTTCACTTCGAGGTAGTTAAGGACTTTGTCTACCTGGAATCCGCTTTCAACTCAGACAACAATACCAGCGCTGAAATCAAACGAAGAATCACTCTTGCCAATCGCTGCTTCTTTGGACTTAGAAGGCAAATGAGTAGTAAAGTCCTTTCCCGAGCAACTAAAGTGACACTCTACAATACTCTCATCATCCCGGTCCTCTTGTATGGTGCAGAGACATGTACCATGACAACATCTGATGAAAACGCTTTGGGCTGCTTTGAGAGAAAAATTCTTCGAGTTATTTTTGGTCCTGTCCGCATTAATGGAGAATGGAGACAAAGATTCAACCAAGAACTGTACGAGCTGTACAGCGACACTAACCTAGCCAGAAAAGTTAAGGTCCATCGACTTAGATTGTTGCGTCATGTTGAGCTATTTGAGAATGGAAAATAATGCTCCAGCTCGTAGAGTCTTCAAATCCAACTCGGAAGGACGTTGCAGAAGAGGAAGACTGCGACTCCGGTGGAGCACACAGGTGGTAGAGGACCTGAACCAACTTAGCGTGCGAAACTGGAGACAGCTAGCCAGGGACCGAGCTGGCTGGAGAAGTTTGTTGGATGAGGCCCTGGTCCGACCTGGACTGTAGTGTCACCATAAGTAAGTAAGTATATATTTTCGGCAATTTTAAATTGCTATTTCTAAAGTAATCCTACAGTTAAATGATTAATGAAAATGAGCCATGTACATCTTTTATTAACCAATAAAAACATTTGTTTAGGGCTTAGACAGTGAGTTATAGTTACTATTATTTCGTACTGAAATTTATGACATCAAAAGTCGAGTGATACATCAAATGAAAGGTCTTGTTCTTGTCTCTTCAAAGAATTGAATAAAATTGTTCTACGGTCAGTAGTTTCTTAATTATTGCCAATATCGTTTTCTTACGATCTGACATTTTGTCGAAATTTCAAGTTGCTGATAATAAAAATGTCTTCTTTTAGAGCATCTCAATGGAACAGACAAGTGCCCTTATTCTTTCTCTTCACCAACAAGGACCTAAACCAGTTTTTAGCCACCCGAATTTTAAAAACAGAATAAAACCAAAAAACACAATTCAAATTGGGTACCTGTCTTGAAATTTTCGGCTATACCATCAAGATGAAGAAGAAGAAGGAGACAAAAAAAAAACATCTGCCTCTGATGGCGTGTGTTGAACATGTTTCGCTTCAATATTTCATATCGGTGGCCCATCATCAACTTAAAAGCAACAGAGAAACAGAGAGTGCATTGTCCTGCCTTCGGGAGCTAGTTTCTTCACTTAAAAAGAGAAACACTTGCACAAAAATACAAATATTAAAACCGAGCATCTGTCAGAATATAAATAATTCAAACCTTCCAAAACCACCGGTTGTTTTCGTGATGGGTTGATTGTTTTTAGCGGAAAATTGTTACTTAATGAGAGACAGAGAAGTTGGAATTGGAATAAATATAGATCTTCACTTAACCATATTCGTCGACAATGACACTCTCTTGACTTGCACAACGGATATCTAATTACAAATTTATTTGCGCAAAATGAAGTTCATTTTGCAAAAAGAAAAACGAAAAAAGAAAAATATAAATAAACAGAGAGTAGAATTACAAATTAATACGAAAACATCAGAGACAGCCCAGAGAAATGGGAAAGAAGCGGTGAAAGGAAGGAAATGAATGACATCATGCAAGCATTTCTGATGAGTTTCCTTCTCCAAATAACCTAGCCTAAGAGAAATGATGATGGGATTTCGAATATTATGTTAGTTTAGGTTAGGTTCTTCACTTTTTTTTTGTTTTTTCATAGTTGGAGTTGGAGGTTGGAGGGTCTGCTATGTTGCTCATCTCTCAAGAGGACTCTTTATTTTTATTATTTTTTTTCTGAAAGAGGAGAGGTTACGTGACTCAGGACATGACAGAAAAGGTAACTGAATCCTGGAGTTTGGAGAGTTTACTTTTGTTTCAAACAAATGGGAATTGAATGTGGTTGAATTTTGTTTTCATAGATGCGGAATTATTTAAGAAACTCTCTTTAGGTATTTTTTTTTTGCTCGGTTAATTGTTTGAGTTTATGGAACGTTTTAGATTTAAACCAGTCTGGCATTTTCCAATTTTTGCACATAACTGCTAATGAAAAATAAATTAAGAGACTTGAAGATTTCCTTCCAAAGACACCACTTAAAACTTCGGAGTTCTTAACGAAAAATTGAGGAGAGCGTTTTTGGAGGTTTGGCTGTAGAAATATTGAGAACATTGTTTTGAAAGAGCTTAGATGTTCTCATTCTTTCAAAGTTTCAATTTTTCCTTAATGGAAAAGTACGCCTGTGTTGAAGCGACGTGAAACAATCCTCCATAATGTTGGCAAGAATCATCTTAAACGACATTTTAAACGACAGCGTTTTAGAAAAAAGTGTCGAAGACAATACGGAACCCTAAGGTACACCAAATTTTCTTCAACATTAGCTTAATTACTTATTCGGCTCCCAATCTATGTAGGATTTCATCCTGAGACAAATCAGACTTCCCGTATATGTTTTCCAGACAACGAAACCAAACGCTCTGGCATTCGCAGTTACTTGGTCATTGTACCGCAGGTTTGGTCTATGAAGGTCGTTCGAATCTGGAAGCTAGCGAAGACAATACTTTCTTGGTTGTCGTCCATTCGCTCGATGTGGCCGAGCCAATGTAGTCGTCTCAGGACCAATAAAAATAGAGTGGCGCGACAACTCACTTATTTTTACTTAGCCAAGTCCTAAGTGGCTTACTCTCATCAACAATTCTCTAGGTGCGTGTGAAGAATTGAGGGGACCTACAATTTAACGCCGATTCCGAACGGCAAGGTTGAGAAGCACTTTTTCATGGCAGATGAATGATGATACTCTTGGAAGTTTTGTCAGTTCCTCGCTAGAGGCAGTGCCCGTGAAAGGTGAAATAAAAACTATGGGTACGAGTAGGACTCGAACTCACTACGTTCTGCTTAGCAGCCAACGCACCTAACCACTAAGTTACGGACACAACCATATAGGACCAGTAAGACTGGTAAAATCAAATTCTTGTATAATAGGCACTTTGTCTTTCCAGTGAGGAGTTTTGAACCCAGTTGTTTGGCCAAATGGAAGTAGCAGCGTCTCGCTAGCGTAATTCTTCTTCGGATCTCCACTAAGGTGTCATTTGTTGGATTGATGTTTGTTCCAAGGTAAGTGAACTCCTTAACTACCTCGAAATTGCTGCTACCAACAGTGACATCTTGTCCTTAGCGGTGGACAGATGTTCTTTTGTCTGTTAATAGCATATAATTTGTTTTGTCCTCATTCACTTTAAGACAAACGAGCTGTGAAGGCCTCAAGCACAGTTCTTTGGGAGCGACCGATGATGTCTCTGGCGTCCGCATAACCTAGGGGCTGGGTGGACCTGGTGAAGATAGTTTATTCAGTGCTACTATGTTGAAGAAATCACATAGCAGCGCACCTCCTTGTCTAATCCTAGATGAGCAGTATTGTTAAACGTCATGCAGCACATCTGGATCAGTTTGTTCGGGATCCCAACTTCAGACATCGCCATCATAAGTCTTGGCGGTGGATGCTATCATAAGCAGCTTGGCGCTCGATGCAAAGATGGTGGGTTTCGACTAGAAATTCGTTGGTCTTTTTCAGGATTTGCCTCAGTTTGAATATTTGGTCTATTGTTGTTCTGCCTGGTCTAAAGCCACACTGGTACGTGCCGATTATTGTGTTGCAGAACGGTTTAAGACGCTCACACAGTACGTTGGATAGGATTCTGTATATGCATCATTAAGCAGGGATATGTCTAGGTAGTTTTTTCATGACATAGGATCGCCTTTTTGTAGATGGGGCATATGGAGCTTATAGACCAGTCAGCGGGTATGCATTCATCCTCCCACACTTTGTTGATGATCTAGTACATCAAAACACCTCCTCCATATTTAAAGAGTTCCGCAGATATGCCATTTGACCGGGCGAACTTGTTATTGTTTTGCTTTTGGATGGCTCTTTCAGCCTCTTCTATGCGAAGGGCTGGCACAGGCTCTTCAGTGACTTGTTTCTTATCTCTTTTATCATTGGCTCGCTCGACATTATGCGCATTCAGCGGCTTCTGGAAGTGCTGCTTGAAAACATCTTCAATTCCCTGTGATTCGGTGACTCTTCGGTTTCCTTCACTGTTTTGAAGAGCATGTATCGCGGTTCTGAAACTAGAAGCTAAATGCTTCGACCTTTTAAAGAAACTTCGGGCATTGTTCTTAGTACATGACTCTTCTGGATCTTTGAGCTGAGAAAGCACGGAAGGCTTGTTCTTCCTTCGCAGAGTCTTTTTCTGATTTCTCCTTTTTGTTCGTACGTCGCTCCACGAATCCATCATCGTGTATTGGTAGATCGCCATTTCTGGGCATGAGAAAGCTCGGTGTTATGGGTACTGTCGTTTGCTCACTCCGAACACAAACCGGAACCCTTAACCCACTTCGTCATTTCGTCACAGTTGAAGAAACATGGATCTGCTGGTATACACCAGAGACAAAGAAGCACTCGAAACAGTGGACTTCAACCGGTGAACCGTGTTGCGAAGGCAAAGACTGTGGATGGCCATCTTTTTCTGGGACTCACAGCTTTGACAAGTCTAAACTTTTTGAAATCGGCCCTCTTGGGCCTTTGGGAAGGAAAAACTGATCTATCACATTCGTCATTGCTTTTGGCATATTGCCCGAATTGGGTAACGAACTGCTGCCCCATCTAGCGTAGCGTAATCTCGAGATTTGATCCCATGCGACTTCTTTTTGTTTCTTAAATTGAGAGTCACTCGCCGTGCGGAACTTTTAGTCGAATGAGGAGGTTATGGCGCTCTGCCATGGGGCTTGCTTTGCATACCTCAAGAAAACGGACTAGCTAGGGACCTGAACTGGACTCGTGATTTATTCGACCTTCACTTTAGCGCCACCATGAGTACACAATTGATTTATTAGCATGAAATAGTTATTTTGAAACTGTTTCCCACCCTTTTAGCTTCAGCACCTCCGGCTAATTTACATATGCACCATCACCTGTAAATACCTAACCTCAAATGAACCACCACTTCAGAAACCTATTTCTAGTCCTTCTTAAAAACTATATGCAATACCTAATTCTGCGAAATGTGCAATTTATTTAAGTACCTTCGAACTGTGCGTGCAAATCGCCAGGATGACCAATTTATTGTTGTCCCTTTTAATAGAAATACCTGTTCATTGCAAATAGCAGTTATATTGCGCTCTAAACGTAATCCCAGAGAAGATTACACCAACTTTATTCTCGAATAACTTCCCGCTGTGTGGTTAATTTTATTCTAAAACCGAGAGAATCTATACTTCGTTGTCGATATTCAGTTTAAGAGAAAAAAAAAAAAACAAAAACGTTTGCAAATTATTATGATTCCTTGTCGTTTATACCTGGATTCGAGTTTAGTTTATATCTCGTGAAAAAAAATTGTATCTTCCTCTTTTCTTGAAATTTTATCGTTCACTCAACAACCTGCGTGTGTCGCCGTAGTCGGTCGTCGACGTTGCCATGTCGTTCGTTGTTGCTCTCAAAGTGGCCATTCTTGAAGTTAAACACTGCGTACGTGACCAAGGTGAGATAAAATTGAACTGACAACAAGCAGAAAAAACATCAGCCGAGGTTCAGCTGAGTAGGTATTTCGCTGCTGGGCATACGCTCTGGCACTTTAATGCACTTTGATGGCTTTTTGGGATGCATCGAACGGCGGCAGCAGCATTCGTCGTCCGTTCGATACATGGTGCAGCATTTTAATCGAGTCCCAGCTCCCAGCTATTTGTCCTCTTTCTCATAATATATTTTTTAAGTGTCCTTCAAGGTTTTTTTTCGGTGTGTTTATTCTTTGTATCAACCTGTCTTATCTTAAGAACTTTTGCTCAGATTAATGTTCGCCATCATCATTGCAACTCACCGTGACACCAACAGTGGGTTATAAATGCTTTAAAAATGATTTGAAATTGATATCGCCCACTGACACGCCCACTTTTAACTCTAAATAGCCTTAAATAACTTTTATTTTATTATTTACAAAATTCAACTAAAATATTTACATTTAATTTTATTCCAACTTTAACCTTCACAAACTCCACTGTGTGTCGACAAACGCTGTCAGGGAAAAATTTTATTCATCTCTCTGCCAAAGAGGTTTTGCTTTCAATGGACCAACAGACAGAAGAGTGGCTATCATTCGGATCAGTTCACACTGCGTGCCAGTGCCATTCGAGCTTTTTTGACGTTCCTCTCTCTCTCTCCTCTCAAACCGTCTCTCGTCTCGACAGATTTGTTATTTAAGAACGCACACTGGTCGATTTTGCGATAGACAAATAGGCAACAAGAACGCAACTTGTAAATTAAGCAAAGAAGATACATCTCTCAACAAAGTACACAAATAACTGAAAATGAAAGAAACGCAAATGACGGTAATTAATTTACAGCGCTTGGCTCTCGCACAAAAGCAACCAATCCACGCATTGTTTAGACTCAAATTGTGCGGCAGGTTCTTTGGCAATGATAAGGACATTTTGCTTTCGCGGCTCAAGAGGAGTCAGTGGAGGCTTAAACAAATGATTCGAGTATTGCCGACACTTAATTGTAGAAAGATTGAAAATAAGATAAAAAAAATAAAAGAATTGCTCAACAGGTTCAAGAGGTGAAAGATTATAATTTTGCGTGATTCTAGGAAGAGGCGCGAAACTAAATAAAAGGAACTTGTTGCGGAATTCCAATGCTATTCTGGTATTGTGCGTGAATAGGAATGTAGACAACAAAGGGAACAAAGGAATTTGCGTAGAACCGAAATGGATGAACATAAATTTGACAAATTGATGGCGTTGAAGCGAGGGAGGTCGATTGGAGGTGATGGAAACTTTTGTTATTAAAATTTCAAAAGGGTTCAATTTATTGAAATTTGTAGTTGAATTGATGGTCACAGTATCCGATTTTAAACAAAAGAACTTTATTGCTTCATAAATTTTAGGGATCAAGGACTTATTTTAAACTTAATTCGGGCTTAACTTAAATGAAATTCAGCTGTAAAGCGTTGATTGATGAGAGAAACAAATAATTTGGCTAGGAATTGCGCTATTGAACAACTTTAAGGTTGAATGTATCATATTTGATTCATGAAATCTGCTTTGTGTTTGCAGGGTCAATGGATTTGATATGGTTCAAAAGCATTTCATCTCTACACCGAATTATTAAGGATTCATCAAAATAACGGCCCATGAATCACATTTGATGCATACATGAATCATATTTGATTCAAGACAAAATGATCTTGGTAAACTCCGGTGAGGCCCTGGTCCGACCTGGACTGTAGCACCACCATAAGTAAGTCAGTAAGAAAACTCCGGTTGTTTGGAAACCTAAAAGCGCCATTTCATATAAGTTGAAAACAACTGTATTAATGCCCTAACTGCGGGCCTCGAAGCGATCCTTAATCTCACTTCCATAGACTTTTTCGTACAAGAATCAGTAGCAAACAGAGCTCTTCGACTTAGTCAGACCAATATTTGGAGATCTAGTCAACACGGCCATACCACGATTCTTACAAAATACGTTGGCAATAACGTTCGTACAGATTACATGACCCATTATTTAGACTTCAATAAAAACTTTACTACCAGCTTCCCCAATAGAGAAGATTGGGAAAATAGTGTACCCTACACTAATGAATCGAACTTTACCATCTTTACTGATGGTTCGAAAATGGTTACTGGAGTAGGGTCAGGTTTCTACTCAAAAATTCTTAGCCTTGCCAGTTCATTCAGACTTCCCGACCATAGCAGTGTCTTCCACGATGAGATCTTGGCAGTGAAAAACGCTGCTGATCAAATATCCATGATGGCGATATCACACGCTGATATCACCTTTTTCACTGATAGCCAAGCAGCAATAAAAGCGATCTCTACCACGCAAATCAAGTCAAAGCTTGTTTCTTGCTGTCGTGAAGAGCTAAGGGTTCTTGGTATGCAGTACAACGTAGGACTCTGCTGCGTTCCCAGTCACAGGTCACAGTGGTGTGCCAGGAAACGAAAAAGTGGATGAGCTTGCAAGAGAAGGCCCGGTACTTCTCTCTCATTGACCATAACATCAGAATCTCTCAATGTGAATTAAAAAGAAATATGAGTAAAAATATCATTCAAAAAGCAAATGATAGATGGAACCTACTAGAAACTTGCAGTAACGGTACCCACTTGGCTATCATAAAAAGAAGATGGGGCTTAGTACAGATGACATACGTAGACGTAGAGGCTGCGGCGATGAGGAAGAGCACGAAAACAAAGCTTACTTCCTGTGCCACTGTCCAGCACTCTGCCGCAGAGCTGTAAAAGAATACAATCATTTTTGTATTGCAGTAAAAAGATTAAAAAGACTTATTTTTTGAGTATTTTGACTTCATGTATGTACTTAACTTTAAAGGAAAATTCGCAGTTAATTTTGAAGTTTTTTGTATAAAAATCATTTAGAGCAGTTAAAAGACTTGAAGTCAAAAGAATGCATTACATTTTTACTGCTAATGTAATGCAGTCATTTGACTGCTCTTGCAGCCTTCTAACTGCTTGAAGTCTTTTAACTGCTACTACTTTATTTCAGCAGGTGGCCATGGCTCAGAGGATAGAGTAGTTGATTGCTAGGCCGAAAGCTACAGGTTCAAGCCCCAGCTTCGGCAGCATTCTTTTTCTACAAAAATCGCTAGCTTATCTGAGGCCACCTGTGCGATGATATGAGACAATTAAAATCTGTGTCTCCTCCTCTGTACGTTTATGTTATGTGTTCTTCCATTCTATGTGTCTATCTGTCTCTCTCTGTTGTATTAGTGTCTTGTTCTGTCCCAGCCGATGGCCTCAGTCGCCAGTGCTGCTATGTGTCTGTAGTTCGTTACATTTATGTGCTAAGTGCTGTGAAATGTCAATGTCAATGTCATACTTAATTTAAATGTGTAGTACAGAAAGAATAGTAGAAAAGACTTCAAGCAGTCAAAAAGACTTCAAGCAGTTAGAAGGCCAAATGACTGCATTATATTGAATGCAATCAAAAGACTTAATGACTGCAAAGAATGTAAAAGACTTTTAAAAGATTTCAAAGAATGCAAGCAGTAAAAGTAATGCATTCTTTTGACTTCAAGTCTTTTAACTGCTCTAAATGATTTTTATACAACAAATTTTAAAATTAATTGCGATTTTTTTTTCGAAGTTAAAGTATTGCAATAAGGAATGTAAATGCATTCCCAAAATTAAGTTAAATGAATGGGACTTTTGACGACGCAATACCAAAAGATTTCATTCTTTTACAGCTCTGCTCTGCCGTACTAGATTAAAATTTGTAGGCACTCATTTCTTTAATGAATTAGAAGATCTATCTGAACTCCCAGGCAATCGCCTACTGAACTTTGTCAAGTCCACCAAATGGCTCCAACATCGCCGTAATGTCTCATGCCTCACCCTATTCTACCGTTACTTCAACGGTATTTGCTCTAGTGAAATAGCCAGTTGCATTCCTCCCCTAAAGATATTCAACCGTAATACCCGCGCC